>JAUYWH010000009.1:7827064-7853125 GCA_034779795.1 Ctenopoma multispine | reverse complement strand
ACACACACACACACACACACACACACACACACACACACACACACACACACACACACACACACACACACACAGGACCTAAATGAGTATGGTCTATTAAACAGTCTCTTCTTTTTCTCTGACCTTAGTTGATGAAATAACCCTCACCTCCCACCTTCATTCACCATGTGTCAGATGGTTTTGTCACACTGTTGAACTCATTTTCATCCACAGTGGTTGAGCGCCTGATTTCAGTGGGATTGCTAGTGTGGTATTTAGGTTAAAGTCACAATGCCACTTGTTCAGTTTTCGTGGCATAGCAATCATTGTAATCAGTGAAACGGCTTTTCTTTTACCAAAAGGGGAACTGCCACCCTGTAAATAGCCATGAATTTGATATTTTGGAGCAAGCTGTCAGAAGCACCTACAGGTTAATAGCAAAAACATTTATTGATTAAAAAGTTTGGCCGTTTTCTAAAATGCAATAAAACAAGACAATTTGCTTGAACCTTTTTAAGGACTTTTATTTTTTTCTGACCAGCTTAATTATATTTTATAAAAGTTGATAACACACTCAAAGTTGAAACAGGGCTATGTTTATCATTCTGTTAGATCACATTCTCTTTTAATTTCAAATTATAATTATTTGGGAATAAAGAACACTACTTGTTTTGTTAAGAATCTTGCTGCATACAAGACTTCAGCCACTGAACAGTCTGTGGTCACCGTTGTCTGATTCTCCTATTCATGATAAGCCATTCCTTTTTTAAGAGGAGACAGGTTGGGACTGACTGCAGGCAGGCAGCTGCCCAGGTAAATTTATTTGTCTTAGGCTCATGCTAACACTAAACTAAACAGAATTAGATCAGCTTCTCGCTAAGATGCCCAGGACCTGAATGTCAGACATCTCTGAGTATAGATTGTACCAGTGGCATCCCCAGGACGTCACTCCGAGCTGTGCAGCAGCACCAGCAACTGAGCAGCTGGACTAACTACGCTACAGTGAATAACACCAGACTGCTGTGGAATATCTGTTTTTATTTAATAACTGAAAATTTATTTTCTTGTCCTAAATACAGGAGATTTATTTTTTTCCTAGACGTTGTGCAGCATTTGTTGTGTTTAAATTGATTAATTGACGATTGATAATGTAGCTGAATATTGATTGAGGATATAGCTTAAAAACTAAATAATATTAACCTCCTTCCCAAATATTTTTGTCACATATATAAAGGTTCAAGCAAATTAACAAATCACAGATTTTTGTTTTTATTGCAATTTAAAAAAAGTCACAATTTTTCCGGAACATCTGTGTATAATGCAACTTAGTGTGTAGTGTTAAATCAACTTACTTCTGAATATCTTGCTTCTTTTTGCTTGAAATTTTTTTTCAAAGTGAAGTCAGATTGTCTTATTTTCCTTCAATCCTTACACAGCATCTCAGTTAGCATAAACTGAAGCCAGCCAGAGATGGATTTAAAGACCTCTGTGCTGGGAGACTAAAACAAACACAGATGTCAGACTTAAAACCTTGATGCACAGGCACTGCTCGCTATAAGAGAGCAGTGCCTGTGCATCAAGGTTTTAAGTGTTGAATGACTACACTCCTGTGCTTATTTGAGATGCAGTTCACCTATGAGAAAATTGTGTTATTTAAAATACCTGACTTGACCTCACATCTCCACCATTCTTTTCATTCTCTGCAACTTTTAAATTATATTTGTTTCCACAAAAAACCTGCAGCCCCCTCGTTAGACTTTCTGAGTCATCTGTTCTGTTTTTCAGCTTCAGCAAACTTTAAGCGAGTACAGGATCGCTGCCCACCGCATCATATAAAATTTAGTTCAAGAAAACTCAAGCTCTGTTCACAGCTAGTTTGCATTCTGGCTCTGATGCCTTTATTAAGTGACTCTGAAGCAGCTTGCATGCGGTGATGCTGTGTAGTGTCTACCAGCACAAAGGCCTAATGACTGAATGCACAGCCAGTGTGCTGCTGTGTCAGGACCAAAGAATGTAGCAGTAAGCCAAGCACAATATACTAAAAAGTTGCAAAGGTAGCACCAGCATGAATACCAGTGGAATAATTTTGTTTCGAGTCACATTATTGTTCCCTTTCCAGTTCACATGCAGTTGAAGCCAATTAAAGTGCCAAGAATCTGCAGAGAGCCAGCAATCTGCCTCAGTTACAGTATGTTTTTCTTTCTTTTTGCATTGTCATATTGTGCAGAAATATCTGCTTTACACGCTGAATGTTTAATTGGCCATATGTACCTGGAATCTGGAAAGTGGTATGGTACATTGTGTGTATTGTGTTTGACTTAGTAGCTGTGGGGACTTCATCGTGCTGTTTGTACATGGGATTAGTCTGATTTGACAAATCTGTTCACAAACTTTTTTTCTACATTTGTCATGTGATATGTTAGCTAGCCGTCCAAAGCTGACATGAGGTGATCACCTAGGTTCATCAGAAATACTCAGCACTCTGTTGACTTTTTATAAACAGCAAAGACACAGCTTGCTACTTAAATTACCTACTGTACGACTTCTTCCACGAAAGACATTCTGGCTGAGCGATAACACTGGCATGGAGATAATGGATAACAGGCAATTTGACATGGTTGTTTTACAAACTCACGTGTGTTAATTAGCTAAAGCTCAGTAAATTTACTGGTAACAGTTATCATAGCTGGTGAAATCAACGGTGATTGACTTAAACTTTCATTTGCTACAGCCAGTCAAGGCAATGTAATTATGGACTATAATTAATATAGTCCATTTGGAAATTGCACTGGTTTTGATGTAAAAACATTAAATAGATCAGCGCTATTACACATTAATGAATGTGTGTGGGACCTTTCTCATTTTTATTCCATTTGTACTTTCCTCCCAGTGCAGTGGCTAGATATTTAGGTATACAGATTCTGTTCTGACTATACTGATGAATACTGGAAGCACAAAAATTTCAGAAATATTTGGCTGTGGCTCAAGTAGACCTGTAAGTAAGGTAAAGTATGTTGATTAGTGCCCAGCAGTGAAATCTGAGATAACAGAGTTTCCTGCTCACTGACCACTTCTAAACAATACAAAATCTTCCCTCATCAAAATCTTTCTTATTACAGTACCTCTCTACTCAGAGCCCAGTTTGGTCTTGAAATCTGTCAAGAGGATATAATTTCCTAAGAAAGATCGGACAGTGAATCATTGACCAGCAGCTGGAAGCTGAGAGCTGGCTGATGCCACAATGTGAGCTGCGAGTCTGCTGAGCCAAAGAGAAATACAGTGACTTCAAAACACTTCTGTTCCCTTCAGTGCTGTAACTCCTCTGGATAAAGCACTTTCTGGCGACAAACACTGCCTCTATGTGACCAGCTCACTTGTCATTGACATTGTCTCGTCCTTCTTCTTACAGGATTATTGACTGGTCTTCACACTGTGCTGTGGCCACTTTTGGCTCTCATGTATACCATGGCTGTAACTACCTACTGAAGACACCAAGGTCGTGTCCATGGATTTGTTTTGCAATCAGTAATGACATTCTGTTATTATATATAATATAGAATGTTATTTTTACATCCATTCAAAAATATTAGGCCCACTCTGATGTCCTCTCTTTTTGTGAGTATCTAATACTGAACCGTTTAATCTTTAAATCGGGCAACCTGAGCAAACAAAACACAAGTTTTGTGAAAAAGTAATTGCCACTTGAACTTAATAGCCAGTTGGGTTGGGACTTTAACCTTAACCTTTAATTTAAATCCTTTTGAGAGATTCAGAAGCTGACTTACTCTTATTCTTGGGATCATTCAGAGTTTGACTTACTCTTAAGCTTGGGATCATGATTGAGATCATTGGGATCATACTTGAAGTTCCTGCTGCATAACTCATTGTGCTTGAGTTTCAACTCAAAGGCCAAAGATCGAGAGGCTGAGATTCTCCTATTGAAGGAGAATCAGTCTCAATTATGACACGTCGCACTGAAGCAGCAAAGCATTCCTATAACTTTACACTACCGCCTCCACGCTTGACCATAGGTACAGTGGGCCTCATTCACCAATGTCTTCCTAATTTCTTTTTCTTAAATTTGTTCTTAAGAAAGTACTAAGAAGAATCTACATTGCATTCGTGACTTGTTCTTGCAGCATCATTCACCTTGTACCTTCTTTCTTATATTGATGATTCAATACAGGAATGGTATGATAAAACATTTGACTGGTTTACGGAATTCAAACCTCTATGTACCTTGTAATCAGAAACTAGCCAATGACTAGATTGTAATTTAAATCATATATTATTTTACAATAAAACCTTTTAAAACGTTTTACTCATCTGTTCATCGAACATTCTCCTAAAAGTTTTTTCTTTCTGTCCTAATGTTCTTTTTCATTTGTAGATATTTGTAGATATCACTGCAATGAATGTAAGTGCTGCCACACAACTGTGACATTTCATAGTTTTATATGTTTGTTTCTTGAAGTTACATGGCCAGATGGACATATTAAAAGTGTTGTGGTAAGTTTAATGAGACGGGAAGAAAGCAAGGACTGACAGTCCAAACAAAACCATAATCGATAATCAAAACGATCAAAATCATAATCAATAAGCTGTATTTCTTTCAAATTCAATTCTGGATTAATTTTTTTATAAAAATATTCAAACCTCAAAGAGCTATAACAGTGTACTATAACTGTCTGTGTAAGGGTTATTCATTTAAACTTGACACTGTCTCCAGGCACAGCTGTGCTGAGAGTGTTTATGCCAAGGGAGGAAGTGGGAAAAGACAGGAAAATACGAATGATCGAATGATGTGGAGTTTTTCGAAAAGTAGGTGAAAGGGAGAGAACGTGGTGTTAGATGAGAAGAGATAAAGAGGAGCGAGATTAAAAATTTATGGGCCCTCCAGCTTTAGTGTAGTGTAAATGCACAACCATGACTTTCTGAAATTACAATATTACAAATGGAAATGAAGAGTACAGTATTTCTCCAGTGATGGTACGCTGTCGGGATTCAGTATTCAGTTATTTTCAGAGAAATCAATAGTGAGTTATCAGATTAAAAACACAAGTTGATGTTAAAATAAATAGCAAGCACTTCTATATAAAACCTTGTACAGATAGAGTGAACAAATAACAGTACTTTTTGTGTATCAGTGTCATTCTAAATGTCTTCATGACATTTTGCAAGGCTTAGCATTTGGCAGAAAAACAATCATTTGATAAGTAATGACTAAGGACTTTGTTATTAGATCCTCAGTGTGTGGCCGTTCTGAGGATGTGCATTTGCAAGAAAAAGTGTCATTGTTTGCGATTTACTGGTTTTCTGGATAAACTGGTCATTAAATGTGATTTGATCTTCACCAAACTCACAAATATCAACAAACAAATATATTTTGTAGTAGATTCACTACTGCAACTAACATTTTCTTCTGATGTGCAGCTTGCAGACAGCCACCCTCACATTGTGCAGTAGGATAATATATTTATAAACTTGGGACTTTATTTTTCTCCCCACAGTGGCAAGTGGTCCAGGTCCAGAGGCAGAAAAGTAGTCCCAAATCATGACGTTCTCTCCATTGTACTTCTCTGTTAGGATGATGTTTTTATGTTGGCACATAGTTTTCTGTTTACGCCTCATGTAGTGTCGTGTGTTCTTCCCAAACAGTTCTGTCATCTGTCCACAAGACATTTTCCCAGTAGTGTTGTGGAGTGTCAAGTTGGTCTTTGGCAAACGTCAGTCTTGCGGGAATGTTTTTGTTTGCTTCCTCTGTGGTGTCCTGCCATGGCCACAATGCCTGTTCAATGTTTTGCATGTGGTTGACTCATGAACAGAGATGATAACCAGATCCAGTGATTTCTTTTAGACTTCATCTCAGCTTAATATATGGTTCTTCTTCACTACATTGAATTTTCTGTGTTGTGTTCTGTGTGATTTTGGCTGGGCGCGCATCTCTATTTCGTTTGTTACGATGACTGTCTAAACTCTTTGAGATTACTCTGTAACTCTTTCCAGCTACATGCAAATCAATAACGTACCTCTGTTTTGTAAGGAAAACGTTTCTATTGTTTTTGCTGTGTGTTCGTGGACATGGGTCACAGCCAGTGAAGTTATTCTGAAAACTCCTCTAAGTGTGTTAAAAAAATTATTACTTTATAATGAACAGAATGTAGAGAGAGGATTATTTTCTGGTGTTGGCAGTAATAGGGAACAGTAAAATCTTTGGCAGTGTGGCAAGAAAGGCAGATAATAACATTTCATTAAATTTTAGTATTCATTTTAAGTATGTTTTTCTTTTGCATCACTGTATTGTTTTTGCACCGATGTCTCCCTATCTTTTTTCAAAATAAAATACCTAAATTTGTGGCCTTTCCTGTCTCCTGACTAATCTTCATCATCCGACACTCATTGTAAATACACACATTCCTGCACTGTCATCGTTTCTAAACAGATGTGCACTGTACAACATTTTGATCATAACCTAATGTTTTTTATTTTCTAGCTTTGTAAATTTTCCTGTGGTACGAAATAAATACCTAGTGATTAGTGAGTAAGATAAAAGATAAACATTCATCAAAAATGATAAACAATCATTTTCAACTTTCTGAGAAACATAACTCTGACAAAAGATTGACTTTCTTTCAAACCTTATGGCTGTTATTTTTAGACACGCTCTTATATAGCATATGGCCATTGTGAAGTCCACTTTAAATAGCTGCCACACAGAGAAAAGCCAGGAAAGCATTTTTTGTACAATATCAAAACTTTAAGGTAGAATCTTTGTGCTTTGAAGCCACCTAAAGTAATTTCATGGCCAGAGTTTAATTTGCAGCCGTGACCCAGGCGTTTCTGTGGTGTGAGGAAACCTTTGTGTTTGAACCCAGAGGGAAACATGATGCAACAGTGCATAAGTGTTTCTCACTGTTCCTGCAGCCTCAGTTAAGTTGAGTTTTATTCAGCCTCTCGGTACTCATAATGTGAAGCTCATGGTTCCTCTGAGAAGAGACTCCCTAATTAACTCTCCTTATTTCTGCCTATTTCTGTTCCTTCCTTTCTCTGTCTGCATTTTCTTTTTGCTTTCTTCCTCTCTTTATTGCTGTTGGCAGTTGTTACCTATCTCCCTAACTCCCACTGCTTTCCGAGCAAACACCTTCTGAAAAATGCCAGGAAAGCAAAATCACACTGGGAGGTGTGCAAATGTGTCATGTGCTGATGTCAATAGGAGCAACTGCACTGTAGAAAAATGTCTGTGAAATTAATAGTAAAGTGTACTAAAGTGTAACACTTGTATTTGTGTATTTATTCATCATTTATAACAGTTTTACACTTCTGTACAGTAGTTTACATCTTTACTGTATTTTTTACAAAATTATTCTGGCAACCACAGTTTTTTTTCCTTAAATCAAATACTTTTTTGGACACAGCATGTCTGTGAGAGATCTGGAAGCCAGTTTAGGTTATCATCTGTGAATCTATTCCTATGTCTAAAATCAATAGTATCCTCAAAGGGGCACAGACACACCTGTTCAAATTCAGCTATTTTAATCAATTAGGGTTTAAAGGTTTAATAAATGAAAACAGTTCAGTGTAGTTTTTTTCAATCCACTGGCGATGTTGTTATGCCAGTAAAACAAACTTGACAAACGGGATTGTTTTAGCTGTTTTATGGTGTTGTCTTACCTGTCAGTCCAGGTGATTTCTGTTTTGTAGGAAGATGAAGTAAAACTCACACATGGTCTGTCACCATATTCCTGCAATATGTAACATTCCCTGCGAAGAGAAAACCTGGAGGCAGTGTGGTATATTGTTATGCCTGCGCTCTTCTCTCTCAGCCAGCTACCACCAGCGTGTTGCCTATCCTGCTGCCTAGCCGTACATACTGTAGCAAGTAGCCTGAGGCAGAGATAACTGCCACCTTTAAAGGCATCACAGTTGTTGAAGAAGGATGTCTTGTCTGCTGCCGGTTTAGCTTCACTTTTTATTTTATTTAATTTTATTTTTTTTACAGAAAATTTATTCTCTCTGCTGGCTTTGTCTTTCTTGTATTGGAAATTTTAGCCTTATCTTGACAATCACTACCTCGTGAAAAAAATGGCACAGCCTCTAAACATCTGTAAAAAAATGAGGAAAATCGCGACTGAGTCCCAGGCAGTGTATGTGAAATAAACCAGACTTTGGTTTCTAAAGGGCTGCTGTTGTTATCTTAAAGTTCTTTTGTTTCACACTGCTTTTATCACATGTTTTCATAGGCATTTCTAATGTGTAATGATTCTTTGAAACAATGGTAAGATCTTAAGCAAGGGGAAGGCTTTTCTCTTCCTTTCCACCTAACTGGATCCAGTATTAGAGGGCTGCCACTGGATTGCAGTCATTTATCTTTCCTATGTGTATATGGCATTATGAGTAATGGTACTTTCACGCTTTTCAGCTCTCTTGATTACTTTGGCCCACACTCCTCCTCCCTCGTGCCTTTTTATTCCAATGACATATTCTTTCAAATGTAACGTGGACAACTTTGACAAAGTCAGATGCAAACTGCAGAGGATTGAAAGTGAACATAAGGCTGGCAGTGAGAGAGCAGAGGTTTTGAAAATGGCACAATAGCAGAACAACAAGAATGAAAATGATTTGGATGCTATTAGCTTGGCAATGCTGGCTGAGAGTGCTGACTGCATCTTCTTGAATTTTTATCCTAGTCAGTCAGTGCACATATTTCACATAGCTTACACGCTATTCCTTCACATTCTCACAATGTTGTCTCATTCCCCATTCATCACGTTGTTGTTGAAAATGCATGGTACACCCTCACACAATCTTTTTCCTGTCCGCTCAATTTCTTTTTCGTCTTTTTAACAATTATTTCACCTGGCAGCTTGGCAACAACTAAAAGGCAAAAAAAAACCTTTTCAAGCAGACAGTTTTCTAAAATGAGGAAAACACAGCTAAGATAACAGCACACGTTGGAAGCCATTGCTACATGACATGTCATTCTTTTAAAAGAGTCTGCCTTCTCTATTGTTACTGGGTAGTGGAAGTAGTGCTGCAGCCTGTGGTTAGTTGGCTGGCTGGCTGCTGGTCAGTGCCCAGATGTTGCTGCTGCTCCAAAGATGAATGCTGCTGAGGAAAGCCCGATTAGTGTTACTGACACCCCATAGATCTTAGCTGGCCTGTCCTCAGCTGAGCTTCCCAGCTTCTCTTTTGTCTCTTTTACTAATTTGCACTTTTTACATACACATACAGATATTTGTCTTTTGTCTTTCTGTAGCTGGGAGGACACTTATTCATTTAATATATTCTTTACCTCATTACTGTAACTTAAACTACCACAACTACATTTCCAGCCACAACCCTTACTCAAACCCTCACCTAATTTAACTGTAACTCCTTCTAGCAGTTAGATCACATATTATGAGACAATCATGAATCAAGCAGTTCATTATTATTTATTTATTATTCAATGCAATTTAATTAGAGTTCTTAAAGAAGTTGTTCCTTTGTTAATTTGGCTAGAGTGGCTACTCTATCAGCAAGAAACTCTTGTGTGGGAGAGTTTTTTGGAATTTGTCCTCTGCACACCATCAAATTGAATTTGAAATGAAACGAGATGTAAGCAAAGTCAAGACTCTCAGCTGTAGTTCAAGGGGTTTGACAAAATGTGGCATTAACCATTAAGGAATTCTAGCGATTTTCATACATCCCGCATTTGGAGGCTCATATATAATGGAACAAACTAACAGAAATAAGGATTGCCTTTAATACTATCTGTGGGGACTAATTGAGCCTTCAGTACACAGGTTTATCCAGGCATCATGGGGCGAACCCACTGAGAGAGGGAATTGTATTTGGGAATTTAATTGTGGTTAAAGGAAGACTTGGCTGGGGAACAGCAAGTTGTAGCATACATTAAATGCATTAGTGTGTCTACTTAAAAGATGAGTCTCTCACTGCTATGACAATAGTAGTTTAAGATTAGGTTAGGTTTAAGATTAGGTTGCCTAACCTTTTTCTAATTCTGTTCTCTCCTGCTCCTTTACTTTGAACTCCCCTCCTTCCTGTTGGAGTTACATTTGCTATAATTTTTCTTTTTGGTCTCCTTTGCACTTATTCCCTGAGCTCCCATCTAATCCCATTTAGACTGAAGGACATATTTATAACCTATTCAAACCTTTACTACCCCTGTGCTTTGGTTGCCCCATTATATACAATAGTGCAACACCCTATTCCCCTAAATCCTGGACCTCGTACACTCTTATGCAGAGTACACAATGTGTTCTCTCTGGCATGTTTTGTTTCTAAAGCCTACTGCCTTCACGCTCTTGGCTCTTGGTCCAGTTTATCTTCACCTGTCAGACTTCCTCCCAGTCATTCTCACAAGCTTCTGGGAATTCCATCAGTCTGCAGCAAAAACACAAACACACAAATCCAGATACACACACAAATCCAGATACACAGCCAAAAACACACACTGTGAGTAGCAGCGGGTTGCTCAAGGCTGTTGCTGAAATGACTGGCTAACCACCAGGAGTTACATGGACTGCTTGAACTCTAATAGTCAATAGTCCATCACCCCTGGTCCTCTCTACCATGGTGGTTTGGAGGTAGCCTCGGGCTGTGTGAATTTGTGTTTGTGATTTTGGAGGCATAGAATGAACAGGTATAAAACCGAGAGAGGGAGACAGACAGGCACAGCGAGACACAAAGAGTGATAGAAACACTGAATTATTTATTAACAGATTAAGAAAAGTTTTCCAGTAGTAAGAGCTCATTGCAGTCTTAATGGCACCACACAGACCTTGTATGAACAATGTTTATCTTCAGACTGTGGTGAAATGGGCCATTTGAAAACAAGTGGAGTGAAGATGAAACATTTACAGTGTGGAAACAGTGCTCTCAAACTGCTGTCTTGGTTACTAATTATTGGAGTATGATTAATGATATTAGTTCTACAGAGACCTATGCCCACTAAATACATATCCATCAGCAGCAGCAGCATCAAGGCATGATGCCCCATCTCCATTTGCATATACATACAGCAAATGCTGGCTGTTTGGGAAGCTTTAACATTTTTTAACATCTAATTTTTGCTATTTAAGGATACAAGGCAAGCCAAAGAACTTGTGTGAATAATAATAGTAATAGTAATGTTCAATATCATGTAGGTAAGTAAGGTCGGTAAGATGATATAAAATACTCTGAGTCTTTTACTTTTAGGTATGTTTCAGGATTATCAGACATTTGACACTTATCACCTTTCACACATACACTAACACATGCAGGGAGCTGGCCTGACTGGCTGGACATTTTATTAACTCAAGTTTATGTGCTTTGCATTCACATGGACATGTCTTCGCTATACTTTGAAGTGGCCAGGGTGAATTTGCATTTACTTGTGTATCCACATTAATGCACATTAATTTTATGTGTAACCCTGCTGCCTCTAAAATGTACTTCACGTTCAGACAGAACAAATCCTGGGACCAATGTAAAATGAGGGGCAAGTGTGCATGCAGATTAACTGACAACATTAATCAGTCACAAAAGAAAAATCTACTTAAAATATAACTTGCTGTATTTTAAATTAAATTCACCTTCACATACTTAAGTATTTGTTGTATTACCAGTAACAGGGTTTCTGTTCTTTGTCATATGCTCATAAGGGAGTGTATTATTTTTTGCTTTATTCATTTATTTGTTTATTCATTCTTCTTTACTCGGATAAGGGACGGCATGTATTATTAATCTTACAGAGCTACAGTATGTACGCTGAACAAGACTGTATCTCGTTTTCTTTTTCTTTTTTGGTCTCAGTGATACTGATGTGCATACGATAGCGAAGACGAAGAAACTGTGCTAAAAGGTGCTTAAAAGCTTCTCATCTCGGTGGTGTGGTACTTATTATTCTCTCTGACTGTGAGTTGGTGTGTTTACATACACATTTGTGTGTACTAAATGAGTCCTTGTGGAAAGTAGCTGTTTTCATGCTCATACGTTTCTAGAGGGGCTTATAGGCCCCTTCAGCCATGACTAAAGCTTTTCTCCTGCTTTAAAAATGCCGCTGCCAGCAACTTTAACCTCCCTGAGGTGATTTCTCATTCTTTATCCACAGTACCACACATGGATTTGCAACTATTTCTAGCCATATGTTATACTCTTATATTTAACATTCATAAAATTAACATTAAGCCTGTACCCTTTTGAACTAATTCATTTGCCCATTTTTACACAATACATGAATTGCAATAAAAGGCTATTCAGAATGGATAAACTATAGGTACCCTAAAAATGGCTGATAATTGCAGCAATTTCACAGTGATTGTTTCTCAAGTTCTGCTGGGGAACATGTTAACCGTAATCAGAATTAACCTTTTTGTTATGGGCACTTTGTGGGCACAAGCTGTTGTTATTTCTCATATATAGGTATTACAATAATAGTACCCACATGACCTGTGACAGCACATTTAATTGTGATTTCCATGGCACATTTGTTAAAGGCACGTTTAAGTACAGTCAGCTGCATAGAATAAATATTCATATTTACACAGGAGGATTAATATATCATGCTGTAATCAGTTTTTTTTTTTTTAATAAGGAATATTTGCTTTATAATTATATCTGTATCCTCTTTTCACAAAGCAGTGGTAGCTTGAGGCTATATTTTTGTGACATCTTCTTCACAAAGGGAACAGACTAGCCATTTTTAGACTTTTTGATGTAGTCACTCTGCTGGTCTATGAGCTCTGTTGAGGACACCACAGTGGAAGTAATTTCCTGCTCCCTTCTTGTTAGAGCACTATTGGAACAGATTTTGTGCTGTAATTGAATCAGACATCTTGCAGCTTAGACAGATAACAGACATCCTTCTCTTTTCAATCCATTGTTCCTCTTGTGGATTTGGAGACGTTACACAATGTCTAGATGAAAATGAACTGAGGACCCAAGAGGACGAGAGGTTGAGGGCAGCTAGTGTTGGCATCTATCGGCCAAGTAAAAAGTCTGAGGAAAAATTCTTTTAGTAATGAGCTTTAATTTATGGCCTCTAAGCTGTCTATTCAAATGAAGAGTGACCAGAGTATTAGTTTGTTGGAGGATTACATTTAGGACTTTGTTTACACTGCTAGAAACGTCCCCAGAAACTCACATTTTTAAACCTCCTAATTCTCATCTGTTAACCCATTTTGCCACTTCCATCTGTGATATTAGTATCATCACTATAGCCATTGGTTAAGATGGACATCCAGTATGTGTTGCCTTCACTGACACTGGGCTGTCGCTCTAAAGTCCTTCTAGTTTGCTCCTTTTAAGAACATTTAATATAAGTCTTCACTGGGAACCAAGGAAAAGGTCCAAACTGACAGACTGACAGTTAACACCTGTTACCTGATACCACTGACAGGCAGAGCGAGGGAGATAGAGGGAACAAAAGAAAGACAGTTAAGTGGATTTCAGATGACAGATTTACTGGGGCCGACGGTGACATACAGAAAGTCGGAGACAGACAGAAAGAAGACTTGGAGACAGTCAGAGTCACAGCTGATATAGCTCAGATGTGAGTAACAACAAAAAGGATAAAAAGAGTAGCAACCAAACAAATGTCTGCCGGAAAAGAACGTTCGTGACAGGGGTGGGTTGAATAATGTGTGCCTTACTCAGCATGGTTTCTTCAGTGTCAAACTAAGCAGTGTGGGAGAATCAGGAAAGCTTGTCGGACAATATGGTAACAGTTAAATCTCAATGATAAATTGTTAGTCAGTTAGTTACAGTGGTTAAGGTAAGTTACATCATCATATGAATTGAGGTTTATTTAGTGGAAATTCCAGTATGACTGATTTAATTAGTGTACAAAGTTAGTGGGGAATGTTTTGTTTAAGTCCCCTACCTCCTACTTCTAGTTGCCTTCCAGCTGGGAGACCTGAGGTGATGTGCACCTACCCCACCCTCCTCACCATCTAGCACAGTATTAATGCAGAGTGGGAGACCTTCCTAGGCAGCCTTCTGACCAGCTCACAAACTACAATTACTGTGTCTACTCCAACAAATTAATTTGCCACATGGTCACAGTGGCATGATATCATTCACGTAACCTGCAAATGCTAGATAGGAAACCATTTACCACCGTGAATCTTATTGTGTGGATGCACCATGTCGTCCCCCAGCAGCATTATGCCCTGGGAAGCTGCCCATGTCGCCCATACCTAAATCTCTTACTGGTTAGATATAATGTATACATACTGTATATTAGGTATAGGTATTGTGAACAGTAAATATGTGTATGTGTAACTCCTCAAGATTATATAAAAAAAAATTGAAGACTGTTTCTAATTGTGTTAAAAATGCATTTTCTTTTACTTCAAACACTATGCAACATTTGGATTAACTACTAGGGCTGCACAGTTAATAATTTTTAGATCATAATCTCAATTTAGATCCCTTTGCAGTCTTATTCTTACATGGCAACACGTTTGTAGAATTTCTGTTCTGACTGTATAATTTATATATTATATATATATATAATTTATGTATAAAAGAGTTAAATTACAATATATTTTATTTTTTTACAATAAAAATTGTAGTATTTTACTTAGAATCACTCAGCCCTAGTTACTACAAAAAAAGGACTGTCCAGATTGTTTCCTGTTGGTGTGAACACACAATCAGTGTACCAGGGACTTTTTTTCACCCCTTCAGAGGAAACAATCTGTTGCTATTTATTTTGTTTATAAAACAACCTCATAGTTTCACAAAGGGATCCAGATTGAAACTACCTGATTGATGACACGAACTGACTGAACAGAAAAAATGCAAACACTCTCAAAAGACAGTTACATGCATGCACTACAAACTGTTTGGTGAATTTCTAATTCAGTTCAGTCAGACTCAACTCCTTACCATAGCTCCTCTTACCGCCTGCTGCTTTCTGTTAGTAGAGATATCACCTCCTCCATCCTCATCCCTTCATTTGTTCTCTCTTTGTTGTCCCTTTCTCTTCACTTTCACTCCACTTCTTTCAAATCCTTCAGTTATGCCTCTTAATAGGGCCACTCAGGGAAATTAAGCAACAGAAAGCCATCAGTCAGAGCATGCATTCTGCATTTCTTTTTCTAGAGAAACTAATCAGAGCCATTGTTACCCACAACACGCTCCCTCCCTCTCCCATTGTGCTGTAAATCAACAAATGATTCATAACAGGTTGAAGAGAGAGACAAATGAGAAAACAAATAGAGTTTATTATTGAGTGTAATTCTGGAAGGCAGACAGAGTGAGTTTCTATAAACAATACTCAATATTTCCTTATAGTGAATGCCAAGCACTCAAATGGTAAAACAATTGACATTTTGAGACTGTCTGGGTGTCAGTTTAGTTTCAGCAGAAAATGCCACAGCAGAGAAACAAAGGCAATCAGGAGCAACAAATTGGACTGTTTGCTTAAAAATGTAATGACAATGATATTTTTTGATAATTGAAGCTAATACAAATAGTTTTTCTGCTGAATTAAACAAGGTAGAGTTATCTGCATTAAATGATATCAGAGCTCCCATAATTCTTTCAAATGAATGCCATTCTTTCATAGCACTGAAGGTTATCCACTCTGATGTTTGGATGATGGCAGTCTAGCCAGTCTAGCCTGTTGTGTTATGTTATTTCTTATACAGTTATTTTATGCCTCATGCCTTGGGCCTCAAGGTTATCCTTCAGTCTGTGATGTAATGTGATTTTTCTGTTAAGAGACATCAAAGCATGTATCGCCCTTTTCTCTGTTTTGAACATAGACAATACACTGAAAAAATATATTTTTGACCCTGTAAGTATTATCCTGATCATGTGTTTAAATTTGACAATAAATTGTTATGTTGGTCATTTTAATTTTACTTTCTTACTCTAGTAGAAAGGCAGAAAGTATAAGTATAAATAAAAAAGTTGCCTTGTATTTATTGTGATACTGTAATATTACTAAGTAATATTACCTGAACTAACGCACTGCCTTCTCAAATTTGTGAAAGTGAGTAAACTTTACTTCGGTAATGTGACGAAATCTGGACTTGTTTAATGAAGTCTGGGTTAGCGTGGACCACAGGCTGATGACCATTGAACAATGTGAGTATGTTCACATTCTTGATTGTTTTTTAGTTTCCTGGTAGCTTGTCAGTTGAAATCAGTGTTTGGTTATTTAACATTTAACATGTAATGCCTAACATTAGTCACTTAAAATGAGTTAGCTAGTGGGATAGTTTCATACCGTTACACATGACCCAAATTAATTTACCAATAGGCTAACACTGTTTCGTTACACCTGTTGTTTTACTTGTTTTTACACATTTTAGTGGCATACAGTTAGTCATTGTATTGTTTTATCAGATGCGTTTGAAATATTTTAGTTTAACTGAACTACTGTACTGTCATGTTCTGCAGCATGCAGAAGCTTTTCCTCAAAACTGGACGTCTACATTCCAAAACTCCTGAAGATACTGGAGACAAAAGGGAGGGTTGCAGACTCAAAAATAAGGCCCATACTGGCTTCATTTAGTCAGGAAATGCGTAAAATTGTCACATTTACTGAGTAGTTATGCACAGTAATGTTTTCAACTTTTTTTTTTCTCTGGCTGTTGAAACAGCAGCATGTGGAAGGTGGACAAGATGCTGTCATCTGCTGCTTAATAGAGGTCACTGAAGAGAATGAATGATCAGATTATCAGGTCAAGTTTGACATTTGCTTCATGATTTTCTGATGAATTTCTGATAATTGCTTATTCCATTTTAAAATCTATAAGGTTTGTTTACTGATTCATTTATTTTTGTCATTTATTGTCCTGTCCCTTTAATTTCTGACTTTCACTACAATTTACAAGTGTCAGCAAGTTTGAAGAAAATTTGTACAGCATATTGCAACTGAGCAATGTTTTGACAGAATGTTAAATAAATAAAATAAACTGTTGAGGACTATGCCAAGCATGACATGATCTTTGTCGTCTGTTGAAGTGCAACGACCAAGGGCCCCTCCCCTGTTGATGTGTCCATCATCATCATTTTGGGACAATCGTTGGGACAGAGGTCCTTGATTAATAGTAGAATTGTGGCAAAAGCTTTTCTGCTCATGGGCTTTGTCTATGCTACAAACCTATGCATGTTTCAGAAGCTCTTTCTTGAGCTCTGTTTGCAGAAAAAACATTTAGGATTTTAAGCACCAGTTTATTCCAGTTAATGCACTGGGCTGTGTATACTGGGACTCAGTGTAAGATGTTGGAAACTGTAAAGCAAATAATAAATAACAAATACAGCTGTTGAAGTTTATACTTTTTGTATTCAGTAGCTTAATGTTGCATTACTTTGTTTTGACATAAAAAGAAGGCTTAATTTATTAAATACATACTAGGAATTGTAAGTAAATAATTAATTAAACTCATTTAAGAAAAATAAAATAAGTATAAAAGTAAACAAAAGAAAGTATTGCAGTTTAAATATAAATTACTAAAGGAAATTTAGTAAAGGTTAGTACCAGTAGCAGAAAATCTAAAGTAAAGTTTACTTAAATACTTTAATAGCAACTACTCTGTATCATTAAGTAAAGTTTACTTGTGATTGCCCCATGCTAACGTTACCCAGAATTTCTGAGTGGAAATAGTTGCCAAGCTTTTGCTTGCCATGTAAATTTAACTTCAAACTTTTTTTCAGTGTAGATTTATTTTTCAATTCAGAATTGTTGTCATTTTCTCTAACAACTCCACCCACTCACCCTCCATAGTCTCCGTAGGATTCTGCTGACTCATCAGATCCACCAGAACCTGCTGAGTTTCATCTCATGCCCACAAAGAGATACAATACCACCACAGACCATTAAGTTTCTACCCGACAGCACATCTTCCTTACTTTTTTTTTCTTTCCTCTCCCTGTGATTACAGTATATGTACACTGCTCAAAAATAAGGGATCACCTAATCATCGCAGTATAATCTCAAGTCACTTAAACTTAAGGTTTAGAAATCTGTTCCAGTATCTGATTCTTTTTTCAAAAAGGAATAGGAGGAGCCTTGCAAAATGACCTCCAGCAGGCTACTGGTGTGCATGTTTTTGACTGTCAGTCACACGTGTGTGGCATCAGAGCCCAACATCGTCTTATATAACCTGTGTTCAGGACCAAGCACTGTACAACTCAGTATCTCAACATCAGATCTGGTGCCCTGATCCAGGTCTGGAAGTAAATACAATGGAACCTTGGATTGCGAATAACTTGGTCTACAAGTGTTTTGCAAGACAAGCAAGAAATTTTAATAAATTATAACTTGATGAATGAGCGATGTCTTGCAAAACAAGTAATACGTATACGCTTTGTCTACCGAGCCTCACGTGAGAGAAGAGAATCACTTATGTTGTCGCCTCATTCCAGCGCAATCCGAGTTGTTTCAGAACATTAACATTAGTCACTAAAGTCACCAGAGGTTTGTTTATAGCTTCCAGCTGTATGTAAAAGTATTTCCTGTGAGTTTATAGACGTCCCTTAGTAAAAGTATCCATATGAAAAATCTCCACGCTGAGAACTTCTGTGCGCACTTCTGCAGCTGTCACAGTATCAGTCACTTCAATAATTATTCATGATTAATCTGGATCAGTCAGAACAGTAAATTATATTGTACTTTATATTTTGTATTTTATATACAAGTGTTTTGATTTACAAGCATGTTTGTGGAACAAATAATGCTGGCAATCCAAGGTTCCACTGTACCCCAGCACACCATCCACTTACTCATCAGAAGCATGCCCAGATGTTGTCAGGAGTGATTATAGGCACACAGAGGCCATACATACTTCTGAGTCACATGATGAGTTGCCATGATAAAATTCACACAGTTCATGGATGAGCCTGTGGTTTTAGTTTTCCACTTAGATTTTCACTACAGCAACCAAAAAACAAAGTATATAATGTGCATTAATAAACTTAAATAATTAGTTTGTCAAGATTCAGTGTTGAATTTTAAGTGTTCCTTCAATTGTTCTGAACAGCAGATTTCCCTTATTTCAGTGATAGACAAACACCCTCACACAATTTCTCTCTCTCTCTCTCTCTCTCTCTCTCTCTCTCTCTCTCTCTCTCTCTACACACACTCAAATAACTCTGGAGTTTGTAATCTTACTGTATATGTCTATAGCTGCAAATACTGCATACCAAATTAAACACAATGGCTACGTCTGTTTTGATGCAGTCATGACCAGATGGAAAGGAGGGAGCTGAATGTCGCAGAGCAATTATGGCACATCTGTATCTCACATATTGATAGGAAAGCAACCTCTGAATTGTCTTGAAGGGACTGTGGGCAAACAAAAAATTTAATCAAAATCTCCATAAACTAATAGTCTTTGCAGCTGGGGGTAAGCAGGCTTTAAAACTCGTGGTTGGTGGAGACCAGTTTATGGACCCTTTTAATAAGTTGCTAAGAAAAAAACACTGAGCACTAAAAAACAACAACACTGCCTACAAATCTAACTGTACCAGCAGGAAGGGCCCTGGGAGAGAGTGAGTGGGAAGAATTAACGTTCTGAAAATGACCCACTGGCCAGCGCCATCCTAGATTTGCTTAAAGTGCAGGTCTTATCTGTAGCAGTCAATATACCTAATTACTCTGTTCTTGCTAACTGCATCTTACACTTCAGCACAGGGACTGTAAAAGTCAGAGTCAATGCTTATAGTACTTATGGACCTAATGTAATGATTTTGTCCCCATTGTCTCTTGGGCACTGGAGTTGAGAATGCCTAATCTGCTGCTATTGTATTTGTTTCTCTTCTTGGCCATTGCTGCAAAGGTATTGTACTGGTAATGTAGGTGTCAGAGCTGGTCTCTTAACCCACTGATCAACGATCACTGAACTGGTTAAGTTATAGTGCAAATGGACTAAATACTGCAGTTTGAAAGAAAAGTAATTCCTCTAGGTAGGAATACTTTCTGACTCCTGAAATGAAAAAATAAATCAATAGCTGTATATTGAGGAAGAAAGCAGAGGTTAAAGTACATTAATGTAGTAGTACATTTATATAATGTATTTTGGTTAAAGTTGAAGTACTTGACTGAACACTGATACAGAATGCCTTTATAAAGTTTTAAGGGATGTGTTAGCAAACAGTTGCCCAAGACAGTGGATTTATTTTTAGATTAGCTTAGACTATCACCATCTTTACAAACCATTTGAAAACACACTTGTTTAAGAAGTATTTCAAATGAGTCACACACACACACTCTTAGGGGCTCTTAGTTTGTAGTAACTCAGAATTTACGAAAACCGAATGGTAATTGCTGGTGTCTTCTCCTTGTGAGTCGGTTTGGAAGAAAGCGTCTGCCAAGTAAAGTAAAGTAAAGTAAAGATTGAAGTTTTTTGATGTAAACATGTACTGTACCTGCTGTGGCTAAAAACACAGGACTTGATACAGTTGCTGTAAACTGAATCAAAGCAATAAAGTTGCGAGTTAAACAAAAAAAAAAGCTGAAAGATGCTAAAATTCTATCGGCCCATGATGGGTTATGCAAACCCTTCCTACACCCATTTCCAACTGTGGTCAGGAGGTGCAGACAGTTAAATTATTTATGCAGTAATAACTAATTTCAAGCACATTGTTAATGCACAAACTATCAAAACAAGCTCTACCTCCAGTTCATGCTCATGTAGACTGTTTTGTCATTTAGCTATTCTTTTTATTTGTGCTGATAAACTAGAATAATATACTTGGCCCACATCACTACGACTATACAGTTTTTCCTTTAGTTGGCTGTATACTGTGATGTTTGGTTCGGGGGCGAGCTGCTCTCCAGGCCTCCCTGATGCTAAAATTTGCACAGCACCAACTACTTTTCATCTCTTTTCTTATTACTGATGCAAGTTACAGTGACAGTGTGAGTTACAGTGCACCATGGAATGCAATTAATCAATCTTTTTAATGCTCTATTTTTTCAGATTTTCACTATTTTGACAGCCATATATAAAACATAAAACATATTCTATTTTAATGATCTCTGTCCCCATGCTATAAATGTCTTGTCATCTGCATAGAGGTGTTGTTGTCATCACTCTCTGACAGTAAACGGTGGCATATAAAGAGTTATGTTGTAGTTATTCTCAGACATTCTAATAACTTGAATTCAACTTCCATCACATCTGCTTGTGCTATTATAACTACACATAATTCTCCTACAAAGCTTAGATATTATGTTGCTGTCAATTAATGTTAAAGTGAGATATAATGAGATGTCTTGTTCACCACCGAAGCAATTATCACCTCCTAACTGAGCCAAACGGCTCTGAATCTGCAGTTTTAATTCTCTGACCGCTTTTATTGTTAAACTAACAGCATCATAAACACTTTCCCACATGCACACTTCACTATAAGAGACAAGTCTAGGATATTTTAACTGCTTTGTTAAAGAATAATGTGTGATACCTGTGATGGTGTTGGGATACCTTTACTTTCTTTTCTTATTTTATGAAATGTAAAATATGAATTTGCAATCTTCTTTAGTAGTCAGTATTTCTTTATTCTTATAATTTCAATGAAGCTGGAAATGAAAAAGAAGAAAGGGTATTATATCTCTGCTGTATATTTAGAAGGTTCTCTGGCTAAAAATGACATTGCATTAATTAAAAAATGTATTTTGCCAAGTCATAGCACAACTGCAAACTTTTTGTAAACCAATAGTTTTGTTTAAAAATTACTTAAGAATTCTCATAAAATATCTATTGGGATCTTATGTGCTCTGTTTGTGTTTTAAATGTAACAATTTGAATAAATAGGGAAAGAGGTAAGGGAAAGGGTGATAAAGTTCTATCACACAATTTTTCTAGATTTATATGTCATGTATGATATCCTACTTCTTGTTTGTTTACT
This sequence comes from Ctenopoma multispine, assembly GCA_034779795.1. Lineage (NCBI taxonomy): Eukaryota > Metazoa > Chordata > Actinopteri > Anabantiformes > Anabantidae > Ctenopoma > Ctenopoma multispine. The sequence goes on along the minus strand of JAUYWH010000009.1, from coordinate 7,831,297 downwards.
AGTTTCATTTTTGCTGCTTATAATTTACTTTGAAGTGTCACTGTGTTATGATTATCAGAAAATTGGGCATATTACAAAATATCGTTTTTAAAGTCTCGGCTAAACCCTTCAGGTGCAAAGTGATGGAGCCCAGTTGGATCAATGCTGTTATTTGAGATTGTATGATCTCAGGCATGTAAGGCTTTGTGAAGTCCTAGGGAGCAGCTTATTGTATTCCTAATGCCGAATTTAATAGCAACACATGCCCTCTCTTTAATCTCTTGATTACAACATTGCTTCTCTTACCCTTTATTTCCCTCTCTATTCATTGACCTTAATTGTGTTTTCTCTTAGTTTGCATTACGTCTTCTCATCCTCTCACTTTCCAGATTCAGCTGGTCAGTATAGCCTGAGGTGTTAAGGTGTTTTGGTGCATATGCACATACTGTAGGTAAGAGTGTAGGAATGCATATGTGTTCCCAAGTTTAATTGTCACTCATTGTACCAGGGTGTTGGGAGTTCAGTGTTTCATCATTATTTTGTTAACCTACTGAGATACTGCTGCACTATGTGGGATAGTTCTTACATTTTCTTTTTATTATTAAAATAAGACTTGCAGCGTAAATAACATCTTTCAAATGTATTCTCAAAACCTTTCTGTTCCATGTGATGGGATATTTTCTCTTTCTTTTCCTTTTAATTTTACAGTACCTTTCTACCTCTTGTTTTAAAACTATCTTATTTGTCTTTTTGCTTCCCTTTTTTCTTCTTCTTTCTCTACCTCTTCTCCTTCATTGTATGATTACTTATTGGTAGTGGCATTGTTATGAGTGCCTGTAGCCTGTGGAAGGATAACTCTATTTCACTGCAACATCAGTGTGATCAAATAAATTCTAAAAAACAAATGGATTTGACATGACTTATATTGATCAGTACATAGCACTGTAACAACATTTGATACAAGCTGGGACCAAAATTAAATAGAGATTATCATCTAGCTGTGTCCCTACAGTAATATGTTTTTATGAGGCTCAGTTACAAAGAAAGACATAGACACATATTTGGATGTCAGGTCTAGGATGGACAACTTGAAAATCCCCTGCAGCAATGTTATTTATAGGAAATCTTGGTTCTGGATATCTTCGTTCATATTGATGTCATATCAAATTGTTTCCTGTTCTGCACCAAATTCACTTCTAGACTCCTTCTTCTGTTAAGTGAATTAGTCCTGGGTAATGTGCAATGTAATAGTGTAATGATTGCAGATGTTCAACAACCTTATTAAGGACAACCTTATCAAAAAAGGAAAATTCATTTTTTTAACCAGTCTTTCTGTCCGTTGGTCAAATAATTTTAACTATTATCAAGTAGGTTGTTAATACATGTTACACAGACATGCATGGTCCCCGGAGGATGTATCATACTGTGTTTGATGAATAATACAGTAAACATTACTGTATTATTCATTACCACAGCGGCTGTGGCTCAGGAGGTAGAGCAGTCGCCTGCCAATCATAGGAGTGGTGGTTCGATTCCTGTCATATTGCCCCCGGTGTGTCAGGTCAGCCCCCAGTGTGTCAGGTCAAGCTGCATAGCAGCTCTGCCATCAGTGTGTGAATTTGTGTGTGTGAATGGGTGAATGAGAAGGCTGGCTAGGCTGGCTTTGAGTACCAGCCTAGGTAGAAAAGCGCTATATAAGTGCAGACCATTTAAAATTAGACTTGCTAAAAAGCCTATTAGAATTGTCACTGAGAGCATGTTAGTATCCTGACATTTAGCTTAAAGCGCTGCTGTGCCTTCTCAAAGAAGAGACTGTCCTCCTGTAAAATATTACTTTATTGTTCATTTGAAACAGCAGCAAAGAATGACTAATATTATATTATTATATTATCAGTTTCCCATATCTAATGGCTGCAGTGATCATTGCACGGCCACTATTTATGCACCCACTCTTTGCCAGTAGAAGGTTGGAGTGGATCGGTGAAGAAGAGGAATGGAGATCAAGTCCATCACTTTGTTTGCACAGTTGTTAGCCAGTGTTTTTGACTGTTTAGGGTTAAAATAGGTTTAACACAACTTGCCATCTTAGTGTTTGTCTCAGTTATTCAGTTTCAGAAGAAATGATAATAAAAAATTGCTGCACAGTATAATTAAAAAATGTCCAAACTTTAGAGTGAGCCTGATCACAGAGATATATACACATCTTAATCATCATTACAAAACAATTTATTGTTGTTATTACTATTATTTCCATGTACACAAGTCTGTACCCTATACAGGAAATGAGCACAAAGTCCACTTTAGGCTGCTTGTGGACTTCTCAGTAATATGCCTGTTAAATCAGTAAGTTTGCAAGTGCAGTCCAGACATCTGAAGTTGGCCTTTATCTTTAAATGCAAGCTTACCTCAAAATTTCCTTCACTGCTTTGCCTCAGTACCTGGATGTCAAGGATGAATACCTTAAATGTATGACTAATGGTTTTGCAGTACTACATGTCATGAAAACCATTTTGGAAATAGCCTATTTCCATGGTCTGATGTGTGATCTTTCTACACAACAGCTTTTATATTAGACTCCCTTTAAAGACTCACAGATCTGCTCCCCAATTTGTTTAGGATAAATGTAAGACCATGAGCCAGAAATTGAACCTGCCATCCATGAGTAAACTGCTCCAACTGTGGGCTGCTAGTAGACTTACTGAAGACATCTTCAAATGTAAATGAAATGCTATGTGAGCATGATGGAATAATATGTATTTATACTGGCAAGTGCAAGCACACAGGAATGAAGAATCACTTCAATAATGTTCATTTTTATAGTCTGTTTTACAGTCACCTCAGCGCCTCAGACTAATATGCACTTGGTTTTGAAGAGTCTTTTTATAAGATTGTTTCAGTTCATTTCACATTTTCTTTTAGGTGGAAATCTAGCTAATACAGAGCTGTAAATCCAAGGAAACCTGTAAGTGTTAGGAGGAAGTTGTTCTGTACCTACAATACATCAAAAAAGTATGGTGTGCTATTGTGATTTAATGCATTGATTTTCCACCATATCAAGTGAAATATTCCAGGTGTACTGATGCCTAAACACCACCTGAAGACAGAGTTCCACTTCCCTGTCTCCACTTTCCAGCAGAGCAGATTCATGCTGTGCGCTGCAGTACTTTAGATCTCCTGCATGTGCATGAGATGAGACTCCTGGTATGAATAATGTCTTCCTTTGTGGTTCTCTTTTACTCCCTCTAATCCACTGTCTACTCTGTCTCAGCAGGTATGAGAATCCCATCTAGAATGATTCAAATGTGAATGAGAAGTAAACAGGCTCAATAATCATATTTTGTTTTATGCCATTAAATCGAAAACATCCACAAATACATTGTTAAGTTGTTAAGTGTATGGTGTACAATGATAAGAACAATTTTCTTAGGTGCTAAATTGTTTTTCCTGTTTTTCTTTCTTTTTCGGATTTAAATGTTTCCGTTCACAACCACTCCTTTATTTTTTAAACAAGCGTTTCCTTTGCACAAGCCTACAGCACTAATTTCTTTTACTTTGACCCTGTTCACTCAACTCCGTATGGCAACAAATGTGGGAGAAAATAGAATAGTGGGACAAAACTACTGAAATCTATCCAAACAGATGAAATGTTGTGCGAAGGTTTTAGGAACAGTTTGGTGCATTTTAAATCTCTGCCAGCTGGACATGTCATCTGCTCACTGGCATGAGACAAAGCGTTCCTCTTCAGTGAATTGAAAGGTCAAGTTGACATCCCAGCTCCCTGAAGAGACTGACCGTTGTACACAAGAGATATCTGCGTGTGTGTGTTTTGTGTAGTTGTAAATGAAAGTGCATGTACATATGGCTGTTCCTGTACATTGGAGGCAAAAACAGTAAAGTGTAAAATAAAGAGAGAAGAAGAAACAATGAGAATGCACAATAGAAGCTTAACACAGAGTTGAATTTGGATTCTGCAGTTCACTGTGTCAGCATGTCTGGGTTAAGAATACAGCTCAGAACTGTTTCAAAAAATAAGTTTCGACACATGTAAGTTAAAAGTTTTTTTTATGTTTTGTGAGCTACTGAGACCCTTTTGTTTCTTTGGCTAAGTCAAGGTATTAGAAGTTTGAAGCTTTGCTGCAACAACCTGGTTCAGTGCTCAACTGTGCCTGTGTACACTACCTTCTCTTCTCTTCTCTTCTCTTCTCTTCTCTTCTCTTCTCTTCTCTTCTCTTCTCTTCTCTTCTCTTCTCTTCT
>JAUYWH010000009.1:7779703-7813441 GCA_034779795.1 Ctenopoma multispine | reverse complement strand
AAGATCCTGTGGGACTTCCAGATACAGACTGACAAACTGGTAATGGCTAACCAACCAGACATAGTAGTGGTGGACAAGTAGAGGAAGAAGGCTGTAGTAACAGATGTAGCAATCCCAAGTGATGGTAACATAAGGAAGAAGGAACGTAAGAAGCTCAAGAAGTACCAGGGACTAAGAGAAGAGCTAGAAAATATGTGGAAGGTGTGGAAGGTAACAGGGGTCCCAGTGGTAATTTTGGAACACTCGGGGGAGTGACGCCCAAACTTTGAGAGTGGCTCCAACAGCAGGAACAACATCTGAGATCTCTGTCCAGAAGAGCTCAATCCTAGGAAGCCTCAAGCTCCCAGGCCTCTGGTAAAGGACCCAAGCTTGAAGGACGAAGACCGCCCGCAGGGGAGTGAGGGGAGTTTTATATATGTATGTATGTGTGTGTGTGTGTGTGTGTGTGTGTGTGTGTGTGTGTGTGTGTGTGTGTGTGTGCGTGTCTCTGTCTTTGTGTATACACACACACCCTCAATTACACACACATACAAAGTGCAAGCAATATATAAGTAAGGACAATTTGACAAATAAGGAGAGATGTATCAGATGATCAGATGATCCAAACTGAACTGAGATGGTTTGGAATGTACCGAACTGAAGAGTTAACAAGCAGCCAACAAGTGATCAGAATATATGGAAACTTGTTTAGGTCTGTTGAGGTTGAGAGAATGCAAAGCAAAGAAAAACCACTAAAAAAGAAAGTGTATCTGATATGAGCTCTACAGCACTGCAGCTACTGAACTAATTTAGTTCCAGCAGTGTTATTAGTATTCTTTCACAGGTTTTTATCTGGTGTTACACCCCTGAGTGTGTCTTTGTCTCTGCTAATTGTTAGAGACTAAGAGAGAATAAAGGCAAAGTAAAAAATGAGACAGTCCGAGGGAATAAGGGAAATTCCCTTATCTATATTCCCTGACCTCCCATTGGAGAACAGATGAAGACAGTCTAACACCAGCCCACTGCTGCCCTTCTAAGACCTTTCATTGACCTTTTTGTGTCATTAACACATCACAAGTGAGGCTGTCACTATGAGGTGAGGATTTTGTCAACTCACAGACCATATGGGTGCGTTGTACTGTAATGTGTGGTGACATATTCTGGTGTAATGGAGCAAAATTCATTAAAGCAGTACTAACCAGATCGGTGAGTCATTTGGCTACACACAGCAGTCAACATAGTGAAAAATCAGCAAATCGCTATCTGTGAAGGCAAAGTGATGCAAAGCAATTATTTCTAAACAAAATGTGGGTGCACGAAAATACCAGATAATTAATCTAGTTTGAATACACTATGTGGCTACCATGAGGGTCTACACTTTTGTTACTACTGTTGCTTTTTGTTGTTACATACACATACAGTATATTTCCTATGAAATATTTGCTCCAAAGTTAACATATATTCATTTTCATTAGTTTCCTCAGTTTAAATGACTTTAAATCTTCTGCCACACCTTCTTCACACCTGTCTTTAATCAGTTTTTGTATGTTCCTCTCTGGAAAAGGTTGCTGTTAGTAGATATGACAGCTTAATGTGTAACAGGACTGAAAGCGCTTGGTATGCACACAGAAGTACTGTTATTTTCCAGTTTCACTCTGTGATTCACTGTATTAAATTTGTACAAATAAATGGAGCTGTTCGCTCTAAAAACAAAAAGGACACCTTAACACTTCACTAGGCTGAAAAACTGACAAATGATCAAACATGACAGCGGCGCATGCATGAGCTATTGCCTGCCGTCTGTTATGACAAACATAACTAGCAAGCAGAGATCAATGAAAGATGACAGATTAGGTTATCTTAACCTCCGCGGCATATCAAAACTACACTGCTCATTACCTTCTCTCAAGATGTTTTCTCTGAATTTTCCTTCATGATGAATTCTGCATGCGGTCTCAACCCACACCCCTGCTGGCACACCTGACTGATAGTTTGTTATGTCATTTTAATAAGTGTACATTAGCATGCAAAAGGTCTCCTAGGGTTGTCAAATTACACCTGCCAGATCTCATTGATGTTGTGCTTGCTTTAACTTGATGCTATTATTAAAAATCTATAAAATGGGAAAATTATAGTTCTCAAGCCTAAAGTAATGAAATAATTAAGATAAAAACAGAGGATTGAGTGAGAGAGTGATGCAGAAGAGACAGATCCATTTATTTCTACTAGGTTTCTGTTCTGTTTGTTCACCAAGAGCAGAAAAGCAAGTTTGTGTTAAACTACACGGCAAACTACATTTCAAAGCTCCATTAAATGGTATTTTAATACCAAAATATGACTCCCTTTAAAGTTAAAAGGTTGCTGACCGCCCCACTGAGAAATGGCACAGCTAGCCATGCTTTACTGCTTTCAACAGATTTCCACACATTGTTTGTAATGCCTCTGGCAGAAAGTCTCTACAACCTCCCAGAAGGTAAGTTTGAAGTAAATTTTAAATATCTAGTGAGCTAAACACAGCAGGTGGTGAGAAAGAGATCTTTTTACCAAAGATTTAGCATTAGCAAAAATCTGGATAAGATTATATAATATTTACTTTTTAAGACATTTTTCTTTGTGTCTATACAGGAGCCTTGCAGCCATTGGCAATGCTGTGACACATGGGACTTTACATTGTGGTTCACAGGTTTATTAGTCTGTTTAACTAATTAAGCTTAGTCTGACATCATCCATTTGATTTAAAGGTGATTTACATCTGTATGTATTGTGTATATTAGTTTGAACTTAGAATAAAGCTACAGGCCACTTATGTCCTGTTTTTCTGTGGCATGGAAGTTTGTGGAGTAGTTAAAAATAAATGTCAAAATATACATGCTTTTTTTTCTTACAATTAAAGTAAGAAGGCAACAGTAACAGAAGTAATGTATTCAACACCTGTAGCTTTGGGCAGTCTTGTTGGCATACAGCATGTTTGCATTGCTAAGATGTCAAAGTAACATCAAACAGTATCCATCAGGGAAACATAAGAACACTTTAAATATGTGCATCTGTGAGTTTTCACCACATTCAAATCAGTGTCACAAGGTTTCATATTATACAAATATGTGTTAGGGAGTGTGCATGTGTGTGCCGTGAAGCATGTGCATGAGATTGAAAATGTGAGTTTGTGTGTGTCTCTTATAAACCAGTGGGCCATGTCCTTCTCATCTCAGTGAGCCTCTGAGTTGACAGAGGTCATGGTCGCAGTCACTGTGACATTTACAGCTCAGAGGCTCGTGGATACACACTGCTGTACCTGGCAGCCAATGATTATCTCAGAACCGTGCAGGCCAGCAGAAGGATATTGAAAATGTAGGAAATTAATAGAAACACAAAGATATGAGTATCACTTAGGGGAAGTGTGATTTGGTTAAAAAGATAATGAATACATGACATACATGAAAAGGTTGGCTAGGAGAGCAATTTGACTTGGTCAAAGTTTGCTCATTTTAATGAGAGAAAGAGCTTTTTTCTAACATTACACAATATTGCAAATGTTGCTACAGGCAACAAGAAGGACCTGAAACAATAAATTAAATGGACAAATTGTTGCTTTTATGTTTTGTAAAATATGTATAAAATTGTGTTATGGATTGGCACATAATTTTGGTCTACAGAGGATGGATTCTGCTGGCTTTTGTGACTCCCTTGACTTACATTTGTGGATTTAAGTGTTTAAGTTTAAATGTCAACAACTACTGGATGGGTTACCATAAACATTTGAACAGAATAGTATCACCTCAGAATGAACTATAGTTTGGTGATGTGTAGCTCAGTATTTTAAAATCTGTAAAACTATTGCTATTCCTGACAATTTAATTGTAATTTGTATTTTGTGTGTATAATTCTAATTAGTAAATATTAGTGTGCTATATGTCAGAGTGCGTAAAGACATACTTTGAAAATGTTTTTCTATGATTTAATACACTACTAGTACTAGTATTCAATCATAGCATCTTTGACTACTAATCTTAGTGCACATTTTGCTTCTCTTAGACATACATTAAGATGAGTGTGACCAAAGCCAACATCTCTTAGCCTGCCATACTTTCCCTATGATGTGTAATTTTATATACTGTGTATTTATATTCATTCAGATACTGCATGTGTGTGTCATGTTGTGAGAGAGCAGCTGCACAAATGTGACTCCAAACCGTAAAACTCGTCTTGTTCAGGAAGCTATTTACTTGTCAACCCGTGACCCTCACAAAGCACTAAACTATCAGTGAACAGAAGTTGACTGAGGAACAGAGGATAAGGAGGGGAGGAAGGTGAGGACGATGGTAGAAACATGATGGGTGAGGCGTGCCAGGGGTAGAAGAGGGTAAGGTTGAGCTGTGCTGAAGTTAAGGGCTAAATAATTGCTTACCGCTGTGAAAACTGCTGCAGACGGAGGAGAAGAAACATGGGGAGGAGAAGGTGAGGAGTGGAGGTGGAGGAGGAAGTGAAGCACACTGAGATACTTGAGAGGTTGATAGTGCTATTTATATCTGTATTAGTGATCTCACACAATTTAGTTGTCTCTAGATAATTTCTTTTTCTTCCTTTTCCATCTCCTCTGCAGCTTCTCCTCTTATTCATTTTTTCATTCACACTTTTGTATCTTTTTGACCTCTTCTGTACTCATGCCCCTGCTATCTTCCTCGGTCCTCATATCTTCTTTTGTTGTCCAACTCTTGATGTACTCTGCCATACTCATGCGCTCACTTACACACACACAGACACACACACACACACACACACACACACACACACACACACACACACCTAACTAACTTGGTAAACAACTTCCTGCCTCATTTATCTTTTCCTATTTGCATATTTACCCTGGAGAAATATGTTGTTCGGCACCTTGCTTTAGGCGTGTCATTGCCCAGTATGTGATGACACTCAAACTCATCCTTAAGTCACGAGTAGCCTCTCCATAAGGCTGAACTTAAACTTTGTGTTGTTGTGTCTGACTTCAGCAGCTAATGCTCCACTTCATATTGACTTCTTCAGCTAAAATGCTTCTCTCCTCATAAGCATTTAAGTCACACAACCACATTTTCACGCAGTTCAATTAACAGGCAGCACTGACAGTCACAGTTCATCTGATGAATCCTAATCCCACAACTTCAGAGGCTGCAATTAACACTAATTGCATTGCAAACCACCAAAGCCCCCAGCAAAATTATTGTGAATTGTCTGTGATAATGAATATTTTCCATTGCGACATTGTGTTGTCCAAGGCATCTGTGTTCATGGGTGAATAGATAACCTAAAGGTGTGTGTGTGTTTGTGTGGTTGTGTTTGCGTGTGTACATGTGCCTCTGTTGATGTGTTTCTCCGTGTGAGCTGTTGATTTGTCATCCTGAGGTCAAGTGGATGGTGCGACAATCTCCCAAATGAAATTAGGAAGTCGCCGGCTATCTGAAGTAGCCCAGTGAGACTCTGATGAATTGCTTCTGCATGGCTCTAACTGACTGGGAATTCGCTGTGGCTACAACGGGCAACAAATGCATGCAACCATACCCACACAGCACATTATGTGAATACTATGCTGTTTATTGCACTTTAGAGTGCCAAACAGACTTTAAAGTAAATTTTTTGGAGGGGAGTGAGGTAGGAAAATAGAAGGCATTTCAGAAATTATTTCTTGTTATGGCTTATTTCTTGTTATGTAACTTTGATAACTCTAAATTACATGGTGCCTGCCTATAGGCCATTCTTGATTTATTTTTGTGTGCACATGTCGCTGCAAGTGGTGCTTTCAATCTAGGCTGTAGCTATGTGGGTGCAGATGCAGAAGTGAACAGATCAATTGTATGTCATGTGATTCTAATCATCACTATCTTTACTTCTTGCAGTGTAGCCCAATTTGTGTCTGTAGTACAAAGCGGTAAACCTTTGGGCCTGTGTTTATAAAGACCTAAGTCAGGCAGTGAATCTCCTTTGAATCCCCCCCTTCCACCACCCACCGAGCTCTTTTACCAATGTCCTGCTACTGTAATTAATTTTAATATAGAAACAAATTCATTATAATTTTTGACTCTTATGCACATAAAGTTAGAATTTCAATATTTATTTTGGTCATTTAAAGCCCACAGATGCACAAAAGCCAATGCAATGCTATTTTTTTTTATTGTTTTTAATGATTGATTTTGTTATGCAAATGTTATTGCTTTAATATCTCAGGTAAAAATCAATCGACATGCTTTCCAATCTGACAAACAATATGTATGTTTTTTGTTTTCTCTCTAAAATAATATTACGTAAAACACAACCTTTTACTTTACACACAGGCAAAATAACTTAACTTAAGACTGAAACAACTATTTTTCATACAGCAGAACACAAAGAACTGTGTTGAATCTTAAGCTACATGGAGAGATATCATGAATACTCAATATATACTGGGTTGTGGTTAATTAGGTTCAAATATACAATCTATTGCAATCCAGTATAATAGCCCTTACCTTTGTGAAGCTTAAAAAGTTCAATCTAACACCTTTAGAAAAATGTTAACTCAATTCCAAGGTTGTTTGAGACTTGTGATGTGATACTGGACTGCATTTTACAGAGGTCTTTTTAATCTGTCTCTTGTATGAATGTATTAGATTGCTTAGGCTGGTCAGGTGTAGCTAATAAAACTGGTAACTCAGTATAGATAGAACAACAGGGGCTCAAGCGTATTGACCGTGAAAGTGCAATCTGAGGCTGGCATGACAGTGAAAACATATTCAGTCAGACTAAATGGTTAGCTCTCCAGTCAAATTTTCCCTTCTACCCAGACAGCTGGAGGCATTGTGCGTTGAAGCTCTTTGTCTATATATATATATATATATATACATGCTCTCGTTTGCTCCATCAGTGTGCGTTTTTGGAACATACAAAGTGTATACACCCCGTAAAATACATGCACGTTTGTGTGTATCTCACAGAGTGAGATGTAGTCGTGGGTCAGTATTAGGGTGAAGCGTAATCTAGTCATTAAGTGAAAGAGAGGAACTGGGGTGAGTGTGAGCTCAGTACTTAGAGAGAAGGAATCAAGGCTTAAAATCGGCTGATACTCTATGTGCTTAGATACTCCCTTTAATCAAGCTCTTACAGCTCCCCTACACACACACACACACACACACACACACACACACACACACACACACACACACACACACACACACACACACACACACACTCACAGAGTCAAATCTTGATACTGAAGCTTTTGTGTCTAATGCTCTATGCAGAAACAGACAAACTGGCACAAATGCAGCAGATGGAGTCACAACAATATTTGATTAAGAAGAGGAATTAACTGTTTCTCTGTTGAGGCTTGACTGAGGAAGTGGGTTCACATGAGGCTTTTGGTGCTTTTAATGTCACTCATTAAATTTAGCCATTACAGTACAGCACAGACCACAGAATCCTCTTAAACATTATGATGCAAGGCGACACGTCTCATTGTTAACAACTGAAATCTAAAGAAGAGTGATGGTTCCTCTCGTAGGGCACTAATTGTTAAGTATTACCTTGTCACTCCGAATATAAATTCAAGGCTTAATTTCTTGGCCTAATTTGTTTCCCACTCATGTTACCCGTGGGTCACATTATTGGACAGCACTGACATATTCTTTCGTTTTCGTGCTGATGATACACAAGTGTACCCTCTCCTTTAACCCAAGGGGCTTAAGCAGCCGGTCTGTTTTACATGCTGTAATTGTCTTCCTGACATCATGGGTCAAATCCAAAATCCTCCAGTTTGAGATGACGAAAGAAAGTTCACATCTCAGGTCATTAGCACTGGCATCCATGTAATAGCTGGATGTCCATTTTTATATACTAATATCTGCACTTGATTAATGTATTTATAGATTTTGAAATGTGTGCTTTTTTTCATTGTGTTGCCAAGATCAGCACCAAACTGACTATTATTATGAGTCCAGCAGATGATGAAGACATGTATTCATTCCTAACTTAAATTACATAATTTTTCATCTGTCCACATGTTCATCACAATCATTTGTTGTTGTTTTTATTATGTAATTCATTTAAGCTAGTATAAGGATCACATGACTTAGCTGCAATGTTTGACCTTATCCTGACTAATGCAACCACTGATGTCATGTGTTTTCATGAAACTTACAGGAAATACCACCATTATGAGCATGTTCAGTTAACTTAGTTAAACATATTTAAACAATTCCAAGTACAAAATATAAAAAAAAAAGTTTTATAGCCATTGATTAAATGTAATGAAATGCATCACATGAAAAATATAATAAACAACGGACAATGCATTAACAATATCTGAATATATATTACTTAAAAATGCATGATGCATCTCATGCCTCATGCACATACTAAGATGCACCTAGCTTTATAATTTAGTTATTAATTAATCCGTTTGTGAGCTTTATTTAAAAAGTAAACCAAGTATGCACATCTGTAAAAATATAAAAACGTCTACTACTACTACTTTGAGATTTACATTTTTGCAGCCTTTGACAGCCAAAATGAAATGTAAGCAAATGTTAAATTCACGAAATAGAGAATAGAACTTATAAAAAAATTAAATGCTCTGTCAACTTGTGTTAGGGTAGAAATACACAAATTTGTTTTGGCTACTTGTGACAACTTGTTAGTTTGTGGAGCATCGTTTTCTCATTAACTCTATCTATCTTGTCCTTTTCTATTATATTAGCAATTTAACATCCCATGAAATACATGTTCTCTGACAGCTTGACATTTTCTGTCGATGCCATTTATGCCGCTCAAGCTTTCTGTGGAGTGCCATCTATTTTAGATGATTGTTATTATTGAACCATTTTTTTTGCTGATTCTTTCAGTTTACTCTCACGCTGCCATGGCAACAGGCCAACTCCCCGAAGCAAAAATCTGTCCATTTTGATATTTACTTTGAAAAGTGAACTCATTCCCTCATGACGTATGGGCTAAAAGATTAGACTTCATTTCATCCATACACCACAACGGGGTGAAATTACAGTGTTCCCTCTGGTGGAGCTGCTGAGGAGCAAACTAAGTGGCTGCAAAGAAAGTGTGTGTATGTGTGTGAAGTACACGCTTGCTGACACAGTACGAATCAAATCACTGTCATTACCATTTACATAAACATAGGCACATCGCATTTCTCCTCATCTCTCTCTTCCTGCTTTTCTATTGGCCTCTCTAGCTTTCCCTCCCTCTGTGACTCTGTTACATTTCCTGGTAAAGTATAATCCAGAAAAATGCATTTGCCCCAAGAGATGGAGTGGAAAATGGATTTGCATCCAACCTCGAACTGTTAAGTGGAAGAACCTTTGCCTGCTCCGCCCACTAGGTCAAGGTTTATGCACACAGGCTGTAGCACCAGTGTTTTCAGACCTGATTCCACTGTCTTTAGTCCCATCAAAACCATATCTTTTGAGTATGTGTTTTTAAAGGTGTATGTGTGGCAGGATCAAGGCTGTGCTTATCGCCCTGCTTCCATACCACCCGCTGTGTTTATTATTATTTTTCTATACACACTACAATCCCACTCCAATACTGGGGACCTTTTCATTTTGATAACACCTCAAAAAGGCCTTTACGAGGGCCAGGCATTTTAAAAATTGGTTGAGGATCAAACCTTGAAGTCCACTGTGTTTAGCAGCATCCTTATTTGACCAAGAAGGGGATTTGGAAAGTTGACTGTGGTTTAAAAAGAAGTGAGAGAGAGAAAATATGTGGAAATGCAGTAGAAAGTAAAGACAAGAGGAAAAGAAGCCAGTGCTGAGAGGGAACTTTGGATTTGTCAGTGGGGTTTGAGAATGCAAATACAAGTCCCATAGCTAGGTAGCTTTTTGTTTCTGCTGTGTCCCACTATGTTCGGTGCGATATCAGACAGGTCAAAGCACTGAAGCCTTTTGTTCCCTCTACAAGGAGATTTCCCAAATCCCTGAAATGAACACTTGTGTGGATGAACTCTGCAGATGACTCAAGACTCACAACTAGCTCTACACACAGAAACACAACACCCTCAGTATGTATGGTCGAACACTCTGTGGACGTAACAGATTTCATCTTTTGTTGAGCTGGCACAGTTTGACACACATCAGAAACTATTTTTATCTTAACTACACCCAAGGAGCTGCATACTGTGAGCCGCTCATGCAAACAACGATGACTGTATCCAGAAATGAGACTGAAATTTGAGTGATAGCTGTGCTCTAAAGAAGATGTTGTTGTCAGTGTCTATTGTTAGTTTTTACTTCATTACCCACAGTTTGATTCATTTTCAACTATCTGAGTCTGTTTAGTAACTGCTGCTGGGTTTGTGAAAATGGCACGGAGGGTAAAAGGAAGAAGCAAACAACGAAAAATCATAGGATTTTACCAGCTGTGTTATGAAAAAAAAGTCCATCTGGAAATGTTTTCCCGTGATGAGGTTTCTTACACTTTCACTGTTCGTTCACACTGTGTCCACCTGAAATTAAGTGCTGTCTCAGATTTTATCTCTCATTTCGGGTCTGATAGTTGTGCCAGCTGCCTCCATATTAAGCACCCAGAGTCTTCAGTCCTCATGAGCAACATGCTGAGCAGCATTTCCACTCTCTGTTGGGGAACAGACATGTTGAAGCCCATTATGTTTCAGATGTTTTCAGTCTTTCTGCCTTTTATCACTGGCAGTGCTCATTGCTCTTTTTATCTGGGGTAAAGATTATCTTATGCACGACATTCTCCTGATAAACAAACTGCTTTTTATTCTGAAAATATAAAAAAACTGCTCTTTTAATTTTCACTTGATGTTTATCTTTCTCCTTCTCACTGAATATCTTCACGCTGTTGTTTGTCTTTCTTAGTTTCAATTTGCAACAACATACTAAATAACATTGGTGTTTTCAGTAGACTGAAGTTTCTGCCTTCATGTTTGGCTTCATATCTGCCTTCAATCACATTCTCACAAATATAGCCTTTTTTATGTCCAGAGATGAAATCCTAAAACACTACAGTGTCAGTGTAGTGTTTGAGTAAAACAATACATATTTGAGGCTCTCTTTTCTTGTCTTTACAGGGGAGATTTGTGCCTTTAAGATCTATGGTCAGGATGCTCCATTTGAGGCAGTGGTGTTGAACCGCACATCAGGCGAAGGAGTCCTTAGGGCCGGTAGCGCTGTAGACTGCGAGAGCCAGAAAGAGTACACCTTTATTATCCAGGCCTACGACTGCGGGGCCGGACCCAGTGGGGCCGACTGGAAGAAATCCCACAAGTGAGTGAAACACTGTCTGTTTGTGCATTTGTTTCTGTATTTAATATCACTGCAGTGTCCAGGTTAAGAGGTAAGATCAGTGAAACTGAAAAATGTTTTTACTGCCTAAACAAGGGCACCGGATTCCCACTGGTAGTACAACTATCAAACATTTACTTAACTATTCGGTTAAAAATGTGAAAAGTTATATGAAGTTAAATTGCCTGATAGAATTGACACATATCAACATATCAGTTGGCTCACCCTTGTTAATCAGCGAGTCTGTTAGTCACCGTGAGTTTTTTGTGTTTCTTTACCAGGTTTGCCATATGTTCTCAAAGGCTTTGCACAGTTTGTGACTTCATCAACACTCAAGACAGCAACTAATTGGCCTGTTTATCTGAGAATGTCTTTATGTTGTTGTAAAACTCAAATGATGATTGCCAGGCCTTGTATTAAAGCTGTCATATGCAGATAATTATCATTTATCTTAATATGACTCATTTGTGAAGCTGCCATTGTAACTCAAATTTACAGGGGGTGGACAAAATAATGGAAATATGACATGCACATAAAAACTTCAGAGTATTTAAGCTGCACAGGCAGCTACACAAATAAACCATATTAAGTCTTAAGTAAGGTTCAAAAATCACAAGACGATATTAAAAACAGAGGAAAACTTTATCACCAAAGAGGAGCAATGATCCGAAGGCAGGCTTCATAAACAGAAAGAAAGTTAACAGCATATTTGTGTAACATCACTGGTTACAACTAGCAGATTTTAAATTGAAGATGAAATTACTGTTACAGACACACAACTGCAACTATGAACAAAAGCAAAAATTTATAAATTATAG
Organism: Ctenopoma multispine; assembly: GCA_034779795.1. Classification (NCBI taxonomy): domain Eukaryota; kingdom Metazoa; phylum Chordata; class Actinopteri; order Anabantiformes; family Anabantidae; genus Ctenopoma; species Ctenopoma multispine. Next base: position 7,801,362 of record JAUYWH010000009.1, on the reverse strand, counting down.
TTGTGAATATTTACATGTTTGTAATGTTTGTTGCATTTATTTTACATTTACACGATCAGTCCTTTTCCTGCAGTTCCTTCATAACCTGCACTAACAGCTCAATAAAGAAAAAACACAATAATATTATTATATTATTAGACTTTGCCTTGGTCCTTTTTATAAAAACTTATCTATGCTGACACAGTGACAGCTGAGACTTGCAGTTCTGTTCTCAGGATATGTCCTGCTAATGACCCTTAAATATTACATGATTGACAGGCAGTCAGATCAACATGGACAACAGAAAATCAAACCCTCAGGTTCTTCAGTCAGAGACAAGGAGCTGCTAAAATACTGAGCCCGCAGCTAAAATACTGCAGTAATAAGTGAAAGGGGGCAAGAGAGAGAGAAATCAGCTCAGGGATTGGTGATGAATTTCTCCAGTGGAAGATGAATGCCAACATTATCACTTTATCACTGCGTGACATTCTAAATAGGCCTCATTAAGTTAATGTCATTAATTAGCCAGATGTGCTTCCTAAGATACACCTCGAGTTGTTGTCAGAGAAGGTCACCGGTGAGGAAAACTTCATGATACCTATGAATTATTGCATCATTTGCGTACTTTAGTGCACAAATGTTATCAGAGTGCCTAGTTTATATCTTCAGCAATTCAACCAGCAAATGAGATTGTGTGCTTATGTGCGTGTTTGTACCAATAAACACAAGCACGTGTGATACCTTTTGTGTCAACTTTTTTCCAGGAATAAATCTATTTTGCATGGAAGCAGACAAAGTGTTTTTCTCTGCCTTCAACTAACCAGTGTTCTTAAAATAAACAGCTGAATGAGTCTCAATATCAATGCTGTCTTTTTTTTTTTTTTGCTTCTGTCCTCTCTCTCTTCATCCATCCATCTTTTTTCTTCTTTGTACTGACGTTTTCTTTTCTCCATCAATCTTCTCCACCCTTTTTTTCTTTGCCTCATTCTCCTCCTTCCTCCCACCTTTGCTCACTTATTCTTTTATACCTCCCTCCATTCAGGGCAGTGGTTCACATCCAGGTGGATGACATCAATGAGTTCTCCCCAGTGTTTCGGGAGTTCCTTTACAAGGCGTCTGTGACAGAAGGCAAAATCTACGACAGCATTTTGCAGGTATATTGACAGTTACTGTGTATTTAGTTACTTAAAATTATTTAAATCAAGCCCAAATCCGATTTCTATCTTTCTGTATTATGTGAATATTCAGTGCATTGACATGCACTTTTTGTACAGTTGACTTTCTTGACTAAGCTACATGTAAGTGTCATGTAATTGAGAGACAAGGTTTCTCATGTATGTGCAGATTTGCACTAAGGCTGTTGTGCGTGTGTCCCTGATTTACCCATGTTATTTGATTTGTCTGGTTACTCAAGTTCATACAAATGCAGTCATTGTTTCATGTTTATTCTCTTAAATAAGACCTTCACCTCTGTTTCTGCTTGGTCATTTAATATAGTACTTAATAAAATCCTGATAAAAAGGGAAGACTAATAAAGTAGAAGGCACTGTTTAAAAACACCTCTTAATATAATGGACTCCAGTATGACTCCACCACGCACTAGGAGCTTCTTAACATGTAGTGGAAGTATCTGTTTTCTGTTTCAACTTCAAAACATAAAATTATAAGTAGAATTCATGGCAGAGCTGCTGTACTGGATTGCATTAGCTTGTATAACTGTATCTTATTAAGAAGGCAGTGAGTACAGTCTATAGTGTTGTTGCTATAAGGGCAGTTGTTGAAGTAGTGGGAGTGAACTGGATGTTTTGCAGGTAGAAGCATGGGACCAGGACTGTTCACCTCAGTACAGCCAGATCTGCAACTATGAAATTGTCACCACAGGGACACCTTTCGCCATAGACCGCAATGGTAAGTGTGTGTGAGTGAATGTGACTGAATCTGGCTTGGTAGACTGAGCAGCTGGACTGTAGTTATAATAGTAATGTGATTAGAAGTTATGTATATGTCTGAGAGAGATGGAGAAAATAGAATACCCGAGAGGGCGGTAGTTTGTGTGGCTGGTGGCTGTATTCATAAGAAAGATTTATTTCATTTGATGGCATCAATATTATTTGTGATATATACACACAGATATATACCGTAACCAAAACCACAAACATATTTAAAAGGTATACACATTCATCTTAACCAAAATAACTTACCTAAGGTAAGTGACTGTGTGACTCCTTTAGTAAATCCTCACTGAGAGACATAGGAACAACATTTAAAGGTTTAACTGGTTTTCCTGTTTTTGCTGAAATAGTGTTTGCCAGTGTCTAAAATAAACTTAATTATGTGCATACAGTGCTCATAAAAATATCTAAATTTAAACAGCAAGAGCTCCTAACCAAATCTTGCAGTGAGATTGTTTTTTTAATTGAACCTAAAGAGGGCAAAGGCTGTCATTTGAAAATATTTGGACTAATTGAACTTACAGTGCAATAACTTGTCTTTTGTTTACTTAATCTTTTCAGTTAACTCATTTGAGTCTTACTTGAGACACATAGTAAATCTCAAATACTCTAACAGCAGTGCTGCTTTTGCCTCACGCAAACAGCATGATTAATGTCTTGATGAAAGGAAAAACCCATTCCTCAATTTGCATATGTTCTTTCTATGATCTCTGCCTCATATGACCATGAACTAATTTCTACTAAAGACAGACATGAGAGAGCCACTGCTGAGAAGACTGATTCTACAGATGAATTGTGGAGCAGTTAAACAAAAGGCAATGTGTAAAAACATACTGTATTATAGACCATGATTTTACTGCAACGAGTCTTTAGTTTTTAAGTGGCGGTGTCATGGAAAATGTAATTCTGTCAACCTGCACTGTGTGCAGGGACTGCACCAGAGATCTATTTATGGATATACTGTACACTAAACAATAGAATAATGTGAATACACTTATAGAAATAAAGCACAAAGAGAAAACATCAGCTTTTTATTTCAATAATGTTGTGATCCCTGAAATATTTTTTCGTCAGTGCATAGCTCAAAAGTTACTTGACAAAGATCCGTTCTCAGTTGTGACAGCTTCTTCTTTTATTTCTTTCTCTTTTCTTATGTTCGTTTGTGGTTTTACACCAGACCTACAGTAGTTGACTGAAGGAGTATATCTTATTTCTGATTGAGAACTATTCTGAGCATATCTGCCTATATAAAATTACAGCTTTGGGATTTGTGCCGGCTTCTCCCTGAGCTTCCACATCCACATTGTGCTGATCTGAGTGTAGCATAATCCAAACTGAATGGAGACTGGAGGGCTTTGTGTGCACATAAGTATGCAATGAATTATACCAATAGATCAGTCAGCAGCACACTGTGCTTTCTTTATTGTATCACTTTTCTTTCTTTTTCTCACGGTCTTATTTATTATTTATTCTCATTGTTTTTTTTGTTTAACCTCCTGGCCTTTTTCTCACTGTATTTTACATCAGCCTGGTGCATTTGATTCGATATTATATGAAAAAATGGGATTTTTAGTGCATTGATTACACCTGCTGAATAGAACAGGGGTCATTTTGTGCACAGAAGTCCATAAATGGGTTGTACTTCAGTGTGTGTTTCTGCTGTATGATAAAGACTAAATTATAAACACAGACATAAAGACAGTAAAATACAGCTAAATTATTCTGAATCATTATGTTTGCAAGAGCTGTGATAAGAACTTGTCCCTGAATCAGTACTGCGGTGTTCAGATTTTGTTTGCACAGTTGCTACGGTCAAATTAAAAGAGCATTTTTAATCGTTTTAAATAAACTACCACTATAATATATTACTTTTGCTAATGTAGAAATGGTGTGTGTGCTTGTGTAAACACACATGCAGTTCAATAATAAATTCAAAATTTATTCTAACATATGTTCCTCGTGTTTTTAAAGTATGATTTAATGAGTACCATGTTCAAGGTTCCATGAAATTCACCCTTTCAGCTGTTAAATTTGGGCCCAGGAGTCCTAAAAAGAGTTCTGCAATGTGATTTGGTTAAAAATGTACAAGGATCAAGGATCAAAAAACAACAGTGGTTTAATGGGAGCAAACAGCAAGCTAGTCTGTAACATGTTAATATATGCCACCAAAAATAAAGTTCAACTACTTGGTTCACCAACAACACTACATATTTCTTCTTTTCTCCAGTAGCTGCTAGTGCTGAGTATAGTGTATAGATTTTGAAGCTGTCTTCAGCTAGCTCCTGCACCATGAGCAGCGTTCGGAGGAAGAGGGTCTCAGAGGGGGGCAGGGCTATGAAAAAAAGCCCAAAATGTACATAATTTTGGGGCTGAATCTAACGAGGCATTAGACCAGAACCACCTCTGTGCTCCACCAAAGCACAGTAAATTCTTACTCCAACAATTTAGTGTTCCAAAATTTTAGGAGAGACAGAAGAGCAGACATTTTAAAAAATATGATCAAAATCAATATAGCAGGGACCAGATTATAGGGATGTATTTATGTCGACTTGGCAGTGGAAGGAACAGAAAGTGCAGTCAGATGTGCTTGCAGCGTACTTGGAAATGGGCTAGGATCAGAAGGAATACATTATTATATAATGTAGCTTTGTGGTTGGTGGTTACACAATGTGTCTACCTCTATTGTAATTTAAATGGTCCAAGTGTTACTTAGGCCAGGCTCAACCAAAAGAGGATGAGATTCACGGTTTTGCTCTGGTTAAGGAATGTTTTGGATGGAGACACTTTTTTGAAATCTGTGTTTTACACAGATTGTTTTTAGCTGTACACATAATCCATGATCGTACTAATTCCTCCAATGTTCTCACTGACGATGATACTCGCCATGTACTGTGATCACTGATTATTCATGAAATATCAAGGAGGAACTTCTCTTCCAGTTTTAATTGATCTAGTGCAACTCAGTAGCAACTATTATTAGACCTTGTTGCATCTTTGGTTTGTTAAAAAGCCCAAACCTACACAGAGTAAAATTTGATATCATCAACAGAGTTATTATTTTAAAAATCTCCTTCCAGAGCCTCAGGAGACATTGTGTTAGTATGTTCTCAATGACATAATAGGAACTCTTATGACAACTAAACTTAACTTCATGTATAAAACTGGTGGATAAACTCTATAGTCTTAACAAACCTATGAATTCAGGTGAACACCTTAGATCCCCAGACTGTATAATGTTATAGTTTGTCTGCTAATGAACTAACATTCACCTTACATTCAAGCTGTACCTTTACTGTTGTATCTTGTACCTTTACTGTTCCTGTTTTTCACAGCAACTGCAGATCAAATAGTCACTGTAGGAGATTTTTGAAGGAACTATCTGACTCTGACCTCCTCGCCTTTTTTTCTGTGACATTTCAAGCTCCGGTCTTTTCTTTTCTGTATTGTTGTTCTCTGAACTGATTTCCTCAGTGCTCTCTGCACCTCTTCTAGTTTCCTCTTTTCTTCGACAGCAAGAGTGACAGCCTTTCATACAACCAAGCCTCCAGATGCAAAACAAAAATAGCTCTTGTTCTCCTCATAAGTCCAGAGACAGTCTGTGATGGTAGTGACTGACACAATAAATCTTTGACAAAATAAGACTGCAACACTGAAGTCTTTTGTTTATCTTCCTCACAGATAAATAATGTGTTTAATTATCAACTGGAAAACATTGGAGCCTTTTCTACTTCTGCTACTCTCTGAAATGTAACTAGCTCACTCTGCATTTGTCATGTTGAGACACAACAAAAAAACCTCGCTACTCATTGTTACCATTTAGCTCAGTTGGTAAAGCATACTGCAGGATTGTTGCACCAGCTTTCCTGGGGTGTAATCCCTTGTGAGTCAATTTAGACTGTATTTTTCTGTGGTTGCTGGCCTTCCCAAAAGCAAACACAGTTTTCACAGCTGCTTAAATGCATTTGCTAAAATGGTGCTACAATTTCCCAGAACTGCAAACACATCCAACCCACATGTCTCTAGCCTTACCTCAGACAAAACAACATAACACATGAAACAGCCTTTTTACGAATGAATCTCTAATCAGTTTTTACCATCATAAAAATGTACAATAGACATGAAATACTGCTAGATGCTATTTTCTAACTTTATAAGCACATTTTATTGGTAAACACTGAAATATGCGCGTATAAGGTTGTGTCTGAGGTATCACCATTGTAAATAACTAATATAAAAATAACCAATCAGTTCTTTGAAGAAATGGATTCAGAGATTGACGAGGAAGAGTTTGGCATTCTAGATAGCCTTCTGCAGCCATGGAAAACCCCAGCAAAAATAGGTTGTTGTGCATTACATTTAGCAGATTTACTCGGGTTATTGTAACATTTCTATTAACCACAACAACTACTTTCCATACATCACGGTAAACATTCTTATGTAGGGTATGTATGATATGTTAGGTTCAGGTGTTTGTTTGTATCTGACCAGCAATATGCAAAATGGTGATAGGTACAGTAGTACTTACTAAACAAACTACATCACAGTAAACAACTGCAAAATTTAAAATTTTTAAATAGCTATAAAAGACAATACTAACCTCAATATATGACCTTGTCCAGTATCTGTAAAATCATTTTCCTGTGAAAAACCTCAGGCTTGTAGCATCTCCACTAACACTGTTACCCTGGTGACAGGTAAAAATAATGCATCATTGTGATTTTACATTGACTGTTTACAGAGATCCTTTTATATTAAAATGCAACTCAAGGTTATTGACCTTGAGTTTTGAGTAAAATGCTTCAATAAGTGCAAAGAGTTATTATTATTGTAGGGTGTTTCCATAGTGCAAAGTCAGCTCAGCCCAGTGGAAAGTGTTTCACAATTAATTTTAACCATATAAACATAGCACTTTTTCCCTTTCTTGTTTTTTTTAGGTAACATCAGGAACACAGAGCGACTGAACTACGACAAGCAGAAGAGCTACAAGATTATAGTGACGGCCTTTGACTGCGGTCAGAAAAGAGCAAAAAAGGACGTGGCTGTGCATATTGATGTCAAGCCTGTCTGCAAACCTGGATGGCAAGGTCAGACATAAAGGAAGAGGCACTGAAATAGTTGCAAAAAGCCTTAATGTACATTGCAAATATTAACAGAAACATCCCAGTTTCTACTGTATGTTGTTATAAAGTACACTGACATTTAAAAGAAATATAGACTTGAATGTAAAGCTGTACCATCAAAACTGAGGCAGGTAATTCCGTGCGGTTTTGAGCATATTCTTTCTCTCAAGGGAATCCAACCTCATTTTAGACTGAAAGCCTCTTGAGCAAATCAGAAGACCTGACACAAACCTCCAGATGGAAGTTGACTGAAGTCTGTGTGTGTATGTGTGTGTGTGTGTGTGTGTGCACGTGCGTGTGTGTGTGTGTGTGTGTGTTTTCCTTTAACATGCCAGCAGTTTGGCATTCAAGCCAGCCTGTCTCCCTTGCTGCTTCACCTGTCAGCACTGACAGCATCTCAGGAGTCAGGCTCACACAGGAATGAAAGAGAAAGATAAGATAGAAGTGGGGAAAAGAAAAGAGATAAAGGAAGAAGCTGAATGAGCATGCAACTCTAGGGAGGAAAGAGAGAAACAAAGTTACAGTGAGGGAGAGAGGTGATAGTTAATCTTACAGTCTTAAACAAATCACACATGTGGGGAAAGATAAATGACCTGACCAGGATACCTTATTGTGGATAGTTAGTAAAGCCCCAAACTTCTGCAAAGCTGTAGTTATAATAGTGCTGTTTTATATCCATGAGCAGATGCCCCTAACAGTGTCATTAATTCCTATTATAGTATAGTCTTGTTACTGCTAAGATAAATTTAGCAGAGGATTCAATAAAACACCTTTTGTTTATTCATGAATCAAAATGTAAAACGTATAGTGAAAATCACGTGGAGACTATATTATTTAATTTATATTATTTATATTTTTGTATTTTTGCCATATTGCACACAGTGATTCCTATAAAATTAGATTCTCTTTGTGGGGGTATCTGGCTTTTAGAAAGCGTGGAAACACCAATGCTTTCTTAAATTAATTATAAAAAAATACTGTACTATAATAACATACCGATAAGCCTCCCCGGTGCCAGATATAATATTTACTCTGCAATATATGGTACATCTAAGTCTTACATTGAAGCATATTTAGCTACTCTTGATTAAATCCAGTGTGTCTGTGCTTGCTGCCTGCTGCTGTCCTGCCTACAAGGCATGGAAGAATAAAAACAAGGTCCTTTTTACTGATAAATCTGCTTTTTTGACCTGTCCTGCTCGTGTTTGCTGCCCATCTGACCTGTTGCTTCTGCACTAGCTGGCTCTCCCACACCAGCATGTTGGCAGTTGTCCTACTCATATTTCTCTCTCTTCATTAGCTACAGCTATATCTTCCTGACTCCTTTGTTTCAGTTTCAGCTGCCACAGCAACACTGGTTAGAGTATGGAAATATTTAAAACAAGTTAATTGGATTGACTGGTCACACTGTTCCGACCAGTTGAAGTTGATATTGACTATGTACAACTCAACTTTACAATTTAAAGTAAATTTATTTAAAGAGTTATTTTTCTGTGATTGACACAGACTAACTTGTCAAAGTTAACATGAAGGCATCAGCTCAACACTGGATTGATTGGGGCTGCTCTCTCTGCTCCAACAATTCTTCCTCCCGCACATTATGATTTGATTCAGACTGTGCACAGAGAGGAGAGATTATTCAAAGACATGTTTGTGTGAGAGAGAGAGGACAGGGCAACAAGGTGCTGAATGAATCCATGTGTTGCATGTAGCTCTACACTAAAGATTAGATTTAACCTTTTTAAACAATAATTAGAAAAAAATCTATATGTAGAAATCCAATAATTATGGAAACACTGTGCCAACAATATTATATAAACTTCAGCTTTTCCTCATCACATCTCATCCTCCTCAACACCTGCACATGCACAGTCGCTCTCGCCATGAAACCAATTTTGTCAAATTTGTTGCAGATTTTTATTTATGAAATAGTGGCATAATGGGTCTTTGTTAAGAAAAAATTTCATTTTTTAAATTTTTATTACATTCAAATGTATATTACATTTTATAAGTATAGGTAAAAATACCATATTTTTCCATTTCAAAATAAATGTGCAACACAATTAATTGTACAAAATGTTATAAGAGTGTGACTACTTTTTACAGTGAGTATGTGTGGCTTGATTTAGATTTTTCAGCCGCCCTAAAGATAATTGCCAGTGATTGCTAACTAACATGGTGGATAAAATGTTGTATTTGTGATGATGACATCTAATGATTTATGTGCTAATTTGATTTGATTGGATAAATCAAATGTGGTCAAGCCTCGATAGAGATAATGATAGCTCCATCCGTGCAAATTCTGCACATACTAAAAGTGATGTGAAAGCCAGTTTTTTAGGCTTTAGTGATACTAATTGAGGGATGTGTCAGTGCATATCACTGAGGGATGGACGTCCATGGGAAATGGTAATACACTGTGGTCTGATGGTAGGCCATCTACATGTAAAACTCTAACCCATTGATTTTTAGCTTAGTGGTCCTAAAAAAAGAAAGAACATAAAAGCAGAACAGCAGTGTGTTTTATCCCAAACATACTGGTTTATAGAACATTGACAAGATACTGTACATATATTTCTACTTCTTGATATTTTGAAAAGAGCTGGAACTGGAAAGCGCTTGGTCTTGCTTTTAGAGAAAAACACACAATAATTTTAAGATTCACATGGCCTCAAAGGGGTTATCAGTTCACTACATATGAATCACAAACAAACACTTGCTATCATCCTCATCAGTGTTGCATGACTCTTTGCCATTTGACTCATAAAAGTGGCCCATACTGCACAATCCCTGTATAACTATTAACCTGTAGCTTAAAGCCATGAATAAAACATAATCCAATGATACATACAAACGCCAAATCCTTGGTAAACTTAAACTTATTTATTATTTGTGTTTAAAGGTCATCAGTCTGTTTTTAAAGAAAGCTACCTGACACAAATGGAGGCTAAATATGCCTCACTCCACCTCACTTCTCACTCCTCCTCGGCTCCCTAATCATAGTCTATTTCTCTCTTTGTGAATCTGTATCTCCAGAGACTTGATATTGTGTTGTGTGGGCTTGGCAAGAGCTGCCAGGTGTCCACCTACACACACTTACACAGACACACACACACACACACACACACATTCCTGCACACGATCGTACTTGTGAATCCCTTTTACATCCAGATTCAGGGATTCTCGTAGACATTTAGGCTAAATATAACACCAGGCAACTGGACTGACAGTCAGAAGGTGGGAGCACCACTTTCTATCAGGCCTGTCATGTTACGGGACCATTTCAGTCTCTTTTTGACTTGATACGGGAAAAAAATTCACAGAGAAAATTTCAAGTTGCCAACTATGTGTTGCCTGTCCAGTTTTAATAACCACTCATTATCAGTTCCTTACGTTCCTGTAAACTACTCTAATAATGCAGAAGTATAGAACAAAAGACAAGGTGAAATTGGGAGACCTAACACTTGTGTGTTTTATTTGTGTGTCGAATTCGGGTCGCGCTGGAGAGGGGTACAGCCCGGAAAGATCACCACCCATCGCTGGGCTGACATACAGACGAACAGACAAACAACCATGCACACTCACGGACAATTTCGGACAATTAATGACATGGACATCCATGTCAGTGGGAGGAAACCCACGCAGACATGGGGAGAACAAACTCCACAGAAACACAGAAAGGCACAAGGCCGTCCTTCTAACTGTGAGGCGACCGTGCTAACCACTACACCACCGTACCGCCCTAAATGAACTGTTTGCTATGTAAAAACTGCTAAACACATTTTGTCCCTTAAAGGTTGGAACAAGCGCATAGACTATGAGCCAGGGACTGGAAGCAAACAGCTGTTTCCCAAGACACACTTGGAAACCTGTGGTGGTCCCCTGTCTGGTGTGAGGGTCACGGTAGAGCTTCAGACCAGTCACATTGGGAAGGGCTGCGACCGTGAAACATACTCTGAGAAGTCTCTGCAAAAACTCTGTGGTAAGTAGAGAGAAAATCAAACAGAGAGAATAAAGAAAGTGAAGTTCGACAAAACAAGAAAAAGTGATGAAAGTTAGATGAACTGCTTTGTTGAAATAGTGAGGTGCTATGGGAGAGCAAAGGGCAGAAATAATAATGAGAAATAAGGAAAAAAGAGGAAGTAGAATACATTGCCTCTTGACGTCTTAACCTCTGCAGAGCATTAATATACCAATTTCCAGTGTGCTGTTTTAATTCTGGAGACTATTTTAAATTTAAATAATTATTTTAAATAAATGTCATATTAAACATTGACATGTGTTAAGTATTATTAACTGGAGCATGTCTCTGTATGTATGTATGAGACAATATTGATGCTTCTACAAATAATTTTCAATAAAAGAAATATTCGTCTTAAGAGCCCACATTTAGAGGAAATGTCTGAAAAGATTTTGTGTTATGCATAATGATCATTTTCAATGTTTTGAGTATGAGTAGAAAATTTAATTCAAATGAAGGTTTTAAAGATCATTTTATTCAACATGCAAGAGTTAATTAAACTGTGTCTTGTAAATCAGATCACAATGCTTTCAAAACAAATTTCAAATTACTGAAACTTTTGTAATAAAAGTGGATGTTTAGGGATGACAAATTTTGAATTTCAAATGTTGGCAACTGCAAAGTACTTTCTGGTAGGACTAATATCACATACACGGATTCATAGCTATACCACAAATGATTCAGCAATACCACATTACATCAAAATAATATGACCAGCAGGTGGTATGAATGTTGTGACTGATCTATCCTCATTCATGGGGTCACGTTTGTTTAAGCCAGAGTGGCAGCACACAAACACATTTACTTACATGTGCTGTTATCCATAAAGACTACACTGATAAAAACTTAAAACCTTCTACGTTTATTCTCTAACGGAGCCATTTTCACAGTGCTGTATCTTGTGATTGGCACATCAGGTGCAGCTTCAGGCAGCACCGACCTCCTTCCTGCCCCCAGCCCGTCCACAAACTGGACGGCGTCGCTGCTGACTGACAGTGGACGAGACAGTGACCTCATCTACAGATTTGATGGACGTCAAGCCGTCAATGTTCCAGATAATGTGGTGCCCCAAAACCTGACAGATCAGTTCACCATAGCAACCTGGATGAAACACGGACCCAGTCCAGGAGTTAGAGCTGAGAAGGAAACCTTACTGTGTAACTCTGATAAGACTGGTAAGGATGTCATTTCACACCTGCTGACTATTAAGATACAAAATGATGCCCTCTAACATAAATGTTAGCACATGGAAATTTACATTCAGGAACATAAAATCATTTAAAATATTTACATTTGACCTTTTATTTTCCTGCTTTTTTAGCAACAGTGTAGAAGAACATTTCTCTGCATTCCTTTAAAAATAAAAGATAATTAAGAAGAGACTAAACTTACAATGCTCCTTAACTTTTAACTTTTTTTGCCACTGCACGTCTGAGCCGCCTGAACTGTGCAATTAAGCAAGCCATCTGCACGTTGCACACTCTCACAATGGTCTCACAGATGGCTTATTAGCTTAGGAAATGTGTAGTGTGATCTTGTAGTGCTAAACTGCAGAGTAGTTCATGTTAGACCACCGGGGTCTTTACATTTTTTTCCACTTGTACTGTTTTGACAAAAATAAAATGATTACATATTCAAAACAACAACTACTGACAACCAGTAGTTCATTACTATATTTAGAGGAAAATCCAAATACCAAATCCCACCTCAAGATAACTTACCTACTCACTCATTACTACTCGCCTTGCTTTTCCGTCTTATGCAGAAACCAGTTTATAATTAAAGAAAGATGTACACGCACATGCACACACGCTGCACAGTGGAGTTTCTCTGACGTGCAGAATGGTGTGTTAAGATGTGGAGAAGCCATTTGATGTGGCTGCAAAGAATTTTGTCTTCAAATGTACTGTATGACAACTCGGGTATGGTTCCAGTAAAAAAAAAATGAATCACCTCCAAAAGAAGCAGGTGCACCCGTGTATTATCCTCCTAGCAGAGAGCACGATCGTCTCTTATTGTGTGTATGTCTGTGATTTTCTTGTTTCAGAGATGAACCGCCACCATTACTCTCTGTACGTTCATAACTGCCGCCTGGTGTTTCTGCTCAGAAGAGATTTCACTCAGGTCGACACTTTCAGACCTGCTGAGTTCCACTGGAAGCTGGAGCAGGTGAGGAGCTGTGTGTGTGTGTGTTTGTGTGTGTGTGTGTGTAAGCTGGCCTGTGTCCTATTTGAAAGTGAGCACAGATTCAGGGTGATTCTCTACAGCAGGTGAAGGGCTATCATTATTTGTGTAGTGAGGGGAGAGGCGCACCATTCTAATTACCGGAGGCCTTCCATCACTTCTTCTGCTCATTGCAGGAGATAAGAGAGCAGAACACATCATTATTGTACACACACATTCACATATACACACAAAGTGGAGAGTCTGTTTATGGGTAATAGCTCAGCCAGTAGCACATCTCTATTATCTGTCATGCATCTGTAGAGTTGTTGAACTAATTTGCAGTGAAGCTTATTGTTTCAGTTCTGCACAAACCCTTTGAAAGGAAAAAATGCAGCCTCTAAACACAGCTACAGCTGGAGATATACATAGGTTTTTTTAACTAAATCTTTAACAGTTCTTTGCTTCCTGGAAATAGCTGTGTATTACATTCCAGATAATGCACAGCTGCACAGGTATTTCAACTATTATGATTATAAAAATTGAAAGTCGTCCATGAAGTGACTCCCTCTCTTCAAGACATTACAATAACGGGTCTGACCAGTGACTGTGGAGCTCGTTCTTTGTTGTTCTTGCTCAAGGACACCTCAACTCAAGGTGGACAGAATGAGATGGATGATGAATGAGAATCATATCGCTGAATGGTGTCTAGTCACCGTAGCTGAGCAAAAATCCTGCTGTAAAAAAGAAAATAAAATTCTGGGAGCTGAGATGATTTTGATGATAAACTTTGCTATAGAAGATTCTCCACCTGTTCACAGGTTCTTACCAGCACTCATGTAAGATACATTACTGTAGATATCAATCTAATCTAGCTAGCTAGCAGCTGTGATCTAGAATATATCCACCTCATACGGAAAATGCTTCAGAGTTTCAGGACTTTTTGCTCAGTTTGAGTTCTCAGTTTTCAGTGTGGTGACTGAAAATCTTTTGAATCTTTATGTTTGCAGGGACAAAATAGATAAGAGTCCTGTGTCTCTTGTGTAAGTAGGTGAGGAGTTATTCCTTATGTCCATGTAAACAACAGACTGTGTTTTCATGGCTCTGTCTCTGTCTCTCTGTCTCTGCTGCTGCGAGTGTATACCTTCCAACCATGTAGCTGTTTGTTTTAGGTCAAAGATAGATTGAAAAGTATTTTTCTCAGTCCAGTGTTCTTTGCTCCAGAGACCCGGTGAGGTGAACGTGACAAAGAGAAGGGCAGTCAGGCAGCAGACTACTAGGTTTTCTTAGCAAACAAACTCAAGACACAGTTCTATTTCAGCTTATCTTCTTCTTTTTCTGTCTCAGTCTGTCGTTATCTTTCCCTTACCCTCACACACACATGTTCAGTACAGGACATAGACATATTTAGACATATGCCATTTACTGATGATGAGTTGTTCACCAGTACAAATCAGCAGAAACTCTCATTAAATATAAATGGAAACTGGTCTGAAATACAGAGGTTAACTAGGGAGAGATTACACCATCAAAGCACAAATGGGCAGATGAAGGGAGAATACAAGTCTTACATTCCTCGTGCATTCTGAAATATTTCTTTGGCAGAAGTCTAAGTCTGCCTTTAAACACTGGTTTTACGTGCAGGTGGAAAAGCAGTACACCAGTCAAACAGGCTTGAAGAATTTCAGTGTTAATTTCTGTAGCTGAATAAATGTGTTTGGATTGCATTATTGACTAAAGGCTGCTGCCAAAACAGAATCTCCACCTCTCTTGAGAGTGAGCATCCTGAGTGTGTAAACCCTATCCCACTACAATACAACATTAGTTTTTACTATGGAATGGTTTAGTGGAAAATGCTTTGTCTCGCTGTAAATTGATGACTGTCACTGAACCATCATTATAGCTGTAGTTCTCTAATATAATTTATGAATCTATTCTTAAATCCATTCTCAGCTTTTATTAGCAAAAGGTCAAAACTACTTTGCTATTCCACTGTGTGAGTATTTGAAGGCACAGTGCACACATTTCATGCTAAGAATGCAGCCTCAGGAAATATGGTGTAGTATATAATCTGTTAGTTAGTTTAGTAAGCATCATCTGCATCTTGACCTGTTTCTACACATTTCCTTTTCCTTAACACTTTTATTATATATTATGAAACTTATAAATCCAATTACATATTCAGTAATAACTAAGGACATGACCCTACACTACCAATGGTGAACGAGGACAAACTCGAAGAGTAGTGGAGGCCGGAGAGAAAAGAGTGTAGTGGATAGAAGGAACAAGGAGCTGAGGTGACGGTGTTGTGTCACAACTGCTTCTTTGTGTCCTTGTTCCTCCAGCACTTAGAAAGGACACTCAGTGGCTTCTACAGCAACTCCATTTAGCTCTATTGATTTTGCAGTTCTCACTCCAACAGGGGAGGGGTGGAGGGGGGATGAAAGGAATCTGGCAAAGAGAGAGTAAGAGAGAAAGAGCGGGTTTAGTTTTCCATGTTGATCGAACACTCTGAAGGAATGTCCCATCAGGCAGAAACATGCATCTACAAGCACTGACTTACTTGCGCGTGCACACATACACACACATACGGACTATATCTATTTTCCTCCCAACTCTTTTTCGGCCTTTGTAATGGACTAGAAGATGGATCACTCCTCTTTCTGTTCATTATTCACTCTTCCTGTGTTGAGAGAGCCTATCAGTACAACCTGGCTGTCCAGAAACGGTTCACTCACAGCCACAAGTCCTATACAAGCCAGCATTCTCACACTGTAAGCCAAAGATGGCAGGAATGTGTCAAAAATGCAAACAAAGTCATGAAATCCCAAATGAAAAGGAAGTGGATAAAGAAGAAGTACCCTATTCCAGGTTGGGCATAGCTACAATTCATGTTTGAATGTTTTTTAATGCATTTTCTCCCTCTTACTAAGGAAAAGAACAAGTGTGTGATGAGTCAGTGATCTAATTCCTTACAGATGCACTTTTATAAAATCACAGCAGGGTGGTTATAGATAGAATAGGAAAAATCTATTGTTAACAGGAGAGTGAAAGGTGAAACAAATAAGCAGTTTTTTTCTCAACTGAGGCCTGAGATGTGAAAAAGATGAAAAGAACCAATGATTTATTTGTGTTGACAGGTGTTTCACATCAGCTCAAGATAGATTTACAATTAACAGGGTGTGGTAGAATCACAGATAAACTTTCCATTCACACCAATTAGACTGCTCGAAACAAACCCCTGTTATTTATCATTTAGTCCGTTTGTGTGAGTTTGATTATAGGGACTGTTAATCTCCTCACTACTTGTCTTTACAGCATCTACACTTATCTGCCTTATCCACCATGCTTAGCCGTAGCATGTCGTCTGTCCTGTGTTGATTAGAAGCCCTTCTTTGTTTCTCAGGAGATTAATTGGATGTTGTTGGCGAAGTGTGTGTGTGTGTGTGTGTGTGTGTGTGTGTGTGTGTGTGTGTGTGTGTGTGTGTGTGTCTGCCTGTCTTTTGTAGATACCAGGAGAGATTGAAGTGCCTATTGAGAGAGTGATTCAGTTCAATCTCAAACACAAAAGACTAACTGTTAAGGGCTTCAGTTCAGTTTGAAGTTATTTGCAATTTACACAACAATGTTCGGTATGTTTACAACACAGTTTGTAGTATCACAGTCTTCACTGGTGTGGGTGTTTAAAGGGTAAAGCAAAAAGCTTCAGGAATGATACTGAAAGGGAGATGTGTGTTTGGCCACAGATGAAAAAATGTAGAGATCTTGTAATAGTCAGAAGGGCATTTAGTTTTTGTTTGTATTGTATTAGTGGAAATGTAGTTCAGCAGCTAATGTACACCCATAGTCCAGACCAAATTAAAAATAACACATAATAAAAAGCATTTGATAATGCAACCAAACAAGCCTAAACTCTACAAACAAGTTATTCACACCGTCAGATCACCAATGAGCACAGGTCTCAGTAGAGTAGTAGCTGTGCAGCTCCTTATTTCAGTATTGCAGAGGGTTTCTGACAACACAGTGTCCTCTGGTAACTACTTTTGGCGTCCCGTTTGTGCTGTCCAGAAGTTCATACAGCATACATTACTGTCTGTGTTTTAGGACAAGATAAATGCACATCATTTGTGTAAACAGTAAAGGACAGTAAAGGACTTAATACAGAGCCTCGGGATCAGATAAGCAATCTCCAAAGCCAACCCTTTGACTGCGGGATGCAAATACAAATCTCCTTGAAGCAACACATTTGGTTGCATGAAAGACTCAATCAGCTCAATAATTTCAGCCTCATTCTCACACGCTGGCATATTTGTTTACTTTTCAGTGTTAAAATATTTACTACGGATCACTGTAATTTTGCAAAGGCTCAGAATTCAATATGAAAAATGATAAAACAACACAGCCTAGCAACGATGAGACATGCATTTTCCCTCTTCTGTGACAGCAGAACAGAAACAGACAGAGAAAATATTGAGCTTCGCCTCTAGCATACACATTTTGAGTGTTTATTTCATTTCTAGCTCCTATTTTTCAAATGACCTCATTTGAGAGCTCGGTCGTACTTTGTCTCCTTTAGGCACTCCCCATGTTGCTGCAATGTAGAGCTGCTGCATCTCACAAAATGTTAATGTCTCGGCAGTGTGTATATGCTGTATGTGTACATGTCTTTACATAGTTGAGTGGACAAGGTTTACTTAAATACCACCGTTGTGAAGACATTTTTTAACAGTTTGAAGATTGAGACTTTGTAGGGTTGGAGTTAAGTTGGACTTTTAGTTGTGATAGTTTACGTATGGTTAGGGGTGGAGAGTACAATATGTCAATAAGTGTGAGTGACAAATAAAGTAAAACAAGCACATGAGTGCATGTATTCAAGAGGCGGGATACAGCAGTCATGTTGAGAGCACTACAAGCGCTACATAAGAATTCAATCATCATTCTAATGTACGGATTGTTTCTCCCATCTTTTTCTTTACCTTTCGTTACCTTTCACTGTGTCTGTCTCCGTCTCTGTCTGATTGCTCATCTATTCTCCTCCTTCTGCAATGACTGCCTTTACTGTTGTCTAAAGAGGACTTGTTATGCTGACACTAAAGGTACACGTTAAATAATTCACTGATATTATGTGGCTTCATTAACCCTTAAGAGTTGTTGAGAATTAAGAAGAGACAGACAGAAAAAAAAGATTCAAAAAGCCTGCAGCAACATAATTTCAAAGTAGTCCTTTGACTTGAAGTGACAGACATTTTTTCATTGATCTCAGTTCATCTTAGTCCTCACATATTTCTTTGTTTGGTGTTCTCAGCTGTGCCGCTGACTTAAACCAGATTTTACAGAGAGATTTAATTTAGCAACAAATTATAAAACATCTGAAAGTACTGTAGACCTTCACACATTTGGATTACTTTTAGATACAATTAGTTTTCAACTAGTAAGAAAGTTGGTAATCTTTTATGTTGCCATTGGGACGGTCTGCATTACAGGGTACTGCGTCTTACATTTAACTTGGTGCCTATCACAGGTATAAGATACAGTTGTACAACAACAAAGCTCCTTCTTTCTGTTACTGTGCTATTTTCATGCCTTTTTCCAATACTGTATTTGTCAAAGTTAGGAGCCACTGAAGAAGTGGAGGTGAGGTTGGCAGGAGAAAGAAGAATAGTACTAGCTCGAATTCAGACTATGAGGCATCGAAATGAAATGAATGCTGTAAATACTAAGTTTGCATAAAGTAAGCAATCAGTAGCTTTGGAGAGAACATCTGCCAAAATAAAAATGACAAGAGAAGATTTGTGCACTAATCATTATACACTTCACATCAGCGAAATAGTCTTGTCCTGAGGCTCAAAAGTTAAAGCAAGATTAATGGTCTAAAGAAGCATTCTCGTTGGCTGCTGTAAAACAGATTTGAATCATTATATATGTTTTTTATCCATATAAAGAAGTCCCCTCCCATCCAAATAAAGTTGACCCTGTTAAAGGGCTACTCAATAGCCTGCAGAATATCCTCATTATTCTGTTCCTGTCAGCAGATTTAAACTGCTCCGTTGAAATCTGCAAATAAGGCATTATGTTTGGTTTTCTTCTTAGCAAGATGCAAAATAAGCCAATCTGACTTATTACCTGATTCATATTACCTCTGCTTGGCATAAAAATAAAATTTGGGACTCTGCTCTCCTTGTTAGCAATTAGTTTGATGCTGAGCAGGCAGTGTCTAATTGTTTTGCCAGCAATCCTTTGGGTGACAACCTAAATTCAGCCCTCAGACTGTATAGTATTTTTTGGGTCCAGCTGGCTGTTAACATCCTTCTTTCGTGCCCACGTAAAGGAAGTAATTGTCTCTCACAAATACACCGTGGCAGATTTCCACAAGATAGACAGGCTTATCTTTGGTGTTTTATTCTACGCAATAAAACACTGCTAGTGCTTGGTAATATCCTCAACAAAGGGAATCAGGCTCAGTAAGGTAGGCTTCACTCAATAGCGTCTGCCAGTTTAATCTCCATCAGTAGCCTCTTTTTCCACTACAGTAACAAAATAATGATGAGAAAGTGCCAGGACACCAGTGGTGAAGTCGCTGACCCTATCCAACAGAAGTCTAAAAACAACAAAGTAATCTGTCTTCATGATACCTAAAGGAGGTGATTGTATAGTCTTTTATCAGAGGAGCAGAGCTTTTCCAAAATTTCTGCTCTGGAAAACAGCAATTTAATTTCAATCCAAAATGAAAAAAGCATGTATTGTATTTTAAAATGTATCTAGAAGTGCTGTGGTCTTAGTTTCTGTTTCTGTTCATCTCTGTTGTGGGACTCCTCTAGTAACTGTGTTCACCCTAAGCAGGTCTGTAACCTGCTTTGGGATGAGCTCATTACGTGTTTGGCCATTCATTGTCTCATTCCACTGTTGCAGAGGAGAAATCAGGTCATGTTCCCACTGAGTAATGCGCCTTCAGACAAGCAATGTGTAGTTTATACTAATGATGTTTGTGGGTATATATGTGTGTGTGTGTGTGTGTGTGTGTGTGTGTGTGTGTGTGTGTGTAACTTTTCTTACTTACAATAGTTAGGTAGTTTCACATAAATTATTGCAGCCATTCAGTAAAATCTGTAACAAAATTACTTGTGATCTTCCCAACATTTTATTATTTTCACATTACACATTAGACTTAATTTTGTTTGTGTGTGCATTTACAGTACAGCTTAGCACTGAGTGATCTCATTGTACTTTACTATTCATGCCATAAAGTTTTGATTTCTGCGTTATCCGGTGAAAGTTATGTAATGTAATTCACCTTACTGCTGTCAGATTTCATTAAGGCCTGAACTCTATTTTTGCAAATGTCCCTCAGGCGTTTTCTGCCACATTAGTGACTTGGCTCTGTGGATGGCAGCGTTGGTCTATGGGTCCATGGATTTGGTCCAGACTGGGTACTTACTGCAGGCTAATGTTAGCATACTAACACACAATGATAAACATGGTAAACATCAGGGATTCAAACCTGTGAATTTTTTTGGCAGGTCAAACTTGTTGTTGTCAGGTTTATGTACTCTCTGCAAGCTGTTGTCCAGCTGTGAAGCAATAACTCTTGTCTGGGAACCAAAGATTGTTTATAAGAAGAAAAGCCTCACTGCTGAACAATCAGGATGAATTAGAAAGTGAAATCTCTTCTCTAGTAAAACCATGATGCTGAACACATCACATCCAGTCGGAATCTTCAAGGTAATGTTTATTCATATCATATCAATAAATGAGCTTCTAGTTCTGAATCAGGACCTTTAGTATCTAAATAAAGTAGCTGTTGATATGTAACTGTTGCTGATGTGTAAATATATTTTACTTTGGCACAAACATTTATTTTTGAATTAGTTATCAATTATAATTCATTATGAATTAAGTTAAATTATATTTACTTTAGCCGGTTGTGTTGCTCAACAGTTATTCAGAGTTTTAGTAACTTTCATGAGTTGAACAGTAAATATAAAGAGAACTGAAAGGACTCGGAGTAAATAAGCAATCTCAAAAATGAGGAAAAGAAAAGTCTTATTCTCGCATAATACAACAAATTTTATCATTTGTGATTTGTTATACGATTTTTGTCTAGACGTGTAACTTTAGCGGCGGCCAAATGAAAGTCTCAATTCATTCTCCATGTCTAGTGAATGTTCAAATCCTGAAAGTGACTTGATGAAACTAAAACACTCGTTAATAACACACATAGCGTTCTGGAATATTTTAGGACAACACATCAGAACAAGTTATACTTTAACTCACTCAGTGTGAGAATCAAGCATCAAGCTGGAGACTCCTGGGTGTTTTAGCATACGAAGTCTCTACCACAGTAGTTCATATCACAGTTTGTGTGTGTGTGTGTGTGTGTGTGTGTGTGTGTGTGTGTGTGTGTGTGTGTGTGTGTGTGTGTGTGTG
>JAUYWH010000009.1:7769404-7779603 GCA_034779795.1 Ctenopoma multispine | reverse complement strand
GTGTGTGTGTGTGTGTGTGTGTGTGTGTGTGTGTGTGTGTGTGTGTGTGTGTGTGTGTGTGTGTGTGTGTGTTCTATCTGGATGTTGAATCTCTTCCTGCTGTTTTTGTTTGTGTATCACAAACTAACAAATATCCTCCCTTTCAATGCAAATAAATTGTGTATTGTTAATTCAACACAATCTTTCACAGCAGATTGGTTACAGCCAAACAGATGCTATGATAATAACACGAGGAAGAGTAAGGACTTTAGGAGCAATTACACTTCCAGTTTAAGTGAATTGCTGATACAACATGAGCCAAAACGTTCTGGTTTGATCTCACTGACTATTCCCAGGTCACGTCTTTCCTCAAATGGAGATTGTGTGTTTGCTATTTGAGCCCCACAGCTTCCAACTAATCTCAGGTCATCTGAATATGTGCCTTCTTTTAAATTAGTCCTTAAATCACATCTCTATAGGAGAGCATTCTCATAACACACTGCAATTTCTCTGTTAGTTCCCACAGTTGAGTATAAATAAATCTGTAGAATCGCATGTACACGTGCAGAAGCTTCTCTATTTTTACATTTCACTTTGATCCAGATTTAAAACAGGCCTTAGAGGTCTTACAGGTATGTTGTTGCTTGCAGGACTGTTATATGTGTCATTCATCCTTTGAACTGGTAAGATAGGTAAAAATAATATGTACTGTGTTTGTACTTGTGTACCCAGCACATGCCACATAACACCCAAAACATACTTCAAATTGTAATATGATGATGTATCGATGCACACCTCTGTGTGTGCAGCCCTCCTACCTACCCACTATACCTGGGGTTTTCAAGTATTATTTAAGGAGGTCCGGAAAGAAAATTTTCTCATGTTCGGGTCCACAAAATCATCATGTTTAAATAGCATTATGATGTAGTTATACATGAATATTCATTTATATAGAAGTAACTTATCATTAAACTATAATTCAATTCCATTTTAATAATATTCCAATGCAACCCTGGAGGCTACAAACAATATCAAATAAAAAGATAGAGAAAAAAAAATAAATAAGAATAAAGCTGAGCAGAAACATCAGTGACTCATCTACAGATCAGACTATGGAGACTATGGTTTTCATGCAGCTGATTTAACATCTTTGGTAAATACCTCACTTTTCTTTATTTATTGGCTGTTAATGCAGATACAGGAATTTATTTTATTTTCTACTTTTTGTTTTCCCTCATAAAGTGTATGAGCTCCTGCATTTACACACTTCTGACTCCATCACTGGATGTTTTTCTGTGGGGGAGCACTCATTAGCTTGTTGTCGGTCAGTAAAAGTATGTGTTACAATCAGTCCTCATCCTTAAACCTAACCAACCTGAAACCACAGAGGTAACGAGTAGAGGCCAATCAGAGACAGGTAGGATGAACCTTTAGCTGAGTAGCGGTGTAAAAACACGGTCAGAAAAGCGTCGCAGATCAAAATATAATCTCTGGGTCCGGACAGGACAGAGTCTGGGTCCGGATCCAGACCGCGGCCCGCCAGTTGGTGACCCCTGCACTATACAGTCCTTCATCCCCTACATACACTATTTTAGTAACTAATAATTTCAGTAATTTTTAATGAAAAAAAAGACAGTTTCATTTTTTTTCTGGCTTCTTTGCTTGTGATGTTAATGCCATGTAAGGAAAGCAGTATATATATAATGACATGCTCCAGGTGTGGAGCAAGGAGTGTGTTTGTTGTTGGTGGGCAGCGAGGCAGGGGGATAGAGACAAAACAGCATGTGTCCTTACAAGTCCTCCAAGTAATCAAAGAATGTTTGCTATGGTTGATGCAAGGCACTCAGGTCCTCCACAGCCATGTTTGTCACTCATCGTGTGCCTTTAATGAACAGCTCATTAGACAGAAAGCTCATTAGCTCTCAGATGACAGGGAGCAAACGATCCGCAGATGAGGAGAAGAATGTGTTTCGTCTCTTCTATTGAAAGTAGAACGGCGGGGAACGTTCATGGATGCGCTTTTGGTTTCAGCTGCATGATTGGGGTAAACATCATCAACAGCAGCCCTATAAACAAAAATGCTCCTAACCTAAATAACACCCCTCAAAAGAAACGTTTATTTGCCAGAGTAATGCATTTTAAAGCTGTCCTGTTTTTGTGTATGACACTCCTCTTCCTTTTGCAGATCTGTGACAAGGAATGGCACTATTATGTTATAAACGTGGAGTTTCCTGCAGTGACACTATTTGTGGATGGTGTGACCTATGAACCCTACCTGGTGACAGATGACTGGCCGATCCACACCTCAAAGATTGATACTCAGCTGACTGTGGGAGCCTGCTGGCAAGGTCAGTTTGTGTATTTGTGTCTAAAAATATACAGTAGCTTTAGCTTTATGCAGAAATGTATCCAAGGTATTGAAGCTGAAATGAGACAGGGTTAGGTGCAAGTTCTTTTACTCTGTGTTGTTGGGATTGTTTACGGCTATACTATAATTTGACAGTTGTTTTATATGCACCAGCCTTTTCAGTTTGAGGTTATGGCATTTATTTTTTGCTGCACATAAAATCAGTAAATCAGTTATTTATAGGCCTATTTTATCAGTACACGTTACGCATAAGAAATATCATCTACTGTATATCACTTCATTTAAAAGCACTGTGGTTTGTCTCGCTATATACGTAATTGCTTTATGATGCCACATTGGCAGCAGTTGCAACTGCTTTATTTTTGTTAATGCTTATTGCAAAGCCAAATAAAGAATAGGGTAAAAAGAAAAGAACTGAAAAAACAAGGGAATATATTTTGGAGGAATATTACAGAGACACCATATTACTTTATCTACACTACCACTCAAAAGTTTGGACACACATAGGAATGACCGTGTTTTTCTTGAAAAGATACTGTACATGTGTTCAGTTGTGTTACCATCATTGCACATGGTTTTCTAATGATCAGTTAATCTTTTAAATGAATACATTTGCATTAGCAAACATAACATGGTATTGGAAGACAGAACTAATGCTGCAGAATTTAGGCCTATGTATGTTTTTGTTAAATATTCCTTTTGTTTTCAGCTACAATAGTCATTTACAATATGAACAATATCTACACATTCATTCTGATCAATTTGATGTTATGAAATCTGCTTTTCTTTCACAAACTTGCTCATTTCTACGTGTGTCCAAACTTTTGACTGGTAGTGTTTCTCAACATTTTTTCAAAGAACCTAATTTGCTCCTTTTATCAGTTTGTAGGTTTTGTTCTTCTACAGTGGTAGTTAGTCGTCAAACATGAAACAGACGTTTTCATATCATTTTGCAGAATAAACTACCATTTCAACAGTCAAAATAACATTGTAAAGCATTTAAATCAAGCAAGAAAATCAAGGAAATAATTACTGGGGAGAGAAATACAACAGGGATCATCTCAGTGAGTAATCAGTGCATCAAAATATGTTCTGAAATATAACATGAGTATGGCAACTAATAGAGCCTCAAAAAGGGAAATGCTCTGTCCATATTTTTCAGGAGTATCAGCAAAAAACAGTTAAAAACATTTTTTAATGTGCCAAGAGAAACTAGCTTGACAACATGTAGCAAACACAGAGAAATTGCATCAACAAAGAGGTACAGCAGCCAAAAGATGTTGAAACTGCATTTGAAGCACAGAGAGAGAGAGAGAGAGAGAGAGAGAGAGAGAGAAAGTAATGTTAAGATAAATAAAGAGATTAAGATTTACGCCTCAGAGCTGTGAGTAACCCTTTGAAACGGAGCGGCATGAGCTGAGTGGGTATCAAACAGGAAATTCTGCGTGTCAGTTCCAGCGGCAGAGAACGAGAGCGAGTAGTGATCACATTGGAATGAATAAGTGCTACCCAGCTGCCATGTTTATGAGTTGAATAATTATACAAAAGTGCTTTACAGAAGGAAATGTGAGACAGTGCTGATCCGTTCTGTAGCTTGCCTAAATCACGCTCATAACACTCGCCAGCATCATACAAAGCTGCTGTCCTTATGGCATTCTGGTTGCTGTTTAAATTTCTTTTCATCCTGTGCCTGATTGCAATTTTCCTTTTGTCGTCATCATTTTCTTCCTTGCTTCATGCACCCCTCTCTTTCTGCCTCTTTCCATGAATCTTTGATTGTGAGAAAAAGCCCTGAAGGAAGGATTAGCCAGAGTGAATGGAGGACAACTTTGCCAGCTATTACATCCCAATGAAGCCGCTTTAAGCTTCACTAAGCCGCAACTGATAACTTTGCAGGCCATTAGTGAGCAAGATTGCCTTTCAGAGTCTCGTATTTCTCCATCCCCGTTTTCCTCACAATCAACAACATAATGATGAGGCGTGTGGAATGAAAGACATTCAGACTGTACTTTCACTGCCCTGAAAGCAAAAAAGAAGACGTGTTGTTGTCATACAAGGTTAACAAGAAAATGTTGGGGGGTTTTTTTTAAGCGGTTTTGTGTTCTTGAGTTTCAGTGGCAAAATGTGTATTTGGCATCTTCGTTCATTTGCATCAGGAAAGTGGGTGTGAACTCAAATAAGTGAAGAAGAAGCACAAAGCAGGCATCAAAAGGAGCGTGGGGTGATTTATGTAGGAAATAAAAGGCGTCAATCAGCATGTGGTGTAAAAAGCTTGCTCACAGTGATATAAGAAAAGTCAGCAGTCATATTTGATATAGATGTGCACTGCTGTAAGCTTAAACAGTGTTTTGTTAGGCAATCCACTATGTCTTTCTCATTTTGATTTTTCATAGCAGGAAAGAAAAAGGTTTTACTAATAATATTGATTCCATTAGTCCATCTGGGTATCCCAGCAACGCCAGTGAACCAGCAAATACACTACACCATGAGAAAGTTCAGCAGGAAACAGGATCCAACTGTACGGGTCCTTAAGAAATTCAAGCCAATATTTAAACTTTAAACTATTGATATACTGATGCTTTAACATGAAGCAGATAGATTTAGTTTAATGTTGGTGTAGATGGATTTACAAGGGAGAAAATAGCAAAGTAAAAATCAAAGGCCTGAGATTACCTGTGAATAGAAGGGAACAAAAGTGAAAGATGATAATATTTCCACTGTTTGTACCACTTTTAGCCAAATAGGAAGACAGATTCTTTTATGTTTTTATCATTTTCACAGCCTCAGGCCAAGCACCCGAAAATGAAATATGCAGCATGGTTCTGAGCTACACTATTCGTACTACAGGGCATACTAAGTTATTAGTAATTATTTTAAAATTATTATTTTTATTTTGATGATAAACTTTGTGTGCAGTTTGTAGTGTCATGTTTTGTATGTGTGGTATGTTAAAATAGAAATTGTGCAGTCACACCACCCACAGCATCAAATACTACATCAAATACAGTATCCTTTACTGCACAAAAAGCAACATTACAGAATATTTTATGTGACAAATTTGGGCATAAAATTGCTTTTGAAGGTTGCTACCAGAGGTTGCCACATCTTGTTTCTGATGTAGTACTATATCATAGTGCTCTACAAAAAAGCAACTGCAGCATTGTTGTATTTGACAACTGAAAAAGCTCAACAATGAAACAGTGTTCTGCACTTTTATTTTTTTTTCAATAAAATATTCTTAATGTTTGCAAATTTCAAAAATACTTTATAATACCTTTTGACCTCTTGCTGCCTTCATTAAACTGAAAGACACAATATTATATTGACCAAATATAAACAAGATTAAATGCATTTACAGTGGTAGTTCTGCTGCTTTGTAATCCTTTATAATGTCTCACAAAAATTGTAAAAATACTAAGCACTGAAATGTTCTATTTCTATTCTGTTCTATTGCATTTTCCAAAGCTTAAACCAGCAGCCAGCATCATACATTTTAAAGTAGTTTAGTACATAACATATTGGCTGGGACAGTGGCACAGTAGGTAGGGCAGTTGGCGATTGCTTACTGTCTAAGAACCCCAGGCTTGGTGGTTCACGTCCCAGGCCCTCCAGAGTGCTGGTCCCAAGTCCACATATATGGAGGGTCAGGAAGGGCGTCCTGTGTAAAATCCTTGCCAGATATGCAGAATGATTTGCTGTGGCAACCCATAAAGGGAGCAGCTGGAAGAAAGTTTTAGTACATAACATATTGCATACTGGTGGCTCAGCTGTTAACAGCTGTTAAACATGGGTTAAATCATAACATTGTGCTTTGGTTCCTCTGCCTCTGCCCACTGTAGCTAGTCACTCCATCACGCACAAATACTACCACAAAGTGGGTTGATGCTCTGATATAAAGCAGGAGGAGAATCCAGGACAACAAAATACTAATAATGTATATCTATATATGTATGAGTATGTGATGCATTTTTTAAACACAAATATCAGAATAATAACTAGTAATTAGCAGTTTTTGCATGCTACAGCACTTTTTTTTAAATAACACACAGTCTTAACAGTTAGGCCTCGTGCTACACAGCTTGCTGAAGGCAGTTGTTCAGTGCAATATCTCTTCTCTCAGCTCTACACGTATAAGATGCCTCCGGCCTCATACAGGCTGGCTGATGGCTGCTGTTCAGAATAGCATCTGCTGTTACTGTCTACAAGCCTCACTGTGCAGAATAGTTCTGCTCCAGAAGAATCTCCTGCGTTAAGTGAGTTAGTAACAACAAAACCGAGCGTTCAGACGCTTGAAGAAGTCAGTGCAGACATGTACTTTTAAAATGCTCAATTGCTTAAGGTTTAATGAAATTACAGTAAGTGTATAACTTATTTTTGTCAGTTTCAACAGAAGACATAAATATTTTTTGTACATTATTTTGGTGATCAGTTTGAAAAAACAAGCAATTTGTGTTGACTAGACCTTTATGAGTTAGTGGAAATTGCAGGCTTCTTCTGAAGTGTTGAAATTGCACCACGGGGCAGAGCTTACCTGTGCTTCAGAAAATTTGAGCTCTTTGTATGAAAAAAAAATACACTTGACAAAATTTGTGATGGCACTGACCCCATGAATTGCATTGCCACCTGATACAGCACACACTCAGAAACTGCGGATGGTGTTGGCTTGAACAAAAAAGTTCATTCAATACGTGGTGTATTTTCTATAGTTTCAGGTCAAGCTCAAGTGATGTGTCAAACTCATGCATCAAATTCAATATTAAACCCTGGAAGGAAGTGGCAGACGTCTTGTGTATTACATGGGGATCAAATAAAATTTGTGTGTTGCACACTAACTCACATCCCTGTAATACATTTTAACATAACTTTTTGTCTTGATTAAACAAAATCCCATAACTGTTGCCACTGGCTACCACATTATATTTTGTGTGGAATGATACTGAAGACAGATCTGCATTAAAACCATGAGGTGACATGAGGACATTTTCTCACTTTACTTCCAGAAATGTAGAAGCCGCTCTCCAACTGTCCCCCACTTTGGACCTGGCACAGACACCGGCACCAATAGCTTGTGCAGCCTGTGTGGCTGGGCTCTTTGGACATCTTGGGGGTTCAGTGACTTGTCCAGGGACACTTTAACATATGGCCAGGAGGAGTCAGGCAGTAAACCGCCAAACATAGAGCCGGTGGGCAACCTGTATGAGCCACTGACGCCCTCTGTGAAAAACGCCAATGAATTCATAAAAATCTAAAATACCTCTCAGTAAATTGACAAGCAACATGTTCTCTTAAATTACTCAGTATTTAAGAACAAATCTGTACATGCAAGTGTTTTGTGCGTGTGGTCTGCTTTCAGTGTCAAGGAAAATAAATCAGATGTATTTTATGTTGGAATCAGTGTCTGTGCCAGAGGTTTACCTCCACTCTAAACTTGAGGAAAAATAACTACTGCATTCTTCATAGCTTCCCGTCCATTGGGTCTTGTAAACTTTTCTGAAGCAGATTCACAAACTGAGTGTGTTTCCCTTGGAAATATACATAATACATGTTGTTTCTTTTACCCAATCTCTTCTCTTCTCTTCTCTTCTCTTCTCTTCTCTTCTCTTCTCTTCTCTTCTCTTCTCTTCTCTTCTCTTCTCTTGTCTTCTCTTCTCTTCTCTTCTCTTCTCTTCTCTTCTCTTCTCTTCTCTTCTCTTCTCTCCATTAGGTGGCGAGACAGTGACCCCCAGGTTCACCCAGTATTTCCACGGCAGCCTTTCAGGTTTAACAATCCGACCAGGCCGCATTGAAACTCAGAAGGTTATCTCCTGTTTGCAGGCCTGCAAAGAAGGCCTTGATATCAACTCCCTTGAAAGCCTTGCTAAAGATATCAAGGTGCGTGAACATTTAGATGGGGTTAACAATAAACAACACATACACATAGGTACATTTTCAACATTTTCAATATGAATTTAGTATAGTAAGTGTTAGCGATATTAACATTGCAGGAAGAAGAGGTTTATGTGCCACTTTTTGTTTAAAAGTTCTTTTCACACACATCTTTTGAGTCCATTGAGACTCAGATGTATTTTTATATGTACAGTTTATTTTTATTTCCGCCGTTTGACACAAACAATGTCTTTGAGTTGAAACATAAACACGACTTTCCAAATAGTGTTTGTATTTGTGTGTGTGTCCAGTTCCATTTTAACCCTGCCCAGTCTGTGCTGGTGGTGGAAGGAGAGGACGTGGACAGCATCAATACAGCCATGACCAAGGTCTCCTACATCAATTCTCGCCAGTTCCCTACTCCAGGTCTCCGACGGCTACACATTACCACCACAGTACAGTGAGTGCACACACTGTACATTTTTAACTCTAATCTAGGCAGTTTTTTGACATTCAGCTTAAAATGTATTTAGGTTCATGTGCCCACGTAGTTACAGAGCACGTCTTCCAGAAGAGCAACCAATGGCTTAGCTCCTATACACCTCAGAATACTTTGGCCTTGCTGTTGGCACAGATTTTGCGATTATGTGATGTTTATATCAGATTCAGAGGCACTGAAGTTTCAGGGAAGCAGCATCAAGTATTTGCTGTTCTGCATATTCACACTGACTCAGTGCGAGTTGCATCTTTGTGGTTTTAGGTTACAAAGGTTCCGTAGTGGTTACATAGACACAATATAAGATGTTCCCTTCACAAAAGCATCTTGAAAATGGCTCAATGTCCTTGATATTTGCTGTGGATATTCAAAAGATTAAAAAAAATGTTTTTGTTGCTCTTTTGACATTTTCTCTAATACCAACATCAGAACTTATCTCCATTTACACCCAGGAAATATGAAAATATAAAGCAAAGGCAAAAATTAATTTCCTCACCCAATAATATGCCTACGCTGGTATAACTGGATTTCATATTATCCTTATAATCACACTAAATTAAGGTAAATCATCACAAGGTTATATTAGCATATTTGAAATGATTATACCATATATTCTATATAATTAAGCAAATTAGAAATTAAATCCTGAATTTAGTGTGTGAAAGCCACTATATTTGTATTTTATTACTGAGTGTCTATTATCAGTTTCTCCCGGTGGTATTATATTTTCTGGTAGTTCATACATGTGTCTGTACATCTATCCAGCCTATTTTTGTGCACATAATATCTTGGGAATACCCTTTGTGAATTTCTTCAAACTTGGCACAAATGTCTACTTCAACTCAAAAATGAACTGATTAGATTTTGGTGATCAAAGGTCAAAGGTCACTGTGTATCCCACTTTCACCAACGCTGTATTTGAGAAATGTCTGTAATGAGTTTAGATATGACTCCACTACAGGTTGACATTAAATGTAACATGCCTGATTGTAGCTCTGTCTGTGTGTGTTTCTCCATTTCCCCTCATTGTTCAAGACTTTGTTTGTCCTTAGAAACAACATTGTGTGTGTTTAGTTGTGTGAGTCCCAGTTCGTGTGTCTCACAGTGAGCACAGTACTTCATGTGTCTGCGTCCATCTCCACACCCAACCAACATCTATTCATTTGTAGAGCAGCAAACACAGGCAGGTCAAATCAGCTTAGACGTGTGCTGCTTGATAAAAAGAAGCGAGTTTGAGGAGCAGCAAAAGAGGCTGTTTCAGTTCAGTTCGCAGCAGCTCCTCCTGAGAAGAGTACTTCACTGATAATTGTCACATCAGTGTTTACAGGGTCAGTGGATTTTACACTGAAAAGCCGCCTGAGTTAATCCAGAGCTCACTCTCTCTCCCTCTCTCTCCCTCTCTCTTTCTCTCTCCATAGATAGATAGATAGATAGATAGATAGATAGATAGATAGATAGATAGATAGACAGACAGACAGACAGACAGACAGA
>JAUYWH010000009.1:7732803-7762969 GCA_034779795.1 Ctenopoma multispine | reverse complement strand
ACAGCATGTCCCGCCCTACTCTGCCTCTGATTGGCGTAATCCGTTTGTACTAACCAATCGTTAGTTCTTCTAAAACAGACAATGTCAGAAAAAAACGGACGTGTCTGCAGCACATAAATACATATCAGCGTGTCAGTGAGGATGTAGACTGTCAGTGTGTGGACTGAAAAGCGCCGTATAACCGCGTATACCTTATATACCCTGTATTACACTGCAGCGTATACCCGTAATAGGGACATTTAGAAGTGGGTATACGCTGTAATGACCTAATAAGAAGTGGGTATACGCCGTATACCTGCGTATACCCCGGACTACACTACTGCCCACATCAAACAAGTAAGAGTTTTTGTATTTATGTAGGCAAAATGCTGTTTTTGTTCCCATGTTTTCCACCTTTTGGGCTGTGTCATGAAATATTACACAAAACATGCAGCACTAAACAACACTGGCCTTTCCTGTCTGCATTGTAGAATTGATATTTAATTTGAAGTCCCAGAACTGAAGCTTTATAGATATGTGGATTTCCAGTTAATCCCACGAAGCTTTTAATTGACTGGCCTCATCTATTAAATATCCAGAGCCTGTGTGGATGAAGTGTTGCAGTTCTGCTGACTATCCACTTTCACACCCAGCAGCTCCCTGAGGGTGGAGAAAAACAATCTGCTAATTAGTAGCTTTTTAACTGATGAGCACCACATGTTCAATAACACTGTAATGAACCTCAGACTAGCGGGAATCTCACTAATTACTATTGAGCTTGTTCAGCTTTTTAATAGGCATTAAGCGTTTTTCTTTAACTTTCTTTCCTTCTCTCTGTTTAATCTTTTATTGTTTAATCTTTCCTATGTCACCCCAGTTCAGTTCAACTGCGAGTTTTGATTTTACATTAGATCAACCAAAGTAGCAGTAAATTTCAAATGAAATATGAATAATCGATATACAACCCAGAAATCCATGTCTGATGGGCAGGTTCTGGGGGTCAAAGAAACATGTATGTCTACGAGATTAGACGCACCCCCTGGAGCATTGGATCAGGGATATTCAAACACTCAGCAAGCTGCTCCTCTGTTCACCTGAACATGTGGCGGCGGTTTGCTCCACGCCACTTTTCCTGCAGTGTGTCCATGAAGTTAAGGATGTGCTGTGGAAATCATTAGACACTTAAGACACGTATGTCTCTCCTCGTTTTCTTGCTGTTGTTTGGGGATTTGCAAAGTGTCTCGATTAGAGATGAATACATAACACGTAGTTTATCATAATAAAAAATATATTTTTGTTGTCATGCTCCCCATTATCTGCTGCTTAATATTACTGAAATTAGGCTTCAAGAAAACCTAAGGCCTACAGCATTTGGTAATGCAGTTGCAACACAAATTCATACTTTCTCAGTCACATAGATACAAACCCTAATTTCCGCATTAGTGCACTGACAGTACTGTAGATGTGATGGCAGCTCATGCAGTCACAGATGGTCACAATCAAAATAGTTTTATCTGACGAGTGCATTGGCTCGCTCAGCCAGACTGGCAACACGTAATGTTTGTCTCTGAGCAGCACATTAGTTCAGCGAGTCACTTTTCATATCAAAGCTGATGATAAAAGAGGAACAATTCTGAAGAACATCACTGCTGTTTCTGTTATGTCTCTGAATCATATGTTAATCAGAAGGACTTGATCCTTGTTTTTCTTCATCAACTCCTCTACATGTTTTGACAGCTATAGTTAATGGTTATTGCAGAGATTTTGTCTAAAACATACTGTACATGTTTTAAAAATGTAATGCATTCTTGTAGAGTAAAATACCATTAGTGTACAAAATAGTTATAATATATAATTGGCTCAATCTCAACATTAAAATGTTTACAACTAAGCTCAAAGAGTAAATTTTACCTGCAGAAATCTGGTCTGACTTCACCTTTAGACTGCGTCTCAAACTTAAAACTCTAGAAATCACCTCCAGCTCTCGTGTACATTCTCCTGTGTCCTGCAAATATTGTGACTAGGAAAACTGAATTGAGCTGTTTGTGATGAGCCTGTGTATGTTTGGTAAGGAGACACTGAGGATTTGATCTATCATACTGTACTGACTGTAACTCAGGGGCATCAGTCTGTCTCCTATTGATTTCCCAAACACCCCTCTCCTGTGTGTTTAGATTTGGTGTACTGGACCAGATCCTTTAGTGAAGGTCTAATCCCACAGTATGCAGTGAAAATATGAAACCAGTAGCCCACGCTCTCATTAATGTCTGCATCTCATGCTGTGATGCCCTCCAGTTTTCACTTGTAGACTTTGAGAGCAACAACATCTCTCTGGTCGGGTGTGAGCTGTATTTACAGCTGCAGGAGCAGATGAGCAGCGCATTAGCTGTTTATTTACTGAAGTGGAAACTACACACTTTACAATTGGGAAAACGTAGAACCAAATACTTTATGGCCCAATTTTCTTCAGCAAGGCCTCCTTTAATAGATTAAATGCTCCCTCAGACACAATTAAAGATGCTGAAAGAGTGTCAGCCCCAGCTGAACTACCAGGCTCTTCTGCATCGTACTGCAGCTTTGGCTGATTTTTTTTTATTCTAGCTGTAATTAGAACGACCTTACATTTTAGTAAGCATTCCCAAACAAATTAACCATGTTCTGTTTGGACACCAAATGAGTCTGGAAAGGGTGAAGGAAAAGAAACCAACACACAATTTTCAAATTCACTTGGCTTTTATTCACATTTCACATCTCTCAACTCCACTGTCCATACATTCTGCTACTTTTCTGAAAAGGTACTTTTCTCCCCATCCTAACTGAGAGACACAAGGAGCAAGACCATCATCACCATTAATAATAATAATAATAAGCAGCATTAAAGAAAAAAGTTGTGATTTCTGTCTCCCTTCATCACAAACATCTTTGTACTAAATTTACCTGAATGTAACCATCGATGATCGGATAAAAAATGTGTTAAATAAACGTCATACCCATCATCATCATTCTACCATCATCAGAATCAGACTGCACATTCACAAAATATTAATAATAATTATGTAGGATACAAACTCAGAAATAAAAAAAACAAAGTGACTCAAGCTTTTTAGAAAAGGAAACAAATATGATTGGTCTACTGTTCGCGTGTGCGTGTGTGTATTTATGAGAATTGGTCAACTGAATCCTATTCTCAGCCAGAAACATACCTGCCATACCACTGCAGCAGCAGTAATGTCCCTGTGTCTCACTGCTGCCGTTATCACTGACACAGTGAGACAGTTGTGCAGAGAGCAGACAGATACTGTCTGGTACCAGTGAGCTACAGCAGGATGCTACAATCAACAGCAGGTGAAGCTCCTTTTACTGCCAACAGCATGTTAGCAGTAGTTACACCGTGGTGTGCAATGACCTACAGCTCCTACAGAAACTCCATGGCTTAGTATGAAATACTTTGGTCGTGACTGACATCATAATACGTGATTTAGTGTCCTGTGAAGAACAATTCTCACTGCAGCTTAGCACTTCTTTTAAGAACAAGTTATATTGTCTGCCTGTTTCTGTAATAAAGCCCCTTTCAGACACGCAGCTCCTTATGTAAAGATCAGTACAGTACAATCCAACAATTAGGTTTCAGTAACATCTGTGTTAAAATATAACAACAGTTGCTGGGTTGTTTGGTTATTGTCAGTAAAATCGGATCAGAACACACCTATGCAATCTCAATAAAGTCGATTAGATTGGACTGTTCGTTCAAGTTAACTGCATCACTTTCCTTTCACAGTGTTTAAGCAAACGAGAGTAAAAGCAGTATTACGAGTGCTCATATTATAAGCACATTATAATATGAAATAGACAGAATAAAACTGCAATAAAACTAACACAAATTCTGAAATACTTTTGGCTACTTATTAGGACTGAAATGTAAATAATTATTTTAAAATCTATCATTGACGCAGCCAGTTAGGGAAAACATTTCCTCTTTAAATCATTATTCCTTAAGTCAACACTGCACCAGCTGCCAAATACTGTGAAAGCACTGTGAATAAGGCCATAACAAACATTTATGTAAGTGTGAATGACAAAAAGCTTATTTTAGGAGATGAAGTTAAGCTACATGTCTGAAAAGGGCTCATGTGTCAGGAAATGTCTGCAGGAGATAAGTTATGTTGTGGTACCAAATTTTAAATAGACCCTGCAGCCACGTTTTGATGTATGCAGTGGGAGCTTTTGGTCGCATTCCCGAGTCAGTCAAAACAACATTGGTGCCAAAATCTGCAGTCTGTCGCCTGTTTCAGTGGAGACCACGAATACACACAATGGTGATCCGACAGCAGCGATATGGTCACTGACTGTAAGAAAGGTCCCCAGGGATACTGTAGAATTAGTGTGCTTGTTCAGCGCAGTTTATCTTCTCATCACTAGGTGGCGGTAGTTGTCTTACCACTGTCTCTTTAACCACACAGTGCCCTCACAGGATGGGCTTACTTTCTGGATGAGTGGGATACTGATGGGATACCATCATCAATAAATTATTTAAAATCCAAAATGAATGAAAAAGCAGCTTGAAATCCAAAAGAAGCTGGTGCAGTCCTGTCCTTTAGTTTGAAAGCTTGGACCTCAGCTGTCAGATCATCCACCAACTTTTAATTCGTCCTTCCCTTTGAATCCATCCTTAGTTGAGCTTTGGACCCAACATTGTGAACATCCGTCCATCCCTCAAACCCTCATTGCATCTTTTAATTTCTTTAATCCATCTTTCTGCTGGTCGGGTTTGTGTTCTTGTACTCCCAGTTGGCTCGACTGGTGTCAGTCACTGGTATTGGAGGTAATTTTTGAGGGACTGAGGCAGAGGGAGGCTCTCAATCTCCTGAAGCCGCTCCCGACCCATCGCCAGGCGGGCCGCACGCCGACACAAGTCCATCAGAGGAAGAGGCTCAGCTGGAGAGAGGGACAGAGAGATTGTAACACGTTAGAGGACAGCAGACGTCTGTGAGGAAAATTACTGGAAAGTGTGAACTTGTGATTTTGCTTGTGGCGTGTTATGAATAGATTTTCCTCTGTATTGATATTTGCACCTCTGTCTTTTATACATGCATAATACAACTTCCCATTTGTTCTGCACGAATGGATGATAGACAGAAGTAGAGGGGCCGAGAGAGTGATGATACACACCTTTTAAATATTTAGACCCCATCCTCTCGCGCGCACAGACACACACACACACACCACAGTGACACCTGTTTTTAACGCAGACACTTACATCCTGCTAAAAAACTCACTTTAAGCAAATAATAATCTGAATTTAATTAGCAGGAGAATTTGGGGGTTTTGTGTTGAGGTAGTGTTCTTTGTGTTATGCAGTCACTTTCTCCTCACTACAGTGAGATCCTGGTAAGTTTTTTTATTGACCTTCATCTTCACACAACAGGAAACTGTGAACCACAGGGGGGGGGAGGGGCGCTAAGGTGCTAGAAGAAATTTCTTTGAAAAGTGTTGTTGTCTCTTGATCCGTACACAAATGTCCCATTTAATGTTACTGAGAACACTCAACTGCCAAACCTGTGCTTTATTCTGTGTAGAAAACTCTCAACAAATCTAAATCTGGACCATAACTCGTCTCAGTTGAGAGAATTTACCGAGTAACTGATCGACACCAAATTCACATTATATCAACAAAACACTGATAAGACACAGTCATGGTCTTTCATAGTCATTAAACAAAGAGTGATGATGAAAAAGTATTGATAACACTACCAATCAATGAATCAAAGATTTTTTTTTTTCAAAATTCACATTACATATTTTGTAAGGGATTTGCCTAAACAAGTTAAAACCCCAACGTCGCACAGATTGGCTCAGATCTTGCGAACCCTTCTCTAGTTTGTCAATATTTCATATGGCAACAGAGTTAGAAAACTCTTCTCTGGACTGTGGCTCAAAAACTAGACAGAAGGATATGACTGAACTCTAAACGGAGAGACTGCCTCAAGGATCATTTGATCAGATTGTCTGGATCTCGTATGCCTGCTATGAAGTTGGAGTAAAGTCTGAACCAAATGTTTGTATAAAAACAAATCCAGTCAACATGAACTTGTTAATTTTAATGCCAATTATCAGCTTTGACCTTCTCCCTTCATTGAGCATTAACAACTTGACCTCATGGCTTCCTCTACATGGATTTTACTGTATCATCAGTTTCAATTAATTGTACTGATCACGTCTGATTTGCCTAATTACACAGCACAGCAGATTGGGAGGGGTCGAGTGAGAGGGAGACATCAACAAAATGTATGATTCAACAAACTCTTCCACCGGGGGAAATGCTCACGCAGCATTAACACGTGGTTAGTGAACTGCACTGTACATGCAACAGCATTTGAACTCAGCTGCAGAATAAAACCATGAAATATTGTCTTCATCATGAAACAGGCTGTGATTAGTGATATAGATCATAATTTTAAGGTGTGAAGTGCTCTGGAAGAAGAGACATTTGAGCACAGTTAGTCTCTGTATCCCTGCTGCTCTTGTTTGGGGGGAAAAAACACACAAACTGCCACCACCCATTGTAATTCTGGATGTCCTCCACCACCTGCTTCTTTAGCTGCACCACTGTGTGTGTGTGTGTGTGTGTGTTAGAGAGAGAGAGAGAGTTAATCAAGGTTAAACCAACTGGACAGAGGACAGACATGCAGTACAGAACACGTACATCTTCAGCCCCCTTTCACTTTTGGAACATTTTTTATATGACAGATATAGTTTTAACAGGGTGAAATATTATATATTAAAAATAACACCACCGATCGACACTCAAGAACAACAAGTCATATGAAATGATATGTAAAGAAATCTATTTTTCAAAATGCTTACAATCTATCTTGATTTCTAAAAGTGCATTTTTGCAGCAATTACAGTCTTGAGTCTTTTGAGGTTTGAAGAGATTTGTTCTCTACAAGTCAATGTATATATTAGATACTCAGTAATACTTTACACTGCACAAACTACATAAGCTATGACAGGTTCATAAAAATAAATAGTCATTTCCCAGACTGTGTCACTGAAAGGCAACAACGATCAGATGTTTAGTGTTGGACTTTGAAGTAGTTACAGTGCGAAAGCTTGTAAACGACATAGCAGGCTCTCATTAACAGCTCTAAATTTAGAGCTAACAGGAATAAACCGTGAGGATACTGTAAGCTGGCTTTACCTGGCTGATGTCCAGAGAGGTACAGTCTTTACCACACCTAGTGTTCATGTGTTAATGTCAACATTCATGTGTGTTACAAGAATCTAGTTAGAAGCAAAATCACCTGAAAAGTATGAATGTAAAGTTAACACAGCATAATAACGAAACAGATTCTTATCTATGCTATACGGCAACACACATACACGACACAACCCGTGTTGTAACTAACACAGACACACGTGCCTCTCTTTCTTTCACACATATGTGGCTCATTAGCGACTAGAGAAAAGCTGGTCTGAGTCAACTGAAACCACACAAGATTGGATCTGATGTGAATTTGAGGTTACTGTGGCTAAAACGTATGTGTGTGTGTGTGTGTGTGTGTGTGTGTGCACCCATGTAGCTATGGAGGAGAGCAATGTGGTTCCAAATCCAATTCATTTGAGCACGCTCGTAGCCTCTTTGGCGCTCAGTTATGTAAAGAAAATGTCAGCGGACAACACTGTGGTTGCAAAGAGGAGAGAGAGAGGCTGTCAATCCTGTGTGTGTCTTAATTCCTCCTCTGAATGGACAATGCATGGGTGACATACAAAAATACATACAACAACACACTGCAGGTAGACTGAAATGGGAAAAGTTCACCAGATGTACTGTGAAGTCTCTGCAGCCTTAATTAGACTCTGTTACTGAAATAACAGGAAGAAATCAAAACAACCACAGTCTCATCAGGAGTCAGTTTTTACCTCAGTGTGAACTAAAGGATCCAAACATCTCTGCTTCGTCT
The DNA here is from genome assembly GCA_034779795.1 of Ctenopoma multispine. Classification (NCBI taxonomy): domain Eukaryota; kingdom Metazoa; phylum Chordata; class Actinopteri; order Anabantiformes; family Anabantidae; genus Ctenopoma; species Ctenopoma multispine. The sequence continues at coordinate 7,755,026 of JAUYWH010000009.1, read as the reverse complement.
GCCAAAGAAATATCCAGGATACTTTCTATGGAGCCCTACAGTATCTATAATGTATTATTAATACAGTCATTATCAATTCAAAGCATTGCCTAATGTATTATTATAGCTTCTATAAGCCTTTTGCCATAATGCATCAGGATATCTTGCACTTAATGACTATAAAGACCTGTTCCCAACTGTTCGGGGGAGTAGGAGTGTCAACATACGAGCAGTGACCGTTGTTCATGAACAACGCTGATTTCAGCAGGATGAACTTTTCTCAAACTTGAAACCTCTGCAAAATTGAGAGATTGATTGTAAATGTATTATAAAATTGTTAATCTTAACCTTATAATTTATCACACATTTAATACCTATTCAGTTGTCGGTGCTTACGTTGCATTAGAGAAGCACACGCTACTTTAGCTGCCTTACAAACACACTCCAGTGTGTTCATGTAAATAAACAGTGCAGTGCATTAAATGTGAGGGTTCAAGAACACTTGGATTACCCAGGTTTTTGTTCAGAATTTTATTGTAGCTTGAGGGAATCCAGTAGCTGCTGTTTGCTACAAGTCAGACTCATAACCACATTAATCAACTGCTGCCCTACAGATGTTTATAATACGCTTTTGTTGCATTTTACATGAAATTACCTGGCCTTAATAACTTCTGTTGGAATACTCAATGCATTGACATTTTAATTAACACCTTTTCTATCATGTTTTAAGCTTTGCCCTTCAAGTGGTGAGAGAAGTTAATGAGGAGACTGACTGTGGATGATCAGCAGCAGGTCATATACCGCTTCACATGATTACATACACAGAGAATTAAGAAGATGTAAATGTTGCATGGCTGAATCGCACCGCTGTGTGTAAACAGCTCTACCTGTAGTTGTTTTGTTATTGACTCAACATTTTAATCATGAATAACTAATAATGAGTGTAGTGTCCTTAAAGTGTAGCTGCTTTACTACCACTGAAATCAGGCAAAAACTGTTTCTACTTTTTATTTTGGATATCAAAAAAAGAGCAGTCTGCCAGTGTCATAGCTGGCCAGATAAAGTATGTTTTCCTTTATTGTTCTGAAGCTGAGTTGCTATTTGGTAGTTAAACTGTAAGATGAATCCTCAAAGACTCCTGTGGGAAAATGACCAATTACTATAGGAAAAAAAGAAAAAAGAGGATTATGAAGAAGATTCGTTAAGTGCCTTCTATCCTCTTTGTTTCTACGCCTCTGCTCTCCCAGGCACACGTTGGCAACTATGGGAGTCAAACCGGAAACCTTTCAGCAACTTTAGCAACTCCACTGTGACTGATCCATTTATACAAAGATGTTAGACTTCTATAAGGTCCGTTTTAGGGGCAGGTGTACTGATGAAGGCTGCTTGGCGATACGCGACTGATGCCACGTGTGAAGTAATCTCAGCTACTGTAGAACTTCTTCCCTGATGAAACATTTTATGTGAATATGAATTGTGACCTGGGTCTGCCGCAATGGGAACAAGAAGTAATGGGGGCACGAAATGTGACATGACGCCTGTAATGAGATGCTGCACTCAGCAGTGCACAGCGGGATTTATTGTCTGTAGACAATGATAATGGGAGAGAGGGTGAAAATGGCAACCGCAGCATGACTTTTATGATGGATATAAAATTGACCTGAGAGGAGTGCTGGAAGCTAAAAAAAAAAGCCCAACAGATGATCAGTGAGTCTGAGGAAAACTTTAGAAAAAAAAACTTACTTTTTGCATCAGGAAATATGAACTATAATTGATTTAGAGCTTCTTTGAAAGTATTTGAGGAGTCCAGACGCAGGCTTTTTAAAAAAGCCCACATGGACCGGTTTTTGAAAAGGGTTTTGCATTTCACTATAGCTGATTAGGCTAAGTTCCTCCCTCTTCAAAAGTGAAAACTATGCAAAGTGAGTAACAAGCAACTATATAATTTCAGCACACAAAGACTTAACGCACGCTGAAGTAGAAACTGGCTGTGGAGATTTACACAATTCGTAGGTCATGCCACACGATGTAAATGAGCTCGTGCCAACTAAGATACTGCACAGAACCCTCAGGCCCTGTAATATGAAGCAGCATAAACCACAAAGGGAGGAGAGGACAAAAACACACCTTACATGTAAATAGTTGGCTCAGGAAAACATGATCGTCTCCTTTTTCTCCCTCTTTTAGCTCTGCCTCCTCTGTAACAATACACCTCTCTCCTCGTTGCACCTGCAGCACCACTCCACCGGCAAAGACGCTTTCTTCTCTCCCCCTCTTTCACACTCTTCTTTTTATCCTTTTACCTCTTTATAATCTCCAAGGTCAAAGTGTTTGATCTTTCCTGGCACATTAGAAACTACTTCTGCTGGGTCAAAGTGGTATTATATCCAAAATGTCAACAAGAGACAGAAAAACAGTGCTGTGTGCTTAGCTTAATGACAATGCAGTTTTTATCATTATCTGGTTAGTTCTTAGTTTTTGGAAGTGCTCCTAAGCCCGAGAGGTTGAAGAATTTGGAAGAGCATGTAATCCTTTAATCCTTTAATTAAAGTCAATATAATATAAGAATGAACAAAACTGCAATTATAACACTATCACAAAACAACAGTGGTAAAGCTTTGGCTAGTGTATGACCTGATGTCTGCTCATATCTATCTGTATGTACACAGATACAATGTAATCAAAGGTTGGAATTTTCCACAGCTCAAAAAATGTGATATTGCAGAGTGTGCATATTTCCCATCAACGCTGATTTGTTTTCTCTCACCTAATCTAGTGTCACACTATTGACCCACAGCAGCACTGTTTCATGCTTCTTTAACAAACAGTTACACAAAAGGAAATCCACAAGCCTGTCTTTGCAAACGTGTTGACAGGTAGGAAAACAGATGCAGAGCCCACACAGATGCGAGGTCATGAATACAGGAAATCAGACTGATAAACGCACACACACACCTTCAAATCAAGGAGGATCAGATAAACCTAAAATGGTGTGAAATAAACAGCAAACATAAAATGCACACGCACTTCCCTGTTATGCATATTAAGAGGCTTTGAGTTCAGTCGAGTGCAAATAAGCTCAGCAGAGTCACGTGTAAGGCCATGTACTGAACTGTTTCTTGTTAAAGAAACTGTCAACCACTGAAATCTTGGTCTAATGTCTTATCAGACAGTTTCTAATTTTAAATTCAATCTTGACATGTTTATGTAATTTAGTTTCAGTAATAATAATAATGGGATACATTGCTTAAAAATAAAATTCAAAGTTATGCAATTGTACTCTGATGGATGTAGTATGATCTATCAGTCCAGGAGCATATCGATGTCTTTTAGCTGTGTGTAACCTTCAGGTGTCTGAATCTAGACACTACAGGTTACCAGTACTGTAGCTTCTTTAGCATATGAACTTTTACCGGCTTACGAGAGCAAGGGAACAAAGGTGAAAGCTAAAAAAACCCCTGAATATTCTGCAATTTATTTCAGCAGCTCAGCAGATTTCTACAGATATTTTATGATTTTCTAGTAGTGAGCCAAGTTGGTGTCTTCTAAGGCAGTGAAATCTTTACAATTTTGAACACCCTTTACTTTCATATACACTATGTTCCTGGTGGTTCATGGTAGTCTGCACTTAACATAAAATTAAATCAAAAGTTAGCTAATTAGGCAGCCGCTTTCTTTCTTCCAATATTACTGCTTTAATTGTTATGTTGACAATTGATGACTTTGCCTACCTCTGCCCTACAGTGTTGATCTAATACATATATGGAAAAAGACAATGCAGTCTGATAAATATGAAACCTGGATTTCAGGTGAACTGACACTAATGAATTCCACACATTCTGAATAGCTGTATTAAAAATCCGTTTCTACACAAGGACAGAAATTGTATTCGGACCTCACACAGAACAGACGTGGAAGAACAAAAACAGGGATTAGCAGGAGGTGTATCTTTACTTTTAGACTACAGTATCCTCCCTTCCAAACACACAAGATGCTGAACTATCTATCCTTCACAGACACAGAAGGAAGCTGGCGTTATCCATAACTAATCAACCTCCGCTGGTGTCCTATATCCTCTTCCCCAGCACATTGTGTGACATCACTGTTTTTTTAGCACAGTCGCACTTGTGCAGAGCTAATGCAGCCGCAGGGTGGGTGGTCTAATGGCTAGAAACATAGTTGTATTAAGTCGATCCCACATACATTTAGGAGAGGAGGGTGTGAAAATCCTTGAAGACCTCCCTGAGCAAATTCCATTTTGAGATATTTGGCTAAAGCTAACTTTATCCTTAAATTGTTTGTGCAAATCCTCTGTTATGAGTCATATCTTTCCAGCCACTTTAGTGCCGCACAAAAAGATGTGTATCGTGGGCAAAGCTGGCTAGTAAAGAGGAGCTGGTGGTAATATAAGCCACGGCACGGTTTCTTTTTAAAGCCCTGTTCTCTCTTTTCCATCCTGCATTACTGTAAATCCACTGTTCACCATCTCCTCTGGGATGAGAAGCACAGTGATAAGAGAAACAGGAGGAGGAAAAGATGTGAAGGACAGTTAGGAAAATAAAGGGGGAGGGGGAGGTCAAGAGATGAGAGGGAGCGTGGACATAAAGGGGAAAGAAGGTGATAAATAGGTGCGGAGAATGAGCACAGCAGGCTTGTCTGACCCTCACATATCCTTGACAGTTGCAACTACATGGAGGAAAACTTATTCATAAAAATGTCAATATTAGAGGAGAATCTGTTGGAATAATTTACTAAGCACACCTTCAATTAACATTAGAGCTTACATGCAGTTTTGCAAACATCATAAACCATCCCTGTGGTTAATCTACAGAGAAACTGCTGATGTTGATCCACTGTGGCATTTTGTGCTCGTATTTGAAAAAAGAACATTGACGTTGACGAGTGAGGGTAAATGGGTAAATGGCAAGCATTCAGAAGAGAACGTGAATGAAAATGATATAAGGTGCACTAATTAGCATTCTTATACAAACAATGGAAAAGATGTGTGAAATCTGAAAGGTGTTAGTGGTTACTCATTAGACAAGGTCACCTAATTATATAGTCAATTAGTAAAGCTTATGTGTGTTTATGTGTGTGCAGTAAAAAAACAAACAAGAGGTAAAGGCAAAACAGGCAACACTGTGAGGGGTAAGGGTAGAAAAGTTAAAGGCGGAAAAGAGAAATTATGTGGTCGATTATGTGAAGGTGAGAAAACTGCACACACATTAGCCTGTATACAAACATGAGCTCCCACACACACACACACACACAAACACAAACACAGCAGGTGGCCTGTGACAACCAACCTGGATGAGACTGGAATAAAACGCAGCTGATCCTTTACTGGCTTTACCTGCCATGTCAGGTCAGAATGTGTGTGTGTGTGTGTGTGTGTGTGTGTGTGTGTGTGTGTGTCTCTCTCTCTCCCTCATACAAACACAAACACAGACACAAACAAAATGAAGCAGTGGAAAAAAAAAGATCAGAGGTAAGAGGTTGGCTGGAAAGAGACAGAAAGGTGTAACTTTACACTGGAGTGTAATACTCCACCTCCCTGGTTTTAAATTAGAAATCAGCTGATTTACAGGAAGAGATAAAAGACCTTCAGTTTAGAGTAAAATACATCTGTAAATTATGTGTCATTATCAGTAATGTTCACTCGCTCTTTCACCTGAAGTATAGCCTGCAGCTGATTGCAGCATGTTTGTACTTGCTGTCTGAAAATTGTTCAGTCTGAGTAATGTCGGAAATCACCAAGTGAAGTAAGTTGATGCGGCAGGAGGATACAAAGATGTAAATTACAGCATTTCATCACGAATAAATGTGACAGAAACTTTTTCAAAGTGGTACTGCAACTATTTAGTACTGAACCTCTATTAGAAAAAAATCTGTACTATATATACTGATATAGATAAATGATTTGAAATGAAATTGTGCCTGGAGGAAGAGGGATACATAGGAAATTCACACAGACTGATCATGTGGAGGAACTTTAAAGAGGTGTAAGATGCATTATATATATATATATATATATATATATATATATATATATATAAAAAAAAGTTATGTTATGATTGCTGTAAAACAATCACGGGGACGTAAACAAGGAACACGAGGCTCAGCAGGAGAGCGGACGAGCAGGAATTCAACACAACAGGGAAATAAGCTGATGTTTCTTTACTACGATGAAATGTCACAAATGTTGTATAACAACTTTACTTTTTTAGAAGTTATGACATAACGTTTGGGCTGATTTTACACATATGTACAGTAGGTACTTGTCAAAGCATTTATATCACGTCCTACACTGCTGTAATGTCCCCTGCCTTAAGTACAACATAGATATGGTTTCTGAGCCTGATTTCTGTTTCTCCCTGTCAAATCGGTGCCATTGTTGCTTCTCATGAGCTCGCATGCTTTATTTACTGTATCTCACCTCTCCAACTCTTTATCATCAGTATTATTTTTACTACTATTACACTATTAATCTATTCTGTATTTGTGTACTATGTTATAGATTTGTTCAGTTCTAGTGTTTGTTTTGACGCCACTTTTACTCTCGTGCTGCGACACGTGAATTTCCCCTTCAGGGGATCAATAAAAAGTGCTATCTGATCTAATCTCATGATTATAGATTCATGCAGTAATAGCATAAAATACATTGGTAGAAACACTTTCCTTGCACAACCTACACACAGTATATTGTGAGGATGTATAAACATTTATCATCTCATTCAAGCAGCGCCACAAGCTACATTCAGCTGTAATCCAACCAACCTCTCTAAAATAAGACTTTTCCTCTGTAGTAAACAAACTCTGTGGAACCACTTTAACAATGAGCAACTTTAGTAAACAATAATAAGTGCTGACGATAAGCTTGGATGCCTTTATAAAACAATAAAACATAGGAATTCAGTTGTAGACTTCCTGAAAAACAGACAAAAAAAACAACTGTTTTTGATAAGGATCATAAAAGGTTTGATAGTTCTACGTTCCTTATGAATGCTAAGTCAGCAACAAAAACTGGGAGGTGCCTCTAAGAGTTGATAAGAGGAACATGTATCAGTGAAGCCATTCGACAGTAAGTGAAGCAGAAAGTGGAATCAGAGAGACATAAGTTAAGTCTTGACCTTGCAGGTTTGAAATTACTGACCCCTGATTTAATGCCGTCATAACTGCCAGGAATTGTCAGGGGTTTGATAGAAGAAAGACGATTACAATGGGAAGCTGGGACCCACCTGCTAATGTTGGTGAGTGATTTTTATTTATTTAACCTGGCAAACAAATTAGTTGACATATTTTATCCAACAAAGGCTTAAGTCATATGTCTAACAAAAATTCAATTTAAATTCAGTTTATTTATATAGAGCTAGATGACAACAAACATCATCTCAAGGCACTTAAGTACCTGAATTGATTAAAGTCTACTGACTTTTTTTCTAAGCACATTTTCTCAGAGTTAATACACCGGGTGACTGTTTAGTGCTTAGTGATTAATTCCATCTTAAGAGTTGTTAAGACCATGCCAAACTATTTCAGCAGAGAAGAAAAGGAACACAAGAACTGAGACTGAAATTTATAGTCAATCTCCACAACAAAATGAGATGGATATGATTCATGAGATGTGGAACATACATGACTATATTACTAGTGGGCGAGTACGATTTGCTCTTTCCACTCAGCCTAATCATGTTATTTTTTTTCTCCTTTTACTTTTCATGACAATAAAAATTGCTTAATCTATAACAATAATCCTGCACACACAAACAAATAAAGTGAAAAATAGTTTTCTTTCTCTATAAAGCCTCCAAAGAACTAAAGATTTTGCTGGTCGGTCCCAGGCGGACAGGAAAGAGCTCTACTGGTAACACCCTGCTGGGTCGGGGACAGGCTTTTGACATCAGAGGAGGTGGGACCAGCACAGCTGCCAGCTCTGTCACTGCTGGACGTTACGTGACTGTGGTGGACGCACAGGGCTGGGGTTCATCTGAAGAGTTTGTGCCTCGAGAGGAGAAACTTGAACTGCTCAGATCACTGAATCTGTGTGGACCTGAAGGACCTCATATTGTTCTGTTAGTGATTCCTCTGCTGGACTTCACTGAGCCAGAGAGGAGAGCAGTGGAGAGAAGGATGGAGCTCTTCACCCCTGCAGTGTGGAGACACACGATGGTGTTGTTCACCTTTGGAGACTGGCTGAGGGGACGTGGGCACAGCACACAGGAGCACATTCAATCAGGAGGCTCTGCCCTGCACTGGCTAATGGACAAGTGTCGCAATCGATACCATGTATTTGATAACAAGACAGTCGGCACCGGCCAGCAAGGAAGCAGAAAGCAGGTGAATAGAGGCAGGAGGAAAATGGAGGGGACTTGGTGGAGGAAAGGTGACAAGAACGCAGGAAGGGAGGATGAAGGATGTGAGACCAATGGGAGGAAGGAAGGAGAACAAGAACAGGTGAAAGAGCTACTGAGTAAAGTGGAAGACATGCTGCAGGAGAACGGGGGATGGCACTTCTCCCTTCATATGTACCAAAGGCTGGAGGAGGAATGGAACCACAGAGAGCAGCAGCTGAAAGCTCGGCTGGAGGCAGAGAGAGAAATGTGGAAAGTGGAAAGCCTGAGGAGAAAACAGAAGCCAGAGGAGACGAAGATCAACATGGAACCAGAGCAGGAGCAGAAGTTAGAGACAAAAGAAGATCAGGAAGGTAGCCCCAAGGAAGAGAAAGGCGAGTGTGTGGAGAGGAAGATAAATAGAGATGAAGATGAGAGGATGGAGGAAGAGATTAACAGACAGAGCTGCCAGGACAAGCGGCGCAATACGAGCACTGACAACAGGAGAGAGAAGGAAGAAGGAAGGAAAGTTAAGATGGAGGGAGGTAAGGAGAGCAGAGAAGTGAACAGTGGATGGTGGCTTCATGCCAACCATGCTAAAGGTTAGCCTACAGTCCAATCAGAAGGCTTGCATAATGTGACTGTGAACACAGCGGTGTGTTTTAATTGCAACAGACTCCGTTTCAGCTGCTAACAAAGACTATACCAGAGGTTCTGTGACATCTGCAGCCACCAGTGACACATTTATTCTTTCATACTGCTACACTGAATGTTACAGGAAACTACTCTCATGTGATTAGCCAAAGGCAATAAAACTAAAAACAACTGCAGATTCTCTCAGAGCTTCAGAGATTAAACTATTCAGTATGACTGTGAATGTTATAGCCGTTTCCTGCTCCACAGACACAACTGCACACACTCTCAAATGATGAATACAACTACTGGAATGGAAAGTTTGAGGTAGTTATCTCCCACTTTTCTTATCGTAATGCTGTGCTAAGCCAACCAAATGCTGGCTGTGGCTTTGTATTTACTCTACAGACACGAGAGCAGTATTAATCTTCTCATGCAATTTAGCAAGATAGCAAACAAGTATATTTTTTGACAGGAGTGAAACAAACATTATGTCCGAAGCAATTTTCTCTTCACACATCTACGCCATGTGCTGCCAATCTTTACAACTGTTCAGAAGTCTTATTAAGCAACATGTGACGATACAGTTACTATCAAATGCATAATAAATAAAATCCTTTTCTGTAAAGCCTTGTGGTTTGAATTGCTATCTCTCTGCTCTGCGGTAAATCTATTGTTGGTTTCCTGTTCAGCTTCCTTGCAGGTTTGTAATAAAGACTTTCATAGCAGGAGTGCTTGAATTGGATTGGTTTTGCTACTGAAATCATCAGGAATGTGAGACATTGTTCCCAGGCCTCAGCTCTCTCCCCAGTTATGCACAAGACGTTCCTAAACACACTGGGAACATTTTTAAATCATGAGAATATGCAACATTCCCTGATACTCAAGTAATTAAAATGATCTTTTTGGTAAATGCAGTTGGAAAAGTTACAAAATAAACAGTGATAAAAACAAATAGTTTCTAAAAACTAAAGTTGTCATTATTGTTACATATTGTTCATTTTGTAATAAATTAGGTAATCAATGTTTTTTTTATGGCAGAGCTGAAGGACGTGTTGTCTAGCACCCGCATCATTACATCTGAACAAAGTACCAGTTGGCTTCAGAGAATTGCTGTGTCTCCGTCAACTGACACAGACAGTTAATCCTAATCTCTGGCTCACAGTCATGATGCCACGCACAGTCGTGTTGTATCCAATGAGGTCAGTGTTGGCGCATGACGTCAGGCAGGGACACAAAAACCCATTTCAAATGCAAATAAACACTATTTCCCCTCACCCATGTTTAGCTGTACAGCAGTAATAACAATCTACCAGAATGTCCAAACAATCCAAGCTTGTTGGTCAGTGGTTTCTCAGTTTTTGGATCAATAAAAAGATTTTTCAACACCATATTAATTTGTGAGGTATGCCATGGCATCAGGGTGATTTCTTTAGATAAAGAAAGCTGCTGTGAAAGCTACAGTGTGTTTGCAGGTTTTTACTTCAGTCAGTCGCTTCTGGTTAGACAACATGTTTGGTAGGGGATCAAATTCTACTTGCATGTCTCTGGGTGGCACATTTATGAAACTATAACAGGTTATTATGAAGCTGAACCTTTCTATGCCTTTAAATGTTTTAAGCTAAACTAATTTTCTTAGCTTATTTCTAGATATGATGAAGCAGATTAACTATATTTATAAGTGTTCAAATCAACTGAAGTTTTATTTCTATAGCCCAAAATCACAAATTTGATTCACTGGGGAAAACTGGGAAGAACTACTGCAAATATGGAAAAACCTTTTATAAAGTCTGAGCTATTATGTTATAATTTGTGGGGGGCCAAACATCTGAATACAGAATAAATCCTTTAAATCCAAATTAGATTTGACTCTAAAGTTACTAGTAGAACAGAAAAATGTTATTAGCCATTAAATTTACATTTATCCAGTAAAGTCTCATTTTCAAGATTGAGAAAACCACAAATCAACTGGAATTTTATATATCGTTTTTATTGGGCTTTAAAGCTCAAGACTTCTTAGGTAATAGTGTATAATGTCATTATCAGTTTCATGAAACATCCGTCTAAGGTTACACTACACACTGGGCACAAACCAGTTTACATATTACACAACGTGTATAGCTGTCATCTTGGCTTATGTAAGGGCCAATTGAATAAAATCAGCAGGTTATGTAATATGTGATCACTGTTGGTCCAGAATCCATTCCTTTTATCAAACTGGACAATAAAACCGTTAATAAAAAAATGGACACAGGTGTACTGTGACAAAGTCAAAGTTACTCAACAGAGGAAATGCCAATCCTACACTGTATAACTTTCCCATTCAAACAGTGACCTAATAGTGCAAGTGCTCTCCAAGAAGTGTATGACATGGAGCTAAAAACATCATCTTAATCCCGAGGAGACCTTTATCTGCAACAGCTGCTTGGAGGGAGCTCTTCTCATGGCTACCGCTGTTGCTATGACACATGAATGAATAGGCATTTGATGTGCAGCGTTCTTCAGATAAAAGCTGGAATATTTTTAACTTTCACCACAGAGCAGTTTCTTAAGTGTTTCTCTGCTCAGAAAGCAGCAGCAACAGGACACACATGAGCATGTTTTCCTCTTTGATAGCACAATATAAAATATCCAGTGGTCCCAACACAGTCCAGTGAAGCTGTAGCTCATTATATGCCACATTTCTCACTTTAGGTAACCTAGCAACATATAATATCAACAGTCAATGGTCAATAATAACATTAAAAATTGAATTTAGTTGCTTCTCTTCAGCTCACATGATAATATGATGATGATATAATAAAAACTGAATAAACTGAACTGAATTCTTACTAAAAATATGAGAATGATCATTACACACTTGTCACAGTTTGTTAGTTTTATCAGACAAAGTGACCTACTGATACCAATGCAAAAAACTTACCCAATACTGTACAAAAATTTAAAATTTTCTGTTTTGAGTTACTTTGCATTAAACACCTACAGTTAAAACAAGCACTAATCTGATTTCAGAGGGGAAATAGGAAAACTCTGAGCTACTTTTTGGAAGTTGAGTCTGAATGATAAGTGACCATTCACAGTACACGGGGTAGAAAATGACTGTAACAATCAAAATGTTTTTGCAATTGCATGTAAAGGTATACTACTCCATACTAACAATTCACTGACAACAATGCAACATTTCTTTTATTCTAAGTAACTTCTGCAGAAGTCCAACCCCACGCTGCTGCCCTGTCTGCTGCATGGTGTTGGACTGGTCTGCAGCAGTGTCAGCCAACAGAGCAAGCTACATTAGCTGCCCGGGCAGAGAGCCCAGGGCGGGGATGAAGGGGCAATGTGAATTAGATTAAAGAGATGGAGATAAAGTGATGGATAACTAGAGGCAGAGTGACAGATATAACAGAAGATGCACAGTGTGAGGGAGGGACATGGAGGGCAGCAGAGGACGTGAAAGGACATAGTGAAGCAAACAACAAAACCCATAACTAACTTCAAAGTAGAAATGTGTGAGAAACTTGTGAACAACACAAAAGAGGTAAACAGGTCACAGAAAACAAAGAGAAAGATGGCTTTTGCAGGAGATCATATTACCAGAAAAAGACAAGAACACAATAAAGGGATTGGAAACAGACAGTAAAACAATATCCTCAAAGAAATGATTCACAGTACTCATTACCACCTTTGCCCTGTACACTTTGCCATGTTAGGAATGAGAAACTCCTGTATTAAATCAAACCTTTATGCCAATATAAAGTTTTTTGCTTGTTGCTCTGCTGCTTGTGTGTTTTGTGAAAACACACAAGCAGCAGAAATAGAAATGATAATAAACTGGATAAATTAACTTGTGTGAGAACACGAGAAAGCATTTTGTTGGTTCACTACGAGACACAGCTCACAGCCCTTTCTGAAAAACCTTCAAAAGTGTGGGATGAGCTTCAAGCAACTTTCTGTGTCATGCATGTGTGAACACAAATCAGTCACTTTTCTACAAGATACACTCAATTTGCCGGATCAGGTCTCAGCAGGATCTGCCAACATTAGATTATGATGCAGTTTCACACAAGCAAGGCAACACTCTCTCTGTAGATACAGTAGCAAAAACAGAAATGCATTTTTACCTTCCTGTGTATTTCTGTGATGCTTCACACAAACTGATGCACAGAAAGGACATGAACAGTGAAAAGATTTAGACTGAAATGTTAATAATCTCTAGTTCAGTAAAATACTGTCAAAGCAGGTTCCACACTGTGCAGACCAACACTCTCTGTCATTTCTGTTACGTTAAACGTGGGCTGATAGGCTAAACATTCATTCCATTTCAAAAATCCAAAATATACTTTTCGTAGTGATGGTAGCGATGTTACAGATTCTTAAATGATCATTCAATGATGCCACTCACAGTGTGAAGGTTTAATCAATTGCTGACACGGTCAGTCAACAATATATTGATTGATTCCTCTTCAGTCGTCATGTTCTCTGCTGTTCAGCACTCACATAAAGAAAACTTAATTTCTAACCACAGGCGATGCTGTCTTTGGTAAGTAAGTAGGCATCACCTTGAATGCTTCTTATATCAATTCTAACCATTGATGTGTTCAAATACACTAGTCACACTTACTGTGACCATATTTTGACATCTACATGGAAATGCACATTTACATAATTAGACATTAAATTTGTGAACTGAGGTCAAAACGAAGTTTAGACTTAGTTCTAAGGTACCCTTGACTTCTTAATATGTGCCTTTATGCAACAATGTCGCAATGTTAGAAGGTTTTCGCCTTACACACAATTACTCACACTTCACATATTGTGAAAGATGTGAAAGATGGGTCAACACCGGGTCATCTCTTACCCTGAAGTCACTGGATGTCTTGCCTCATTTTGTTTTGAAAGAGAGCAAAAGGCCAGAGCTGGCTCTTTCTGCTTTGTGAAATGTGGAAGAATGCATATTCAGTCCTGCACTGTCACTTTGAGTTGTTGGCCTCCAAGGTCACAATGTGCAAAACCGTTGATAGAAATCAACACTAATTGTGGAAATAAGCACAGAGAGATTGTGGTGTGCACAATGCCTGTTCACTGAGCTTTCAAACACAAAAAACAAGTGGAAAATCTTGGCCAGCAGCACACTGATATGGTTTGATCTCAAGAAAGCCGCTCATGTTAGGAATCCTGAAAACATGAGCTGAGCTGAAGCAGTTCTGTCAGGAGAAATTCATTCAGAAAACCAAGTAATTTCAATCATTTCACACACTTTTCTTTGCCACTGTATACACAGACTCACAGTAACTGGGTTACAGTGCAAATAAATGTGTTTACCAGCGTGTAACCTTATTTCTCTGAATGACTGATGGGGTGATTTTGGGTTGTGTATTCCACCCTATACAGACCTAGTAAATCTGCTTTGTGCCACAAAGTCAAAGAACAACTTGTGTGGAGTTGGGAAACTCCACACATGCCCCTTTACCTTACTGAAGATGTGACATCATCCTCATAAGATGTTTTAACAGGAAACACAGATGGCTTCAGCAGGAACAGGTGGATGCCGTTCACGGTTAATTCATGCACAGATATTAGTTCACAAGATAAACTGTCAGAAATAAGCTGAGTCAAACTGAAAGTGGGTGACAGACTACAAGCTCTCACTGCCTACAGACACCTGAATCTCAACTCCTGGCTGCAACAGCGCTGTGTTCACTGATGACACTAAAACATACATCTAATTCAGCAGAGCCGCAAAAAGTAGTGACGTTAATAAAACAAATCAGGTGAGTTTCATTTACTAAATGGAAGAATGTCACAGAGAGAAAGAGAGAGGCCTGAAAACCTTTAAACAGAATTGAGTCCAGGAGAGTACACAAAGGACTCCAGCCTGTCACAAAATTGGTAATGTCAGTAGGCCAAATTGAAGTGTTGATTAGAGGTCGATCCTTACAGCTTCCTGAACAAAGAGCAAAGGAGGAGACGGAGATTGAGGAGGATTATCTTGCTCTCATTCATTACAGAGATAGAGAGTTGTTGGATTGCCCCTTTAATAACACCGGACCTATGTGGGTGGGTGTGACAGATTTAACAAATGAAAAACAATGATGTTCTGAACCAGTGAACGAACTGTTCTGCTATAATAAGACATGATGTAAATCATTGTACCAGTGTGTATATGTACTGTACACACTATGTTTTTTGACAATTCGCGCCATGCAGGTAAACGTAACGGTCTCTCTGGTCTTAATAAAACCTCTATTCAAGCAAGACATTTGTCTCTGGAGATAATGTGGCTCATAATCGTAGTCTGGTGTGTTGCAGCCTTAAATGTGACATTAATGTTAGTAAAAAGCAACTGATGTGCTCCCGAAAGTAATTTCAGCTCTTCAGCTTTCCCTGCTGGTAGAAATCTTTGAATGTGCATTGACCAGGGTGGAAGTGGATAAACTGAGTGTGAAGCAAAACTGATCTGTGAAACAGTTTTATTTCTGTTTACATTCTGCTACATTACTGTATTTTTAGAGGTCATTTGCATTCAAATGAGTGTCCAACAGACTGACCTCCCCCTATAAATGTATACAGTAAGAGCAATACCTATCCACCAATACTGTAAGGTAGGTGCACACACAGATGAGGGGCATTGGATCAGTACTGACAGAAAGGCAGGATAAATGGGGAGATAATCAGGTGTGAAATCACTCTGAGTTTCTTCCTGCCATAATTCAGGCTGTCTCTCATGTTCTCCCAGTGTCTCCTATCGCCCAGGAACATTTCTGTTTTCACAAAATTAATGGTACTTTTCGCAGAGCTTTTAACACTCATTCTGGCAGTACAGTAGGGAAATGCTTAACTGTGACTACTCCCGGGGAAGAACCAATGTTCAGAACGTACCGCTTTTTCTGTGTATTCCTCTCCCACAGCGGCCTTTTAGTCCATCTTATCCCTTCGTCTTCTTCACTTCACTTACATTTTATTCTCCTGCTGATCACTCATTTCCATCTCTCCATTTGACTCTTTACCACTCCCTATACTCAATCTTCAGCATTCTTCCTTTTCTGTCTCTCCTGCGAATTTTTACACAGTTGCGTTAATGTGAATCACAATGTGTTAGAATAGAGTCTAAATGGAAATTATGTGTAAATGATCATGTCAGCTGAAATTATGCAATTTAGAAATTGTTCCATTTTCTTTTTGAGGGTGTTTTTTTTTTATTCAACAATGCAAAATTTAGGGTAAATATATTCACTTAACAGTTGGTAACTAAGCTAGAAAGTCTGGTAGTTTAGCATGTCTGGCATCGAGCTAATAACGTGTTTGGTTCTGAGTTTAAAATAACTGTAATGGACAGTGATTCCCACTGCCTGGCTCATTGGTGAGGGAGGGGGAATGAAGAGAATACATTTTTAAACGCATTGTCTTTGTGTTGTACAAAAGCCTCCAACACACCGCTTTCAAAAATCTGCACGGCACTCAGGTGAAGGTGTTGGCAGTCGGGTTGCTATAGAGACAGCTATATCTGTCGTCACTATTATAACAGTGCCGCTGGTGTCCTGGAAAGGGTGTGAATTAAAACCAGGAGATCATCTAAAATTCATCCTGGTAGAAGAACTGTCTTTCTGTGATATTTAAACGTTTTATACATTTGTTATTAAGGTTAACGTCCTACACTAAATAAAGAAAACACCTGTGTTGAGAGCAGGTGCTCATGGCGGAAAGAGCTTGTAAAAGCTGGAATGACTCATCCATTAATGCGACTGAACGAATGAACAAAAATAGATAATAAATTTGGTCATGTTTAGACACAGAATCGCTTGAGATAAAAAGCAGATTTCTGCAGTGCTGGAGTAACTAATCTTCTTTTAGGAAATTGGTTTAGTTAATCCAAGGCCAGGCTGACACAAAGACTATTCCAAATCATGTGTGACATAAACAATTCAAGTTAAGCTGGTTTCACAGATACAAGAAAGGCCCATTTAATCTACAACTTTACTTAATCGCTGGAAATCAGTCTGAAGTTCATGAGCTACACCATGTCAGTGTTGTACTCGTCATTCCAGCTCAGCTTCAGATTGTCAAATAAAAGTTATGTGTATCTGAGAGAGTAAGAGGTGGCAAGGTCTCCGGCTATTTCTATTTTAAGCTCACTCCACTGATTTTATAAGATATATTGAATGGAATATTAGTATTAAATAAAACACTGGAATAGACTTAATGTCTCGTGTATGAATACAGACACTGCCAGGATACAACACGCCGTATCTGCTTCTAAAGGTTTCATGATTTTGATGTGAAGCGTTTACTGTTCACTGTGCATCATGTACAACAATAACATATTCCAGCACCTTTACTAATCAAAGTGTTGTTCCATTAGTATCCCGCTCCTCCGCTGCGTCATTGCTCTCTGAGCAGCTCCTCTCCTTCATTTCTTCACCTAACCCTTTGCGAGAATTCAGACATGACTTTCGATTTGCCCCTCGCTCACTCCTTACAAGTCTCCTCTTCTTCAGCTCTAATCTCTCTCCTTTCTTTGTCTTGTATCACCCTGTCGCTGTCACTCTTCATTCCAGCTGTCACTCTTTGATCCGCGATCATTCTCTCATCTCACTGCTGCCTCTGTCTCATTGTCAGTATATTTTGGTTTATTCATCATTTCATATTCTCTCCACTGTGGCCTCTTTTTGACTCCTTTATTCATTCCATCTTTTTGTCAAAAGACACCTTTGTGTTTTCTTGAAAGCTCTGACGCTAGACAGCACATGAAGACCACAATCACCATTTTGTCTTTTTTCTCTCACTTGTCACCATTTTCACCACTCTTCTCTTCTTTTTTTCTCTTTCTTGTTTCATTTTTAGTGTTGTTTCTCTCCTCTACTATATTCATCTCTGGTGTTAAATATTTGATTATGAGTGCACTGACATGACACCACTGTTCATTGCTGGAGCTGAGGGTGTTTAGATCTCAAAGCAGAAGATCAAGAAGGAAACACGGCACTTTGAAACATACATCTAAGCCTTGTAGTGCAGTTTCAGAGCAGTCATTCACAGGCATTACTGTCGCATTATGTCAACAGCAACACTACAGAGCACAGCCACAGAGGCAGAGGCATCCATCCAACAAGGACATTTAATTTGAGGAGAATATTAGTTCCACTCAGCTCTTCGTAGGCTGTAAACAGACTGTAAATTACTCACAATTAGTGTTTCTAATGAGCTTATTGTAGTTCATAGCACAGGTGCAAAACACAAATTGCTCTCTCAGTATTTTGGGAGAGTTTGCACTTTGATTTGTCAACCCAAAAGTGCATTAAAAGTGCGTGTTGAAAGCACCTGAGAAGATCAGAATTGGGTAGCATAAGAGAAACACATCTTTGTGCTGCTGATGGCTTGACTAAAATGTGCAGGAACCAACACTGTAGACAAATTGTAGTGAAAGAAATACAGAAAGCAAAGACCAACAAGCAAGTGCTAGCTTACTACCAGCAATCAGACTCACAGCACTAAACAGGAACATTTAGAAACTTAATATGAAACACTCCTACAACTCCACCACCCACTATGACCTCAGCGATAAATAGAATTATGACCTTTCTGACAGTCTCAACAAAAACTGAGAAATTATAAGCTTGAGGCAGAGCTGCAGTATTGGATTGCATAATACTATATACTGTATGTGTACCTAATAAAGTGGTCAGTAGGTGCATTTACCTTCTGTAATTATCTTTTTATAAAAGGAGTTTTTATTAATATATTATAGTTCAAATTGCCTGCCTATGCATACCTACAAGTAAAGGTTCTTCGGTTGAGCACCACTGTGTTTACTGTATTATGAAACTTTGCTGTTACCACGGTAATGATGACGGGTTTTAGCCAAATCAACCAGGACTGGAATCGTAACAGGGGAAACACCAAAGTATGTGACGGTGCCTAAGCCTTTGTGTGAAGAGGTTGGTCTTGAATAGATCTCAGTGCTCCGTAGTTTAGGTCTGACCTGGAGTGTGTGATGCAGACTAAACAGTACGGAGAAGAAAGGGAGGTCACAGTGTCAGCCCAGTTTACAGGAGGAAAAACTGTGAGTGACTTCATGTTCACAGAGATGCTGGAAAGTGATGTTTTAAGAAACCAGCACTATAAATGATGAATTAATCTCTGGCAACTAAAACCCAGTGTTTATGTCTGAACGCTGCAAATTTCACATTTCTTTCATCACACTTACTCATCCAGTGGTTTCATTTGTTTTTTGTCACTTCTCACACAGTGCACTTAAAATAGACATTAAGGGACAGCGTGGGTATGCTGCACTGTAGTTCTGAAACCGTTGTGAGAATATGATATTTCCCCTTTTCTAAGTCAGCTCAGGAAGTTGATCAGCTGAGTGTCAGTGTCGAGCTGCTTCGCTGACATCATCCCGCACACACACTTTCTGTCCTTACTGTTAAACCCTGTCTCTCACTGCCATCATACTCTGACGCCATCCCTCTCATGAAACTTCAAAATGTTTGCTGCCACTTTCAGATTTGATCCTTCTTTTAATTATTTTATTTCTACTACTAATTATCCCTGCAGTTTTTCTCACCTTTCTGTCACTCTTACACTCACCTTTCTTGCTTGTCTTTGCTATTTTTCAAACCAACTTTCCTTTTTCACGTTGTTTTCTACTCCGGTTGCTTCCCTAACAGTCTCTGAGACGGTAATGATTGGACATGTGATCCAGCCAGCTAAACTTTCTGAGGCTGAAACTGGTTTGTATTGGTGAATCATATCAGACATTGTGGGAAGAACCTGTCAACTTTTCATCAAGTAGGAAAAACTACAGAGACAAACTGACATTTGTAATCCTTCAACTAAAGTTAAAAACGGACTGGATTTGTAAGACAACAGTAACGTCTAATGATTCAGAGAACATTTTGGTTGGCCTGTATATTAGCTGATAAGGAAGGCAGCTTTTAAAATGCCAGCCTTGTAATACAATTTGGTGATGTGTATTCAACTACAAAAAGAAGAGAGAGGAAGAAAACAGAGGAAGTGGCAGATATCAGGGCTGAAGCTAAGACAGCTCACATTGTAGTGAATCAAAGCACTGCTAATTGGTACAATTATAGAGACAGAACGAGAGAGAATACAGAGCCGTGTGTCAGAGAGACATACGCTCACAAACACATTAGACAGAAGCAGGTGGGAGAGTGGCTCAAGGTAACAAAATAAATGAGGTACACATGTTGTTTATGTAATGCACCAACAATCAAGTGAAATACACTAACTGGCAAACGGGGATCTGTTCACTTCCTGATGGGAGAAGAAAAACTCTTTGGCGTCACAATGGTGGAAGGATGAATAATTTAAATCACATTTACAGGATAATGCAGTTTGTCTGAACCTCGCTCAGCATTTATTTGCATTAGTGCTTATTACACTAATTATCGGACCCCAATTGATCTTCTCAAAACTACCATGAGCCTGCTGCACTGTTGGTTTTATGTCTCACTGGTGTGTTTTGTGTTAATGCAGCAACAGGGGCAATGATCTAAGGTGGAGCAAAGTGGCCTGAGTCAGAGTGATGAGGGTAAAAAAAAAAGAAAAAAAAAAAAGCAGTTTGTGGCAAGGGGGCGCCGTGTCTATAAATCTCTTTTTAATACCCTGCAGCCATGTTACTTCTCCTCACAACAATAATTCACAAACAATCTAATAGTCGCTCCTCATAGAAAGTCCTGTTAGATAAAGTCATTACCAAACTACTCATAAACACAAAAAACAGCAGATTTATAGACTACAGACTGACACAAAGATAAGCAATTAACAGCAGCAAAACACAGCCATACAATGTGTTGTGTGGAGTCTTGCCGACCTCATACAGCCGGTTTGCCTTTCACACACATTCATAACCTCACAAGCAGACAGCAATAATGACTTCATACTCACTATTCGAGTCATCTGTGGGCAGACAAGCTGGTTCAATTCGAAACTGATATTAAACGAAGCCTCTACACCCTTTGTAATCATACCCTGTTATGGAATGACGAGCCAAAAGAATTGTTTTATATTTAGTGGTCCAAGTAGACTTCCCCTACCTGAGGCCTGTCTCCCTGTAAAGCCTTTGCGTCTGCACGCTCACACACGTTTTGATTATTCAGTTTATGAGTTTTGGAATACATGGTTGCATAAGAATATATTCAGACTCCGATATCAAACAGAAGACCGACGTTTAAAGGCCTGGTCACATTAAAACTAAAATTGAAATTTATGGATTCCCTACTGGGGCCAGACTTAACCAGTACAAATTATTTTGTGTTTATTAGACTTTGATCCACCAGCAGCAGGCAGAGTCAACAGTGCTGACCTTTAACAGGAACAAGAAGCCAGAGAGTTCAAAAAAAGAGGAAACTATCGTAGCTTATCATCTGTGTTTCACCACCTACTTCTATTTAACCATCCTCTGTCTGACTACAAACTGTTTGACAAAAGAAGAATTGTTTTATGGCAGTTATAAGGTGTGTGGTGTAAATATGTCTATAAAATAAAATGCGTAAAGGTTTTGACCTGCTCCCAAACAAACTAACGTTAACTGTTAGTTGCAGTCAATTATCAGAGGATTGTGACTCATACAGAATTGTGTTTTTCCTGCATAAGAAAACTCTTAACTGAATGCAATGATGTACAATCCTAACAAGAAGCTGTTAGGGTAAGTAAACAGCATAGTACAGAGAAAGTTAGCTAAAGTGTTTCTGATTTGCTGGCATTTAGTCATTATGTCACCACCAAGAACCATCAACTTCCAGTTTCTGGTGTAACAAGTTCTTTACAATTTTTCTTTTCTGTTCTTTATTTTTACTGTGTATTGGTTTTATTTTTTTGCAGTCTGTCCATTCTTCATACACACATCCCTGTCCCCTTCTTTTTACCAACCTACTGACTCTTTCCCTTAACATACACCTATCAGCGTGCGCCTTTCAAGCTTCACTCTCCTCCCTGCTTTAAGCTTTGCACATTTTCAACAGTCAACCCTCATTTCACAGTATGACGTCTATGCTTGTAGAAGTGAAGGCTTTGAACAGACTCCATATACTCCATATTCTCCATATTCTCCTAGGTGGCCCATCACACAGACCCACCATGAAATTCAGAAGATGGCGCCATAAATGGAAAACGGCTGAGGCGAAGGTGCTTTCAACAGCCAAACTATGTACTTTGAGCTAAACTCGACTACAGGAGATTACCACACTTCACACATACAGCGGGGGAAATAAGTATTTGACACATCAGCATTTTTATCAGTAAGGGGATTTCTAAGTGGGCTATTGA
>JAUYWH010000009.1:7722653-7732703 GCA_034779795.1 Ctenopoma multispine | reverse complement strand
CTCAACTTGTATACTTAAATGTTCTGATTTTTTGTATGAATTCAATATTTGGCTTGATGGCAACATCTGGTGGAAATATTGCACCAATAGCCCACTTAGAAATCCCCTTTACTGATAAAAATGCTGATGTGTCAAATACTTATTTCCCCCGCTGTACATGCCAGGCATGACTTCGACCAGAGCTTAAGAAATTTCCCTTTTTGTTTTCATTCTGACTTAAATCTTTGTTGGTCAGCTACAGTTTTAAGACCAAAACATCCCATTTGAAACGGGATTTAGAACACATGATCTCTTTTTAAAAAAGTAGAAGACAGGCTGTTGATGACGTATTGACCCATGAGAGCAGATATTTTGAAAGAGAGATTTGAGGTGACTGAGTAAAGAGAAATCAGACGTAACAAACTACAGAGGGAAACGGGATTCCTTTCAGCTTTCTGCTAGATCAAAGACAAAAACACACCCTGTTGTGATATCAAATAAGCCCCATGGGGTTCTGCAAACAGAAGCATCAGATCATAAGCGTGTTTTTATAACACACACACTTTCTCTTCCTGCATGTGTGTGTCCATGTGTTTAGGTGTCCTCCATGATGTGTGTGTAAGAGCTCTTCTAACAAGTGTCTCTGTTTAGACTGGGAAGGAAGGACAAGCCTGTCTCTTCTCTCATAACACACATACGCAGACAGTGGGAAGAATGGATTCTCACAAAATAAAAAACCAGACTCACAAAATTTAAATACCTAAACCCAAAGCATGCAAAATAACATTCAAACTATTTCTGAACTCATCTTCTCTTCATACCACTAAATAAACATCTGCTTTACACAATGACTTACTGATACAGTTCTACAGCAAGATTTAATGCAGGACAAACTTTCCTATCTGTGATGGTGCCCCCATAATATGTAGGTGAAAAGAGGCTCCAAATGGGAGATTCAGAAGGTCAGTTACTGCAGCTCTTAAAAGTCTAATAATATACTAAACTCTAAAGGTCAGTTATAAGGTAACTATAACAGTAACAGCACAGAGATGATGTCAACGCATGATGAGCTGTTAAACTACTATTTCAAATTTTCCAGAAGAGAAACTGGTGCAATCCATCACAGTGTCGTAGTGAAGAGTTTACAGAGCTACGTTATAAATTTCAAATCTTACCACAACCTAAATGGGATACTGAAGTTAGTGTTCTGATATATATTATTATTATTAAGATTATTCAGCTGATGGAATTCATGTTTTTGTTTAAACTAAGAACGCATACTGTCAGTGTAGCGTATGATACTTACGATCCAAGCCGTTCATGTACTTCATGGATATCTCACAATGTCCCCACACAGCACTGACGATGGGATAGAGTTTCTTGCCCTTCAGCCCTCTGAATGCCACTCCTAGATATTGTCCATCCACCATAAAACTCAGCGTTCCTTCGTCCATGTCCAGAATCACTAGCAGAGAGTCCGGCAAGGTGAATGTCTCCTCTGGCTCCAGGAAACAAGGATAAGATGGCAGCGAACTGTGGGCTCGGTTCTTACTGTCATGGTAGAGCCGATTACGTCCTAGATCCCAGCCCCAGGACTCTGAGTCTGAACCAACCAACGCTGTGTACCCAACAGAATGTAATGGTGCCTCTGAGGTTGCCACCCCAACAACAGCATGGGTGCCTCTCTGCCGGGCAGGCCAGTGGATCTTCCACACGTGGAGACCCCGTGTGTACCCAACCCGCCCCCGGATACAGTCTGTGCTCTGAGCAACAGGGTGGCGGTGAAATGTCAACTTATCGTCCTCTTTGATGAATATGTTGAGCGAGCGGTCATCTGGGTTCCACGCGTGACGAAGCTGGGTCTCTAGTCCAGCACATGGCATGTCCAATAGGAGATCCAGTCTGGGAGGCTTGAAGAAATCCGGCCCCCTGAGCTCTGGGTGTTGCCGGCGATGAGCCAAGGGTCGGTAGGAAGGAGAACCGCCGCTTTCCCCGCGACTATCTACGGATTTAATGCCGCCAGAGATCTTCTGGCCCATGGCTGTGATAGAAGGTTTGACAGAAGGAAGGCAGAGGGTGGTGTTTGTGCAGGTGGGTGCTGCGCTGCGTGTAGCTTGACGTTACCTCATCAATGCGGTGGAGCTGAGGTGAGAGTTCATAACTGGAGAGAGGTGGAGGGAGATGAAGGAGGATGTGATGAGTGAAAGATGCGCGTGGTCTGGCTTCATTCCACAAATGTCTTCAGTAAAACATTTGCCACTCCTGTTGAGAGAAGGACCAGAGAAAAGAAGGTTAAAACATAGTTTTAACCCATTTAAATATTAACCACTACAATTGTTTAGCAAACTATAGTGTAAGGAATGAACTATAAAAAGTTATAAGAGATAGGAGGATGCTGATGGCAAATGTTGGCAAAGCTTCTTGCTTCACAGATTTTTTGTGGCTTTGTTTGATAGGAATAAACAAAGAACAGGATGATGAAGCACATACACACATTGGCACAAACACACACACACACACACACACTTCCTCTGGCTTATCCTGCATCCTCCCAACAAGCCCATGTGCCAATTCCAATACATGCATGCAACCCTCCAAACATTTCCCAGTTGTGCAACAGTGGCCAAATTTGAAGCAGGCACGCTCTAATTTAGGTAATGTAATTTTAATGAGTATTGCATGAGTTTGCAAAAATATCAATACAACAGGAGGAAAACAGAAACACCAGGTAATAATTTATCTCCTTCCTTGTGTAACTGAGTTGAAAAAGTCAGCTTAACTTGCACTTTGTAGATAATCAGTATGTGTTAGTACTGCACACAGCAGCAGACAGTTTGTGTTCTGTCATAGCAATTGACACAGTTAATAATGTTTCATTTTCAGAATGTAATTTCTACTTTTATGCCATTTAAGATGTAATATGTTAGTTTCCTGTGTGGATGTCTGTGGCAGTTTAAGTTTTTATTCAATTTTAGATTCTTTTCATTAATTCACTTCCAGTATGTACAGTAAATATGTTTATAAGTAATATAAATATTTTCATGTTTTTTTAACTAAAAAACATGAAAAAAAACAACAACAAATGACCAAAATATTCAAATGTTAAGTAGATCTAACCTGGTGTAGTACTGTTAGCATAAAAGAGTATTTTTATATATATTTTATTTTTCTCATGTAATCTTTTATTTTGGGTTTTTTTTTTTGTTAACATTATAAAAAATATGATCGTACATACTAACACGTCGTTCTGTGTAGTTTAACTGACGTAATGGTCTCTTCCAGGAATGGCAGCTGGTGCTTCCTGTTCACAGGAAAAGAGTCAGTCACACCTCAGGCAGACAGGGAAGTGGGTGACGAAACTCTCTGCATGTCTCATGTATCTGCTGCTTGTCTATACCTCGCCCACTACAAGCCACAAGGCACAATTTGTGTGTGTCTTATACCTTAATAAAAATGATGCAGTTTATTTATACATCAAGACCAAAACCTCAATCTATGCTTTTTCTACTGTGTCTCTTTTTTTAGTTGATTATCTCAATCTATGCATGAAGTGGCTATAACGCATATTATACACATTATAACAATGAATCAAATTACACTGTAAAACTACTGAAGTAATTGGTCATAAAGGTGAACTTAAAGACGATTTTTAATCAAATTTAAGTCCTTATTTTTGGCTGCAGCAGGCAGCCGTTTCCAAAGGAAAGCTCTTACACCTACTCTCTTCCCAGCACCTGTAATGACTTATATGTACAATTTGCTATAAATTGATGAACACAGAGTAGCATTTGGGAGCTAAAGAAACAGAAATGTGCCTCAGTAGTAAGTGAAGACTAAAGTCAGGGCTAAAAGCAGAGAGAATATTGGACTTACATTTAACAGATGGCCAGAAATACTACAATAAATATTATATTAAATATGCTCTTTAGCTGTTGGATATGCAAATAAGCAACAGCTTGCTAACAACTTTAATTGTGTGCACAACTTGTTTCTGACAAGTAGTCAAAACATGACGTAATGCACCTTTAAGCCTAGAAAGCCAGTAATACATAGATAAAAATACATCTCAGAAAGTGGCTTTTTTGTTCTTTGTACTCCTGTAAATTCTAAAGTGCAACAAAGTCAATTTAAAAATATGTATTTTTATTTTTAACCAGACAGATGATACAACCACAAGTATTCCTACCATTCAGCCACCACACCACCGAGTGAAGTCATAGTGTAATTCTGTGTGAAATTTATATGCCCTCCACACACACACAGAGCTCTGTCTAATTTTTGTTCACATTTCCCATTTTCTCTGTCTTTCTTCTTTCTTTTTTTTCTCTTGATGTGAATGAGGTCATGGCAGCTGGCAGCCAACGTGTGCCACCACTCAATTCACTCCTCAGCATGAAAAGGTTGAGAGCCCAGACACACACACACAGGCAGCTGCCTCAGTGTGTCACAGGCTGGCAGGTGGGTTAAGGGTAACTGCATGGAAGATTCTAGAGTCATCACTGCCAAACTTCAGCCAGAGAAAACACTATTTAACACTGTACAAACCCTCGCTGTGTTTGTGTGTGTGTTTCTCAGTCTGGCACAGCATGTGGATGACAATCTGGCAATAGGGACTGTCATCAAGGAGCCACCTCTGACCCTGTGTCGTCACGGTCACCGTTGCATAGTAACCTCTCAAGAGGCTGGTGGTGGGCTGGCGCAGCGTCTGCTGCAACGAAAAGTGGCAACATGCTTCTGCCATCTGTTGTTTACTTCCCCTCCTTCCATCTCCCTACATCTCTCTTTTCCACTGAAGCCAATTCATTTAGGACCAAACACACTGGTTTCCCCTCCGTTCACCTGTACTTTCACCTGGGTTAGACAGGTATGGAGGGAACAGCAGATCACACGGTGCCAAACATATGGAAAGACATAAGAAAAATGTAGAGGATGCTACAATTTAGAGCGGCAACTAATTATTATTATGAATATATATCAAAATGACACAAAAAGGAGCCCAGTAGTTTCATTAATGTGAAAACTTTTTTAAAACTCTTATGAAAAACTGGAAAAGGTTAAGATAAAAAGATAAAGGACAGACAGGCAGACAGAAAGGAGGACACCTGATGTGTGGGCTGGCCTTATCTGGCTTCTGCTTCTCCACTACTAACAAGCTCCAGCCAGTAAAAAAGCTGTGAGGGCAGTGTGCGTGTGTGTGTGTGTGTGTGTGTCTCTGAGATAGTGTAACACTGTATAAGAGAAGGACACAGTGTATGCTTCTGCCCCACAGACTTTAAAACTGTCCATGAAAGGCTCCTCCTAAGCAGACAAGCTTTGAAGTCACACGCAGACACAGGCAAACGGACAGGGATAGAAAACTGCTGGGGAACCTCTCACTCGTACTGCACCACCTTTGGAGAACAGACCACATATACGTGTCTGCAGGATGTTTCACAGAAATCATGTCAAACTACACGTGTCTAAGTATGCTTATGATCAACAGCAACCAAGTTTTCCCCCCAAAAAAAGTGTTTCTGTTAAGTGTATGCTTCTGCGTCTGAGTGGTTAAACCAAAAACAACCAGTGACCCAAGAGACCCGAAGAGATCAGGACTAATAACTACACAGTCATTGAGCCTTTCTGTTTCTGTGCTCACGTATTGTCTGGTCTGACAGTGTTCTCCCAGCCACCTGCAGCCACAGTGACAGCAACAGAAACAGCTGTTGACCTGCACCACCAAAGCCATGCATGGAAACAATGGGCTTTGTTTACAGAGTCAAACGTTAATCCAAAGTCAAATACTATCAAATGTTAATGAACATTTTAAACATGTAATACATCATATCTTGGTTATTTAACATGTGGTATTAGTCAGATTTCGGTCCATTTGAAAATTTGGACAGTCTTCATGTTACGATATGCTAGATGGCAGCTGTATATAGAACAGACATCACATCTTCCCATGTAAGAAAAAGCTAATGAGCATATTCCTAGAAACGACTCCTTTACGACCTACCAAAAAATCAAAACACTCATGTTGCTGGAACTCTAGTTTAGCCAAATTTCTCATTTGCCCCAAAGACCACTAAGAAACTAGACACATACAATTGGAAAGACAGTCAAAACATCTAATGAGCTGATATAAAAGCATTTATCTTGGTTATTACTTGAGAAAGGCAGTAGTTTCCTCCTGAAATATTTCTGAGGAAATGGTTGCAAGTCTGCATTAAAATAAGTCTGCAGTCTGCAAAAATTTACTTTTGAACACAAGTGTCGGTGAAAGTGTCCAATTATTCTTGTCGTTTTGAATTCCAATTTAAGTGTAGACTTAGGTACTTTGTGCTAATTTAAAAATTGCTCACTTACTGATTTGTTGGTCAGGACTGAAATTCATCATGAAAAAACAGACCTGTGATGAAAAGAAAACTGAAGTTTGAAAAAAGGCAAAGGCCCAATTAATTTTATGGATCTCATTATATGTCAAGTATGGTAGTTTTGCTCGTCCTTCTTGTTCTTGACTTTTATTCATGTCTATATTGCTCCACCGTTACATAACTAACTTTAAACTACTCCGACCTTATTTGAACTTTTACTGTCATGCTAAATTACAGTAACATTACCTCATTTCTATGACGTCTGAAAAAAAACACAAAGTAGTCACTTCTTCCACTTTCCTATCCTGCCGGGTGGAGGTTGGATCATTCAGGCACCACATTGTGTAAAAACTGAGCTTACATTCAACCACAGAAAAACACAGACAAACACGTTTATATCTCTTCATAGCAACTGCTGTACCCTCTAGAAACAAACTACCATCCTCTCTACGTTGCTGACATTTATTCCTACTGAGGGAATCCCTGGGTAGCTGAAGATGTCACAACTAGACATAAACTGTGCTGTCTGGCTCCTAAGAGGATGTCAAAATACACACCGAGACTCTAGACAGAGACTTTAAACTTATCTTGCAGCTGATGACAAGAAGTGGGGCACTCATGTAGGCATCTCTGGACTTATTAGGCGTTTGCAGAAGGAGATATCAGTATTAATACCGTTTCTTGTTTCACTTCTTTTTCCTTTTACCTCACATTTGTCCCTTTTTTCCCTGTCGCTCATTTTCTCTTTCCTTTACCATATCCATTTGTCTTCTTCCCTGTCTGATTTTCTCTCTATGTCTCTGTCTTACTGTATCAGTAAAATCATGGCCACTACAGCAGAGCTGACATCCTATCAATTGGTACGAATTAGCTCAGGCCTGCCACCAAATACCCCAGCATCTACCATGCTGACAATCAATGTGAGCTCAGCACGCAGGAGAAACACAGTCTGCAACACAAGCAAATTCACAGCTGCGCACTAGTACACATGCTCACTGACAGCAAAAAAATCCTTCTCACACACAGATGAAATTGACTATGTATGTGCTGTGGAAGAAATGAGCTTTATACAGTCGATGGTTGCCTTTGGTGTGATTTCCCTGATGCATCACTTTTATGTATTCCTACTCTAGTCAGAAAAGCAGGGTCTGTCTCTATTTTCCTTCCATGACAGTTTGACCTCTTCATAAAGCGGATGATGAATGGACTGTCTGATGAATCCTGGAATCCAAATGAATCCTGTTCTTCCTCTTCCTCTGCTAGCATTAATTAATTCTTCTCTTGAAATGAGAAATTCCCTTGTAAAACTCCCAAGCTCTTTTTCTTAAATACTGAACATCTGCTGTTGGTAATTTAGGAACTGAAACTAAACAGTAGACTGGAAAAGAAAATGTATTTGGACACACTGAATATGTGTGAACACATGCTCACTGTCTGCTCCTTAGTTCTTATACTTTTCTTATGCTTGTTGTGACACCTTAAAATCCATGGTGCCCTAAGGGAAAAGCATTAGTGCTGCAGTGTTTGATCACTCCTTGAAGGACACCTACACAAAACCTATTCATCTCTTTCTCTCACACATCTATAGCATGGATATTCACACACATAAACACAGAAGCACTTACAGGCACCACTCATAATGCTCTCTGGGGTAGCAGTAGATCCAGGCGGCAGATTCACAACTGAAGCGGTAATGAAACAGAATCGACATCTGCCTCAATATGACGCACTGCTGCTGCCTCACTCATTTAACTTCCAACCTGCTTTCACAACAGCGTGATGAAACATGTCACTCCCACTCGAGTCAAACACAACTTGTGAATTTCCTTAATACTGCTGGATTATGGAATGACATCTGAAAACTGTGTTTTGGCATGTTTTTCAGGTTGAAGAGCTCAGAGTTCTCTGTAGAGTTGAAACTATAGTATTAAGTTCATTAGATAAAGTTATATTTTAAGTTAATTTGTTCTACAGATTTGTGAATGTAAACCAAAGTGTTGATCATTGCACTAAATGAAGAGTCATGCCAAATGTCACTTTACCTTGAGAAGAGCTTAATTTTTTCTTATATTCGGACTAAACAATTCACACAGGTAATAGAGGTAATCGCAGCCTCAGTTCTTGGACACATACACGCAGGCACACAAACGTTTTATGATTGGGGCACTTGTCTCTCTCCCCACAGTGTTCTCCAAAATTGCTCTGTGCAAAGTGGAACATAGGGTGCTGTGCCAGAACATTTGACAGGGAAAAGTACATCCACGAAAGCATGCATACACACACCAGGTCACCCAGAAGCAGCACACTATCAAAAAACCTCCCCACTGGCCTCAAATTGTAGCCGGAGAAAGAAAAAGAGAGAGAAAGGAAGGAAGGAAGGATATAAAAAGCATTTCCTATAAGAAGCAATGATTTAAACAGAGGGGATAACTATAAAAAGCAGCTGTAAAGATCTGGGTGAAATAAAGAGAGAGAGAGAGAGAGAGAGAGACACCAACAATGGAAGAGATGGAGAGCAAGAGAAAAACAGAGGTCAGCAGCTGACAAAACAAAAGGATAAAGTCAGAAAGGAGAGCTGCTATCTCTCTATCCCAGGATAGGCTATGCAACTACACCCCTCACCCCAATCCACAGACTAAACATCACACTGTGAAAAAAAAGCTACTGCAGGCAGCACAAAGTGAGATGTCAGACTAGGTGTGTTTGTAACATACAGACAAACAGTGTGTTTAAAAATAGAAAGCAGGATCTATCCTATTATTGTGTGTGAGTGGGGGAAATCCTTGGGTAGCTTATCCCACAACTCTCAATTCTCCATCTCTATCAAACAAAAGCAGACACACGCACACACACAGATGCGCACCGGGGGTATCCCAGCCGGCCAGCTGGGGCCTCACAACCATTAAGAAATTTAAAGGCAACAGAGATGGAGGGAGGACTGGCTGAGAGCACAGAAGCATCCACAGGGAAGGAGAAAATATTGAGTACATTGTGAAAAGGTTAACAGCAGCGCTGCGTAGGAGGATCTGGTCTAATGTAAACAGAGAGAAAAACTAATCACACTTACAGCTACTTTTAACTCTCGGGGATACATTGTACTGTGTATCACTGTATATAAACAGTCATAAAACACACTGCATCATATATAGTTGTAGACCTACTCTGTCTCTTCCAGGTACACACACAGTCACTGACACAGACCTTGTAGACAACACAACAGATCAAATTCCTTACAGAGAATCTCCAGTGACTCTTGTTATGCCACGCTGTGTGTAGCTGTAGAGTCCATGTCACATCTAGACGGCAGAACTCCTTCGGCAGTCGCCGGCAGCGAGACCGCCGAGCAGACAGGAGGAAGCAAAGACCGGCAACCAGCAAGTCCGACTGAGAGAAAGAGAGAGAGACTCCCTCTTTGCTGGGAGCTGCCCACCTCTCCTTCTCCCTCCTCTTTTGTCCCCTCCCACTTTTCTCTCCCTGGAGCTTATCTGTCCCGAGGCTATCGCTTCTTCTTTGTCATCAACACCCCCTAAACTACCTTAATCCAACACAGACCAACTATAAAAAGTGTGTTTCCGAGGCAGTGCTGTTACGGCGGCTGTCAACTAATGAAAACGGCCCCACTCCAGTTTCAGTTCCACTGTAGTCTGAGAGAGAGAGAGAGAGAGAGAGAGAGAGAGAGAGAGAGAGAGAGAGAGAGAGAGAGAGAGAGAGAGAGAGA
>JAUYWH010000009.1:7712320-7722553 GCA_034779795.1 Ctenopoma multispine | reverse complement strand
GAGAGAGAGAGAGAGAGAGAGAGAGAGAGAGAGAGAGAGAGAGAGAGAGAGAGAGAGAGAGAGAGAGAGAGATGAAGGACTGAAAGCCGATCCCCTCTGATCTCATCAAGCAAAGTTACCAACAGCAACCAGACCGACAGGCAGCTGAGAAACACCCTGATCACCTCACTCCCTTCCCTTCATGACTCTCCCTTCTTACAAAGAGCTCACGCTGAGCCAACCAAGCATACCAACGTTCACATGTGCAATACACACACATTTCACAAGCCTGTATGTGCACATCTTAGGCATCAAGCTAAAAAGTAAATATAAAAATACCACACATGAACAATACTGGATTAAAAGCCTTCAATTAGCCCAGTATCACAAACAACTATTAAAAGTAAAGGTACTCAATGAAAAGAATGCCTGTTTCCACAACAAAGACAATCGCTGCAGAGTACAAAGTGTTCCCTTTAACGTCTTCACATTTATGCAATTAGCACAACACATTCAGTAACTGCGTCCCAGCGACCTGCTCGGTCTTATTCTGCTCTGTTGCGCTCTACTATTTCCTGTCATCACTTGTACATCAGCAAACATCTGCACATTACTGCATAACTTGGCTCTGAGGTGATGTGATGACTAAGTTCATTTATCAGCCTTTTTCCCGCAGCTACATCAGTCATTCACAAAGTCTGGGAAAGGACGAGACAATAGAGAATTCAGAATTATTATTATTTTATTTTTTTAAATGACATTATCTCCTTTTTTAGTACTAGAACCTTTTACCTTCCTGTGACATTTAAAACAAAGCCAGTCACTGCAGACTGTGTACAAGCACACACACACACACAAACACACACACACATTTTCAATTCCCACAAATACACAGACACGGGTGGTGAGACAGACGACAGTGTTCGCAGTCATGTAGCACTTAGGCCCAGCCAGCTCACTTCCTGTACGGACTTCCTTTTCCCAGGACTGCGGCGACCACCAGGGAGCCGAGATCTCCACAACACCACCACTCTCACAATATTACTACCATACCATTACATCACGTCTGTGAAGCCATTCAAATGTAACAAGCAGTGAGAGAGAGTTGCGGGACGGTAAATCCCGGTTTTGTCTGACTTTTTCCTCTCAGAAAATCTACAATTATAGGGATGCTTCGAATTCATAGCTAAGTCAAAGGACACACAGCCAACCTTCTAACACACCCGCTATAACAAATGCACATCAAACACTTTCAAGGAATAGTTTTGACATTTCATCCATTAAAGGAGGTGTCAGGTTATCTTATCCATCCTCCTGGCTGGTCAACAGCTAGTTAGATTGGATTCATATGAAACCAAACTCCACTGTTTTATGTGGTGTCATGTGCCAAACTTCTTCTTAACCATGACCACTAAGTTCTTGGAGTCTCACCTGGTTGCCTGTCAGCTGCTCCCAGTCAAGAAAAAAGGGTGATACGTAACTAATAATAAAACAATGAATTGTTATTTTTATACTTCTGAATGAACTAAACCAGATAAAAAGATGTGTCATGTTATTTGGTGAACTTTAGAGGTGCTGCTCATGTTTCCTCTCTTGGTGTTAAACTAAGATAATCTAACCATCTGTTGGATACAGCTAAATATTAATAGGTTAAGGTGACTTTCTATATTTTTTCCCATAAGACAACAAAACCAACAATGAATTGTGTCTTTTTACTATGATGCGTGTGAATCCAGAACCTGATTTTAACTTATTCATCTGTGCCACAGAGATCCACTGTTTGTTAAAGACTATCAGTGAGTCACAATACTATATACAGTGACGTCATATTTACCCTAAGAGCTCCAAAGGCTGTGAACGACCATCATTTGTCTTTAATTTCCAGTATAAATGCAGCACCAATGTTCACAT
Organism: Ctenopoma multispine; assembly: GCA_034779795.1. NCBI lineage: Eukaryota > Metazoa > Chordata > Actinopteri > Anabantiformes > Anabantidae > Ctenopoma > Ctenopoma multispine. The sequence continues at coordinate 7,720,663 of JAUYWH010000009.1, read as the reverse complement.
ACACTCACACATACAACAAGTTTACACAAAACCCCTCAACTGACCTCATTCAGACTGAAAGCTGGAAGAGGAAATGTGCAAATCTGTACAACGACACACTGGGGCTGCAGACATATGGGTTAGACATCTTACCTTTGCCCCCCCGACACACACATACGGAGTTCATTCAAACCTCAACCTCGTAACTGTCTCGTTATTCTAGAAAGCAGCCAGTGTAGGTCAATGGTTTTGAATGTAAGCATTCACTGTAGGCTTAACATAATACACACAGGTATGGAGCAGGGAGACGGCGGGAATGAGGTTAGAGATCTGGAAAAGAATGTGAATGTATGTTTCCACCAAAGTTGCTGTAGTGAGGCCTAATTCAGATCTTATGGGTTTGAGGAAGTAGTTCACAGAAAATAACGATTTACTGCAAAACTGATGGCGAGTTTGTATTTTTAGCACTTTTCTTGGCTACACAAGAAATTTAAAATCAAGGTTGTTTACACAAACCTTCCTGCTGAAATTATCCATTAATTCCCCCACAAAGACAATTAAATGTTATTCCTTCCAAATCCTAGAAGAAGATTGTGGAAGTCTGGATTTGTAACCTGACCATGAAACAACCTGGCAATGCTGCACTAATACCACAGTAATGGTCAACTTAAAAGCAGGTCAAATTTCCAAGTAAATAGCTACATCTTCTGGTTAACTTTATTTTACTGTTACTTTCCTGTTGTGTCAAATGTGACCAAAATGTAGTTTACTTCATCCAATTTGCACGAGGCTTCATCAATCATACAAGCATAAAAAATGGATTTTGACCTTTGTTTGGTTTTAGTTAACACAGAAAAAAGTGAATGTGTGAAGCTACACACACAAAGTAAAATGGGAAACACGTTTATTCATCTCATCACCCCTCATTTTTTAGAAGAAGCGTCAAAAGTCAATTTAACTTAGTTAACTTAAACAAAAGGCAACAAAGATATCTAACACATCAGGTGGTAATTATCTTTTTGACATAAATATTTTATAAAGTTTGAAATGAGCCTGTGAAGTTTAATGAAACAAAAATAACCCAAAGGCTAATTTAGAGTTTAATTTGCATGTTAAACATAAACCAAATAACTAAGCCCCTGAATTCTGTTAGATTAGAGGCTTTTCTGGGTTTTAGCTTTGGAGGCTTTGCTTCATGAGCACAGTTGACTGTGGCGTCCAGCATCAGAGCAATCTTATATTTTATGTAAATGTCCATTTCACTGTTTTATGCTTTCTGCATGCGAGTGTCATTGCCCACGTACAGCATATCTCTATGTGAATTATCAGCACACTGCTGCACTTAGTGACTAAAAGAAGCTTCTGGATGGTTTTCATTTGTTCTTCAGTTTAATAAAGCCAAACTAACTTGTATCATTCTGAAAAATAAACCAACAGATACAGTTTGACTTAAAGCATCAAACAGAGAACTGAGTTTGCAGAACATCCCCCATCTTCTCTGCTGGACCCTGCTGTAAATTGCCCCCTGATTTTCTGCCTCAAGGCACGTTCACACTTAAGGGACCTCATGGGGTCTGTGCATATGTGTGTGTGTGAGTGTGTGTGTAAGTGAATGAGAGAGTTAATATGATGGAGGACAATGGGGGCCCTGTCCTCACCCCACACACACAGAATTAGGGCTACAGGCCTCACAGCTGAGCAGCTTACTGACAATAGAAACTGGAGGCGCCTGGGTATGTGCATTTGTATGCATATGTGTGTGTGTGTGTGTGTGTGTGTGTGTGTGTGTGTGTGCGCGCCGCCTCCTGCCAACACACGTGTCAAACACAAAGCCATCCAACTGTCCACATGGCCCAAGGGATAAGGATTGACTGAGAGGAAAGGATTGATCGAAGGATGGAGGGGGAGAAGAGAAGTGCAAAAGAAAGGACACGGGTGGAACAGGGGTCTAAAGTGAGCAGCCTGTACATGTTAATTGTAGAAAGTGGACTTACTGTGTACAGATAGCAGAGAGAACATACACTACATCATATACTCTGACCTACAACTGTTTTTATATCAAATTTAAAGAAATAGTTTATAGATATTTGGGGACAGACGGCACACTTATTTTCTTTATTTTCAAGAGTGAAGAGAGCAAGATCAATAAAATTTTTGACTTTGCGGAGAATTGTGTGCACCGCTCTGTTTCTTAGGCGCTGATGTGTTGGATTTGTGCCGTCACCATGAGGTTGCCAGACAGCATCAGTCACTGCACCTGGCCAAGCAGTAGTCCAACACATCACGCCCTGTAACACCACGAGTCATGTTTTGGTTTTCGTGTCCTAACAAAGGAGATTAAATGTGTTAAGTGGTGAGCTGTAGAGGTGCTAATAGATGGATTTTGTTTTCAAACCTTTGCAAAGAACCAGGCTGTTTAGATGACCGACTGCTGTCTTCATACCTATTGTATAGATATAAGAGTCATAGTAATCATCCCACACACACACAACACAAATCCAAAGCAGATTTCACAACATGCCAAACTACTGCTTCTACTACAGTTGCTTACCTATTTAGCACTATCTTCAGTGTTTGTTGTTTATCTATTTATCTATTAGTTTATCTAATGATGTACTGGCAACTCCCAGTAACTGCTGTTTTCATTAACCGTATTCTAACCTACGACCTAATCTTAGTTTCAATCACAACCCTAAACCCTTCTTAACCTTGAACTAATCCTATCAAATCCACATCTAATTCTAATCTTTTATACTACCCTCTCCTCCTCAGTCTTCAATGGCCTGTTAAAGGAGCAGTGAATAGTAAAATGTCCTCACATCAGAGGGTTGCCCTCATCCTTCTGTGTCTGTGAGAACATTTCATAGGACAAAAACACCAATATACAGCTGTGAAACTGTGAGAACACAAAAACAAATCCCACTGAAACACACAGACACTCCACTCCTTTCCCTTTTGCTCATACACACATCAATACAGATGCTGGCCATCTGAGTACAGCAGGTAGGCATTAATTCAGCTTGGCTGCACAATCAATGGCGGTAAATGGAGGCAGCAGGAGGGACAGACAGCAATCTGCTGTTTTTGTTTCTCTCTCCCCATTAGAAACACAACCTTTCCATGTCTTGTTTCATTATAGGAGAGCTCTCTTAGTGAGTCAGTTACTTTGCACAGCACACATAGAGGTTTCTCTCTTTTTCAGCTCTTCAATTACACAGTAACGCTGTATCACGTGTATTCTCCGTTTAGCTGAAGGCACGTCTTCATTACTGACATCTGAAAACTTTATTTGTGCAAAACATTATGAACGTTTTGTATCTCACCTCTTACCTAGTTTCAATTTACGGTATATTGTGATTTTTGTTGGACTGTTTGTCAAACAATATAGTGTGTCAGCAAGTCACTTCACATGAGGATGACATGACAATCATATGAAAGTGTGTCCTCTTTACATTAGATTGTCCTTTTCACAATTCATCTACATCTTCATCTATCCTTTTCAGTGGAATAGCACTGGTTTAGTATTTTAGCTGAACTTATGTCTCCCTTACTCTTTTATAGCTACCCAGTGACCTCTTTTTCACCCTCCTCCCCCCCTTCCTCTCATCTCTTCCCACTCCTTGCTTTCTTTTCTTCTGCATCTCCTCTATCTCTGCTCATACATCTGCCAATCCAGCACCTCCCTGGCCACTCCTCTCCTGGCGACATTTTTCTTTCTACATCCAATCCTTCAATTTTATACTCTCTTATTCCTCTGTTCTGTGCCCTCCCACTACCCCTTTCTCTAGCATCTGCTGGTCTACGTCTGACCCCTCTTTGCCACATGACTAGTCCTTGTCTCAGTGTCCCACAGAGACCCTAAATCATTAACACTCACACATAAACACAGATCAGCTTGTGATGGGTGGCTGTCCTTTACCCGCTGAGAGTGAGAAAATCACACAAATTCAACTTCTGATTGCATTTCTTTTAAATTGCTGTATATAAATTAAATTGTGTCAATTAAATGCCTTATAAAAGGCCAAATTCTTCAATAAAATGGGATTAGACAACATGTACTGATTTAGGATAGTCACTTGAGAGCAGCTGGTTACATACAGCTACAGACAATGCAGACGTAGCACCTGGGTAAAGATTTTGCTAGTCACACTAGCTTAATGCTCATTGAATGTTCTATGCCAAGATGTAAATAAGGTAAAGAAATATAGGGAAATATATTACAGCTTGTTTTTGTATTTGCTTATGTCTAACTATGAAAACACGATTCACATTAGTGCTGTCCAGCAGGGGGCGGCACACACGTTCCAAAACTTAATACTAAGCCGTCATACGTTTTCAGCAAAAGTGCAAGAAAGCTTTTTTCTTTTTTGACAACTCTTCCTATAAAAGCTGTGTTTGTTCAGACCACGGATAAATTATGAGATTAAGATAAGGCACTGTCACATCAGCTAAATCTTATCCTAGTGGTCAGTCAATTTACTGCAACATACAAAAACATTTTCTCCATAGACTATAATGATAAAACATACTTCTGTGAAACTGCTAATTAGACACCTTTAGTCTAGGTCAATCATCACTATTTATATTATGAATTCCTAATACAACATTGTATATTTTCTAATGTGAAAGCATTTTGTGTATTATTTACAGGCGCCAATGTGGAAACTGTCAAACAATCAAGCCAACCCACCATCACGTACTGCTCTACAGCCTGGGCAGAAACCACTCTGTATTGAATGCATTGTCACTGCTGAATGCATTCAACATATACCAGGCTGACTATTGTCCTTTGTGGCTCAGAGGATTAAACCAGTATATGAAACAGTTTTTTATTCAAACATTATTCAGTATATTATTGACAATGTCAGTGTTTTATTGACATTTCTCAGAAGGCAAATACAATTATACAAAATGTTATATAAAGTCACTTTCTTAAGTAAAAATTTAAAATAATACACTAGATATGCAGTGCAGAAGCATGAGAGAAAATATTATAATTCACTGGCTTCGTGAAAAAAGTAAAGAAACTTATGAAAACAACAGAATGGCTAGATAGGGCATTTATGTCTGAAGACGGAGGAACGAGAGGTTGAAGCTATTCAGTTCTCCAGAGTTCACAACACTGGCCAAAGCTGGGAAGAAGAGATCTCAGCCTGTCACGCTGTATGCAAATTTCAAGATGAAGCTCGCTGTCATGAGGAAGAGCAGAGACCTAAGAGGATCTAACTTCTCCATCTGCAATACATTTCCTGACCGAGACTGTTCCACCCGATCACGAAGAAGAATGGGGAAAGTAACAAAAAACTGTCCATCGACAAGCTCTGTTGATCCCCAAATACCAGATGGTACCAGAGTGCCTGACAAAAGAGCGTTAACCAGTAATGTGAGCTGCGGGTATCTGTCAGCTTCTCTCTCTCATGTATAAACAAAGGCGAATGTAGGCTATGACATCAACATGATTACTGCCATGGTAACTTGTAAATAATAGCTAAAAGATAATTATCTTTATTAAATGTTTTCCTTTGAGTTTGTCAAATAGTCTTTTCTTCTTCTGATTTTATTTATTTCCTTTATGTTTTCTTTGTTTATATTTGTGAAGTGATGAGTGGACTAAGGTCTGGTCTTGAGGGAGTTTTGACCTTGGGGGGCTAATTTTCTTAATCTTCCTTTGATTTGAGCTTGGTATGGAAATAAAACTCACAATGCACACTTTCACCCTAAGCAATGTTCCCGGACTTTAGTCCCATAGAACAGTAAAGTACCAGAAACATTCCTGTGGAAACACATCGAATGCCTGCTACGTTCAGTAGGTCTGTTGTACTTTTATCATTTTAAAATTCTGTTTACAGATAAAATCCTGCCTAACTCACAGTGTTCTTTACACTGTCTTTATCCAGTATGTGTCTAGGCCTGGGCAAAGGCGAAAGGTCACTCAAATAAGTAGACAAAAACCAACAACCAACAAAACCAGACCAGATACTGAGTTATCAGGAACACACAAATATTTACACATATTTGAACAAATACTGTATAGACTCCTGTGTACATACAAAACCATCCAATAGTTCTTCCTTCATCTTTGTGTTCAGATCTTCAGATCTGTCTGTTAGAGCAGCATTACATTTGCCATTAACCCCAAGTTTCATATTTTCTATTTATTGCATGACACACTAGAGACCGTGCAAAGAGACCCATTTGCAAAATGTGTTCTTAGCCTTGTCATGCAGGATGACATGCACTCTGTTGTGCTGTCTTAATATGCGACGACGCTGCTGCCAGTATCCACAGAGAGCTCTTATTTTCCTCCTAATGTTGACGCAACTGTTGTTTTCATCTGTGTCACCTGCTGAGTCTACATTACTGCATGGTTATGTGTAACTCATCAAAACAGAGGTGTAGCCATGTCATTTTGCACCTGTAAAGTGAAGACAGTATTGTTCTTGGCTATGCAGTATTCAAATAACCAAAACATGTGACTGTCAATTGAAGATAACAACTTATTTGGACAGTTGGCAGTTTAAGTCATTCCAAAAGAAATGACCAACTGTGACAGCGGTTTGAGGATTTAGAACAACACATTTTTAACAAACAAGTAAGTTCTCACATTTTTACGAGGATTAAAGGTGTGCAGTGAAGTTTTCTTGTTCTCATCAAAACACACTGTTTGTTTGCCTAACATCTTAAATACACTTCTGTCCTTATAAACCATCTGAAAAGCAATTTTCTATATTCAGAAACCTGCACGTACACAAAGGTGAGTAATAGGTCCTCATACCCCAAGAACAGAGTTGGGAAACCACTATTAATACCAGTTAGAATCTGGGAGCTTTCAGGAGATGGTGGGATGTCTGCTATAGCGTGGCAGAAGGTTGGGAGTGTGTTGTGGTGTGTGACATGAGACTATTGAAGTTTCTACTTTGGTTTTGATCTCCGTTTCAGATCTGCTACACCCCCATGTCTACCAGCTGGCAGTATACTTCTTCTTCAATTTCAAATTCAAATTTTTCATGTAAAACTGTCACCAACATTGTCAGACAGAGAAACAGCATAAAAGTGACAATAGGACTTATTATTGTATCGCCTAAATTCTCACTTGTGCAACTTACTATACGATACCAAAACATTCCTTTATAGTGACACTAGTGGTCAAACGCTCCACACAATACCTTTAATGTTCACCGGTTTGTTAATGCTATTTTCTAAATAAATAAATCAATAAAAAACTAATCACTGTAAATATCATTGCAGACTGGAACTATAGCATGTATTTGAACCTATTTTGGATATGTTTAAACTACATAGTTGCTTAATACCTCGCGTGGTTTGGCTTAACGTTAGAATATATGTGTTTGTGCACTCACATGCACAACACAGACCAGAGTGACAGCAGCCACATAAACAAAAAATTAACTTTGTACAACAGCAGGAAACAGCAGCAGGTGGAGTGACACGCAGGGGATGAAAGACGAGTTCAAGAAGAGTAGAGCAGTTCAGAGTAGGACCGAGTGATATCGAGCAGCATACTGGTCAACACAGCAGCACAGCCAGCAGTTTCTCAGCCCATAGCAACTTAGCAGCTTATTGCAGCTCCATTTCTTCCAGACAGACTGCGACGGGGCACCAGGCTGCTACAGTAATCTGCTTTACTTTGGGATTAGCAGCTCTCTGCAGGTGTCACTCTCTGTCCACCTGTCCTGTGACCATTTTTCCCCTCACTATGTGGCTCATTCACAGAGTCCCGCTACTTCCTGTATTTTACATTCAGTATTCTTATATTTATCTGGTAATAGCAAAATTGCAAAGTTAAGGAGCTACTGACTGTTAAAAATGATATTATTATTAATGTTATTTTCCGCAGACACATATGGATGGATATGAATATGAAGCTGGTCATGACAGACTTAGAGCTATAGCAAAACAACTACTGAACACACTGAACTGAGAAAGAGTTCATTTCATTGCTTATGCATGTAACTTTTCATTAGTGAGAATCTCACTTTCACTATAAAGCGTTGTATTATGGCAGTTAGTTTTACTCATCTTAGTCTCTTAAATTACCATTTTTTCTGGGATGCTAGGATGAAAAAATAAAATAACTATTATAAGTGATTTTAATTATTAACTATAACTATTAAATTACTACGTAATAACAGTTGTAATCATTAACCTATGTTTACATTTCCAATGATGTGCTTTCAGATTTATTGGAGACTCACTGTCACTCGCCTGATGGCTGTATTTTTCAGTCTGTAAATAGTGTATCATGTCCAGTACCTTTTGTGGCACTAGTAGGGATGGGAATTGATAGGATTTTTACGATTCCGATTCCATTTTCGATTCTGTTTAACGATTCGATTCTTTATC
>JAUYWH010000009.1:7645275-7712220 GCA_034779795.1 Ctenopoma multispine | reverse complement strand
TAACCAAACTTTTGAGCGTTTGTGCCGCTTAGGCGCCATGTTTCCTGCTGGGTAAATGACGCTACGCGACGTGCGTGGTGACGTCATTCGAGGCGACGGGAATCGATAGGGGAATCGTTTGCAAAAATGGCAAACAATACCAAGGAAGAAAAAAAAAGTGGGAACCGGTTCTCAAAAAGAACCGGTTTTCGATGCCCATCCCTAGGCACTAGATGAGCTTCCTGAAGAAAATAACATTGATATCACAACTTGTTGCTCAGAGCTTGAAAGATGCTACTAAGTTGAAGTATAGGAGATGATGAATCCGGTGTTATCAGGAAAAAATTAAACTCAAGATAACTCTGCCTCCATTTCTTTGATTTTGACCACTCGTTGTAATGTGACTCCTGCAAGCCTGACAACTTTGTGGACATCCTTTTTTGCGACAAACAAAATGTGCCAAAGTTGCCTACAAAAAAGGAACAGCTAATAGGATTAAGATACATGAATGACAGCAGAGCAGAAGAACATTTAATGTGGTTGGTATTATTCAGTCAGTGCTATATGCACTGAAAATGTAAATTTAAATGAAACTGTCCTTGCAAGTCAAATGAAGCCTGACCTCTCTGTAATGGGATGAGAGGTATTACAAACAAGAGAACTGAGTAAAACGCGATGCAGGAAAAGATGGAGCCTCATACATTCAAACTGCTTCTCTGTCTCTGTGAGGGTAAAGGTCAAAATGATGAATATCTCCTTCTGAAAACAAAAGACCTTGGCTCATTATACATCAACCACTACTGAAAACACCCTAATATGCCAGAGGATCTGATGTTGCCATGACGACGACAGAAGTACCAGGAGACACACACATACACATCCTGAGACAGACAGAGGGATGTAGGCCTAAACTGTGGATGTCTCCACTGCTACAGTGAGAATAAGAGGAGGATATGGAGAGCCAAATATAGAAACAGAATAATGAGCTTCTTATCATCTGCGTCCATCGTTTCCACATCTCCTCTGCTTTCCTCATCGCTCAATCTCCCTTCCCTCTTAACAGGACCAAATATTTCCCTAGGGCCACTCTCCTGGATAAAAGAGATATATTACACCAGGGATTTTCGATTATATGGTGGCAGCGAGCAAAAAAAGACAATTCTGCAGATACTGGAAGAATCTTCAGGATAGTTTCCTCGCCTCAAGCACTGAATACTCCAGTACATCAAATCATAGCAGGTCATGAGTCTAGGTCACATTTAAATTCCCACCGATGCCAACTGTTAACTTTGATTTGCTAGTTTGAGCTGTCTTTATACGTATATACTGCTCTTGTATTAAATCTGAAAGCACAGATACATTTAAAATTTACTTTTAGTTTGACACCAAAAGTTTTTTTGAATTTTGTTTGTTGTCAAGCAGTAAAGACTGAAAGATTGAAAAAGCTTATCTGGTATATGTTGTCAAACATCTCAATTAAAGACAACAGACTCCCCCAATATATAATAGGCTGTAATTAACAGTGGTTTTCATTACTGAATAATCATTAGAATACGTTCATGAGTTATTGTTTTGTGTTTCTCCGTGATCGAGAAGCTGAAACCAATGAGTATTCAGCTTTCCACCTTAAAAAATGGCTCAAAACTGTTATTCAGTCGTAACAACTATGAGCACAGTTGTTGAATAATTTTCTGCTAATTAACCAACAGTGTAACTGACCGATTGTTGCAGATCTAATCCACAGTCTGTGACCCTACCCCTAACCTTTTCACACAGACACACACATAATAAACACACGAGTATACACACTGTAATTCAGACATACTGTACAGACTCTCCAGTTTCACGGCCACCTCCTGTTTCTTTGACTAATTCAAGGGGACTGATCAGATCTCTTACAGATGCAGATGAACCAGCCTGGAATCAGAAGCCCTGAGGCAAATTGATGCTTTTTAATCACACTGCAGCACAACGTGTTTCCACAAACTGTCGGCATCTGTCATTTAAATACAAACACCTGTTGGTTTCAGACCAAGGGGCTGTGGTAAAGAAGATAACAAACATCTGGCTCCCACATGTCTGTCTCTCTCAATGCCAGTCTGTCTTCATGTCTCTGTACTTGTCCTCATATCCTGCATCTGCCAACTGATATGCAAACAGCCTCATCTGTCAGTCTAAACAGGCTGATTCCAGTCTTCATCGTACAGAAACATCTGTCCAGATCTTAATATCTCTCTCTCACACACACACACACACCCCAACACATACACACAGACACACACACACACACAGACACGCACATACACACGGTCTTTCCTCTCTCTCCTGCGTCTGACCCACATCTTTGCCTAATGAAAGACAAATATAAATAAATAATATGATTTATTTATTTATTCATATTTGTTGGTGATGTTCTGTACTTTATGTGAACTTGCTGCCCTTTATGTCTATTTTAACCATCTCTCTGTCTCTCACATATGGTACGCAAAAAAAACCTTGCTCATTCACACATGCATCTGTTTCACAGAGTACTCATCATCTCTTGTAATCCCACACAAGCGACAGGGTATTTCTTCTTCTCTTCTCTCACTTTCTCTTACCCGTGCTCTTTCACAATGACAAACAGAACCATTGTAGTAGTAAAGTGCTAAATGCTGACCAGATGACACAGTGCTTTTGTTCTGAGCTCTAATACACTCATATTGAAATCCCCAAAGGCTGATGGTCACAGTTTGGTGCAAATACCTAATTGGAGGTCTTTGCTCTAAAAATGAACAGTGAATCAAGATGCTGTAAAATGCTGTAAACACTTCTAGTGGTTAAGTTCAAAACAAAGCCAACACAAGCTCCGGCTGTGCCGAATGTCACAGCTAATAACACAAGAGGAGGAAGATCATTTAGAACCAATTCTAGTACCATTTCTACAACAACAAAAACAGAAGACAAGCAAATTGTATGTTAGTTCCCTAAACCAAACAATGAGGTGGCATGTAGAGAGATTTCTCTTTATTAGCAACAGATGATGAGATAAGTGTGCTTCAGCTGTGTAGCTCAACCAAAACAAGAGACCATTAATTCTACCATCATCTACCACACTAATTTTTCCACACGCTAAACTAGAGCCCTGATATTAGTTTACTGCAGATACGGTACAGTGGAATCAGTGCATACGTCTGCCAAGACAACACAAGTCAAAGTTCAGAAATGTCAAACGTTTGAGATTAAGATAAGTAAGAAACACTGGTGCAATTATATTTTTGTCATAATTTAGTCACAACTTTGACTCAGTGCAATAACATTTAACAGAAGCTAATAAAAAAGTTGGTAGTTAGTTAGATAGTTTTATGATGTAATTAACAATGAATATCACGTGTTTTAGAGTTTTAGTTCTGTAATAATACACTGTTCAGAAAACGATAGTGACTGGCCAGAGAACATAGTCCAGCTGAAGAGCCAGACCCTGTAGTTCCTTCAAGAGTTAGCGAAGACGAAAAAAAAAGATAGTAAATACTAGATTGAAATTTTCCAGGTGAGGTCAAGAATGATAATGTTGCTCTTTATCTGCGGAACAAGTTCACCATGTCATTTTAAAAGTTGATTATTTATCAGTGAGAATACTGACAACATATTGATTGACCCAGTAGTGGCCCAAAAAAATCATCAGCATTATTTTAGCTTCAGCGAGTCCGTGGTTATACTAATGACACAATAAACCAAGTTCAATACGTATGATCCTAATGATGTTTTAACATTTACCTGAAAGGTGCAGAGTGAAAAGTCTACTAAGTACCTGATTAAAATTAAGCTCTGAGGCGTAGAAAGAGAAACAACAGTGTAGCTATGACATTGTGCATGAAGATAGTTTAGTTAAAAGGACAGATGTCTTTTCAAGTCATATAAAGTTGATCAATCTTACACACCTAAGTAAACTGATTACTGTAAATCTGCATGGGCACACAGCAGATCAATAATTATATATTCTTTTGGAAGCATGGCTCACAGAAGATGCTGCTTCCAAACCTTTTCATGTTCATGTCAGAGCAGACTGACTGACTACAAATCCAGTTATATTTGTACATGGCAGATAAATTGGATTTCACCAGGAGAATTTTACCTCAAAATCATGTTTCTTTAGTGCCTTGCCCTGATTATAGAAATTGGGTTTCTTGTTTACATGACTGATGAGAAAGCTGATTGTAAACTAAATGCATGTAAACTCAGTCGCAGTTAGTCACACAATGTCCACATGAACCAGATGTTTAGACATTTGTAGTTCCACACACACTCAAACCCACTGCAGGACTTGTTTTTCCCCACTGAATTTCCAACAATTTCCATTCCCTTTGAACTGTAAAGTACAGCTGGCTTAATCTGTTCTGTGGGAGAAAGAGACGAGGGGGTGGACCTTTGACAAGCGCTTTACATTTTATTATGACTACTACATTTCCCTCACCACGTTCACCAATATCCATCAATGCAAGTTAAAAAATAGAAAACTGTGGCTAAAGGAGCTCTCGCTGAAATCACACACACACAAAAAACAACTCAGCAAGACACTGCACTCAAAAACACTTTAAGGCGTTCTGACGACCTGCAGGCAGCAGTGGAATGGTTTATTTGTTTCAATCATCAGTTAATATACGGCATACATAAATAAGTAAATGTATGAATAAATAGATTATATCCACCACCCTCCACTGGGACCTGCACATATACACATAAATATTCATAAACACACTGCTGCTGAATGACATTATAAGCCTGTCCATTGCAGTGACTGTGTGGAGGTGGCTGATGAACAGTGATTGCTATTATATGATTAAGTGATTACCGACTGCTTAGCATTTCTCTTTCTCTCTTCTCTCTCACACACACACACACACACACACACACACACACACACACACACACACACACACAAAGTGGACTGCACTCCTCTCAGACTGGTGACACACCTCATCAAACTGTGGTCTGCTTTAAGTGGTGCTGACACGTCTGTTTGTGTGTCTCTGTGTTCGTAGTCATACCCGTACGTGTGTGTGTGTGTGTGTGTGTGTGTGTGTGTGTGTGTGTGCGCGCGCGTCACTGTCTGTGCAGCGTGCCTTCACAGTACGTGCTGGTGGTCTGGTTTCCACTCAGATGGCTGTGAAGTGGTCTGATGAAAGCCTGTCGTAACCACATCACTCAAAATGCTGGACGACAGAATTCGGTTTGTCGCAGACACTTAGCAGTGATGGGACAGTCAGTCAAGCCATGCTGTCATTCAAAATGAACTCAAAAGGGATATTCCACATAAGCCTACATTCTTTAGTAATATTAAGAATTTCCCATAGGAGTAAAGCTCAGGTTCAAGCAGTATGTATAACAAATTCATTTATTTACTCCTTATTACGGTTTGTTATTAATTTGATTTTAAAATAATCAATAGGGACACATTTCTCTGTATTAACCTGTTTAATTATTAAATAGTTTTCTGCCATTCTTATATTTCCTATCCTGTCGATATGTCTGTGTCATAACACCAGCAACATATTTTGTTTCTAAACAATACACAATGGGTCTGATGACTCTGAAAACATGAATCATACATTGTGGCCTTCACGGTAAACACAGCCCAACTTGAGCACCTATGAGACGCAACAATAACTGGTTACACAGTGCTCTACACCATTATCAACAAACAGAAAAACAGTAGTAGTAGCTTAGCTCAGTTGGTAGAGTGCTGGGTTGTATGTGACCTGGGATTGAGTCCCACTTGAAACGTTTTGTGGCAGCTGTAGATCTCGGTTAAGCAGCTATCTATGAATCACATGGGGTTTCAACTCGTCCTGGCCACGTTACATGTTGAAAATAAAAATCCCTAAATGAGGGAATATTTTTGAAGACTTCAGCACTCATGTTTCTACACAGAAAGCGCAGCAGCATGCAGAGTCTCATCTAAACCCTATGTGAGAGTTGCATTTAAGTTCGCCCACACATTGGAAACGCTTTATAAAGCACACACAGTTTGTGGGAACTCCTTAAGAAAGAGAAAATTATTGGATAGGGCAGTGTACAAATCAATGGCTGTCAAAAGGTCACTCCTGGAGCAGAGGCTACAGCCAATCACAAGGGCTGTCTGTCTGTCTTGTGCAGTATGTGATGATGAAACACACATACGACCACTTATGAAACAGTATGTTCAGTAGTATCATTAGAACCAAAGTAGATGACTTGTTCTATCCCTCTTTTGGTGGAACAAACTGATGAGATTCATTGTTTGGGTGGATTTCATGTAACATGTAGACTAGAGATAACAGAATTAAAATCAAATTTGAGCTAGGTCTGTGTGATTAACTGTTTGTTTTTTTTCTAATTACAATTTTGGCTTTTGACAATTAGTGTGACAGTGTGGCCATGTTGGCATACACATTGTGTAAATAGACAACTGAAGATCGCAGTTGAAACACTCTGTGAACACACAGCATTAATATGACACTTTCGGCTGGTTCTTCCTGTCATCCATCTGCACATAGAAGTAATTTTACTGATCCCAGCTGAGGCTAACCAGCTGTTCGACTTACTCTGATCTCTCTGTAATGCTATGCTAATGCTAACAGCAGCCTAGGGGACCATGTCAGCATCATGAATTTGTAAACCACGGCACATATATCTGACAATAGCAATGAATCATTTATATCACGTCATTTTCTATTCTGGGACTAAACATGTTTAAATTCACCACCTTCACTTATCACCTCCACCGAGATGTCACCATCTGCAGTGACACACTTCACCGTACCCAGTCTCCTCTGCTCTTCTCCTTCTTGTATTCTGTTTAGGTCATTTTGTCTTTCTCCCACACTTCCTTACACCTTTCTCTTATCTTCTCACCTCCACCCCTCACCAGCCTCGTTCCTTGTCTGACATGACTCAGTACGACACAGGCCACCTTCAAAATGCTAACCCCCCACCACCCCAGTTTCTCTTTCTGTTTGTTTCTTTCTCACCTTCTTATCACCCATCTTCTTTTGCACTCACTCCCTTTCTCTCACTCAGTCCCTCTGCCTACTCGCAACCTTTTAATCTATCCGCCTTTTAACTTCCCATCTACCCAATTTCCTGCTTCTCGTGTTTCCACCCTTCATTTAGCTCTAATTAAGTTTCTGTATTTCTGCACAAATCTGTTTATCCTTCCTCTCCAGCTTTCTCCAACCAAACACCAACCAAGCCAACAACTATGGCTTCCCCCTTCCTGTCTCCATTTGTCTCAACCGTGTCCATCACAGAGTCAGTGAGTCACAATGCTGTTCATCCCTGCCCTCATGATGCAAACACACACACACACACACACACACACACACACACACACAGTCCCCTTGACTAATCTGTCAGGCTCATGTCCATCATTAGCGCACTATTAAATAATAGGGAGCAGAAAGAACCAGGTGCAAGCTACAACCAGCTGTGCTATTATTATCTCCCTGCTCTATGTGTGAGCACATGTGCCATTTTTTCAGGGTACTTACACCTTTGTTTAAGCCTCTATTAACTTTTCCCAGATTGGGAGCTTTTGATCATTTTCTGGCCTTCCCCCTTCATTTTAAACGTAAGTGTGTGTGCATGTGTGTGTGTGTGTGTGTGGAAGCCTAGCTCCATAATTAGAGCAGACCAGCCACACATGGGTCTCCCCAGACACTTCCCCTCCAAGATCTAAATATTCATGAGACTCTAAACGCTTTCATGAGCTCTGTAATTATGGCCAGAAAATAGATGGAAAGAGACAAAGAGAGAAAAAGAGAGAGTGGGAGGCAGAGAAGGAAATGCCCTCACAGTAAAAACACTCCTGTCAAAGTATTATTATCAACAATGTCATGCTGTTAGGTAGAGAAAATCATATGAACTCCTGACATGGGATTTGACTGTTTTAAAGAAACTTCAAAGTTTTAATTTGAGGTAGTTTTGCATCACTTTTCTTGCTGCAACTTAATTTCAACATTTTTTTTTACATTTAAAACAAAAAATGTACCCAAATGTTTTTGCACTTGTTACATTAAAGGTTGCTCAATTTGATACAGAGCTCACGTCACAGTATAAATACACACGCACACAAGCAGACATAGAAAAGACTGTAGATGATGCTACACTGGTTATAGGTGGGTGGAAATTTGAAGTAGCAAGACTCTTAGACTCTACAGTCCATGGAGTCAAAATCAATAATCAGTTATGACAGTAGTTGTTTTTATAATAACTTCAAAAACAGATTCCCTCGGTTTACTCCCATTTGACCTGGAGTATTTGCAAAGCTGGGCGAAAAACCAAAAAATGTGTGAGGCTGACATCAGGGGTCGGCCTAGAACTGACAGATCTAATTTGGCTCATGCAGGTATGTTCAGCAAAAGTGTTTCCCCAGAAGCTTTGGTGAGTGGTCCACTAAAACACCAAAACACTAAATCATCATCCAGACATATGCTACTAACTCCTCTGGCTTTCATCTATTTTCAGATCAACATGCAGACAAGTGCTAATGGTAACGGTCTCAGTATGCTTAAAAATTATGAGTTTGTGTGATGTGTCATCTACCTGCATCTCAGGGCAAAAGTATTTAAATCCTCCAATAGAGCAAGACAAAACAAACCATACGGATGAGGATGAAGGTGCACAGTCTCTCCTCAAATCCATTAATGGTGTTGCATTCACGTGTACTTGCATAAAATGATGGAAGTTGTTGTGTAAAGAATAAAAAGAGAGAACCTGAGAGAGAAGCGTAGCTGCCTAGATTAACAAACCATTAACACACACTCTGTTTTATGTCTCCACCGGATCATTCGTGAGGAATGTCCTACAGAGCTGAGTGAAACAGGAAGCGTTTGCTATGACGAGCGGAGAGGTATTGTGTGTGGATATCTTTACTAAACTACATTTTAAAAAATTATGAAATGCTCCTGCTTAAAAACAGGGCACTTAATTTGAATTCTGGTTTATATTATGTTTCTTTTTTCAATTTTATTAACCATATTAACATTGTATTATAACATATCAGGATACAGTACTACAGATATTTTGGTCATGTTTCTGAGACCCAAGGATATGTTACTGTAAAAAATGTGGGTTGGCTGCATTTCCCACAAGCGTCATAGAACTGGTTTCATGCCCCTTTGAAACCTGAGGACAAATTTAATATCACATCTAATATTAGTGCCAATATGATGTGTGTGCTCACCAAGCCTCAAAGTGCTGTCTGGTCTATATTTGGCCCTATAAGTAAACAGTTGGACAAGCTAGGAAGGATTCCTGTTACAAAAACACTCAGAGATGATACATGAGAACACTTCAAGGCTTTTAAGGGAGTCTGACAGGAAATTCTTCTGTTTCCCTATTCAGTAAAACAAAAAAAACATGTGACAATTAGAGTAGATGTATGTATGAGAGCAGTGTCTACACCCTGCTAGTTCTCATTCCATCACATTTCCTTGCAGTTATTAGAGGCTTTATTTTCTCTGGCCAAAGGGATCACATGCTTGTTTTACATTCCTGGATGACTTAATTGATTTAATCCAACTGAAAAAAAAATCTGTCTCATGGAAGTCACAAAATTACAGGCAGGCTTCAGCATAGGGCAGCTAATTGTCGTGGCACTGACACATGATGACGCTGCACACACAGTCAAGACAGAAAAAACATTTCAGTGATAAAAACACACATACACAAACCCGGGTCCACCACAAAATGACAAACAAGCAAGACAGAAACGCTGCCATCATTTATATGTAAATGAGCACAACGTCACCCTGTAGAAACCAAAAAAAAAAAGGAGCAAACTCCCAATCAGATCAGGCAAAATGATTGAGAATGACGAGAAGTCAAATGACACGTGACAAGGCAGGACACCGTTAGGTGAAATGAGCTCAGATTACAGGGTTTATGGGCAGAGGACCTGTCTGTCTGTCACAACACTTATGATTTCATGTTGCTGGCCGTTACCTCCCCAAGGCTTCCACTACTCCCTGTGAGGAGAACTTTGATTAACTACTCACTGCTGCAATCTTTCCTGAACAAACTGATGCATATGAGAAGGATGACAACACGATGACTAGCCTCGCCCTGTTAAACTGATGAGCAAGCTAAAATACGAGGAGATACCCGTAAGTTGCACACAGCGACTGGCTTTCAGAAATATATGACATTCTGAATTCATCTCTGTCAGTCTAGGTGGATATTACCCTGTTCATATTAATGTAAAGAGACAGACACACACAGTTGACACACAGACACACACAGTTGTGCAGTGCATTTAGACAATAAGCACCTGCCAAGGGCAGAAGGAACACACCATCTTCTTGTTTGTTTGCCTTTACAGGAGCTGATGTCATTGACTTTAGAGAGCAGCAGTGTATGAGAGTGCTGCTTTTCTTGAGTGACTGTTCTGTGTGTGTGTGTGTGTGTGTGTGTGTGTGTGTGTGTGTGTGTGTGTGTGTGTGTGTGTGTGTGTGTGTGTGTGTCCGTGATGGTTTATGTGTGCATTTCTGTAGGCTCAGCACTCTATCACTGACTTAACAAAAGGCTGCTGAATATAAATTCATTCCCACTCCATCTGCCAGCGTAAGCTGCATATATTTACATGGCCGTATCCAAGGACAGAAAGATATAAATGACTATAGATGGTGACCTAGACAGTAATTAATGATTGTGGCATTGCGCTACATGGCTAAATCTTAACTTGACTTCGTCCCCATTAGTTTATTATGCTAGACTTAGAAATATTAGGTAGCTGCTATCAAGAGGAAACAGGTAATCTGCAATTAGCACAATTTAGTGCTAATTGTTTAGTTGCTTTCATTCACTTCACAACCAGCGATTTGCTAAGCTGAACAGTCAATCAGAGTTGTCTCACTCACAGACATGGAGAATTACCTATTCAACCAACTGACCAGTTGGTTAGCCAATTTTCGCTTATCTCAGTTTTTCAAATATAAAGATTTTATGCTTTTCTTTATCTTAAATTATAGTATAATGAATATCTTTGGATTGTAGACTGCTGGTCATACAAAATAGGCAACTGTGATAGGCTATTTTTGACTCTGATGATTTACAGACAACATGATTAATAATAATTAAAAACATATTTTGGGGTTGCAGGTCTACATACAAAGAGATGAAAGTAATTTAAAATCACTACGTTTAGAATTGTCATAATGTGACTCTCCATTAGCCACACAACGCTCTGATCTATTTTGCGCCTTGATTTAGTCTAATTTGAGGCTTCACAGGTTCAGATCTTTGAGTCTGCTTCCTGTAAGAGCCTGCTTCCTGTGGTACAAACACAGTGGGGAAATAAAGTAATTAAAAATAATGACAACTGATGGAAACCAGCTCATACTGACTAGAAAACGTCGTCCACCTTGTCACCAAATCACCCTGTGCGTCACTGAAAGATGACTACAGAGACACAGAATGCAGATGAGCAATATTCCCAACAACTGGCAAGAAACTGACTTCATTATCTAATTTAAAACTCTTCTCTGTGGTGACAATGTTGATTAATTGATGCAAATGCTGAGCCAACTTCTTGGCTACAGTTAGATCTTTTATGAATTAACCAAAAAAAGTTGCCCGTCTCTGCGTCACTGCATTTAAAGTAGTACTCTGACATCACAGGCTCCCTTCTGTACAGGGATTACACAAACATGCTTCAGACAGATCCTCCATATCTCAATTCAAGGATTTTTACCACTCTGTACATCTGTTCATTTTAAGTAGCAGTGACAGGCTGTGATAAGACACAGCTGAGTTAAAAACCCTTATCTGGCCTACGAGCCGAATCCCATCTGCCTCCCTGCTCACACTGACTCATAACGCTTCTTATTAGTCCCTCTGGAGGCATAAATAGGAGAATAAGAGGTTTTTAAAAAGGGAGGGGAAGAGGAGAAAAATAAAGAGAGAAAAAAAACAGATAAAGAGGAAAAAAGCTGAATGAGGAAAGAGAGAGAAATTTTTATGAGCTTACTTATGCTAAAAACTGCAGGTGTAAACAGGTCAAACAATTTAAGTGTCATTTGAAGTGTATTTGCAGGAAGTATTTGAAATTTAAATTTCATGTCCCATAGACAAATTGTTGGTTTGTCAGTTTTCAAAAATACAACTTGAATAGAGCTGAAATATAAGCTAAACTGTATGAAATTTTACCTGACATTGAAACAGCTGGGGCCATATTATGCTATTTCATTTAGCTGATTTAGGTGTAAATTCACTGTTGCTTAAACAGTGCCAAACAAAAGTCACAGCTAGTTAAACTGAACAGGAGGTCCACCAGCAGATTTCTGCAAGCTGGCCTATCAAAGCAGAATGAGCTCTGGGTGAGGCTTGGTGTGTCTTTGCCCTGGGGCCCTAGGGCCACTGACATCGAAGAACGAAGAGCAGCGACAAAGGCCATCTGCTACATCAAAACTGCCACTTGAACACACCTCAAAGACTACGGCAAACAGCCAACTAACACATGCACACTGCTCCTGTGTAAGGATAAGTAAGTCTCCATACCAGCAGGTGGCGGCAGTATGCATTTGTCATTCAGTACGGGAAAGAGGAACACTGTGGAAGAAGAACTCTCGATACAAACAGTAGAAAAAGCAGCACCTGCTTACCATTTTCACACCAGTTTCTTCATTTGAGGCCATGTCTTTGTGAAAATACGTTCCATGTGTCCCCTCTTGATTATGTTGTTTTACTGCTTTCTCTTCTCATGCAGTGACTCACTAAACTGTACAACCCATTGAAGTGATCTCTCTCAAAACCGCAGATTCAACGTGCTGAATTGGCTGAAAAAACGCCAGCAGGGGTCAAATTGTGCAGTATGCACCACAAAAATCTGGCCTATCAGATGCTCAAATATGGCCTGACAATGCGTGACAGTCAACCATCAGCTTGTTGTGTCATGGGCATTAAAGAGAAAGGAGTTTAAACCATTTCAAACAGTGGGTGAAAGGAGTTATTGTATGAAAGCCCTCTGTAAGAAAAATCTGTATTTTTTAAGTGCTCTAAAGATGTAGTCAAAGATTTACTTGGACTATAAGTAGTGACAGCAGTTCAAGTCCCAGTTGGTGTATTACAGCTATCAGGTGAAAAAGTAAAAGATTTATGTCACTTATTGTGTAGAAGTTGAAATTTAACAGACACACCTTAAGTGTGGGCAGTGTAAAACTGATGTGACGTACATAATGCTTGAGAAACAGCAGGGGTTTGACAAAAACAAAAGATGCCCATGAACACCAGGGGAAATTATATAAACACACAAGAAAAGAGATAGAAAGTGGGGAGGTGAGCTTGTGAGAAGCCTGATCTCCCATAGTGACCAGCTGGTCAGATCCAGCAGACAGATAAATGACCTCCTGCCACCAATACAAAGCACCATCCTTTTCTCTATCCCTGCATCTCTCTCTCTTCCTTATCTGGAGACATCCATCAAGCAGCAGATTCCCCCTCACCACTACTGCTCACACCCACACAAGCTTCTCTTGCTTATTACCTGTTTGTAAACCACATTTTTATTTTCTTGTCACTTTTCCTCGTCTTAGCTCTCATCTCGTTATCCAGATCCTCCACCTCCTTCCCTTCTCCCTATGCTCACACTTATCTCTCCCACTCTCTCCAACTATATCCACTATTCTTTCCTCAACCACCGTCCTCGCTCCCACAATCTGCTCTCTAATTTCTGTGTCCTTGTCACCTTGCCTATCTTAGCCAAGTAAATATCATAATATGAATAATATATTCATATTATGATTATGAATCACTCAAGACTACTGTGAGAAAATGCACTCAACATTTACAGTATATACACCAGCTCATTTAACTCACAAAAATAACCACTGGTATTCCAATAACACTTACTGTGACATTTGTGACATTTACACGAGGGTATTAAGCATTGTTAGACTACTACAAACAGCTCTAATGTGTTTAAGGACATCAGAGACTCAGGTCATTATGAAACAATGGTCAGATGTTGATAACCACTGAGAATTTGAATAATTATATGGTTACCAACCGGGATTAGAGGACCCGTAGATTAGTCAATCAGCACTTCATTATCACAACCAAAAATGTGATCATTTGAAGGTTTTCTGACTACATCACACATCAGAAAACGTTTGTGACTTGCAGGAACCTTTATAGACAAAACAAATCAGGTTAATGATCATCTAGTTGCAGCTTTAATCTAATCTTTGCTCTTTTGTGGTGAAACACTAAGATAGTTTTATCTCTTTAGGGGTCAAAATACTATTGTTTATTTTTACCTGCTAATAACTGTGCATCTCTAAACACTCACTCCTAAAACATCCCCACACATACAGTATAATGATCTTTCATGAAACAGAGCTTGAGTCAACCTTTCTATCCCTCCACAGAAGACTTCAGTGTAAAAGCAGAAAGGTAATAATGTGAAAATGCAGACACATCATCCCGCGCACGTATTCACGCACCTTCAGATGACACTACATTTAAAATTCAGATGTAACCTGGGATAACTTTACCACTACACGACACGACACGAGACAACAAATTGAAAGTAGGGCAAACAGTGCAAAGACAAGTCGTTGTTCTCGGCGTTAAATTTGAAATTAATGCATTTATTTATCAGTCCAAAATGTAGTTAAGACACTTTTTAAAGAAAAATACAGGATACTTTTCTCTTGGCCACAACTACACATCATCGCCTATTGCTCTGAATCCTGCGGGGAGCTCATCCGGTGTAAACAGAGAAACACTCACCGAATACAACTCTCCAAACGACACTTTTCTCTGAGGATTTCTCCACAATATTAGAATAACTGAGGTCTCACCTCTTCTCCACTGATGCCAACAACGTTATTCCAGCCCCGGTACATGTGTTTTCAACGATGTAACGTCGCTTTCTTTGTTGCCGTAAACTGCAGCTCGATACATTCGGGGAGTCGGAGACCTGACGCTAAGTGTCCATTTACTCCGCAGAGAGGGCGCTGATTGGTCGATTACACCACAACACGCCGTTCTGTCTTTCCCTATTGGCTCTGACACTCATGATGCGTTCACTGGATTCTCGTAAATCTAGTCCACCCATGCGCCAATTTCTACAGTTTATAGAAAACATGAGCATACCAGTGCGAAAACAGCTGTTACTGCTATTAACCTGCCATATATATAATAAAATCATATATAATGTTGTTATTAATGGTGAAAGTGGAAAAAACTTGCACCAACAGAAGTGATTTCCCCCTTTTTGGAGGTTAATGTATTAAATATTATTATTAGTCATAGCTGTTAGCTGTTTTAGGACATATTGGAATCATCTGTTTAATAAATCTACAAATTATTTTATTTATGACAACTTTAAAGTTATTAAAATATATTAAATGTTTTTTTTTTCATATTTTCTACTTAAGAGAGACCAGGTATGGTTGTAACATGAAGGCAATTTTAACACCAGCAGTTTTACCAATCAGGGGTGATAAGTGTTTTAATTCCCGTTAAAAGCAATTTAAACTTCTAGTATTTCCTACAAAATTTGATCGTATTATCACCCACATGCTTTATTTTTCTCTTATTGTGTACAGATTGTGGTTTCCAGCAGAATCTATGATAAAGGAATCAGCTGGCTGTTAAGTGGAAATCACTTCAGATATATAACTATCAGAAATTCAAGTTGTTTTGTTTAATTAAAACAGAGCAGTGACTATTACAAACCCGGCGTGTATTGTGGGGGAGATTATTCCAACTTCCATCTACACATATTCATTGACTTTTCCTGCTGTAACACAGCTAGGCTAACAGTAGTGTTAGTAGTGTCACAGCAAGCCTGGGGCCATTCTGTGCTATTTGCATGTTCTCCCTCTGGTTTACCCCAACAGTCCAAGAGTCTGCATGTTAGACTGAATGTGAGTGTGATATGTCTACATATGCTATGTGTCCGATGTTGGTACCAGAGCGTTGCAGTGAAGCCAGTGAAAAACAAACTTAACCTTGATTGTCTAATATTACAACTGAAAGCTATTAAATAACATAATAAATTTTTTTATGACTGTAAATCTATAGTAAATTGTATTGAAAAAATGTATTGTACTTTATATTACTTAAAACAGAGATTGTGTTACATGAAGAATTAAAGAATACAGTTAAGTGTGGATTTTTTATGATAGTTACACAGGTAATACCATGATGCTTCAGGGAGATGATAATATACTGTACATCATATCAGGAATTATTTGGCTCCTCCTGGTGGTGCTAGTAGGTAAACACAAACAGGGTTCAAATACAATTCACTAAACAGAAAAAGAGGCAGCTACATACTTTATTACATATTTGGTTTTTCATAAGTTAACTAATATCTACAGCATTGGGGCAAAAAAACGCAAATACTTGTACCACAGTACATGTTCATACACAAAAAAATAAAAACAATGTTAAGTCAGTTTTAAATTGATTTTTATTTACTTTTGTGTTTAAAAAAAACAAACATAAAATACAACAATTGATCTGACAAAAAACACATTTTCCAGGTTTCATTAAACCCTGCTTGAGGCTGCATCCTGTTCAAGCATACAGGATAAAAATGTTGAATTGCATACAGACACTAAAATGAGAGGTAAAAATAAAGCGAAGTGTTTGCACTTTGTCCAGTTGTCTGTTCATCTCACATTTTGGTAATTTGACCTCAAGTATTACTGCAATGGAACCAAAGACATAAAAGCTATTAGTGTTTTATAGGAAAACATGGACATTAAAATGAGTCAGCAATTATTTTTCTCACAGTAACTATGGGCTTGCAACATGTCAATGGAGACTGAAAATCAATGACTATTGCAAGTTACAAGTGACTTCTGAAATGACACTGTAACAAGGAGAGAATAAACATGAGTGTTAAGGACGGTATGTGAATGTACCAGGAAAAAACAACAACAATCTTTTCGTTAACAAGAAAATTGTGCGGATATTAGAGAGAACGTGTGCGCCGACACCCCAGCCACTCGGTAAGAGAGGTCAGAGTTTCGGTTTGGAGAGGTTTTTAATATCATGTAAAGGGCCATTTTGATAACAATATAGGAGTATTCAATAGAAAATTTTACGAGGTACTTACAACTTGTGCTGAAATTCCCCTAAAAATAATTATGTATGTTATGTAAAGTTTTTAACTGATCACTAAAGGGGTCACATTTACAACAACCC
Source organism: Ctenopoma multispine (assembly GCA_034779795.1). Taxonomy (NCBI): domain Eukaryota; kingdom Metazoa; phylum Chordata; class Actinopteri; order Anabantiformes; family Anabantidae; genus Ctenopoma; species Ctenopoma multispine. The sequence goes on along the minus strand of JAUYWH010000009.1, from coordinate 7,695,063 downwards.
TCTTTAGTAACATAAGCTTAGCAATTTCTGGATCTCCCAACTTGCGCCACAGTAGTTTCCAGTTCTTTAACACTCACATTAAAACACTTCTTGATATTCAAACATGTTGCTATGAGAACAAAAACAATCTGACAGATATTAACAATGTAAACATCACAAGTGATCCAAACTTTGCAAAATGGAACACCTTTGTAAAATGGCTAATCAATACCACAGCGCAAACACTTGTAAAAAAGTATTTGTGATGCAGCATTCATTAGCTTTAATTTTAGAACAGGCGTTTGTTATGCAGCTTAACAAGTGTAAAGAAAAAAAAAGCGCACACAGAACTTAAGAAAAAAATCAAACATCAATATTCATGTCATCAGCCCATGTTAAATGCAAAGCACAGCATGATCATACATGAGCCTAAGGGGGGGAAAAAACAATGATATGCATATACAGTATCTATATCATATTAACACATTTGGACATCCTTCACAACTAGTCTAGAACTCTAAACTGTACAATATATCTGCTGTAAGAACAGTTAATAGTAATACTTTTTTAATTTTACAATGTACACGTTTAAACTGTCCAAACAGTAAAATGCAAAGCACAAGCCTGAAAAGGCCATAAAAGTGCATGTTATCAGGTCGGTTGGAAGCCACTGGAAGGAAGGACCGGCAAGAGAGTGGGAAAGAAAGCTCCCGGTATGTTATGGAGCGTTTCAACACTCTCACCCCGCAGTGTCAAGATTAACAGTGGAGGGAAATCTGAAGTAGATATTTATTATACACACACACACACACACACGCACACGCGCGCGCGCACACACACACACACACACACACACACACACACACACACACACGAAGATAGTTGGATCATCACAGTGAAAGTGACATGTTTGAGACACATACACGCTCACACACACCTGTACAGGATTGGGGGGGGGGCTCCCATTAATTCTCTCATGCCAACATTTCCTCACATCACATTATATTCAAGTAGTGTCACTGATGGACAGATACTTAGTCTTTGTACCTTTTGGACAGTCACACTCATCTCAGAAAGTACACATTAGTTGCGTGCTTCTACATAAGATTTTAAAGTCCTCAGCAGTGACTGGGTGCAGGTAGAAGCTGGCCTTATATACAGATTGTATTTCAGTTTTAACCAGGAGACACTGAAGTACTGAAGGCCAACTTCAGCCAATGCCTAACACTGAGTTATAGAGGAATATAACACCGAATCAAAGTCAGCTTATCAATTTCTCTTCATAAACACTAGGTAGCACATTGCATTTGAGTGACAGATCATCACAAGCGCATCACTGTTTCGTTGTAAGTGGGCGAGACCAGTGCTCTGCATGAACTTGTAGACCATCCACGGGATCTGCTCCAGTGTTCAGAGGGGAATGCTTGAAGCCACGTTTCTGTAGTGCAAATACAAGCCGTGTACATGACTTGAAAACAGACTGACGCTTCAAATGAAAGCTTTATTCTGACATTCTAACTTAAATTAACGATCCTTAACTGCCACTCATCTAATGGTATTGAGCACTGAGGCAAGTTCAGACAAACAGTGTAGAGAATAGTGTACTGGATTTTTCAAATTGACCTACATTTTGCCAAATTTATTCCTGTCAAGCTCAGGTGCCTCCAAGCATTTCCCTTTCACAATATCATCTCTATAAGAGCGAAAAAGACTATTTTTCATGTGTTTCTCTTCACTCAAATACAAGGCTGCAAACTAGAAACCTTTTCTGTTAAGGCCACTGAAATGTGCTTACATCTTTTGCCTTCTGTTTCTGGTTTTGTTTCCGTCACTGTGCCTGTTCTCTGCCTATCCATTTTACCTTTCCTGTGCACTGTAGCATCCTACATCCAGCAGTCCAGTAAAGACAACTGCAGGCGCAGATACTGATAGAAACAAATTCTCCTCTTTCAAAATTTTTTTCCCCCATTTGTCCATTCCTGGTCCACCAGAGTATCTATCCTTTGGTCTTCATTTTAACATTTCCTCCCCACAAGGGCATCCATCTCAGTCATTTGCCAACTGTCTCGCTCTTTTTTTGAACAGGAAGGAGACATGCCTGGTGGACTAACGGCCAAGCAGGTAGACCACCACTTCATAGGTACACATCATGATGGCAGTGTTGGGAATCTGTCGGACAAGGTGAGTTGTTAAGCCGCGGTACAGTGCCCGATATCCCTCCTCCCTGGGTACCGTAAGCAGAGTTTGAAAAAAGGAGCGGTACCTGCTGCCCTCCTCTCGTAGTCGTGTTCGTATCACCTCTGCAATTTGAGAGCAGAAAAAGAAAATTTTTGTGAAAGACGCTAATGGTTGCTAGCAATTCAGTAGCATATCTGACGCTAAGTGATCCAACTTTTGGAACACACGCTGGCCTCAAACTGCTAAAACTTAAAGTAAACAAGCTACTGTAGTTACATAATTTGTTTTGCTGCTCAATTGTATATAAGTAATAATGCAATACACTGGGTAGTGCATAAGTTGCACTCTTCCATGGTGAACATCTTCCCTCATAATTGTAACACTCCTATGTTAAAAGAATTATTATGTATGAACCCGTTAAAAATATTTCCAATAGATTAAAATACAAAACTATGTTGTAGCATTCCCTGCTGCTATAATTACTCCCCAACAGTTTGATAAAACATTCCTTGCCAAAAACTTTAATTTGTAAAACTTAAAAGTATATGTGACTTGTTTTTATACTGCATGTTGTAATAGCTACTTCTTCATTTTTTATTCAGATTTTCATTCTTTTGGTTGACAGTAAAAAAAATATATATATATATATATATGTTGTCATTTGGGGAAAAAAAGGAAAACAAAAAATAAGGTGAGTGAGAGCAGAAGTTACCATGAGGATAGGCGATGGAGGTGGCACAAGTCTTTGAGGTGGCTGCTGCAAGCATCATGCCCACAAAGTCTGAGGCATCTTTGACAGACTCGTCCTCTTCGTCCATGCTAGCGTGAGCCTTGGACTGCAGCAATTTACGCTTGATGCTCTCATAGATAACAAAATGGATAACAGTCTCAGAAATGCCAGCGTATGATGCTGACATGCCCCTATAGAAACCTCGCAAGCCGTCCATCTGGTACACCCGCCGCATACACTCAAATGCGCTCATTCGCCGCTCTCCCCGGTTTCTGTAACCATAAAAAGATTTGATTACAAACTAGTAACATCTGATCTCTTTGTTGCTATTACTAAGGAAAATTTTGGAGTCATATAAGCCATTCCACTGTAACTTTTAGACTTGTTAAGGTTTGTGGGTCCTCACCTGGAGTCCAGCTGCAGACGGGTCTTGATCAGCCAGATGGGGTTGGTGGCTGTGATGGCGGTGAATCCTGGCAAATTCAGAGGAGGTCACAGGTTCAGACCGACACAAAGACATTTGGAAGAATACATTCTAAACATCTAACAAAGACAGTGAGAACTTCACTAAACAGGGTCAATTTGGTATATTCAGTGTTTTATAGGGAAAGATTTACTTCATTACTGATATAGAAAAATATTGTATATATATATATATTAATTCAGACCACGTCTTTATTCATTAAATTATTTAAGAATCTTAAAAATGTCTAACTGCAAACACTGGGAAATGAGGCCAAGCAGCACATTCATTATGGAATAGCAGACAGTCATTATACTGCAGTCTGACTCATTTCTTTCAAATGCTAATGAGAACGCTTGTGTGTTATAATAAAAATAATTTGTAATAATAACATAAGCTCCTCCTAAAGTGCTTACCAATGCAGTCTGTTTTTTTGTTTTTTTTAGTGGAAATATTATAATTTCAGTGTGATTTGGAATACACAAATGACTATTGTCCTTTATGACAAGCAGTTTGATAGTTTTGATATTTCTCTTTCTTTATTTAAGCAGTATGAATACATTCACTTGTTACTTATGTCTTTTGTGTTTGTTCTTTCAAATTGACCAAACCAGTGCTTAACTCGTTAGACACTACAGACAGACAGATACTAGTCCAACAAACCCAACTACTACAGCAAAGAAAAACAATATGGCATCTAGAAGAGGTTCATCAATAACTTAGCTCACCTAACCCAAGTACAAAGTCTGGTGAGTAATTTAGTGCAGCCTTTAATGCCTTCTAATGGTGATGGGCAGCCTTACTCCTTATGTCCATCTGCCTTAGCAGCCAATTTTGAGGTTAGTTTTTTTTGCCAACAGAATATACAGAATATTAAGCAAATGAGAGTGTGTATATGTTGTTTCTCTATTGTGGTTTTGTTAATGTGAGGTTTGATATGCAGGGTGTAAAGCCTGTTAAATATTACTTTGTATTATACTGAAACAAGGTCTCTCTAAAACTTCTCATACAAAAGAGAACTAAAACATAGCCAATTGCAGAAAACAGCTAGGACAAGGACAAGCCTATAAAGAGACCTGAGTCACATCTAATCAATGCAACAGAGCCCTACATTAAGGCAACTGCGTGAAGAACATAGGATGACACAGGTCTTTTCAAGAGAAGAGAAGAACAAAAAGAGGAAGAGGAAAAAAAGAGGGAAGTAGAAGGAAGTAGCGTCTATGGCGTGTACTCACGAGGGAGGGGCAAAGCTCCTCCAGCTCCTCCCCGCTGCAGTTAGTAGCCTGCAGATATGGGGGGCTCAGATGGCGGGGGGGTGTCCCACCCAATCACGCAGGGGTGAAAGCTTTACAGTAAAGCCCTAAAATAGACACAGGCTTTTCTGTACCATAGTCGCACACAAGCAGCAGTCACATCCACCCACAACCCCATCAACCACCCACCCCAACCCACTTACTAAAGGTGGATGGAGAAGAGATGGTAGGTGAAAGACCATCTATCCCCAAACCTCAAAGTCCCTTCTCCTCTCATTTACTCTTATATCTTCAATTAAATTTTAGATTAGATTCACATTTCTTTTATTTTCACATTATTAAAAGTGAAAGTAAAAAAAATGTATGCCCCAAATACTACTTTTATAAACTAGAATAAAGAAAATGTTGACTGAACAGCCAACCCAATCCAAAACTCCAGCTGCACCTCACAGAGCAAGCAAAGGTACAAATACAAAGGCAAAAAATTTATCTAAGGAGGTATTTCTCATATTCATTGTGCCTTTACCTGTTTATAATCTACATACACTGATCAGGCATAACATGACCACCAGCCTAATCTTGTGTTTTTCACTCTTTTGCTGCCAAAACAGACTTGACCCATCGAGGCATGGATTCCACTAGACCCCTGAAAGAGTGCTGTGGTATCTGGATAGGACTTGTTTGCCCAGCACATCCCAAAGATGCTTGATTGAATAGCTGGGGAATGCAGAGGCCAGGTCAACAACTCAAATGCATTGTTGTGCTCTTCAAACCATTTTCACTTTGTGGCAGGCACATTATATTGCGGAAAGAGGTCACAGCCATCAGGCAGTTTCGATGAGAGGGTTACATGGTCTGTCAAAGTAACATCCACACTGATGGCAGGGCCCAAGGTACAGCAGAACATTGCCCAAAGCATCACACTGCCTCCTTCCCATAGTGCATCCTGGTGCCATGTGTTCCTCAAGAAAGCGATGGACATGCACCCGGTCACCTACAAAGAAAATGTGACTCATCAGGCCAGGACACTTTCTTCCATTGTTCCATGGTCCAGTTCTGATGCTCTTGTGCCCATTGTAGGAGCTTTCGGTGGTTGACGGGGTCAGCATTGGCAGTCTGAGATCGTTCTATCAGAACCAGCATTAAGTTCTTTTAGCGATTTGAGCTACAGTAGCCCGTCTGTTGGATTAGACCACACGGGCCAGGCTTCGCTCCCAACGTGCATCAATGAGCCTTGGTCTCCCTTGTCGCTGGTTCACCACTGTTCTTTCCTTGGTCCTCTTTTGATAGATACTGACCACTGAAGACCAGAAACACCCCACAAGAGCTGTTTTGGAGATACACTAGCCACAATTTGGCCCTTTAAATCTGTACGCTTGCCCATTTTTCCTAATTCTAACACATCAACATTGCCAACAAAATATTCACCTGGTCCCTGATATATATCCTACTCACCATCAGGTGCCATGATGAATCATTGTTATTCACATAACCTGTCACTGGTCATAATGTTATGCCTGATCGGTGTATTAGAAGGATGAAATCAATGTTGCAATGAAATAAGGCATAAAATGATGAGAGAAAGACGGAAATGCTAACCTTGTCATTTTGTATAAACAGAGTGGAAAACTATGATGAAACGAGTTAGATCTCTCCGGTCCAAAACAGATTCTGAAAAAACTGGGATGAATTTAAAATTAAGATTAAAATCTTTTATATGCGGAGAGAGTTTTGTTTCCAGGGAGCCAGTTTGTTTCTAGGAGTAACAAAGTAATGAGTTAAACAAGTCTTCTTCAGTGTCACCAAACATGATACTTTAAATCACTATGTAAAATTGTTTTACAAACATTTTATTGTTAAAGAATTGTACTAACAGAATTTCTTATTTTTATTATCTAATCTAAATATCTAATATTTAAACTTGCTATGTGTACAAATTATATTATCTTATCACACAGGTCAGCGAAGAATGATTCACAGATTTCTACTGTACAGAGACAGAAAACACTGCTTCCTGACTGCTTTTTGTGTGTGTTTGTTAAGGGAGGCGACATACAGCGCTGTGAGTGAGACACACAAAAGGTCACAGTGCAAACTGTCTGAATTAAAGAAATACTTATTTAGACGGGGCACTTTGTGTTGGTTCCAGTTTTATTTGGATTCTGGGCAAACTTAATGTAACAATGAGGCATCATCATCCTGTAAAGATGCTTTCATCCAGCCACACTTTTGAAAGTAGTGGATTGGTGAGTATTTGCAGCTGTTGTAAAAAAAAACGATTAGAAACCTGGTAAGGCGTATACATGGCAGAGTAATTTGAGTTCTCTAGGAGGAGTCTACCCGGAGAAATCATGTTTCCCTAGTCCCCTCCCCCAATTATGGTAACCAGGTTTCCCGTTCACATGACAGTTGAAAAAAGAAAAAGAAAAAAGAAATCGGCTTACGCAAGAAAGTCGATTGTAACCCAGTTACTTGAGTGCCTGTGAACGTGCTGAGTGACTCCACAAAACTGGAACCAATTATCCTGCATCTGGTTTAAATTGTAGCTGTGCAGTCAGTAAGACTTTAGTGTTTACAACATGGGAAAGAATATGGAAAATATATGTATACCAAAGACGTTTCTGTAGTTCAGAGACATTACACAGTTGTCCAGTTTAAGTGACTTAAGAGCTAAGGTTGTGTTTTCCATGCAACATATGCAACTGCCTTACTGATTAAGAAGTGTAGTCATGAAGAAAATAAAACACTATTCTTAAAGCTTACTTAATGAACACTAATATTTCCATGTGCTGTGTTAGGGTACCATCAGTTACATTACACTGCAATTCACTGCACCTTGTCCACATTAAATTCATTTGTGTTTTGTGAAGTGGGGGCACGAATGCTGAGAGTAAAATGTCCAGGTAAACTCTGCTGAAATAGTGCCACCCTTTTTTGATGATAATACTGCTTTTCCTTAAAAATAAATAATTGAGGCACTAATGCTGCTGATGTGTGTTAAAAAAAAAGACAAAATCGAGCACATCGGTTACAACCTTCTGTATCGGTGACAAGGTTAGCATTTCATTTGTGCTGACAACATTAAATCTACGCCAGTATGTGTCATTACATTACCTTTACTGTATTGGTGGAACAGGATAGGCTATGGGTAGAGGAGGGGGGTGTTAAGACTAATAATAGCATAACCTTATCATGAGAGTCTAAAACTACAAACCAGCAGCAAACACATTGCCATAAGCAATGATATTATCCTTACATATGAATATCCATCAAGATTTTTCTAATATTTATAAAAATCACCATGGTTTTCATCATACCAGTGTAATGAAATGGGGTGCTACCTGACGTGTCCGCCCGAGTGCCAGGGGCCCCGGTTGACCTTTGAGGATCGTGCTCTCTCCTCTATACACACAGAGCAAAGAGGGGGCCCAGACCACACTGTTTAAGTAACAACTGGGATGTTAAACCATTTACAGAGCCCTCTGAAGAGGCCTCAAAATGAAATAATAAAAAAGAGAAAAGAAGGGCAAGGAGAATAAAGAAAATAATGGAGGACATGGGAGACAATAGGGATAGGAGAAGAGGAAAGCACAACCTAAACTTTAAGGACCATAAGGTTCTTCTTTTGGTAGAACAGCTAAACTATACACTCACTGGCCACTTCATTGGGTACACCTGTTTAATCTAATACAATCCAATGCATTAGCTCTGCCGTAAATTCTACTTTTACAAAGTTATGATGTCTGTTGTTGAAACTGTGAGAAAGGTGATAATCCTACTATAGGTGTATTATTGTGATTACAGTGAGTGGTGGAATACAACTGGAGTACAATATATTAAGAGGTGTTTCTAATATTTTGACCACCCACTTTACATAAATGTTGTGTTTGTATACAACAAACAGCCTGGGTGTTGTGTTTTATCTGGTTTTAGTGCATAAAAAGTCTGACACTGCTGACTTAAGTCATTTGTCTCCTCAGCTATTTGTGGTCTATCAAGGCCACCATGAAGAGACAAGATATTGTGTTGTCGGAGTGAATGTTAAAGTTCGTCTATATATTTGTGTAGCTGACATTGTATCAAAGAACTTTTTTAATGTCTAATGCCAATTTAATTTTGTCAGATGGGAGATTAACTCTTTATTTTAAACAATCCAGTTGTAGAAATGACAGTGTTTACAACATGGATAAATGTATCTTTCATGGGTTGGTTACACCGAAAATATAATAAAGTTGCTGTCACGACAATCAAGGTCAATTTGATCCTGAGAGTCTTAAATTGTGCTTTCTGATAAAATCCCTCTTTTTTGTATTTAATATTCAAACACACGAAACGGCTATTAATAATAATTAGCTTTAGCATGCTTTAGGTATTCACAGGCTTTTAAATTTGTGAAGATCAAAACATCCCATACATTTATATGGAAAAGGGAGTTGATGGGGAAAAATAAAGTGACACTTAATATAGATGAGAAGATAAAGAAAAGATTTTTGTCTCATGAAGACAAAAGAATTCCTTAACATATTTTCTTTCATAAAACCCATTGATTTGTACTGCCCAGGCAGACAGACAGACACAGGCAGATATGACGGACAGTGACAGACAGACAGACAGAAGGGGGAGGGAGAGGGAGAAAGAGGCATCATTACCTGCCATCCCAGCCGACACCATGTGCACCTGCGTAGAGTCTGGCTCCAGCACGCCATTTAGCTTCTCCTTGGCTGTTGAATAGGCTGCAAAGTAGATCGCCCTGTGGCAAAATTTTTTACTATTATTAAAAATAATTACTATATGCAAACCAGGTGTGAAAATTAAAGAAAGACAAAATGACAAAGTGCATGATTTTGTGTATTTTAAGAATATTGTTGAATAACCTGCATTCAGCATGAAAACATCTTTATAATTGATGTAATAAAATGCTACCTAAATTGTAGAAGAGGATAAGCAATAATGAAGAGTTAAGCCCAGCTAGTATGCTACTCTTAATCACATGGCATGCTTTAAAAGCAGATTTATCTCCGTTGATCCTAGCTGACACTAAATAAAATCACAGGATTTAGTCAACATATATGCTGAGTGGAATTAAACCCAGTGGCCTCTCCTCCCTAACTATGTTCTGAATGGAGAGTATGCACCTACAATATAATCAGGCTGCTCTGCAGATGAATTCTGTAAGCTCTGAATGTCCATGTGCATCTCACACGCATAATGAGAGACGCTGCTGGTGCAAGACGTTCTGTGTCCACGTGTTGTGTGTGTATTGTTAATGAATGCCAGCAGCATGCCCAGTGGACCACACTGTCATTAGCATTAGATTTTTTTTTTTTAAGATTTTGTGTCAGAATGCCATTTCCTAATTATAACAGGCGGTAGTAACTCTAGCTCTGTAGCTTAGCAACCCAGATCTCCCCTTACAGATAAATAAAGTAATAAAACTTATTTCGTTAGATTGTGTTGCATCTTAAGCACAAACTTTCTCAAAATATACTAGAATTAATGGAGTGAAACTGTTGCATCATAAAACTGAAATCTTCTGTTGTATCTGTGCAGAGTAAACTATGCAGCATGTTGATTAATAACCTGTAGTATTTTCAAGTTTTTTAGCAGAGTTAAAACAATCAGATGAATGAGTTCAGTATGCAGTTGCAGGCAGTAAAATCTGGTGGTTCTGAATAATGAATAAAGAGTCAAGAGTGACTTATAAAAAAAACTAAATGGTTTCCCCTCCAATTGTTGCTTGTAAAAATATTGACATTTAATTTAGCTTTTCTTGTCAAATCCCAAGAAGATGTGCAAATGTGTATGTCCGCCTCTGTGTAAATAGTGTGTACAATTCTTTTATGCTTGTAGCACACCTGTGACATAAAAATAATTCACCACACCCATGCAAATGTATTTTTAAAATTCTACCCATGATTCTATGATGATTTTTACATCATTTTTTATTTATATGTTTATATATTTTTTTCTTTTAACAAATATATATAAGAAGCAGAGAAGCAGTGTGACAATAAAGGACAAAATACAGTCCATGTGTAAATGCATCAAGATTTGACTACAACCAGAGTGTCCATAGAAAAGAACTACGGTACTACTACTGTTAAACATTAGGGTTCAAATGCAACATAAGTTATTCACTGTGCAACGCTTCCTATAGCACTTTCTTATACAAATTGCCACAGCTGGACAATAAGCCTAAAAGGGGACACACATACACACACAGGACATTTTTACTCCTAAGAGAATCTAAGCCAGACAGAACCAAATGGCATAGACAATGAATGAGCGAGAGCATAGAACAGTTCTGAGGTAATATAGGCAAAAAAATGACAAACATGGTGGAAGAGATAGAGAGTAGAGAATATAAGAGTAAGAAAGGGATGAGTCAGACGGAGGGGAAGAGAGAGCGACACTGCAATGAACCAACAGGACGAGGATGACGATCTGTCATGTGATGCAGCAGTAGCTAGGGAGATCTGCACAGGCCAGGCAGAGGGATTGGACAGCACAACACAACTGTCTCAGTATAGGAACTCCACTGTGATAACACTCAACAACAAAATCACATGATGAGAGTGTCACAGCTGGCCGATGCCTGCTGTTGCAGCCGATTTAGACTTTGACTGACTTCCGACTGTTATCCAATCCTAAACAGACAAGTTAAGAAAGAGGGAACCAGGACATTTCCACAGGCATGTGAAGCACAGCTTTTCTCTGAGTTTAACGCCATTCATTTGTGTGACCCATTATTGCTTATCTGAATGAGCTGGGAGCTTGTAAAAAGATAAGATCTCTCAGAGGCAAATACATTCCTCATGAAAAATGTTGTATATGAAGTAAATGATTATTTTATTTTCACACTAATGTTGACAGTTTATTTTTATAAACATTAGTGACCTACACTACTGTGTTATTTATTAGATACTGTATGCAAGTGTATGTGGTTTACTTTTCTTTCTTTAAACGTTTCGCAGTACATTTTTGTGGCATTACTTAAGACATCTTGGGTATAAAGACTGAAGTAAGGATAAGATATGAAACACACCCAACAACACTGTAGATAATACTGTACATACCTGGAAGGTGCCACGCCTACAAGGTTGGGCCCCAGTCCTCGGAAGAGTGAACGAGGTCCCTCTCTTTCAAGAATTAACCTGCAAGAAGAGAAAACACTTTGTGATACATTTTACATCATCATGTTTTATTGGTCATTCCCTCATTACAGGAGCAGGCATGTGACTGGCTAGGGAACGTATTTGAAAGATGTACTGGTTGAGTGTGCAGCTACTGTCAAAGCCTGTCAAAAGGTAGATACAGCATTTCATCTTGCAAAACATTTCTGTTTGTAGCTAAATGTATATTTGATGTTGGTGCACATGGACCAGTAGACTTCTTGGACATTCTGCCAGGTTCTGGCATTGTACAGAAAGTCACTATCAACATAGTTTAAGACCCACAATTAAATGAGACAACAGGTATCCTTTGCCCACTGGTGTTTATGTTGGTGTTTTCTGTACATGTTCTGTTGTAAACCAAGTTCAAAGATTGTTTCTCTGTCTCCAATCTAACCCAGTTATCTCACTTAGAATGATTATCGCTTATTGTTCACTTTTATGTTTTTACAAAAACAGTGATAGAAAATACACTCAAAAAACACTATGTAAGCAGTGTACTATGAAAGAAGGTAGAGACAGCTATGAAGCTAAATTTTGATCAGCTTGTGGGTTTGTGGGCTGTGCCTTCCTACACTGGCTGTGAAATTTTGCTTCTTCTTTTCATAGCTATATACTTCACAATGATTTTAGTATAGGGCAACTTTTCAAAAAGACAGAGTAACCCCTGAACTTGAAGTGACACTGTTCTCCACAATCGCAAATCTCAAATCATTATCATTCTCTGAAATGGAACAAGACCAGAATGTAACTGCATGATGACCCATTTTTCACTCTGCCCTTGCCCTATGCTCTTCCTCTCTTTTTTACCATGTAATTGTAGTGAATGGTTTCTGACAGTTGCTGTTTATTTTAAAAACAACACAAAAGTGTTGGTTTGTGTCACTACAAATCCAATTTTGATCACAAAACAATGCCCAGATTAACTGCAATCTCTGGTAAGAGAGCATTAGAACAGCATTATTAGATTATTATTATTTATTACATTATTATTAGCATTATTAAAAAATCCTGAGGAAAGCATTGTTAACAGCCTTGTTGAGGAAGGAAACATTCCCACCTATTTCATAAGCCAGTGAGAGCAACCACACTTTTGTAGCCTAAGAAATGTAAGGAAAAAAAATAGGTTAACTGCCAAGATTAACCTTTTGCTTATATAATGTGGCAAATGTTTTTCCTAAAATTTGGATTAAAACATGAGGGATTTACAGAAGACTTCTACACTGAATATGAGAATCCATGCAAACATGGCAGTGGAAAATTCCACACACAGCAGCTCTTACATTATGCAATATGTCTAATACTCTGTGACATGCTCTGTGATAGTTATAGAAATATGTTGGCAGAGAACACGAGTAGAGCTCTGCTGCTATGCTGAATATTTACTTTAATAACGTTAATCCCCCAAAATTAATTATGAGCATTCAGCCATGCCAGCATTCAGTAGGTTCTAAATAAACATCAATCAGATTCCCCTGTATTCTCACTTCCCATCTATGTGGTCACTTTCCATTAGGCCTAAACAAGTAGAGTAACATTTGACATATCATGTAGCAGAAAAAGGAACAAATTATTGTCTATCACTGGTTTCATGGGTAGTTGTCCCCAGAAAGTGCCCAGAACATCCACAGAGCTTTAAGATCAAAATGAAACTATTTTGTCTCTGCAACTAGTAAAATAACTTTTTTTTCTGTTGCTTTGCTCAATAGTTTTTCTGTCTTTTTGTAGTTTCTGAACTAGTTAAGTCTATCATTATGATGATGCAACTTTCCATTTCCTGGAGGGGTCAATGTGTCAGGCTGATGCTAATGTTATTATCTATATATTTATTCTTAGGGAGTAGTGTAAAATATAAACTCAGGAAAATAATAGTGATGCTGGACAGATTCATTATTATAGTGGTTTCATTTTAAGTAAGATTATGTTTATATGGTAATTTCAAATTCAAAATTTACCTCAGTGACCTTAAGACTAAATAAGTCTGTCTTTTGTTATTAACAGCCAGATACAGACTGTTGTCATGGCTCTGACAGAGCAATTACAAAACTTATCAGAAATGTATTTAAATTATATTCCATTTCAATTTATCTGATTGCTAAGTTTGAATCACATATATTCATGCTGTCTTTATATAAATATAAGGCTATTACAATAACCCATTAGCTGACTATGCTCTCACACACATACCTTCTGTGAAACAATCACTACTACTTGGAGTATCATAGTATAACATTCATGATCAATTTTATATAGTCAGAATTGTTCAGACACATTCCTTGACTGACTGACCAAAGCTTTATTGTAATAATACAAAATCACACACAATGTATATATATATAAATTGACAGAAAATGTCATACATTGTTCATCTGCAAACATCTGTCAATGTCAAATCTGGATATTTGCTCTGAAGCAGGATCTCATCAGTACCCCACCTCTGTATCTCATTTTGGTAATACTCTTTTTAAACTCTTGCAAGCATCCAACATATACTAATAATAATAATAATAATCTAAATAAAATCAAGCTCAAATGAACATTTAGCATAATCCTCTTACTTGAGACAGTGCAGAGGCCCTGGTGGAGCAACACGGGCCACACTACCTCCGTTCACAGTGCTGAGTTGGACTTCAGAGATGTAGAGAGTGATGGAGGACGACTGCAGTCTGGTTTTCACAACCTCCAGAGGGCAAGTTAAAATAGCTCCCACAGTACCTCCACATCTATGAAGGGAACAGAGAAGAGGTAAAAAATGTGAACAGAAATAAATCGGATTGTGGAATTAACGGACAGAATGCATGTCATAAGAGAGCTGGGGCAGATCCAAATAAAAATCCCATAAAGCACTTGTATTGTGTTGTGACTTAGGAGTATCCTAAAAGGTAGTCTGTGAATACAGTATTTTCTTACAATTGGTCCCCAGATCCCCACAATCAGTTATTGCTTTTAGCTCTAAAATTATCTAGCGGGGACACATGTACAAACGATGACCTTGCATTATGATATGCCCGATACCGACGTACGTAAGCCATCAGCTAACAGTATTTAAGTGGTTTCATGATTCACTTCAGAGGAAACTAGTGTATGGTTTGGTGTAGTGTAACCACTTTGCTTACTTTTGCCTTCTGTGAAGGTGAGAATGAGCTGTCATAAAGATTAGACTCCTGTATATGTGGCTTGTTGAACACACCATAAATAAAAACACTACTGCTTAAAAATGAACCAAAGGACCTTGTGACTCAATTAGACTTTAACCTCTACTCTGGCCGACGCCAACATGTAAACAAACAGAAGCTGATCCAATTCCGTCAACTTCATGCTCAGAATCTAAAAGCTTTTGTATAAGCACTAGATGTCATGTCAAAACAATGCTCTGTCCACGTGCCACACATGCACATGTCACATCTGCGTTTTCGACAATAGGTCTTGTAAAGACATTTACAGTCAAACCAACACAAAACTGCAAAGTGCTTTATGACTGTTATGGTCACAAATCATACAGTAAGTCAAGTAAAGGGAATACTACAGTGCTGTGAAAAAGTATTTGCCCCCTTCCTGATGTATTTTTTTTGCATATTTGTCACACTGGAATGATTCAGATCATAAAACAAATTTTAATATACAATCATTTTGAATCATTTTCACAGCACTGTATCTGCACAGTGGTGTATGCTTATGTCCTGGCTGCTGGCAGCAAATTCCTCTAGCTGCAGTCTCTTCAGCACAGCACCGGCTATATTTACCTTTCAAAGGGCTGACACACATTCATGCTCACAGGCAGTGGTGACCCTTGGCCTACTTTTGATGCTATGCTGGCTGCTGCATGTGTGTATCTCACAGCAGCTGAGAGAGGAAGCCCTGAGCTAAGTCCTCAACCTCGGGTTTTTGAGGAATGCAACTCGAAGTCTGTTTATTGTGATATCAGTGAGCCTTCATTTATTTTTCTACTAACAAAAGAAATAACTGAAAAGCTGTGGTGTGGTGAGATTACCATAACTGAATGTCAGTGGTTCAGTGCAAAGAAGATGTAAGAAAAAGAGAAACTGAAGAAAATGGAAAAACAGAGATATAGGGTTAGTGGTATATTGATAGACTGGATCAATAAACTGTTTAACTTCAAGCCTGTGTCTACATGTCCTTTGACAGACAAGCTGTTAGGTCTGTCTACTGAGCAGTGAATGTGAAGTATTGCTCACCTATTACGTGAGCTGCAAACTGACACTAAAGTAGTCATACTTTGTCCTTACTTGTTTACTCTATTTAATGGTTTTCATACGATTCTCAGTAAAAGCACTCAAATTTTACCAGATTTAGTTAGTTAGTTTAGTTCCAGCTACTGTTTCAACAGTTATGAATTACAACAAAAATCTACAGACAAAGGTTTTCGGCAACAGTTGTTATCAACTGGATGTTTGCCATCTGCTTTATCTGATAGTACTTGATATGAAAACGCGTGGAAACTCTTCAACTGTGCTAAAAAATAGGTTACAGTTTGATGGTTATTAATATCAATCAATAAAGACACAGAAAATAAATAAATCTCACCGCTGATAAATCACGTAATTAGACATAAGTGACATTTGTTTTAATTTATCTAAACTATTTCTTTAATTTCTTAAAAGGCAAAATAAGTAGCAGCACTGCTGTGGAGGCGTCAAAACTTTGTCAAGTTAACAAGATAAAGAGCCCGGAAACTATACTATTTGAATACCTTCAAAATAAAGGCATAAAATATTGCCACTTCGATAAAAGACCTCGATGTGCATAGGAATACTTAGAACGACCAAAATCAAAATTGAACTTGAAATGATCATTGAAAAACTGTCGATGCCAAATTTAAGCTAAAACGCACCCCGTATATAATTTCAGTGTGGGACATATTCTGAATTGTTGACAGGAAGTCTGGTTTAAACTCGACGGTTTTGACAGTGACGTGACTGAAGTCACACATTCAGTTAACGACCAACGTTACGCAGCCACATGCACGCGCTGGTTAGCGAACGTTAACCAGATAAACCAGACGACGGCCCGTGTAGTCGTAAATGTAATGACAACGCAATATCTAAATGAAATTCACTGTCCAACTTACCCTCCAGCGAACAAATGAACCAGTGTGTCCCTTTGGCTCATTATTTAGCATGCTCTGCTAGGCAGCGCACCTCGGGGCTGCGGCAGAGGGTCAAACGCGGGCTTGGGTCCTGTCCCTTGCCGTTGTTTTCTGCCTCCGAGGGGATGAGCACGTCGATGGACAAACGATGTCAGCGATGAACCCACGGTAGGGCGAGTCTCCGGTGATTCAGATTCAGACTGCAGTGGGCCGACAACCCCCCCTCTGTCTCTCTCAGCTTGCTCAGGTTCGCCTCTGGCACAGATAGCTTTGTGGTTCTCACTAAACCACCGGAGAGCTGCGAGCTCACCAGGCTAACTGGCAGCAGAACTACACCTCAGGTCTGACAAACGATCTTATAGCACATCCACGGGGCTCGTCTCGATTTTCTACTCCGCTTTCATCGCTGCAGCGAGAGAGAAGGAGGCAGAGCTCATTGTATTTACTGTACGATCATAGGCTGGAAAACAGACGCCGCTATTGGTCAGCGTGCCGTGTGACGTCACTGCGTATCCGCACTGATCATGCCTTGTTCACATGTTCATTGATTGAATCAGAGCTCCATCATGTAGGCTAGAGAGTCAGGCTGCACAAGCTTTTAATGCCTTCCTACGCTGTCTCCCATTAGGTTGGCGTGATAAGACAAAACAGATGGAAGCCATTTGTCAACTGTTTAAGTTTTCCTATTGTTGACAGTTAAGTAGATGTATCTGTAGGTGAATTAGAATTAGCATATTATGGGCAATCTTGCAGCCAGGACTCAACTTTTCTATCAGCATAATGATGTACCTTTGATAGTTAATTCATTTCTAGCCTTATCTAATTATTTATTCTCTTAGGAGCTCCCCAATCAGATTTCTAGATAACTTCCTATATCATAGAATAAGGGTTAGGGGTATTTTAAACCAAACCAGCCCACCCCCACAACAACAACTTCACATCATGAGTTACCATTTTAGATCCAGTGCAGGCTGGTCCTCAAACACATCCCTTCAGTCATTTGAAAGAGATAACAAGACTTGCACACACAGGCATTCAGCATCTGTCCAGCACAGCCAGCCAAACCGCTCCTTGACATGTGTTACTTGTCCTTGTGCACTTTGACAGAACTTAGTATAACAGGGAGAAGCAGTTGGATTATTTTTCTCCATTAAGACATTCTTTATCAAAACTGGATTTGTTAATTATGTAGACCACAAGATCAGCTGACCACACACCAAATATTCAGCTGGTGATTCAATGATGGAAATCCACACAGTTTTGTAATTGGTTGCGTGCGTTGTTTCAGTAATGACAAAACCAGTAGTGTTCTGTCCTCTGTTGGACAGTTATGTAGGTTATGTAGGATGGTATGTCTCTTGTTAGAGCATTTGCTGAAAGTGTGCATATGGTAAATTGTATTGAAATAATATATTTTGTTGAAAACGTACTTCTTTTACCATCAACAAAGAACATTCAGATCATACACAATTCTTGTGGGCTTTTGTAAAAGAAAAAAGGTAAAATACAACTACAGCAGCACTTTAACTTTACATTAAAAGAAAATATGTATCACCTTATGTAGTTATTAAATATATTTTATTATGTCCAATATAACAAGCGGAAAAAGTCTGAAAATGAAAAGCAGTTTTTAGGAGCATTTTCACCATGTTGATGTGATAAATGTGTGATTAATGTAAATATAAAACTCTCTGTCAATTATGGTGAAAGTCCTAAATAATCAAAAATAAACCCTCTGAAGTTTAGATAAAGACAATAATATTAGTAGAATGGTTATCAATAGACTTCCAGTTAATTTTTTTTGGTACTTATGAGGAGATATGAAATTAGATGTGATTTAGATCAATACCATCCTTTTCAGTGACAATATGTCTCCACTGCTTGATCCTTTCTTAACTAAACATTGTAAGACAGACCACAGTGGTAAGAGTTATTTTATTTTTACAGTGTGTGTCTTTATTCAGATGGTACCTATTGCGTGATGGTTGTAGGACTCAATATAGGCAACATTTGTGGTCAGAGAAAGACATATTAACGTTAGTGTCCTTCTCACAAAGACAAGAATACATCAGAAAATGAGACAAACTGAATTACTGTCTTGACCTGATGCTCACAAGAACTCCTGCTGACAGTTTGTAGGATCACGAGATGAACTGCAGACAAGAAATTAAACTGTTATTGAAAGCAAAACGCAGTGAATAAGTTTTGTAATATGTCTGTCTCACACTTTCTTTTCCCTTCTGTCTGTGGTGCTAGAGATAAATTATGTAGTAATGTAGCATATAAATCGATCAGCCACATGGTGGTTTTAAATGTTGTGGTGGGCAGAGGTCAGCATGGATACTCTGTTGGATACTCTGACTGTTTGATGGCTACACAACTCCATATGTGACAAGCTGCGATGCACTGTGTGTCCTGACACTTGTCCCTCAGGACCAGCAATAAACTTTTCCCATTCTGGAAAAAACAGAAACTGCTATGTCTTTGAATCATTTTCATTTTATGCTAAAGTACACATACTATAGGTAAATGTAGATTCTTTCTGATTTTCTTACATTTTTAAAAACAAAAGTGTGTGATGTGGAACCATCTGTGCCTTTGTATGTCTGTCAAAGTTGAAGTCCACCAAGCCATGTCTCATGATATCCCACACATCCAGAAATTTTGGTTAGACTTTGGCCGAACACTAACCGGAGGGAACAGACAGGAAAAGCTAGTGTGTGTGTGTGTGTGTGTGTGTGTGTGTGTGTGTGTACAGATCCCAGTACTCAGTAATCAGCAAAGATCACACTCAGCACGAGTGGACGAGTGGATCTTTATCAGTGTTTGGGTCCAAAGGGGATGAAAAGGAAGCTGTAAGATCAGAGCATGGCGGGGAAATATGACAAAAATAGAAACTGTTTAATGAGTTAAAAAGTAAATCGGATTATTTCAGGTTATGTTAAAGGTACTTTCGCGATGAGGTTAGTTTTAAAAAGATGATGGTCTTTATTGTTTCTGCATAAAACTGGAAAATTATTTTGTCATATATACAAATTATTTGGTCCAAAAGTGACAGAGTAAGGGAATGAGGACGGTCTGACCTAAATAGAGGTCCATCTGAACATCGCATTAAGAGGAGTAGTGAAGTGGCCATGTTTGCATTGGAAACAGCCATGCCCTTGAGTTTGTTTCATTACTGCTAAAAAGTGAAATCTTTTAAAAGTCACTGTTGATTTACAGAGCACGGCAGGAACTCACAGGCAAACATGTAAAGTGAAGCAACTTTAATAATTAAAATGACAGAGGCTTTGATCAAGCAGGCTGGCAGACAGGCACAAACACCAGCCTGTAAGAGCAAAAGGAACAGGCAAAAGTCAAAGTCCAGGGAACAGATATGAGGGGGGAAAAACACAGCATAAGCAGGCTAGAACAAAGTCTGGCGTGTGCACAAGATCTAGAACAAAGCAGGTTTAACTGACCTGCTGTGAAGTTTTTTATAGGCATAAGGTCCAACTGTAAATATGGAAGGGTTATCTGCCTGAATTAACTGGTAAAATCTGTCTCTAGACGGATTCAAAACTTCTACAAATGGATACACAAAAAGATTACAAACAGAAAGGAGACAAACCAACTACAGAGAGCCACAGAAAGACCATAAATAGAGACAAAATGATCACATAGTGATGCAAAACAACCACTGACTTTTATGTGCCTGTTTCAGTCTGTGACTCTTACTCCTATGTGAGAGGGTCAGGGGGACTTTTACATGTTGGTAAGCAGTGAGAGCCTACTGGCTCATCATCTGTCCATGTGGAGACCTACTGTATATTGACTGTCACTGCTATATTCTATCATTGTGTTAGTGTTAATGACTGTAGCATTAAATTAAGTATTCACATTCTGTGTAGGAACTCCAATACTATTGCCTTATACAAGTTGACCGCACCTTCAAAGGTCAGGCACAACATTTACAATTGGACCAAGAAACACTGTCTTGACTAAATGCTGCCACCTAGTGGTTTTGTTTCCATGGGACTTATTACAGATGTTAGTGATCATGGTTTTATTGTTAAAATAAATCCAGTAATGAGAGTAAAAATAAAGAGAAACATTTTAGTCATGCATATGCATTTTAGTTGTTATTGTTTTCACGCTGCATTCACGCCTCCTCGTAAACTGCATCGGTAATGGTCAGTGGTATTCGTATCAGTGATTATTGACATCAAAACGTTAGCAGAATGTAAACATTGTCAGCAGTGTTTGAGGACCACGCTGATTTCGTATATTTTCTGCTGTTGATCCAACTTGTGATTAAATGACTACTTCATTTCACCATTAGTAAGACTTAAGACTTTAAGACTCCTCTCGATCTCAGTAGCAGCACAGATGGCAAACGAAGCCTCTCAGGTATTCCCATAAGCATACAGGCAAGTAGTGTTTTCCATTATAAGTGGTGGATGTGTGAAATGAAAGTGTAACTAATGACCGTGAAGGCAGCATTGTGTCACATGACCAGCACACAGCTGAGGGTTGCTGAGGTAGGCTTGCCCGTTGCTAGCCAGTTAGCCACATTAGCTGTGTCTAGTAAACCTGTCAGAAAGCCATTTCTTTCCACCCTCTCAAACAAAATCATTAGGCAGAGATATATTAGCCGCCATGGAGACGATACAGCGCTTGTGGTCGTCTTTTGAAACTCCTCGCATCGTGAGCTTTTGGTCGGATAGCAATGTCATAGTTTGTAGCTAGGGCTGTCCAGTTAGCTCAGCTCGTCTGTATCTGTGTTAAACGCAGGGCCAAGGCTTAGACCAAACGAGAAAAAGGAGGCCGTTGGGTGAGTAAATTTACGCAAACGTCTGTTTTCACATTACTGACAAGCTTTTGCATTTACGAGCATTACACATCAGCGTGTCGCTCAAGTACTGTGTGTGGTTTTATTGCATTGGGTTATATTTAATGTTTACGGCGGATGTACGGAGCTGTAGCAATCATAAAACGCGACATATCGACCAGAATTAGCGGTGAAATTGTAACCCTTAATCACTAGTTTCGGTTTTTATTGTCCTGCTTTGTAATGTAGTGATAATAGTGCTACGCTGGGGTTACTCGGTTCAAAGACAAATACATTAAATCACAGTAAAAATTCGTTTTTTGTTCGTGATCATCCGGAGCTGTGAATATCGTTACATTATTTTCATATGTGCTATTATTATGTTATTTTTCAAGGAACAGATAAAGATACAGAGTTTGTTCTTGACAGGACCACCTGAACTCCTCAAGGTTCCCAAGGTCTGACGTTACCCAGAACCTCACTTTAAAACGGTTTACAGCTGCTTACAGCAGTCTGAAGCCGCATCACTGATATTTACTGAATCATTACATTGAGTTTAGTTCAAGATGTGTTGTGCATGTGCTTTTTTCACATTTTCCTGTATTTGGCATTTTTGGAAACCACAACGTCTTGATTTTAACAATATTCAGTGAGGCTGAAGCGTAACCTGGGATTTAAACAGTTGTGTATTTGTTTCAGAAGTGTTTGGAGTAGTATTAGAATGGCATGATGTTGTACTTAATGTAAATATAAGTCACCCGTGCTTTGTCACTTGTTCATCGTTTCTTCATTCTCCACTACGCATTTGTTCTGTAGGTGGACAGAGGAGGAGAAGAGACTAGTAGGATTCAGGTTTTGGATCACAACTCCTTTTGAACTCGCCTCCACCATCAACCACATCACTGTCATCCTCAGCTGAGCAATGTCTTCATCAGGGTGCTGCCACCTACCCGGCTCCCTTTGTGATTACTCTGGGAACGCTGAGTCTGATGCCTCCAAGGATTCGGAGGAGTCTGATTCTATGGCACAGGCTCAGTACATTGCCAAGGTTACGGCTAAAGATGGCCGCCCACTCTCCACTGTTGTCAAAGCGGTGAGCTTGCAGAGGTAAGAGAGGGAGGAACTCACAGGGGACCTAATGAATATGCTGTAATTACATTGTTCTGTGGTTAGTCACCACATTGTTGTCTTGTCCACAGTGATGTGGGTATGTGTCGAATTTGTCATGAGGGGGCTGGAGGGGAGACGCTGCTTTCACCATGCGACTGCACTGGTACACTGGGCAAAGTGCACAAGAGCTGCTTGGAGAAGTGGCTTTCCTCCTCCAACACCAGCTACTGTGAACTCTGTCACACAGAGTTCACTATTGAACGACGACCACAGCCACTCACACAGGTTAGAGAGATTTTAATGTGAGGATGTATGAAAGAGAGGCATGAATGGCCAATTTGTTTAAACAAGGGGAGATAACTCACTTCTTTTTTATGCCCTTTTACTTGACTGAATTTAGTTGTAATTGCAAACTAAGATGCTTCACTTTGCTCCTGCTCAGTGGCTGAAGGACCCAGGCCCTCGCAGTGAGAAGCGCACACTGTTGTGTGACATGGCCTGCTTCCTTCTCATCACGCCCCTGGCAGCCATCTCTGGCTGGCTGTGCTTGAGGGGAGCACAGGACCACCTGCAACTGAAGAGTAGACTGGAAGCTGTTGGCCTCATCGCTCTCACCATTGCCCTCTTCACCATCTACATCCTGTGGACGCTGGTAACTAATGCATTACAAAGTTATTCCCTGTAACTTAGAAAAACTGTGTACTTACCATAAAGATGCTGACAGAGAGGAAATATTTTTTCTCAAAGGTGTTTTTTCTCAAAGGTGTTCAAAAGGTGCAGCCTGATATCCTCTAGTACATAGAATTAATTTGCGTGGAAGTTAGTCAGAAAGTGCATACATGCACATAAATTCATCGCTGAATGAGAATAGTAAGAGCTGGTTGTTAATCTTTACTTATCTTTACCTGAATTTAATTGTATCACATTTCGTATGTATTGTGAATCTGGAACCTTCTTCAGAAACGTTATCTAATAAGAACATTAAAAATTACAAATTGTGAAAGATCCTTGTGCATCATGTAACATACAGTGTTCTGTCTTAGTACTAACAGTTTTGTTAACGTCTGTCTTTTCCTCCCTTGTCTCCTGTATTGGCCCTCTCCCATTCTTCATCCATTCGATCTCAGGTGTCATTTCGGTATCACTGTCAGTTGTACTCGGAGTGGAGGAGGACCAATCAGAAAGTGCGCCTGCTTATGCCTGACATGAAAGGGGCACACACCACCCAGCGTTCAGTGCCGACCAAGTCGACTAAGAAAATGACTGACGAGACCATCGTATGAGTGCAGAGCAGTAGCAAGTGGGAAATTCAAAATAATGCCCACTGAAGCACTCTCTAAAAACAAAGTTAATCAAATAATGAACTTTTGCACTTCAAATGGACCATTCTGGGACAGAGCTACTTTCTCCTTCTGTTTTCTTTTATTGAAGCACTTGATGTAAACTACTATGGTATTAACAGACCACAAAAGTGGTTTTGGGAAGAACTCATTCCGGATTCACAGTTAAAACACAGAGTTGTCACTGGACAGCCAGTGCTGGGACGTGAACAACTGAACACATGGACAGTGGACAAACCAGCCCGAGTGTATATCTGTGATGCAAACTTATGAAATACTAAGACACAAGCTAATGTAGCAGGATATAACTGACTCAGCATGCTACTACAGTATAATATGAAACATATTCACACTACGTATAGCTCCCCCATTCCCCATCACAATGTATTTAGCTGTTTTTGAACAATGGGCAGCCAGTAGCCCAGCAAAGGATAATAATTTAAAGCATTACTGACAAGGTCTTATCTGTGAATATTCTTCCTTGACAAGTAGAGGGCGACAATCGCTCATTCCAACATTCTTGTCTATAATTTCAACCTTTTTAAAGTGTCCAAGGTAAAGCTATATTATTGCTTTCTAAACAGTGAAACCCAAATCATTTTGCTGTGTAGAGAGCACCTGAGGCATCTCACACACACACACATATATATATATATATATATTTAACTTGTCACTGGATCAGTGAAGATTGCAGTATATGGAAAAACCGTGGATCTGTTGATCAGCAGTGCAGTAACATAGCTGGAAACTGTATTGAAAAGTGTTTACGTTCTAATTGGACGACCTTACTACCATTTTCATAAGAATGCATTAGCCCGCCTCTACTTTTAAGTGCACCAGCAGTAGCCAGTGGTAATATCCTACTTTGCAAGAAACGCAATTAAAAATAGAAGAGAGACTGTCCTATATAAAACAGTGTATCAGAGCAGTCTGGTACTTGGTAAAGGTGCAAAAGAGAACTGTATATTGAGATATCAATCAATGTATGCAGCATATGCTAAACAAAGTATTTTGTGTTATTGTAGTCTTCCTGCTGCATCCCCTAGAAAGTTGGGTTATTGTGCAATAAAACCTGAGGGACTCCTGGGCTCTCTGTGAGTATGGAAATGTGACTTGCCTAGTGGGTTTAGGTATTTGTGTTTCCTTTTACCTCCATCTAGTATTTGGAAGTATATCTCATGATAAACTAAAGTAATTTATTACACTTACAGTTTGGAGGTTTAGTGTATTTACTTAGGCTAGGTTTTCCACTACCACCACATTTCAGATGTGAATTTTGTACCATTTACTCTACTACATCTATTTTAACAGGTGTGCTTACACACTGTATATACAGTATAAGATCAAATCAGTCATCCACAGGCTTGTGTACTTACAAAAAAACACAGTATAGAATTTCTTTGTTACATTTTTTATATGAGTTTTTGACAGGTGCACCAGAATGATTTCCTTTCCAAACTTCTCAAATGGTTTAATTTTAGTAAGTTCTTGAGGCCAAAGTATCCGCTATTTCACAAAAAATAAAGATTAGAGAAAACTCCCCAAAAATAACTGACAAAACTTTTTGTTTTTTTCCATTTTCTTCACTGCATCATCGTACATCTTATTTAATGTGATTTTATCTCTGCTCTACAATGGAGGGAGCAGACCCCTAGGTCAAATAACTATATTCAAAGTAGACAAATTAACTCCAGCACTGAATGCCTAGGCACAGACCCATCAACAATGTCATAATGATATAGAAAAATGTAAATGTTGGTCTAGTATGTTGATAAAACAAAGGGCACAGACACATAACATTGTAAAATTTAATTTCATGGCATTAATATAATGTATGTGAGCAGACAAGACATCAAAATCAAAACAAACAGAAGAATAAATTTTACACAAAATGAAATAAGCATCAGTAGCGGCACGACCACTTTTGAGATGATGACTGAAGGAGGAGGAGGAGAGCCCAAAAACAGGACTGCTGGTACGACTGAAACAGGCAGGATTCAAACCCAGGCCTCCAAACATGTAGCAATAACCATCTACTAGGGAGGTGTCTAGTTTATAAAGTCTCAAACAAGGCTGCTCTGCTACACGATCACGGGCAACTGTGGTAGCTACTTATGTGGTACCATCAGTCCTGTTTTTGCATTAGAATGTAGCAGACTGGGTCCGATTACAATTTGAAATCAATTCAAACATTTCTTTCTGGGACTGATCGTTTGTGGCATAACGGAACTGACTCCACTGATCTAAAAAAGTGCAGATTCAGACAATATTGCACCGCAGGCAGATGGAAGCATACCAACACTGTGGATTTCAATTAATAATCAACCCAGGTGAGGAGGGACGGTTGCCATGGGTTACAGGTTCTGACAGCACTGCAGTTTGCTCCCCCTCTGGCCGTCCGTGGTTGGTGGCACGCTGATGTCCACCACGTTGTTTCCTGGGGACTCGTCATGGGCAGACCGCTCAGCAATCTGTTTCTGCGAGACGATGCGGTAGATTTCTGAAAACAACACAGAGATCAACCATTTCCACACGTTCTGGACCGACTGGCAAAAATGACCTAACCATCGAAAACCTAAAACCCTAAATGGTGTGTGTATCCACCTTAGAAGGCATAACAGGAGTAAAGACGAGACAGATCAAAGGACAAATAAAAATAAATTCCCACAATAAAAGAAAATCACACAAGTAAAGATCAGAATCCAACAGTGATGGTGAAGCGTTAGACCGAAGTCAGGGAATGACTGGTGCTTGTGAAGTTGACTTTTTAAAAGTACCATCACTTCTTATTAGTGAAGTACAACATCTACAATTCTGTGATGTCTGTTCACGAGCATACCTGTGAGGATATTCTTGAAGGCTTCTTCAACATTTGTTGAATCCAAGGCTGAAGTTTCTATGAATGACAGATTGTTCTTCTCTGTGAGGTAAGAAAGGAAACACATTTACTAACAATAAAATCATAAAATAATTTAATATCAGCAAAGACTAAATGAGTGTTTTATACATATTTGTTTCTTGACGCAAATAAAATAAAGTCATGACAATGTTTCTATGATCTCCTCCAGTCATAATTCATGAAAACGAAGGATGATGAAATGGTGATGAAGACTCAGCTGATCCCTAAAATGTCAATAGATACATGTCAGTAGAGCCAGCTGCTTTGATAGTGTTTAATACTGTACACAACTGTACACAAAACATATACAGAATCCATAACATCCCTCCCTGTACTCCAGTCTTTCTCATGTCTCTCTGTCACTTCCTGTACCTGCAAAGGCCCGGGCCTCATCTGTGGGCACGGCCCTGAGGTGCCGTAGGTCGCTCTTGTTTCCGACCAGCATGATGACAATGTTGTTGTCGGCATGGTCTCTCAGCTCCTTCAGCCAGCGCTCCACATTCTCATAGGTCAGGTGTTTGGCTATGTCATACACTAAGAGCGCCCCCACTGCCCCTCTGTAGTATCTGTAACAAGACCAAAGACACAGTGCTATCAAATATGATTCAACACATTTTTGCTTGTAACAGTGTCAGGCAGCTGCGGGTCCATATATTTTACTCGTTTAGTCTTAAATATCACTTTACAAATTCAGTTATTTTTTCACAGCAGTTTTGTTTCATCTTTTTCTTACTTGTACAATGTTTAATCTGTACTATGCAGTACTGGTACAAACTGTGTTCTGTCAGCTGTGCTAAAAACTTGTACTGAAACTCACACTTACTGTATGTTCTACTGTAGCTTGTTGAAAAAAACGATGTCACAACGTCCATTTATTTGCTGCTCAGGAGCTTTTGATCATATCACATTATCTTGATCAGCAGATGGAGTTTGCCCAGATGCTGAATTGTACATTCAATTACTATTTTTATGAGCACTTACAGTACAAGTGCTCAGAAATTAAGTAAGATAATAAACTCCTGTTGCTAATGTAGCATGTGGTCAAAAGCTCCAGAAAAACTACTGAACTGATCTTATCCTCTCAACCATTTTATGCCTGATTAGAAAAGTTCTGAAATGCATATATGCACGTGCTTATGTTTCACATTTGCAGTTTATCAGATACATTAATTGTGTTCCCCAGGGATCAGTGACTAAATCAGAAAGATTTAAACCACTGCCTAAAGCCTTCTACAGCAGTGTCCATGCTACCTACTCATCCAAAGTGCCATGTAACTTTTAAACTGTTGCAGAACAGACCAAACAATCAGTTTTTTTTAGGAGAACTACACTGAAGGATACAGTGTCAATTGTGCCTGCACTGCTGAAGTATTTCCCCACATCGAGGGGTGTTAGGTGTCAATGTACTACACAGATATGGACTCACGCCGAGGTGATGGCTCTGTAGCGCTCCTGCCCTGCTGTATCCCAGATCTGAGCCTTTATCGTCTTTCCGTCCACCTGAATGCTGCGTGTGGCGAACTCCACCCCGATGGTGCTCTTGCTTTCTAGGTTGAACTCATTCCGTGTGAATCGAGAGAGCAGATTGCTCTTTCCAACTCCCGAGTCCCCAATTAACACAACTGTCGAGAGGAAGAGAAGAGGGGAGGGAATGGAGGGAGAACATAAGAACAACTGTTCATATACCTGTGAGATGTGACAAGTAGGGGATGTACCATAAATTAATAATTCCAAGAAATGTTGATCTTGCAAAAAGCCCTCCTTCTAAATGTCAGTTTCAGCAGAAACCAGAGGCTTCATGTGGGAAATGATTTATAGGACATGGAAAACATACGTACAGCGTAAAGCAAGAGTGAAACAAATTACAAAATACAAGGCTAGAGTCAATACATAAGCTTAGTATTACAAATCAATAGGGCAACGTGTGTTTTGGGGTTACTGGAAAGAAACATTGTGAGATTATTTCTCTGTCAAAGCACAAAGAAGCTACATAGTGGAGCAACAGTGATGGCTTTTATCAACTTTTATCAACGATTTTTATCACACAGCACAGGGAGGCTTTTAACCTTGTTTTATAGGTCCGCAGAATAAAGAAAGAACTAAATATTTAGAGTAGTTTTTTAGGGCTAGGGCTGCATCCATATGTAAGCCAACAGAGTGATTATTAACAGGCTTTAAAGTGCGGTAAATAAGTGACTGGAGGAAGGTGATTGATCAGGTTCTTGGACCAGGGCCTTGCTGGTGTCATGACCGGGCTGTTCACAGCACAGCGCCAGCGGTGGAGACTTTGTTTTCTCTCTGTCTCCACAAAAAGGAAATAGAGCCGAACTTTGTCCCTGTCCACAGCGCACTGGTCCGGGCTGCAGGAAGCTGATAACTGGCTTCATCAAAACCTGAATCGACAGTTTCAGGGAGCCTTGCCCTTCCTGCTTCGTCCGGGTACGCTGACGATGGCTCGGGCTGAGAGAGAGAGAGAGAGAGAGAGAGAGAGAGAGAGAGAGAGAGAGAGAGAGAGAGAGCCCTCGCCTCCGGCAGATGCCCTATTCATCCCACAGAGGATACTTTGTTACATCTAAATGGCCTTTTGGCTTATACAGGCCCAGGATGTTAATGTGCCACAGGAGCTGATATCACCATCAAAGGAAGGCATTCTGGATCCAACTGAGCTCTAAAGATAAACCTGAGTCTGGTACCGCCGCAGCCTCACTCACAGTCTAACAAGACCTGCTGACTGATTCATTCAACTAGTTATGAGTTGCTGCATTTGCTGCGTTTGAATAAGAGCTGTCTGAGCACCATCCTCAGCTGAAGATGAAGTCTATTGATCAGCAGAGGTAGAAGCTAATAGGCCTTTAATCAGCCTCATGAGGAGAAAACACCAAATGTCTTTCAATAACAGAGGCTCACTCCAACAGCCGACCCTGCTCTACGAGCTGATGAAAGTTTAATACAAAAGAAAAGAAAAGGCTGAGCACGGATAGGGTGTTGCATCCTATACCTATAAATATAGCTGCAGGCGTTGAAATGTTACAATGACAGCATTATGTTGTAATAACACCAACCGATCATCATCCGGATAGGTACCGAGAAAAACACTATTTCCCGAGAAAACGCACATATGTGTTCAGATAAGGACATTTTATAGGCATTTATAAAGAACAGCTTTGTCGATGTGAGCCTGTGTAAAGGGGAACGCAGTCATATTTTTTTTTTTTTTTTTTTTTTTTTACCTTTGAACAAGAAATCGTATTCATCGTCTCGGTTCCCCATTCTTGGCGAGGCCGCTCCAACGCTTGTCTCCGGAAGAGGATGTGTAAAAAGTTCGACTTATTATTATCGTTACACGCCAGAAAATGAAGATAGAGGTTTATTCTGACACTCTGCGCCAGTGTTGGCTGTCAAGGCGAGCTGGCCGCAGAAAGGGAGATCTCCCAACTCTGCAGAGGGAGGGGAGGAGTCCCTGCGGTTCACATACCTTCCTCGGGGGGGCGCTCTTTACTGGCATGCCAGCAGATCTCTAACTTTCAGCTGCGGCCTCCATAAACACACAGACACATGGCTCTGAATGAAAAGACTAAAACACATACATGTGAAATGGTAGCACTGCAAAAACTTTAAAAATGGTAAAATATGGTGATGTTATAGTGGAGGTATTTGGTACAGGAGGATGAACTAACTCTACTCGACTCAAATGAAATTATAGGGAAACAAATGATTGAATCAAGGGTCCATTTTTGTTTCAAATTTTTAGAATATTTGCAAAAAAATGATGCTCAAAATGTTCTTTTTTTATCTATTTAAAAATCAAATAGGCTTCATGCACAATAAAGTGTAAAAAAAAACCTGGAGGTGAATACTTTCCAAAGTCAGGATGCAAATATTAAACATGTTTGAGCTTTGTCCTGTCATTGTTTATACGTTTTAAATGTTCTAAGTCTAATAGAAATTAAGACTTTAAAGATAAAATCCCAACAAAATGATTAAATAGCTATTTTCATATTGTATGACTCAGATTTAACCTCCAAATACGGATGTTTACGGTTAATTCTGTCTTTAAAATGAACAGCAGACAGACTTACAGAAGCAAAATCCAAGGTGCAAGCAGGTTTTGTTGTAATAAAGTGTATTTTTTAGACTTCATTAAATTCCTAATTGATCTGATCTTGTTGGAGAACATTGCTGTTTTTGTGGATCGAGATACTGTATTATTGTACAACAGTGGTTCCCACACTCGGTCCTCAGGCCCACTGACCCAAAACCAGCAGGGCAGGGGGGAGGCCGAGGATTGTGTTTGGGAACTACTGTTGCAAAACAATACATTTGTTTACGTATTTAGGGTGTGTTGTTCCTTTAAAGTCGTGCTGCACCTGGCCCCTCCCCCTGCTCACCAGCCCTGCTCCCATTGGTCAGCCGCTGCGGCAACGGTACACGTGCGACTCCGCGTATTTCAAGATCAAGATGGCAGCCTCCGTGTGTCGGTGCTACGAGGTAAGACGGTCATTCATGTCCTTCAGTACAGTGTTCAGCAGATAATTTGATGAAGGGAGGAGGTGCACATGAGTTTGTAGTTAGTCCTCAACGCGTTCAGTTGTGTGGAGGCGATTAATGTGTTTTTAAGGGGGTAGAAGACGAGTTATCCGCTGAAAAGGCCTTGTTGCATCAGACGCAGTGTAGATTAGATCTCAGTGGTTAAACATATGTCAAGGTAGAACATTAACATTCGTTTTCAGGTCTATCAGTAAATTTTGTGACCTGACGTAGTTATCTTCCTACAGCACATGGCTTTATCTTACTTAGTCACGTATTTCATTGTGACAGAGCACCCTGAGACTAAACAGGCCTTATTCTACTTACTTTTCAGTGCATCGATATCAGCTACTTCTTTATGCAAATGCCAGGCAGTCCTTCAAGTTAAGTTAAAACAGAAAAGATGTTGACTTCTACAATAATGGATAATAATTCAAAGCAGACCTCAAAGTCCACAATAATCTAATCTGAGAAACACAAGGTCCTCTGAGCTGAACATCACTGAAGGTCTGTGGGTAGATCTTAAACATGTTGTGCATGTTATGCTACTGAGGCAAAGGTTACACATAGCCTAACTTGCTTACTTGTTACCCAAATAAACGTTAAACTGAGTTATAATAACAACATGCCTGCTGTTTTTGCGTGGATGTAATCTAGCAGTATTCTGCTTCACTGTTCATTTGCCTGCATTGCAGCTGGTCGGCAGACGTGCCTTGGCCTTTTGCTCCCGGTCTCTGGTCTCTTCAGCATCAAGAGGAGATGCCTACTCGCTACACAGGAACCCAGCCGCAGCTATGCAGGTAGGCGCTGACGCCCTCCATTCAACTTCAGAAGACGCGTATCCATTTCCTGTTGTATGTAGATAATCTGCTCATTCAGGTCTATTATCTGTGTGTGCAACTCAAGTGCCGCTGCCTGTTTGTCTCTCTAGGTGCGATATGCTTCAGGACGTAAAGGTTTTCTGGGAGAGTTTGTGGATAACCTACGTCAGGAGTTTGGTAAGAATCAGGAGATGAAGGACAACATAAAGAAGTTCAGAGAAGAAGCCAAAAGGCTCGAGGAGTCTGATGCCCTCTTACAAGCTCGCAGAAAATACGTAAGAACATGATTTGGTTTGTATCCTTGGTGATTTTATATTAGAAGTGTCCCTGTGAGTCATGATTGAATTATTTTGTAAAAAATTAAATTTATCTACATCAATCAGGGGTTTACAGGGGTTACATTATTGCACTGTAACATGCACAAATACTATATACAGTATATATATATAGTACTCTAATATTACCACGTTATGTATAAAATTTTGTTTTTTCGTAGAAATCCATAGAGGCTGAGGCAACGAAAACGTCAGAAGTGTTTAAGAGGTCCCTGGGTTCTCTGTCAGAGGTCATGAAGGAGGTAAAGTAATAGCACTTCTTCTGGTTTAGTAAGACCAGTCATACTGATTGTTTTCACAAAAGCAATGCATGTTTCCCCGTCATACTGGATTCCTTATAAGTTTGGTGGATATCTTGTTTCCTGTGTCTTTCTTTACACGTCCATATATTACTTATACCAATAAAACAAGTTTTGACCTCTAATAATAGAATAAACATGGTTATTCAATCAATGTACCTTTTGGACACTGTGCCTATAGGGTCTTGAAGAGGTGAGCCGTACTGACATTGGAAAGAAGATCAAGGAAGGTGTGGAGGGGGCAACCAAGACGGCCATGCACTCTGCAGGGTCAGTCTCCAAAGGAGGGGAAAAACTGGGCAGGACCAGCGCGTTCAAGGCCATCTCACAGGTATTGCACCAAAGGTTCTGGACTGAAATGTTAATGATGAGTGTTTAACGTGCATTGTTTTGCCCCACTTACATTAACAGTCTGTTTGTCATATCTGTAGGGTGTGGAAACCATGAAGAAGGAGATAGATGTTGGTGATGCTGGCCCATACAGGGCTCCCTCTCAGCTGAGGAAGAGAAGCGATTTCTCATCTAAAGGAGCAGATGGTGACTCCAGAGTGTTTGAGGCCAATGAGTGAGTAACTTTTCACTTTCAGCACTGCTGTCTGAAAGAAGAGATAAACTGCAGTAATAGTTTCCTCCATTACTTACTGATAACATGAGCTGTTGTACGAATCTCTGATGTGAGGATATTTCTTTATTGTGACACAGAGAGGCCATGGGTGTTGTTCTCCACAAGGATTCAAAGTGGTACCAGCAGTGGAAGGACTTTAAGGACAATAACGTTGTTTTTAACAGTAAGGAAATGCCCTTTATTAGTTTAGATTCAGTGGGATTTGTGTTATACTGTACAATAGATCACTCACATACTGTATGCACAGGTGTAACTTCCTTTATAGGCAGCAGGTGGCACCAGATTTATTGCAGTATACTGCAGAGTAATTGAATATACTTCACTCATCAGGTGTTTATCTTTACAGTGGTACCTCTGGTGTAACAAGTGCAGCTTTTGTCCATCACTGAAGAACACTCTTTCCTTTTTTGTTTCCAACAGGATTCTTTGAAATAAAGATGAAATATGATGAAAGTGACAATGCCGTCGTCAGAGCATCCAGAGCTGTAACAGACAAAGTCACTGACTTTCTAGGTGGTGATCCTTCATAGTTGATATTTATGTTTTACATGATTTTCATTTCAATTAAACATTTCTGTCTGCAGACAATAAAAGATGTTGTGTTCCTATTTGTGTTCTGATCAATGTTGTTGTTTGTTTTCCAGGGGGTCTTTTCTCTAAGACAGAAATGTCTGAGGTGCTGACAGAAATCCTGAAGGCAGATCCCACCTTTGACAAAGACTCTTTTCTCAAACAATGTGAAAAAGATATCATCCCTAACATACTAGAGGTAAAGATACTCCTTCCCAGTTTATCTCTTTCACTCTTTCTGTGCAGTGTGCTTCGTTCTTGCTTCTCTCTGTTCAGTAATTGAGTGAGGTACTTCACGAAGGAGGCTGAAAAAAGACTTGTTGATAGTCTTGGTTCAATAACTGTTATTAACTTATGACTTTTCCTGTTACAATTAATAATAGATTCAAAACAAGCTGAGCAGCAAAATATGTAATTCAAATTATTGATGGCACACTCAGGAAACACAGAACAACGTGCTGTGATCTCAGAAAAGCTGATAATGCAGTTTTATGAAAATTACAAGCATGCGCTAATGAAACAAGGAATTTGTTTCTGAGTTTAAATCAATTCAGCCCAGGATAGGGCCTGACTGTTTGCTGGCAACCAGATTAGTTTGAAATTGGGGTACAGTGGTCTAATTGCACTGAATGTGATTTACTTTACTGAAATTAAGGCCTGTCGTGATTTAGATGAAGGCTGCAGAAAAGTACCTCCACTCTACCTTAAACCAGCAACTACATGCTTGTGTCGTTTTTTGAAATAGTCTCTGATCTCGACTAACTGAATTACAAGTATCCATGGTAATATAATTGTAAATAGTGATATTTCCTAAAATAAGTCTAGTGTTGTGTTGTGCCTGAAGTCACTTGTTCAGTGTTGTAAAGGAATAATCTATAATGCCTTTATTCAACTTTATTTATTTAACTTTTAAGTTGTCACTGTCCCTTCTGCAGGCTATGATCCGTGGAGAACTGGATGTATTAAAAGACTGGTGTTATGAAGCTGTAAGTTATATGCTGCTATCTGTACATTTATTAATTTATTTACTTAATTCACATAAATAGAGCATGGAAAAATGTAATGATAATGTGATTTCAAGCACTTTCTGGGGTACACTCTGTGTCTTTTTGTGTATTTTAAATTATACAGTACATTACAGAATGTGTGATGCATCATTTCTTATACCAGAGTGTTTTCCTGTATCTTTCCTCAGACATACAGTCAGTTGGCCCATCCCATCCAACAAGCCAGAGCACTTGGGTTGCTCTTCCAGTCCAAAGTCCTGGACATTGATAACCTAGATGTAAGTGCTTTCACACTTGTACAACTGTCACACACACACAAACACACAGTGCATAACTTTACTTCAGACATTTGACAGAGAAGTGATGTCTGGTATTATGGTATAAAGAACATTTGCTTCGTTAACTTTCATAAAACAATGTGCTGTATAAGAAATCAGGCTATTGCAGAAAGCGACTATAACGCTCACTAAGTGTGGTGTTGTTGTTCTTCTCATCATCTCACCCTGTGTCGTAGCTGGCAATGGGGAAGATGATGGACCAGGGCCCAGTGCTAATCATCACCTTCCAGGCTCAGGTTGTCATGGTGATCCGCAGCCCTAAAGGAGACATCGTGGAGGGAGATCCGGTCTGTCAGCTTGTAATTACTGAACCAGAATAGCAAATCTAATACATATAACTAGTGATTGGTTATTTCAAGGAAGTAAACAAATGGCTGAAATTAGATCAGCGCTTGATAAGATGTCCATGTCACATTTGTCTTTATTACTTTGAGATTCACATGTTTGGTGTAGCAGTGCTCCCTGGCTTCTTTTACTTCGTGAAACTAAGTTAGGATTTATAATCAAAAGCTCGATGAATGACTTTTGGTTGTGTGTGCTCTGGTTCTGAAATGTCCTCCCGCCTCTCTGGACTCACTGTGTTCCTCTCCTTCCTCAGGAGAAGGTGATGCGGATGATGTATGTTTGGGCGTTGTGTCGTGACCAGGAGGAGCTGAACCCTAATGCGGCCTGGAGACTCCTGGACATCTCAGCTTCCAGCACTGAGCAAGTGCTTTAAGGGGAGGGAGAAGAAGACGTCAGATATACAGAGACTGTTAACAAGTGCGGAACATACAGGAACGTGCCTGGAATATTTGCACACAATGACTCACTTGTGTATACATAAACATCTGAGGGCAGAAACTGTATGAGCAGATGTATACATGTGTGCACTCTAAGGTGCAGATATATACATGAATGTGACCATAAGCTACTGGTATGATATAACTACGTGTACAGACAACTTGCACTTGTTAGCTCAGTATTCGGGTTTCCAGGTGGGGTATGAATATAGAACATTTACATCAATTCTAGAATACGTGGAACCATCTTATGCCATTTCCCTCGTCGTTTCAACCAGAGGTGCAGTTCATCCATACAAGCCTGATGGCTCGAGTCAAGAAGATTAGTGAAAAAATGGACTTATCACCTGTGTTTTTACCCACAGGGGTTGAGAAGGATGTTTGAAGCTGAAAACTGGGTTTAATTCTCAGCACTGTCTTTGTCAAATAATGTGTACCGAAAGTGCAAGTTTCATTGCAGCAGCTAACGTAGCTGAGTGGGACAGTATGTGAGACAAACGGACTGAGACATGACGTCTTTTTAACGCCCGTGTAACAAAGTTGGTACGTGGAGTGCATCTGACCCTGCAAATGTGCATAGGAACATTTGCACAGTCAGATGAAAGATGCCACTTGGTTGCATAATACAAAACTATTCAGTGTTTAATGAGCTTGACCTGATATCTTAGTCTCTGCTGCTTCAAATTCAACCAACATATGCCTATGGAGATTTATTAAGCTGCTGGAAACTGCAAGTGCACAATTTATCGAGTATATCTGGCCCAAAGAAACACTGCATTTTAAAATGACCATTAAAAACTCTCTGAAAATGAGCTAAAATAAACAAGCGAAAACATTTTCTTTTCCTTTGAGTCCAAAATACCATTAACCATTAAATGAAAAGCAGCCCATCCTATTATATGTACTGTAACTCTTAGTGCGCTACAACCTGAGAAGCCTAAAGCTGCTTGAGAATAAATATACTTAATGTTTGCAGTACATTTTGAAATGTAGCATGTTTTCTCAAGTTGCAGTGCACTATGTTCTCATTCACTGTATAGTCTGTTCATCCCCAAATGAAATCTAGATATTAATATAATTAACTCTGTGTAAATATATCAAATGTCATGTTCTGCTTCGTTGCAGGCTTGGGTGTGACCGCGTTCAACTGTTGTCATCATGGCAGCTTCACTGTTTGAGCAACATTTTTTCAGCTGTTTGTGTTACATTAGTTTGTTTGGTTTACTTTAGTGTATCTGTTATTTTCAAAAGGGTTAGAACTTGCGTGAATGAGTAGACTGCTGAATTGTTGTGTTGACGATTTTTGATTTTTATACTGTGTGACAGCGTGGGTCTTGACTCACGTGTCACATAAAGGTTGAACACGAGATGAGTGTACCGTAACTCTTTGTCGGGTCATGAAATAGTCAAGCAAAGGCGTCCGTAATTGTAAAGAGACGTTGAGCTCCTCAATAAGCCTTCTTTAAAAAAAAAAAAGAATGAATCTCACATCATTTTAATGATCAAATGATGTAAGATGGTTTGTTATCAATTATACTAAATGAAATCGGCATCATGTTAGTCGTACCATCTCATTATGTCCTTCATGCATCCTTTGACATGTTATCCACCATATGGTTGTATAATAAAGTGGAAAAATCATTGTATGATGAATTAGGAAGTTAAAGTTGTATAGGTAAATAAAACCCACCAATTAGCACAACATTTATCATAAAATGTGCACATTCAGTAGTTGAGAGGACTTAATAATAAATATACAACATGTATATATATATATGTATATATATATATATGTGTATATATATGTATATACATACGTGTATATATATATATACATACACATATATATATATATATATATATACACATACACATATATATATATATATACACATACATATATGATATTTTAGAGGGAAAGACGTGGCGAAAAACTGCTGATTTTTCTTGAGTTGGTGTAGATAAGGTCCCCACACAATGAACATTATTTTTATGTTCGCTGGCCTCTCTTTCTGCCTTTTTTTTGCATCCATTCTTTGGGACGTAGCAAAAAATAAAGATTAAATCATATCCATTTTTTGTTTTGCCAGAGTAAATCTATCTGTTAATGTATACTGTATGTTTCTGTTTCATTTGAATAAAGATAAATTCACAGTTCTCCCACTGCAGTAGATTGGTTGGTTTTTAAATTGTGTGTGTTTCTGTGTGAGGAAGCTTCTCTCCTGCTGCTTTCATCGTAAGTTATATTATCAATAAATATTAGTGAGTACGTTCCAGAAGCAGCCATATGAGCCCAAGCTATGACACTACTTCCATCTTGACTCACAAATGAGTGTGTGTGAGTTAGATTGTGAGATTTCCACGTCTGTCATTATTTTATCTCTGAGTTTATCAAATAAAGTATATTTCTTATTATTAGTTACAAGTTATTTTTTAATCTTTCACTTTTTTTTTCTGATTCTATCCAGTAATATGATCAGCTGCAGAATATAGAGCTCTGTGGTGTGATTTGCTTCATCCAAGGTTTCTGAGAACCAGCAGCTTTGTGTGTTTTTGTTTGTGCGTACGTGTTAACTCTGCACGCTCTGTGTGTCCTTTGTTTTCTCATTTCAAAACTGACAAGCTTTGATAGATGTCCATGGATATGGCTATTGACTCAGGTTGATAAACCTATGGATTTGTTCCTATAGGGAAGGTTTTAAATAACTACACTCACTGGCCACTTTCTTAGGCATGTACAGTCTAATGCAATATAAGACAGCTCCGCCATGGTTTTTACAAGGCCGTAATTTATAGGCTTTTGTGGAAACTGTCAGAAACATGATAATTCTACTACATGTTTCTTAAAGAGGTCAGAGTGATGGAGTTTTACTGGAGTGCATCATATTATTAATTATGTTAAGGTGTGTTTCTAATGTTTTGCCCTCCTCATTTATGTAAATAGGTTGTGTTGTCCAGGGACACTACAACATGTGGCAAGGAACTGGGGGAACCCGGAGTTGAACCACTAACCCTTTGGTTCGTAGATACCTGCCCCTGCCAACTGATACACTTTCACCCTTAATGCACTACAGTATGACTCCACCACTCACTAGGACCTCAATAATAAACACATAGTCGAATAATCACTTTAGTGAACGTTTCAACAAAAACTGAGAGATTATATAGATTGTATAGGTGTACCTAATAAAGTGGCCAGTGAGTGTACATAGGGACCTCATCCCACAGCTGTCTGGTGTGACGAATGACTAGGGACGTCTGTATACTAACCTTCTTCGATCCTCCAAAGTCAACTCGCTTCTCTTGACTCTGGCTGACTGAGAGCGGATGTCTCAGAGTGATCAAACATTATGTTTCTGCAGCACATTGTCACATAAAGTTTAATTTATTCTAATGTGAAGCACAAGTTAACAGTAAAGTAAAATACATCACAGTATAGTGAGACCACGCTTCTGGAAAAAGTCCCTGTTTTGCACCATGAGCCGTGAGTGTCCTTATTGTACCTGAATGAATGGGGTTGGGTGCATCAACACAACAGCCTGGAACCAGAAAGGACCTTAGAGGGAGTGCTGTGCTTTCTTTTAATTATGACTCTAGTTATTACATCATGCTGTTGGTGGCAAGTTAGCATATGTACACTGCACCAGGCTGTGTTTTAACCTACATAGTACAATGACTCTGTAGAACCATGTGCAGCAGGTATTGAAGAGTCCTACAATTCATTTTCCTTTTTTAATACTTAGATTTACCTTAGTGACTCAGTACTGAGTAAAAAAAATCAACAATAGTTTTATTCACTAATTGTACCTGGACAGACAGCCTGTGAATCCATGACTGGCTGGTTTATGGGTCTGTTCCCTTAACCACAGCTTGACCTCCAGTTGTAGCATCTGTAACAATAAGGACAATTAAGCAGAGAATTTGATCAATTAGCACCCTAATGCCCAACTCAGTGTGGTTTCATTGTGTTACAATCCACTGGCTATTAATTACACCTAAAGGGAGATCCCACGCAGCCTCAGGCAGGGAAGATTAATTGAGCTAATTAATTACTTCTCACAGTGAGAATTGGAAACTAAGCTGTAGGTACAATGAAATTAATCCACTTGTTTTACTCCATACTTTGATCATTTCACTTCTTGCAGTTCAGCAAAGCATATAAGTAAAGACAGTAACATAAGCCGCCTTCTTTTTTTTTTTCTAAATAACTTTCACCTGTCAACCTGCACATTTGATGTGAAAAAGATTATTCTGCTAAAAGATATACAGAATCAGTAATAAAGCAGATTAAGATGTCTGTGCCATATTGCCTGTACATTGGCTTCAAGGGCCCCTTACTATCCATGCCCTACACACTCCTCTTACATAATGCAAAAGCCACACACAGCTCTTGGCGCTTTTACTCACAAATGAAAAGATAATGCGTGCCGTCCATATAGGGACGATCGTGAGTGGGGAGGGAGAGAGGGAGGGAGAGAGGGAGGGAAGTGGGGCGGGTCCCACAAACTGAGAAGACCTTAAAGCCCCTGACAACGCACGAGAGAAGCTGCGGGATGTGACAGACCTGAAGCTTGTGTCTGCTGAGCGAGGCAGGAGCAGCAGAACAGCTGCTGCTGCCGCGGGATCATCATCCCTCTGTGCTTCTGATTACACGCCCTCACCTGTGACACCAGCTGGAAGGTAAGTTCTCTAATCTGCTTGTCCTCCAGATCATCGCAATGATGCAATAATGATGGGTTTGTTTGCTACAGGTTTGTATGTGGAAGCCACTGTGAAGCTGTGAATGTCATGTAGGTTAGTTTATGATGTTCGTAAGTTGTCTTATAACTTTGTTTTTATGCAGTTGTTAACTTCATGTCAGATAACATAGTATATAATGTTCATATCAATAGTGTTTTAAAGGAAGAAAAATGCACAATTTACCTCTTATTTATTTCAGAATCATCAAATAATTGTTATAACATACGTACAAAACGTGCGATGCAATGGAGACAACTGAAACAATGTAATTGTTATAAGTTATTGTCTGCCACCAAAACATAAGATGTCCTCTTAAAGTTCGGATCAGAGTTAAGTCTGTATTCTCTAGATGACGCTTGTATGATCCTGCTGCATTTTTGATGGTTTATGGGAAATTAAACATATTTGCTTTGACAGATCAGATAATGTAGTTTGAAGACAGAAAGATAACTGTGCCTGCGAGGATAAAGTATCAGTTGCTAAAATGGAAGTTTTAGCAGGAGATAAATAAATAATATTTTCTTTCAGGAGCAGATGGAAATATGTTGCCTGTATATCACAGTATTACTGTCACACACTGAAATGTTCATTCTTAGACGTAGTATACAGTCAAACTTTAGATGACAAAATAGGGTGTAATAGGTATAAAGTGGAGGCATTACATATTACAGCTTCGAGAGCCATATGTCACTGCATGTGCTCTGTTATCACAGTTCTGTGTGTGTGTCTATCTACTATCTATGTGGTACAGAACCACAGAGTGATTTATCTGCTGCTGTGGGTCTCTCAGCGAGAACTGATGAACCATAAAACCTGATGTTGCTCCTACTTTTACTGCTAATTTAAATTTGTTTTACTTTTTAAGGCAATCAGGTTTCCATCTTCATCCTCAGCTTGATGGTGTTTGCATCTGGGTAACGCTTAAGAGTTTTTGAGTGACCTAAAAACATACATTGAAACTTTAAAACACAGATTTGTAACAGACCCAAAAAATCTTCAGAATTTTCTTGTTCGACAAGTTTGTGTTTTGTTTGCACTTCCTGATTTGTAAAAAAGGTGAGAAAAAAATATGGAAAATGGAACATGGAGAATATCTTACTTTATTAGTTACAAACAAAAAACAAGAAACAAGAACAACAAGAAAAAGAACATAAAAACAGAAACATTTACTTGAATCTTTTGTTTTATTTAATATTTCTTATAATAGAGTCAGGGTCCTAAAACAATAAACACTCATATGTGTTAAGGGATGCAGTTTCTCATGGGAAATGTTTAATTACCTAAAGAAATTTATGATTTTCATTAGCAGATAAACTCACGTCTGTGTTCTCCTATTGTGTAAACTTCATCCCTATCTTGTTTATTTAGCTTTCCTTCCCTCTGTCCTGCACATGCAGCCACCTAATACGCCCAGCCTGATGTAACCACAGGCCATTTGATAATTGATACTGATGCAAGCAGTTTCTTTCATTGTGTCTTCCAGTCCCCTATTAAAGCTTCACTTGGCCCTTTAGTCACATCATCCCGAGAGCAGGGGAGCTATCAACTTGTCTTTGCAAGTATCTGCGGGGTGGTAAGGAGGAAAATGAACGCTCCTGGAATAGAATCTGCTGACTGGGGAGTGCACCTACGGCAGGATATGTCTCTCCGCTGTGCGGCCCTTAAAGAGGCCACGGAGAGTGTTTCTGTGCAACAGTGCAGCAAGTGCTCTGAGGGGATTCTCCACATTTCTCTTTTCTGTCATCATTTATTTACTTGATTTGTTTACCTTCAACTATGTTGTATCTGTGTTCACGTGAGGGGAGGAGCTTCTGCTTTTTCTCAGTTCTTTTTTTCATGAGAGCGACTGGACAGTTTGATGTAATAGTTTAAAAGTGAGACTGTGTTTTTCACTTGTAATGTGTGCTGGCACAGAAAACCCTGAAAACACCTCACTTGGGGCAATGAAACAGCATAAATCTATAATCCCTGACATGTCCAGGGCTGACGTCCACCCCTGAATCAATAAGACTTTTCCTTCCATTCAGCACCTCCGCCTGCTGCAGACTCTCTCTTATCTTTGCTTTTTTTTCCTCCTAGGTGTATTCCAACTGATGAGGTTTCTGGCATGTCAGGATGAAGGTGAAGAAGCTTTTTTTTTTCGTAAATCAACAACTTAGGCCAAACCACTCATGTGATCTGAATACAAAAACTTTCCCTGAGGCTCCATAACACGGATCATCTACAGCCTGCAAGCACATCTGTGTAATTTCTGTCACCATGAAGGCTCATCCAATGCTACTGGATGACACTTATAATAGTGACAAATAAACTGAAGACCTAGTAATGGCCTTCTGTTTTATATTTTCAGCCCCTGTTGAGAGTGTATGAGGAGGAAAGTAAGAAAAAGAGAGAGGGACACAAGAACACCAGCCAGTTCAAACTAATTAAACTTCACTGAGATGCCTCCTCTTGCTGTTCGGTTCACCAGAGAGCTTATTAATTTGCACTACTGATTCGCTCTATGTAATTTCTGCTGGAACAACTTCTTTGCCCTCTGGCTTGTGGGAAATACTGCTGTTTAGTTCAATCTGCTGCCAGCTGCCAGAATCCACTACGTGATTGTCCTCCGGGTTTAGAAATCACACTGAGTAACAAAAATAATCCTGCAGAGTCATGCTGTTCCAGATAGCTTCTGACTGCAAAATAAAACTGCTACAGTAAGCTTTTTCAACCTTCAAAACATTCCCTCAAATTCAAGATGGGTGACGCCAACTACTGGGTTGCGGACTATGACCTGTCCTCTCCTTCTCCACCTGGGTTTGCCAGGGGCCCGACAGCGCTGCAGCCCATCGCAGGACAGCCAGAGCACGG
The DNA here is from genome assembly GCA_034779795.1 of Ctenopoma multispine. Lineage (NCBI taxonomy): Eukaryota > Metazoa > Chordata > Actinopteri > Anabantiformes > Anabantidae > Ctenopoma > Ctenopoma multispine. Next base: position 7,651,125 of record JAUYWH010000009.1, on the reverse strand, counting down.
GACGGCCCTGTGTTTTGTGGGCCTCCTTGTGCTTCTGCTGCTCTTTCTTGTTGTTCGCTGTGTCCGCATCCTATTAGACCCCTACAGCAGCATGCCGGCTTCATCGTGGACTGATCATAAGACGGGGCTGGACAGGGGACAGTTTGATTATGCACTGGTGTAACAACAATCAGGGGACAAAGAGAGATTAATGTGTGGTCTAGGCTAAAAGCTCAACTTCTGAAAATAAAAGAAACTTTAGTATATTATAGTAAATTGTTTTCTTAGCGCTAGTGAGTCAGTCATTCGTCTTTCAAAAACATAACACAAGCTGCACACCGAGGAAATGCAGCACGCCAGAGAGAGAGAAAGAACAGACTCACCAGAAACCCTGTATCCATCCTAATGTATTATTAGAGACATGTGTTGTACACGATGTTACAGTGCAGCTTTTAGAGTGACAAACGGTCTGGATTACGTTATGACTCCTGTTTATCATGTCATTTTGTAATTCTGTAATGATATTACAAATCCCAGAGCTGAATTACAAATAGAGAGCAGAGCTGCTGCAGGAGAGGTTCTGATTGAATGAAGGGGGAATTAAATAAGTTTAGTGCAGACATCATTTCAACAGGACTAATTTAACTCTGTTACTACAGATGTAGAAACAAGACTGTAAATGTTATATGTTGATTTACTGTTAAAAAAAAAGTATAATGACTTTTAGGAAAGTTTAGCTGAGTCAAAACTTTAGAAGATGTCAAACTAGTTTCTCGGAAACTTGCTTTAATGTGAAGCATGCTGGATGTTGTGTTGCATCAAGATAATCCTCAGGTAAATTATTTCTAATTAACCAAAGCCTCTGGAGTTTGAGGGAATCACTGAACTTGATCCCGAGCTGCTATTTGTATTTATTTCTTTCAAATTCACTGTCCTAAATCTTACAGCACTAGTTTATAATACATAACAGTTATTACAGCCTATTTTATTTGAGGTTTTGCTGTTTCGTGTCGCCATCCCTTTAAGAGGCTTATGAGACAGAGTGGGGAGGGTCACAGTGCTGAGTGAGTATGTGTCATATAAAGTTATGATTATGAAATGCATGTACACCAATTTCCTCCCCCTAATCCTTTTTGCCTCTAGGCCCAGACTGGTGCACCAGCCAAATCTGTTCAATAGTGCCTGTAGAAATATGTGAAAAGCTAATATCTATTTCATACTAATGGTATTTTTGCTCCTTTTGCCACATGTTTTATAATATAATTTTTCGCCCTTATTATATTGTAAGACTCTTTGAAATGTGGCTCTGAAAGACTCTTTACAAATAGTTTGTTAAAAAGTTGCTTGTTTCTGTAATGATGACCAAAAGACATTTGATGCAATGTTGAACTATTGTATATGATCCAACTTCCTGGATGTAGACTGTTGCTTGTAAAATTAGCTATTTTCCTAATGTTTCTTTAAAGTGGCATTCAGTTTTTTAATGAAGTAAAAGCTTTTATCTTGTCCTGCTTTTATTGCAGTCTAATTAGTCCACACACACACACACACACACACACACGGTACAGACAATACAAACACATAAACTTAAAACTGAGCGATGGCTGACCTCGCTCCTGCCCCTTAGATCAATATTAACAAAATTTAGAGCTAATGAATCAATGGAATAATCAGCTGGAGGCTCGTAAAGAGACACAGCCAGTTAATTCAACATGTCAGAGCCCCCCCAGTGATGAAATATAATGCCATGCCCATCATCACAGTACTCTGCTTGTTAGAAGAAGAACAAACTTCACTATCTATAGTTGGGTTTTTCAAATTATCTACATAAATAAGCACAAGAATATCAAAAGTACTAAACAAGTGTTTAGAATATTTAAAGTGATTGAGGGAATGGGACTGGGATCAATGGCACCTCAGACGGTTCTTCCCAGCCGTTCACGAGGGAACTTTGTCTGGTCAGCTGTGACCTCTTCTGGATACTTAGAGAACTACATCTCCACTGATGCTCAGCTTCTAAACCACGAGAAAACACATGGAGAAAGGTTTTTGAAAATTCACTTATGATAAACTAAAGTTGCCCCTGGCTGTTGAAATGACTTTGAAAACATTAACACATTAGAAGACATGCATATAATCCTTTTCTCAAAGGTCTAACTGATTGACAGTAAATATTCTGTCATATATTTGTATAATTTATATGTATAATCTTAAAATAGTTCATATAGAGCATTTGATTACCTACAAAGAAACAGCAACAAACGTTTTTATCATTTTGTTTCACACTGAAATATTTCAACAGCTTTTTGTTTTGTTTTTGATTTCTTGCCCAGAAGATGAATCCTAACGATAATTGTTACCTGAATCTTTCTGTAGCACCATCACAAGGCTGATATTTGTGGTTCTGAGTAAAATGTTTCCATAACTGTAAGGATTTGATTTTAGTGACCTCTTCACCTTCCAACTTGTGCAGGCACCAGGAGTAATACTTTAGTTTATGACCCAACACTTGCAGAACTGACATAATCTCCATCAGCCTCAGCTGTACTTTGTGTTTAATTAATAATTAGTTTGTGTTGTTTTCTATGGTCAGTATCAAATGTGTTAGTGAGGAAAATTATCTTTCGTCATAAATCTAGCACAGTGCAGGAAACAGTGCAGGGTCGGACTTTGCTGACTGGTCTGAAACAGCCCTCTACAGTTTATCAGTCTCCAACAGATGGTCGGAAGCGCAGCAGAACACCACCACCTCATTAACCCAGCAATTAACAGGACAGATTTGTGCTTCAGTGGGTTCTGACAATTTGCTTCCTTGAAAAAAACAACAAAAGCAGTCAGCTCTCATCACCCTCTTCCACACTTTACACACACACAAACTGCACAAACATGCAAATGATGCAGGATGATAGAAAAACATAACCTCGGGCCACACATGCATTTTAATGTGTTATGCTACCAACATCTGACATTATTATTATCATTGTTTTGATTATTAGTGGTATATTATTGTGAGCAGAAAGTCTGTTACTGTATAACAGCCGGTATTGCAGCGTCAGCTGATACGAATACTTCTCACTCTGTTATATGTCACATGTGATCTTGCAGGACCAAAACATCTGTGTCTCTGTTTCTGTTCTTGGACAGACTAGGCAGGTGCATACAGTATGCAAATACCTTTCTAAATATACACAAGCTATTTTCTGTCCCACAGAACGTGTGCATAAACACAGCAGGCGCATGCACAAATAGCCGTTACGTCAACATTCATTCACATGTAAATGATGTTTGTCTGTTGTAAAAATGTACACAAACTCTTCAACTTTGCCATCTGCCAGTACTCCACCACCGGTCCTTTAAGCATATCACATAACACACAGATGCCGTCAGCTGAAGAAGAGGATGGTGTGAGGAGGGCTTGGACTGTGTATCTGTGTGTTAGCGTGACTTTGGTAGAAATGGTGGCGTTTGTGTCTCCTTTAAGGGCGCTTGAGACATTAGAGTTTTTGTTATGGCAGACTCATAGTCTATAATGACAGCACGCACATTTGTTCAGCATAAAGTCTGTCAACACAGCAGCTAAGTGACAAACACAAACTTGTGTTTACTTAGGGTTATTGGTTGTTCTTGTACATGTAGGATCATGAGATACCTGTTTTTAGTGGTAATGCAGGAGAAGTCTCTCCTAAGTGTAAACTAAATAAATATAAGGAAATGTAATAATATATATGATAGATACATTAGGTTAAATGTTAGCCTTTGTTGTCCATGTTGAGTTAATGGGTCATGAACAGCCACTTTGAGCACGACACGCCCCTGATGTTTCATTAGCTGCTCAACCATCAAGCTTCATCATCATGTAAAGACACAACATACCGGTTGTCATCAAAATAAAGGTACATCTCAGTTACCTTTAGAGGTGTAATGGTTGTGCAAAGTCATGGGTTGAATAGATCAAAATGTTTTTTGTAAGAAGGGAAAAATAACAGCATGGCTGATAAATATTCTCTTTCTGTGCCATTTAGTAATCTTATATTTATATCTTATATTGTTATTCATGTTGGAAGCTGAAACAGGCAGATTTGTTCAGTTGGTTCATATAAGACGTTTTGCCTTTGGTTGTTCATTTCACCCAGGTAGCTTGTTCTACAAGTGGCTATTATTTTGAAAGTTGTGCCCAGTTTCCTTTAGTCGCGGTTGAACCGTGATGCGCGCACAGCTCGCTTCTTCTTCCGTCGTTAGGAAGCAGACACAGAGACACAACACCAGCCAAGAGACGCCGAAAGAGCAGAGATCAGCTCTTTTCCCCACGGAGCTGCTGACAGGTGAGTTTTTGCTCTGTAGCCCATCTCTTGACGCCTGCATTTATTTTCCTGTACATAGAGTATTTTGTTTTTGGTTCTCTGTGGGTGTTTTTTTTTTACATTTTATTTGTGTTATCATTTACAGTTTTGTTTCACAGCTTTGGGAAATATAAATGGTTGTTTTATAGGATTGTTGTCAATGTAATATTTTAAATTATACCTTTGCTGTGACTGACATTATATTATTATTAATTCATTATATTAATCATGTTTTAATTTTAATATTTTACTTGTGCTACAGACAGATGACACACGTGCCGAAATCACATTTAATGTAATATGCTTTAATATGCTTTCCAGTGTCTTTATGATATTTCCTCATAGCACATAGTATTCCTCTCTTTTACTGTATCACGTGCTACCACTATGACCCCCCGATCCACACACACACACACACACACAAACAAGTGATTCAGAGGCTTCTGAGGTCTCACTCAGAGTTTACTTGACCGTTTCCTCCTGTGGACAAAGACTTACCACGCCGGGTTCACCTGGATGAAATCCTAATTTGTTGGACTGAGGTTTGAATACGTTGAATCCTGTGTTCATATTCACCATGTTTACTTTGTCTTCTTCATGTCTTCCTGTCTCTTCACAACAGAATGGACCTGCTGCCTGATGTATGGAGACAGGATTACTGGCTCCCTCCAGGTGTGACCTGGAGAGACATGGAGCAGCTGGCAGACTCGGACCGACCGCAGCCTCTGGACCTTCTCGTCGCTTTGCCCCTCGCACTGGGCTTTGTCGCCCTGCGCTGTGTGTTTGAGAGGTGCATCACACATGAGCTGTCTTTGTTCTGTGAAGATGTGGGTGATGCGTTTGGGATATTGTATGCTTTACAGGACGAGTCATTGTCTTTTCTCTGCAAAGGCACGCGTGACAATGAAAAGCTTTAACCTGGTTTTTGTCACAAATGAAAAGGCCAGTATTGTTTTCCTTGGATACACTGTCATGCAGCATTTCCTGAAAATGATCAACAATCCAGTATCTATGGAGGACGCTGTCTTCGTAAGAGGATATGAGTTGTGGGGTGGTGAGCAGGTGTTTTAGGAGAGCAGCCATTGTTGTTAACAAGAAAAAAGGCCTTTGGGGACTAGAAGTAGAGAAACAGACAGAGCGAAAGACACAGAGGGGGCAGATTAGAAGTGCTTCTGTTTAAGTCGAGGCTTTACAGTGGTTATTGCATTTTTAGTGCCCACAGATATGATACTCCATTCTGTTGTTACTATATACACTACAGTGCTGACATGTGATGCGTTTCCAAAATATCAACTTTGCATGAACTAAGAAAACGTTTCATCTGCCCTAAGAAGCTGGACCACTTTTTAGAGCTCAGTACTTAAGATTATGTATTTATTTACCTACTACTATTGTGCTGTCAAATATTATCTTACTGTGTCAAGCTTATGTAGTAACTATACTATACAGTACATCCCTACACACACACACACACACACACACACACACACACACACACACACACACACACACACACACACACACACACACA
>JAUYWH010000009.1:7607024-7643928 GCA_034779795.1 Ctenopoma multispine | reverse complement strand
CACACACACACACACACACACACACACACACACACACACACACACACACACACACACACACACACACACACTCTGCTTTGTTTCCTGCCTTAACATAATCACATATACACTGTAGTCTGTCATTATCCTTTCAGTTTTTGTTTTTGATTGACTGTGGCTTAATATTCACCTGTCATCTGGTGCCTTGACCATTTCATACTGGGTGTTATATCATCATTTGTGTAACTATCTTGTTCTGCCTGTCCCCAGGTTTCTTGCTCCACCCATAGGCAGATGTTTAGGAGTAAAGAACAGATTTCAAATGACTGCTGCCCCCTCCCCAAAGCTGGAGTTGTTTTACACCCAGCGGAGCAGACGGCCGTCACAGGTCAGTCTGTAAAGAATAATTCTCTTAGTAATAGATGAGACTAACATGAGTGTTGTGATAGTAACACATCTGGGTAAAATGTGCTGTTGTTTCAGAGTGAAATTGTTGGTTTAATGTCGCTGTGTGGCAAAACCCAGAGGCAGATTGAGACTTGGTTCAGACTTCGCAGGAGCCAAGATAGGCCCTGTCGTTCCAAGAAGTTTGGCGAAGCAGCGTAAGTGATTTCCCTTTTGTTTAAATCCCAGATGACACCCCTCAAGAACCCTCCTTTCACCACCCAATGCAAACTCCAGAAACCCTGACTAGTTTTGTAAAAGAATAAACACTGTTTCAGGCTTTTTTCATTAAACTTGTTTATGTTGTTCCACTGATTTCACTGTTCTAAATGTTGGTCTATTATGTGATTTATTTTGCAGTTGGAGGTTCATTTTCTACCTCACAGCCTTTTTGGCTGGACTCACCTGCTTGATTGATGTAAGCGTGAGTTTAAAATATTTTACGGCAATGAAAAAACAAAACTGCTAAACTAACTAAACTTGCTAAAACGTGCAATGGAATTACAGCTAATAAATATCTAAACGTCAGTTATTGCTATTATTTCTACTGGTACAGGGTTCTTGTTAAATGTTTCTTCTTTTCTCTACAGAAACCCTGGTTCTGGGAGCTCAGGGAGTGTTGGAGGCAGTATCCAGTACAGGTGAAAATATACAGAATCTCACTGAGTTTAAACTGGTTTTCAGATGTTTAGTTTTTTAGTCAAGAATATTAAGTGAAGTAAACAAAACTACATCCATATATGAGCGGCCCCAAAAAAGAGTAAAGTATCATGTTTTATGTTTGATGCTTATTGATGTTTGTGTGAGACAGATCAGATTAGCTTCAGGGAGGAAACGTAATCCAAGCACATTGTAGTAAACTAACCTGTTTCCTCATTCCTACTGAAGAGAGCATTGAATACCCCACCTAAGTTCAATGTAGACTCAGTCACTCATCTTTTGATTAAAGCCACAATATGTAACCTAAGCTCGCTCCAGTGTGAGACTAGAAAACAATCTGCTCAGCTCTGCCCAGCCCTCCTTCTCCATGCTCTGCTATGATCTGAAACTTAGTAATTACATTGAAATAGTTTAAATTCTCTGATTAGTTGGTAGTTAAGAAGTTTAACCTTCTAAAAGGTTGGAGGCATATATATTTGCACTGTTGGTAATTTATTTATTAGTTTGTATTCTAAATTAGTTTGTAAGCTATATGTTAACTGTATTTGCAACTTAAACTTGAAGTGCCATGACTATATTCATGATCAACTGTTATATGAAATATTTTCTTTAATAATCAACTAGTTATTTGCTTTGTAAAACATCAACAGTCAAAAATACTGTTTGTGGATAGTTCTGAACTATCATCGAGTTGTGGCCCCAACATGCTTCCACTGTGCCACTGTGCTAAACATGCATTAAAGGACTCAGTACCTGGGGATGGTGCAGCTGCTGGAGAGCCACTGTGTAAAAGTGATTGTTCGGTGATACTGTAGTAAATTTCATTGACTCCACAGCCCCTGGAGAGAGCTCATTACTGGTACTACATGCTGGAGTTGGGTTTTTATGGCTCCCTGCTGCTGCGGATCTCTGTGGACATTAAGAGGAAGGTGAGAACCTCAGTATTCATTCATAACTTTTCTCTTTCCCTCCTGGTTCATACACATTTGCTCTCTAGGGAAATTTAATTCAACATGGTCATATTTTAGACTTGACCATAAGGCTCATTTTACTGAGTAGATACTTTTGCTTTGCTAGGATTTTAAAGAACAGGTTATCCACCATTTGGCCACCATCTTCCTGCTAAGTTTCTCCTACTGTGCCAACTACATTCGCATCGGCACCTTGGTCATGCTGCTTCATGACTCCGCTGACATCCTGCTAGAGGTAACTCACATACTGTTAAAAAGTAACCGTGGTTGGATTCAAATGCACAACTTGTACATTAAGTCCCACATGATCGATTCAAGCTCTAGAGTCATAACTTAAGCATCACGTGGGACCTCACAAATTTAATTAGTCTCTTCAGAGCATGCCACCGTAGATTCAGCTCTGTTGTTGAGTTGAGTCGAGTCATGGCAACGGGACTTGTTTCTTATTAGGTTAGAAGGTATCACTACTCTTCCAAGTAGCTTAAGCTGGTAGAAGACCTCAAAAATTCTCCTTCAGGCTAGTTTCACTTCTCATCTGACCTGATTAGGCTTGTGGACAGTGGAAGAAGGGCTATGATTAGATGTAATAACTCTTTCAATCTTTCCTACCGTCTTTAAAGTGGGTTGTTGCCGATGGCCTAACTGGTGGATTTTGATGTTTGATGTCATCCATATACCTAAACCACTTTTTCTGCACCTATAAGTTGGCAACAATAGCTGACACAGGGTGGGGAGCCCGTGTGCCTGCTTACAAAAGTCTACATAAGTGAAGTAGGTGATGTTCAGACACAGGTTCATCGGGTTCAGGTTGAGGTTGTTTCTGTTGGTGAGTGTGCTGTCTTCTTCTAATCTTTTCCGCATAGCTGTTAAGGCAGCAGTGGTGGGGATGCTGGTCAAGAGAGATGTCACAACATAGAGTACCATGGTGTCATAAATGTCCAGTTTCAGCCCCCTGACTCTGGAAGTAAACTCCTCTTAATTGTGGATGTTGTGGTCTGTCTGTCTAACCGATAGTGGCCTGGTATTAAGCAATGCTACAATATACAGTAGGCTATATATACTGTAGTTAATGCTGCTGACAGTAGTTCTGACAGGGCTCCTTCATTGTGTAGATGTCCACAACGACACGGGAATGCTACACTTAATGACCCACTATAATGAGGGTAGGATGAGTTGGGTTTGTTACAAACTCCTCTCTCTCACTTCACTGTCCACCTAACGAGTCTATTCAGGTCAGCCGAGAAGTGAAAGAACCCTGGAGGAGACATTTCCTCTCCTACTCACTTTCCTCAGACTGGAGAAGCTAAATGAATGAGAGAAAGTCCAGTTCCCATGATTCAGCTTCCAGACAACCCCTTATCAAACTAAATGATGTAAACTGCAGCCAGAGTTTACTGTGTTTCAGCAGATAAATAATGTGACTCTTCACCTCGAGTGTGTGAAATGAAACAATACAAAAGAATACTAATTATCATGATATTACTGTGAACATACAGCATATTGTTGTGGTTTATATTACTCCTTTGACTAAGTCAAACATTTATATTCTTTGCAGTCTGCGAAGATGTTCAACTACGGCACCGGCTGGAAGAAAACATGTGACACGCTGTTTGTTGTGTTTGCTGTGGTCTTCCTCGTGACACGACTGGTGATCTTCCCCAGCAAGTAAGTTTTTCTCTTAGGTGTATCTGCCAAATATAACTTCTCTACTCTGAGTCTCTACTCAGAAGAGAAATTACAAACTATTTTATTACTTACAGAATCATCCATACCACCCTGGTACTGTCAATGGAGGTCTTCGAGCCCTTTGTTGGCTACTACTTTTTTAACATCCTGCTCATGGTGCTGCAGGCTCTTCACATCTTCTGGGCTGGTTTAATCTTACGTATGGTCTATAAGTTCCTGAAAGGCAAGGTGGGAATCAGGGAAATTATTATGTCAACTTATAATTTTTTATTCAGCAACTAGGTTTTTCAGCTTTTCCATACACGTTTAACCTTGTATCTGCTCTTGCCCTCAGCTGGAAAAAGATGAACGCAGTGATGACGAGAGTGATATTGAAGAGGAAGAGGGGGATAGAGGAGGAGAAGAAAATGCTAATCGAGGCGAAAATTGTTGGGAGAGAAGTAAAGACACCCTGAACTGCAAACTCTCTATGCTGACCAACACATGTGTCCTAAATAACTTCACCAGCCACAGGACTTCTGCAGTCGATAGAAAGCGTAAAGTTAATTAAAGACTTGATTTTTTTTTACATTTCTTAATGATTTTGCTGTGTGAACCACCATATGGTTTACATATGAAATGTGTACAGTACACTTGTACTGTACTGTACTGTACTGATGATCTGCACTTTTAAGAGAACAGAACTGGACTAGTAGAGGGATGAGAGTTAGCCTGTATAAAATCATAAACATAGCAGAGGACGGTCACAGACCATCAACCTCTGGATTAGGGGTCCAACATGTTTCTGCTACAGAAGTCTGCTCCACACCTCAGGCGGGACTTGAACCCACAAACCCAGCTGCAGCAGAGCCACAATGTTAGTAACACTGAAACTATGAAAGAAAGAAACTAGATAAACAAGGTAAACTGATGTGAGCCCAAAAATAGATAGAAGAGGTCAATACTGTAAAATAATGAGATTATTGCATAACGCGCAGTAGATATTTTTATGCTGAAAATAAATCTTCTCTTTCTATGTCTCTTGTAATGACTTAAGACAATGAAACAGAAATGTATTTTTCTCTCACCACTCTTTCAAATATTGCACAATCCATCATTGAACAGGATTGTAAATGTCAAGCTTCAAGTTATAGAATAAGTGAGTTCATTATTTACCACAGACATGCAGTCAGTATGCAGTAAACATGTGAAGTTATTTTATTATGGACTTAAATGTGCCTGCACAGACTGAACTCATGCAGTATAGCTTCTTCTGCACCACAGTGACATCTAGTGGCTTGTACCACCTGAAAGCTTTTCAGTCCACCCTGTGGCTTAACACGTTTTTTACACCTGTCCATGAGAACCTGTCGGTTTTAAAGTGATATATGTGTAAACCTGTTAACTAGCTAACTTGATACACTGGAGTAGAAAAGGATCATTTGCGGATGTGTTAATAATAAAGTTATAGCATTGTGCTAAGTCGGTATAATCCTTTTGTTTGATGAAAACAAATGAACTATTTTCAGTAAATCACACGTTAAACACGGAGGGTGACGTGTGATCGTTAACTGCGCGAGGCTGCGGAGGTGTCGTCAGCTAACGTAGTTACGTTAAAACGTTTACCGCTGACGTCTAGTTAACGTCACTTACATTCTGCGCCAGTTTTATCGACTGTTGTCATCAGCTGACTATTTGTGTTTGAAATGTTTTCATGTATTTTAAAGTTTATATCACTAGTCCCTACGCGTAGCGTAGGGACTAGTGATATATATTCTGAGATGAGAATATAAAAATGTAAAAATAAACACAATGGTTACAGTTGTCTCTGTGGCGCAATCGGTTAGCGCGTTCGGCTGTTAACCGAAAGGTTGGTGGTTCGAGCCCACCCAGGGACGGCTCAAATTTATGTTTTAGTGTTTAATCTCTTACACAGTTGAAAATCTCAGAATTTTATATTAAAATTCTATTATTTGCTTTATTATACATTCGATTGTTATTGCATTTTAGAAATACTTTAGATCGTCCCCGCCGATAAATCTACACGTCAGCGTCTGTGCCCGACACACCATCCCTGCTACATCTGTGCAGATGTGTCAGAGCAGCAGATAAATAAAAAGTCTAAGCTGTTAACCTGATTTCTACTGGCTCGTCACATGGTGAATATGAACGTGATGAACGTAAGTGCAGACTTTATCAAACCGGAAGTCGCTTTACCCGCAGTAGTTCACTGTGCTATTTGTACCTGCGTACATTTTACACGTATTTTCTCCTTTAAGTGACAAAATATGCAGATTTTTGTGAGAACACTAATGAGCAAAACTAATACCGTTGAAATGGAGCCCAGTGACACTGCTGAAAAAACAAAAAAACAATGCCAAAATCCCAGACAAAGAAGTTATGTCTGTGTAATGTAGGAAAGGTTGCATAAGAGCATGTGTGTTTGCACAGAGGAGGCATCGGCGATCCATCTCTGAAACATCTGGCTCAGAAGCACATCTGTGAAAGGATGATCTGGCAGAAATATGTATACAAACATCATCTCACAGAGGTGTATTATAGAGCATGAGCTGATTGTCAGGGAATAAACCTCAGTTGTCAGTAGTAATACCTCTAAAGAGCAGGAGGAGGGCGTGGTGACAGACTGCCCTGTCTAAATGGTACCATTGTAGGTTGACTGGTAGAGTTTTCAACATTCCAGCTTAAATCAAATCAATACTTAATTTCTTAGTTCTCACTAAACCATTGTGACATTGTTACCTAATGAGACTACTTCTTGTGTGTTGAAGCATTTATTGGACAGTTCTTTGCTTTGATATCAGCTGCTAATTCACATCCAGGTGGAGTCAGCTACCACAAGAAGAAGTGTGGAGACACCTACCTGTAACGTCAGAGTCAAGAAGACACTGAAGTGGACAACTGGAATCACGGATCAGTACTGTCAGTAAAACTGTTCATCTACAGCTTCCAGCTAAGGTTAAAACATGACTGTAAAAATGTGATCACACATGGAAACTAATGTGAAAATAATGTTTTTGTCTTGAGTGATTTTTAAAGGTTAATGACCTTGCTGAAACAGTTTAGGTTAACGCTGTGGTGAAATTACACTTTATTGAACAAATGGTCAGAAAAGGCAAACCAATAAATCAGAATGACTGATGTACTGTATTCTTTGCTTTTATTGCCAAACTACCACGACAAAAGCTGAAAGTTTGAGATAGAGCTGGAATCACTGCTCACAGCTATCTTTAAAATGGGACTATAAGGCTTGAAAAAGTGAATACAAACATAACATTGTAGATGTTGTTAAACAGTACAGTCTGTGTGACATAAGACTCAGTTAAGTACATTCTGTTTTTCTTTTTATATAACATTTTTTCAGACAGTAAAATTACACCACACGGTTCACGGCTCATAGAAAACAGTACTGTCCACAGCTGAAGGTAGCGTGCTGAAAGAACGACAGAAGGCAGAAAATGTGTTCTAAACTCACTTGAATGCATCACACCAATCAGAGCGACTTGTCTATTAAGATGCGGAGCTATCATAAATAACTAAGTTAGTGGTTCCTTAAGAGCTGACGATTATTCGGACTGGACCAGTCCAAATGCCAGTTAAAACTTATCTGTAGGACTAAGTGATGACTTTGATTTCTAATGGTTACTTATTATTTACTGTAGCATTATTGATTCAAACCATAACTTTAATAGTGTAATACATCCTGTTAACATATGCTTAATAGTTACTGTAAATTATTTTAGATTTAAAGGCTCCTCACAAGCTTAAATATTGTAGACAAGCTGCTGAAAGGTCTTTTCAATGACTCTTTGGTGTCAATATTTGGATCTACTGTGAAAGTTCAAGTTGTGTATCCATGCCTTAGCCTAATATCAAATAGTATTGGCGTATTGTTTTACTGATCTTAAATATATGTAATTGTTAATTCATGTGGCAAAGCACCACCTAGAAGCACTCCACCTTTCATTATACTGTAGCTGCTACATTTTATTTGGTTAACTACAAAACTATGAACACGTTTATCTCTGCACAAATCAAACTTTGTTTACTGTTGTTTTCAGGTCAATAATTAGGAAATCTTCTAAAAATTTTTTTGTCTTGTGCGCTTTTTTATTTGCGCTGTGTCTGCTGTTCCTTTCACTTTATTTCACCAAGATCAATGAAGTATGTCATTAATATTATTTTATGCATGGACTAATCTTGTTTTAAAGATGTTTTAACATCACCTGACAAAAACAAGGCCTCTAATCAATCATACTGACACTGCATTAACTTTGTTTTTTTTTTTTTTCTGTTTTTGTTTTTTTTTACAAAAGTCATACTTATGAAAAACTACAAGCACCAGTTCTTGATATTTAATGTCTAGCACTGTGAAGCACTTACCTTAAAGTTGGTTTATTGCATTGAATGTTACCCTTGAAAGCAACATGAAGTGTTACAATAGACTGGACGGGCTTTTACCATGTATATGCTGCAGAGTACAGCACAGCCACTGCTGCACAGACACGGAGAAACCTTCCTGCAGCTGAGGTGGTTCTTGTGCTTCAAGAGGACAGGGACCAGCTCCATCTTGTTTTGTTTACTCCATGCTGTCATGGCCGTGACAAAAAAAAACTGTCTCGTGTTCAAACTCTGTTGTGGATTGTTTTTTATTTTCCCTCCTTATTTGTCGATGAGTTTAACCAGGCTCTGGCGGAGGTCATTAAGGTCAAAGATCTTGATGTCCAGAATTTCGATGGCCCTCTGAATCTCAGAATCCATGCGATCCCGATCCTCCAGAGAGTTACTCAGGTTCTGCTCTGTGTTCTGGATGCGTCGCTCCAACTCTGAATTACGCATCTCCATCTCCTACAGAGAGGAAGAATCAAAGGAGGGTGTGGGTCTAAGAACAGATGATGTCATATGTAAAACAGACAGAAATGCAAATTTCAGATTTGTGCTATTTGTTACTGTTCAAATAAAATTTGATTCAAATGTATTTTTATGATGTGCTGTTGTCAACCTAACCTAATTATTTTAGTATTACAGCACAAGTGTGTACACGATTTCTGAAAAGAATAATCACACTCCTACCCGTAGTCTGTGTATGGCTTCATCCCTGTCGTGCTCCATCTCATGGTACTCTGCTTTCTTGCTTTGCAAAATGTGGATTTCCTGGAAAAGAATGACCATCACGCTTGAGCTTGAGCAGCTGAATCGTTCATTAACACACGTGATGAACATTGCAGCTTTCTGCCTTTGACTCCAGCCGATAATAAAATGAAACATTAAAAACAAACCTCATCTTTGGCCTTCAGCAGGGCCTCCAGCTCCTCCAGGGACTGGGTCAGCTCATCTTTTAGCAGGTCACTGGGGCCTTGGCCTCCATGGGCCTCCAACTCTGCCACCTTACAACACACAAACAGAGTAGTCAAAATAGCACTGCACTAAAGCCCCTGGCCAGGATTTTTAGCATTTCACTATCACGTATTGCAGGCTAAAATGATGTTAGATTATGATAGATTTTACTACGGGATTTTAGTACAATTCTCCTGAAAGCTGATTATCCTATATACAACCTAAATATCTGACATTGGGTTTCACTGCTATTATTATCGGAATTTTTTTTTCTTTACTTAACACTTGAAAAGGGATGGTTTCAGTTTTCCCTAAGTGAAGAGAAAGTCTGTAGTCACAAAGCCAAACAGCAAACCCCTCTACCTCGGCACAGTAACAGTTTTTTTCCACAGATGCTTTATCTTTATGAGAAATTAACACAGCAGCATCATCCACATACAGACAGATCACATGTGCAGGCAGATTTTAAATAACTGATATATAATAAAATAGTAAGAAAGTAAGAAGTAGTGATTAAAAAAAGGAAAAGAGTGGATGGCAGCTCCCTCTGGTGATTTTTCATTTTTTCCTAAGTGGGGCACTGAAAGTAGGATATTGCTGCCCTACAAACCCCTCTCCCTCTCACACCACCCCAGAGACGTGAACCATTTTCAGCCACCTGGTCCCCTTCCTCAGATAGAGGAAACAAGAAATTGGTCTAAAGGAGACCTGGTTCTCACTTCTCTGGGTTAATTTGGACCAAGATGATTAAAACTGTTTCTTGGTGAAATAAGAGGAGAAAATAAGTGTAGTGTCAAAGAATTAGAAAGAAGGGAATCAGTTTCCAGCAAATGTAAAAATACTTTTTATTGATGAGAGGGGGTAGTATGAGGCACCTACATGAATCTGAGAGGTAATTCGTGTGTAAAACCTTCCTGAGGATCAGTGTATCTCAAAGAAAGACGAAGGGTTCTCCGGGTCAAACTTTTCTTTCACCTGAAAATGACGACCTAGTCAAAACCAAATTGACCTGTGCGTGCGACTTTACTGAAAGCAACAGATTAACAGAATCCCGTCAGTGTCGCCTTGTTCTTGTTTGAGCAAATCTTTTCATCAGCAGTAACCTGAGTGTCTGTTCCCGTAGCAGAACTTCACAGCCCTGTCATTTACAGAGTAATTGTGTGATTTGAATATGTAGCTTTTGGCCCACACGTTACTACAGAGCGAACAAAAGGACAAAAGATTTCAGAAACTTTTTCAGCAATGGGCTGCATAATGAACAAAGCCTTTTTTTTAAGATTTATTTTTTAAATGTAACTTTTCATTAATCACCTGTATCAAATTTTTCAGCAGGTGTTTTTCTACGGTGATCTCTGGTACTAGAACCACCTACGAAGTCTCTACAGTACAGGAGATATTCAGCAGGTTTGAATGACACGTCTCTAAACAGACACTCTGGATTAAACATCCAAAGTAAAACTAATTAAATATGTAACAAAAACAAATTTCATTTAAATATAGAGGCAGCATGCAGTAGTAGGATTTGAAGGCAACAACACTCTATGTTGTCACACTGGTGTGGTACAGACTGATTTTTGTGATTTGAACCCAGTAATAAAAAGACTTGAATGCAGCATCTTCAGTGCCCCTTGTCTCTTTGTGTGAGTACTGAAAGACAAGATTCACCTGTTCCCGCAGCCTCTCCGTCTCCTCCTGGTACGCCGCTAGCTGTTTCTTCCACTGCTCCACGTTAGCATTAGCTTCATGCAAAGCTGCCACCAGCTTGGAGTTGCTGTCCTGCAGCGTGAAGAGCTCGGCCTCCAGGTTCATCTCACAGATAGACCTGAAAAATAACATGATACAATCATTGTAATACTGTATACACAAGCCTTATGATTATATGATTTATATGGCCAGACTTGATATACACATTTAAAGCCAATGTAGCTGATGAAGATCAAATGATTTTAAGGAAATCTCCAGCTTCTGCATGTGATCTTGTAAACAGATTTATTTTTTTAACAGTTATCCTGTGTAGTAACAACCAACTTCACTGCCAAGAGCTGTAGCAGCACCTACAGACCATAGAGCACATATCTTATAAAACATGTGAATAATAATTCATATTTATTACTTACTTATAATTATAATCGATATATAATTTTCGAATGAAAATATAGTAGTGACATGCACCTGACTAAGGTGCATCACGAAACAGAGAATAAGTAGAAGTACATACCAGACATTTACAATCATTGATCTATTATATATACATGTACTATAAACTATATACATATAAATATTTATATTAATTACGTATATATATATATATCCTATGCGTACAGTCTGCAGAACCGATCAGTGAAAGTGTCTTCTGATATTTGATCCTCCATGTAACCATTCAGAAGCAGCTTTCTGTCATAAGAATCAGACTGTAGGATATTAAAGCATTGTGGGTGGCTCAGAGGACTGAATGGATGTTTACAGGCCTGGTTTGATATTATGTATGAGTCAACACTTCAACAATGGTCTCCTAATCTCCTGGACACCTCAACAAAACAAGTGACGTCAAAGCGTAATTAACCAAAGAAGTGAAAACAGTGTTAATACAGAACACTGCGGGGAAGGTGGACATTAAAGGTAACCTGCTCAACTAATAGAGTTTATGAAATCTGTACCAGCCTCATTAAGCTGCTTTTAGAATTACTGTGTCTACAGTAATATATTCCCCAAACTGATGCTGTGTTGAGCTCTGTTTTCCTGAACCTAACCTTATCCTAACCCCACTCCCTAACCACCTACATGTGAGTTACTGGAAAACTGATTCAGGACAAGGTTATTGTTTGGTTTATTACGATGTCTGCTGTTTAGGATTACTGCTACAGAATTGGACAGATGGTTCATTTAATGATATTATACTGTAAACAGTTTCATGCAGTTGACATTTTCAGAGCTTTCATCAACACTGGGGGATTCCTCAGTAGGTTAGGATTGGAGATGGTTATCACCTGTTATATGAAATCCAAAGTACGCTCATGTAAACCATCTCCATGACAACTGGGAATACTTCGTTTACTAATGAGAACCATGAGATCTGGGTGAAGGGATGGAAATTGTTTTAAGACAAAGTGGAACTGAACTACGTTCCCATAACAAACCTTCAAGCTTCAATCCACACGTGTGTATGTTGACCCAACTTTGTGTGCGCAGAACAGAAACGAGGGAACTGGACGTTCATGGCACAACAACAACCACAACTATAATCTTATCACCTGCTGTCCACAGAGTAAACATTTCACAAAGGGATTCCTACTCCAACACTTAAACCGTTTAAATAAAAGGTGAAACTGAAAGAAAGTGCTTGTGTTTTGTTGACTGTGTGTGTCTGTGTGTGCATTAATCTGTTACCCCTCAGAGAGCATCTTTTTAATGCGCTCCTTCTCAGAAGACAGCGTGATGTCTGCACTCTGGCTGCGGAACAGCTTGTCCTCCGGTCCATTCACACACATCACCGGTGGAGACTGGAGTTCATCCGAGATGTCCTGAGAAACACATCAGTAAATGGACTCTCCTAATAACACACGCGCTCAGATAAAATAAGGCAACGTGAATGACGAATAAATCAGGTAAAGTAAAGGTTTTGATACCTGCAACCACACTGGATTTGTTCTGTTTAAGATTACTTTCATACAGTTTCTGTTTTAGGTGGTGCCACATTTTACAACTGGATTTTTTATATTATATATATTTTTGATAAAATATCAACACCCTCACCTGTGAGAACTACAGAAGAAATCCAACAGGTAGAAAAACAAACAAAGAAACATGTCAGTACAAAGAATACTATTCATTACATCAAAATATCACTCAGATACACGATCAGTTATGCAGCACAGCGCCACAATTAATTGATGCAGTTGGCAAATGTCTGTAGATCTGGCTTCTCCAGCGTGTTCATTAAATCGATACAGAGTGAGAGACATCACCTGGAATCTTTTCAGCCTTACAATTAAAAGGAAGTGGCCATGTTCCTCATGACTAAGCAGACGTAACTAATGGTTAATTATTCTCTATTGATCAAAAGAGGACTGAGCTGACCACATTTTTATCTTTACAATGTTTGAGACAGAAGCTTCTCGGTAGCAGTGGGTAGGAAATACGTATGAGGCGCACTGCTGAGTGGCATGGGATAATTTTACCACCGTCCTAGTTTTCCTCACTTTTACTTCCCTCTGAGACAAGTGACCCAGCTCATCCTTCTTTCACTGCTTTAAACTGCGCACGGTGGTTCTGTGCAGTGGCTGAACTGCTGCAAAGAAACACAGGTGCATTCATCTGACCTTGGCCTCTGGCCTGTGCTCCTCAATCCTAAAACGCCAAAAATGCATCACTGGATATTTCAGTGGATCGTGACAAAGTTTTCACATTTACACTTTCTGCCTGACGCTTGCTCCACTTTCACGGTGAGCTCACCTGAGGAGCAGCGATGGTAAGCGCCGTGTTGGCCAATTCTTTATCCTGCGACTTTTCTCGTGCCAGGCGAGCAGCATCTTTCACCTCCTTAAACTTCTCTGAGAACTTTTCAAAAAGAGGATAAGTGAAAAACAGTTTTAGGTAATGAACTATTAACTACAGATAGTTGAGTAGATTCTGGTATAACCTACCTGATGCAGCTGTTGCTCTGTAGCAAAACCCAGCCCATAGACAGTGTTGGCCCTGCTGTCGGCCCACTGACCAAACTTCTGGGATGTCTTGGTGAACGTCATGCTGGGTGTGACAGTGCAATTGATAATTGCCTACAAATGCAGATAACAAAAGTGATCATCACTTTGTGCTGTTCTAAAACGCATGGACAAGACAGATGTTTATGGGAGACACAGTGCGGCAGACACACAGTGAAGTGAAGGAAATATCCAGCATTAGTAGTGTTATTTTCCATTATAAGAACAAATTATCTTGAAGGACAGCGAGTCAACGTGTGATTCATATGTGTCATTCTGATAAAGATGTCACTGATGAGAGCAGGAGTTAGTAAGAGAAATTATTTTCCTTCCAGTCAAGACAAGAGTCCAAGAGAATCTCACTTTTTTTAAAATATAAATACTTATAATTATTTTTTAAACAGTATAACACTAAAAGATGTTCTCTACACAAGCTATGATGACTAATACATATGTGAAAATTATTCCGACAAGAATAATTCTTTATATGATTTTATATATGAAAAATTCCCCATTCTGGAAAGAAAATTATTTATTTTTTAATCTAGGTGGTGCAGACATAAGTTATTTATTTTTATATTTTTTATATAAAGAACTGGATGGATATTGTTGGGTCATTATTTGAATACTACATGACTTAATGTTTTACGTTTGCTAAAAACTAAGGAAAACATCTGTGTGTGAAGCAGCTACTTTCAAACAATTTCTCCCCCGAGACAAGTTTATTATTTTGTCATTGACGACCAAAACCCAAAGCTCTGCCACACCACGATCTCTTATTGTTCAACTACAGTAAAAAAAAAAAAGAGCAAAGAACACATTTAAATCTGTCACGGGCAGCTGGAAAGATACATAGACACACACATTCATTCATCACGTCATTCTCAGGGAAGTGGCCGAAGCCACCTCTTTCCCCCTAAGCACAAGAGAAAAAGATATTACAGCAGATCTATTTATAAACCTTTTTACGTCACCTCCAGCCTTACAATAATGGAACTGATTTAAAATCACAGGATTGCAGGGCAACGGGAGCTTAGGAGGAAGCTTTTTCCTCCTTCTTTGCCATCCAACAAATGATTACATCAACGCCACTGTCCGCATTTCTGCTGTGGCTTCTTTGACATAACATGTTGGACAGTGGCAGCAGTGAAGATTATTCTGAAGCCAGACATCAGTCCTGGCAAGATTGGGCTGCTGGACGACCAACTGGCCCCCCGCACTGCCCTCTGGTAGGTTGAAATGTGGGTCAGAACAGAGGTGCTAAGAGGAGATCAGATACAGTCCCCTCCCATCCCCAGTGCTTGATGAGTCCTCTTCTTTGTAATCTAAATCCACCGGCTTGCAAGAAAGTCACTGTGGCTACTAATTTGTTGAAACTCCCTATGGTTTTCATTATTGTACAAATTGATCTCAACCTTTTTAGTTGTGGATATACAGGAATGATCTGTTTATCTTTTTATACATTCTATTAAATACATTTTCTTACTGAACAAACAACTTTGTATACATTATCAGCATTATCGTCATTACTGCCATTGCCTTCCCGCTCACCTTAGTCCCACCCACGCTGATGATGCGATAGACATTACGATTGGCATCGTAGAAGAAGGACACAGTGACGGCATGCTTGCTGGCAGGGATCCAGTTCCTCTTGGTGGCGGGGTCAATCTGGAAAACATGGGCCCGGGCGCTGAAGATCGGCTGCTCCCTGACAACACAGTTATAATGAGGACGCACGATCATTTTCAATCTGCAAGAAAAGTGAAAATCTCCCCACAGACTGAACGTTTATTAATAATGATTTCGAAGTAATTCTATATTATGTAGATATTTAAAACTCGTACTCGTCGCATAGACTAAAATATGCTTGTGCTCACAATCAAGAGTTTTTGAACCATCTCTTACTCTTTCCTACGTCATTCACCAGCCATACAGGGCTGTGACTTAGCTGGCAAATGATGTTGACTAAAACTCTATGAACCCTCTCCTGAGTCGTTCACCCTCTGCTCTGCTCCCGGCAGCGTTTGCAGAGATGTATCCTGGATACGAGGTAAATATATCAAAGCAACAAAGTCACAAGTGTCGGTAGTGGTTGAGCCACTGTCATGTGGTACTAAAAGCTAACCGCTTCAGGGTTTTCTCTCTTTTTAACTCCTTTCTTTCTCTGCTGGAGCCAAACTACGTCTAGTCTTAAGTTGTATTGATCTCTGTTGCCTGTTGTTCTTTTATCTCTCCTCTTTCCACTCACCCCAACCGGTCGAGGCAGATAGCCACCAACACTGAGCCTGGTTCTGCTGGAGGTTTTTTCACCTCAGTGCTGCTCAAGTGGGACTGTTGGGTTTTCTACATTATCCTGTATATTTTTTTTATGTGTAAAGTCTTAAACCTTACACTGTAAAGTGCCTTGAGATGACTTATGTTGTGATTTGGCGCTATATAAATAAAGTTGAATTGAACTGAACTTGTATCATGATAAGATGCTGCTCTTCTTCAAACGTATCTTTGCTGCTCCATCTCCATCTCATCGAAATCACCGTCCAGAGGTATGAAATGGTAAAAACCAGGCCACTTCTTCTATGCGGGATTGTAAGTTGCAGTGGCTTTTCCCAGTAGAACAGTATTATTTTGGCCAGTCATTGTACATTTATATCTGACCCCATTAGTGACACACAAATCCAGTAATGGTCTCTCTGTGCGTTTCTCACCACGGGAGACCACAACAGAAACTCGCACATACACAGAAGCGAAGATGTTAATATGAGCAGTGGCATTTCGATGGCGCTCCTGTCTGCTGACAATAACTCGCACTATAAGTCTTCCTCTAATCCCCCTGTTATAAGTGGATCTTCTGCTTAGTTTTCAATACCACTGATGCACTGATCTGAGGTCTGACTGAGACGAGACACTGGACTAAGTGCAGTTTGTCTGAAGCTGGAAGTGAGATTTCTGCTCTGGCTTTCTAGTGATATGCGACAATAATTTGATATTAAGTGTTGGTTATGTAGCCATGCTAAGTATTCGCAGTAATTTGTCTTCAGCACTGAGTGGTTAATAAGACAAATAAGATGCATATTGAAGCCAGAAGTGACATAAAAACAGGGGGAAAGATAGCACACTCAGTTATAAAGTTGTCCCATTACTGCTTTGATCTTGCCTGAGGTTTGGTATTTGTGCTCTCGTGACATCCAACTGAGCAACATGCACTGCTTCCCTGGCGCTCACGACAGAACAAGAGTCAAACCTGGTAGAGACGGGCGTTTACAGGCAACATGTGTGAACCAGTCAATCACTTCTCTCAATCGTCATCCTCAGCAGATGGATGCGGCCTGCAGGGCTTACTGGGGGGTCTCTAAGCACAACAAAGCAGTGATCGGATAGAAGTCAGAGCTGCATCTCAGGATGAACGATTGTGATACGAGTAATTCCTACCACAATCTACAACATCCACAATCTCCTTTACTTGATTTCTCCCATCACCCAGACCATTTACCACAAAGAAACCTCTGTTATTTTTCCTTATTTCCAGTCCTACAGTTCATCCTGTGCTAAAAGGAAGTTGGTGCTTGCAACTAAAGCCTTTAGATGCTCATCTGAAAGACAGCAGTGTCCAACGAGCAGCCAAAAAAAGCTGTATGAGGTAGTTCACAGTTGTCCTTGTGCAGATAACAGCAGCCTCACACCAGACTGCTATAGCGTACACATGGTTATTATGCACATATTTAACAAATCTGTCAGAAATTAGCAGCTTCTCCCTCCTTTTTCAAACTCCTATAAAAGCATCCCAGGCAGCGTCACTGCTAAGAATTATGGATCAAATAATCTGAAGACTCTGGGGCCACACAGTCGGAAAAACACTGCAGAATATGACCATCTTAATTTAGCAGTTACATCAAATTTTCCTGTTGAGTTTGCGAAGGGCGAAAAAGAAATGCAAACACTGTTCCAGATGTGCTGCAAATCAAAATCCATCAGGGCTGATGCTTCATATTTCTTAATTAACTCATTAAATTAAGTCCAAATGTTGCTTGTTGTAAAATCAAGATTACAGATTTTTTTCCATCTTAAGTCACTACTACAGGGAATCTCAACTTCATATGGAAAATAAGGTCAAAGTAATGAAGGTGCTTACCTTTCTCTGTGGTGAGGAAACATCTTACAAGGTGACTGAGATTTCTTGCCTACAAAAAGAGAGAGAACGAGTTGAAGCAGAACATCGACTAACCCGACAAGTATTAGGCCGAAGAACAGGAAAAAAAGACAATTATTAATATATTTTTTTCCACCAATTTCAAAACAAACTTCTTGCTTTCAGTTTTCCCTTTAAGCCTAATTTCGTGCAGGCTTTATAAAGATAGACACACTTACCCCATTTCGGTGTAAACCCTTGTTGAGTCCGTTATCTAACAATAATTCCGCGCTGGTGCTGTTGTCCCACTCAAGTCTTCTCTTTCTTTCACTGTACCCGATGCTTTTTTTTTTTCCTCCCCCTGCTTTATTCTCCAGGGGCGGAGGTTTCACTGCAAAGCGCTACACAGCTGCTGTAGCCCGCAAAGTGTCAGCGCCGTCCTGTCTTGGTCACGGGTGTCCGCGGAGAGTCACAACCCGGAGGAGGAAGAGCGGCTGACCTCGACGACTAAAGCGACCGCGGTCCCGTGTGAGTCCATATTCGACCGGAGCAGGTGTAGAGGGTTTCCTGGTCTTTCTGTCGTCGTCCTGGTGGTCGGAGGTCTCTGCTCAGCACTCTGTCCGACCGGCAGCTCGCATTCAACAGTAGAGTACCACCTGCTGGCTCCAAAGGCTCCGAGCACCCGCTACATCTGCATGAAGCAGTGAAACTGTGTCAACCTGCCCGCAGCCAAAGAGCCCGCATGTGAGCGCACCGCAACCTGGATGTTATGCGTGGATGTGCGTGGTGCCGCCAGGTTTAAGGCTTAATGAAATATCATCCCAAAGGAGACGTTATGACCTAAAAAGAACTTCACGGTCATACTACTGTAGCTGTAAAATACAGGCATCAGCCAGTTTTGATAGATTTAAGAAAGTTTTAAACACTAATAATAAAACAGGTGAATCTGTTGAAGGAGCAGAAAGAAGCAAACTTTATTTTTCCACGATTCTCTGGGAGCATCATTTTATTAACTACTAACATCAATTACTGAGCAGAAAAACTAATTGTGCCACGTGTTCAACACCAAACACGTCTTTCAGCTTAAACAGCAAAATAAATAGCAGCAAAAAATATAGATATATTACAAGAGGAAAACATCCAACCTGGAAGTTATCCTCAAGTCACAGCACATGCACAACTGTATGTGTTGGTACAGAATGAGGTTAGTAATTGGTATTTCATGAAAGTGGTGGTGATCTTCTACAGACGGTAACATCAGAAACATCTACTGATCTGCAGAGGAGTGATACAGAAAGAAAATATTAATCTGCTGCTCTATTCAGGAGACAGATTAATCACCTGCACAGCTGGAGTATTTGTTTTAGTAACTGCTTTTGTTCTGCAGAACTGTATTTAAATTTGGTCATTTTCACAAGGTTCTCTCTAGAAGTAACAATTAACCAGACATAAGTACTTAAACCACTGTTAGGACGAGAGTAAAGGTGACTAAGTTCAAGACAAACTGTTGGGAGTGTAGGTATTTTAGTGCTATGCATTTCAGTGACATAGCAGTGTCACAAAAAAAAACAAGGTTCAGCACACACTGGCAGGAAATAAGAAGCTTCACAAAACTTCATATTAACGCATATGAAATCAAAACTTACAACACAAGCAGAGAGCCAAATCTAAAACTAAGAACGAATCAACTGTTCTTCACATGGTGTTCTAATCTTTGACAGTTTCACTCTGAATAATAATAAATACTTTATTAATCCCCTTGAGGAAATTCCTGTGGACAGACAGCTCCCTTCAAGGTTTTCTATAAGCTTCAGACTTTAGGACAAGAAAGAACAAAAAACTACAGGAAGAAAAAACAAGACTTTCTCTGGACTCATGTCCTACCTACATAGATATTAAACTTGCTTTAAGTCTTAATGTTTTTATGGCAAATATCCTACTGTAGTGCATGTACAACACACAGTGTTACCTACACCTTTCTAAATACAACCCAATATATTTTTCACCCAAGTCCAACTGACCACATTTCTTACCTCATTTGTTGTCAGATGAGACCTTAGATTTCAACATCCTCTCTAGTGAGTAGTTAAATTTAGATGTTTCACAACAGAGATGAAAATTTAAGCACACAATTTATAAAAGTGATGATTCTTCCTTTTGATAATTAGGTATGTACATAAATGATCAAATTTAATCCATATTATTGACATGATTAGGGCAAATGTGTTTGGAGAGCACTGCTCTCTCAATTTGGCTTTTTGACACATTTAGCTATATATGCTCAAGAGCCTTCCTATCTGCTAGCTTCAGTAGCTTTAGGGTCAGCAGAAAAGAAGACGGATTCCTTCAGTCATAAACTGACTATAGGGTTTCATTTTCACTCTTCTGCACACTAAAAAGAAAAAGAAGAAGCAAAAAAACAAAATTGTCTCCTTCTTTGCAGACTTTGGCGCCATCCTCCTTAGACCTGGAGACAAAGGTGTTTTTCTTTTACGTTTACATTTTTAAGAGCCAATTCCACCACTTCGCAGACCACCTTGAGAAAGACCTGCCTTGAAAGACAGCTAACTACACTAGCTTACATCACTGAAAACCTCAATGAAAACAGCTTTTTTTTTTGAAAACTTTCCAACTCAAAGCTGAGAAAGAAAAGCGAATGATCCGTGGCTATGTAATCCTCAAATAATACTTCAACTGTTTGAGCCACAACACCACAAGAACGTTTGAGTTCACTCAAACAGCCAAACTCTCTCTTCTGAATGCTTAGATCTGATCAAATGCGGAGCCTCGATTCAAGCTTTGAGTTCAAAAAAAGTTGCCATGTCAACTGCTTCAAGAGTTGGGTCCACTTGTTTCCTCTCTTTCTCTCTCTCCAAGTCACAGAAGACGCCCTGTTGAGTTAGCTTGGAGGACTTGTGTGTGTGAGAGACACCTCTTCTCCATCTTCCTCAGCTTTTGGAGCAAGATTCCCAACCAAACTGCTCAGAGATCCCCGTGTTTCAGGGCCCGCAAGGGACAAGATGACACCGTTGCCCCACTCTCTCCAGAATCATTGAGACCTTCCACCTTCCACCTTGACCTGTTGAAAGTCTCGCCTCTCCAGCTGCGCTGCTTTGGCGACGACAGCTTTCTCGTTCGCCATGTCTTCACGCGTGAGCAGCAGTGCCTTCTCTCTTCCTGGTCGGTCTTCTCTTGCTCGCTTCCTGTCCAGCTCTACTCCCAGCTTTGCTCTCACTCTTGTGATTGTTTGGTTTCTCACGGTCTCTCTGTTACTTTCACACAGTGGTGCTTCGGTTGTAGCAGTGGAAAACGGGTATCCATGTTTGTTCTTTTTTGTTATTACCCAGATTAAAATACCAATGAACTAAGCTTTACACAGGCCTAGCTCCTTTCCAGCAACCTGTAAGAGACATAATAAACACATTTTAGCCATTAATCATTTCAATATGCTATTTCTCAGTTAAGTATTGTCATTTAAAGTCACAGTTCAGCAGTTTGAACAATTCTTTTGTTTTCTCACATAGAAATAGACGAGAAATATTAAATAATTAATATTAGCACAAAACTTAAACAGGACTAAGCAGATCTGTGTGTACATATCCAAATCCAACTACCACTAACTCTAAGCCTCATTAATTATGACATCTA
Organism: Ctenopoma multispine; assembly: GCA_034779795.1. Lineage (NCBI taxonomy): Eukaryota > Metazoa > Chordata > Actinopteri > Anabantiformes > Anabantidae > Ctenopoma > Ctenopoma multispine. The sequence continues at coordinate 7,622,380 of JAUYWH010000009.1, read as the reverse complement.
TCTTGTGTGAATCTGTTAGATTCATTAAATTAGGGGTGTAAAAATAACACAATTTTGATAAATTAAACACTGAAAAAAATATTGTGGTAAAAAAATATTAACGTTGAGTAATCATGTCCCGTGGTGTCCTTCACTCTGGTACTAAGCAGTTTATGAGTATATGTGTATCACTGCGTGTAGTGTAGGTGCTGAAGCGTTCTAGTCTCTAAGTCGCAAAGCATTTAACAGCGTACTAGTTTAACAGCAGAGGTCCGAGTCAAAAGCTAAAAGAGGTGTTTAACTCTAAAGTATGTAAATTACAAACATCTATTAATCATTGGTTCACTACAAAATTCATTAGGACTAAAATATGTAAAAACAATTTCACTGAAAAAATGTAAATATGTGATTATGTGATAGATTAATTAACCACAGGATAATTAATAAAGTTTTTTTTTTATGAGCAGAGAAATCATTCCTATCATCTTCAGCAGGAAAGAGTAAATATGTTTTGCCCAAATGTTCTTTTAATGTCAGTGAGCCAGTTTCATCAGTCAACAGATTAGTCACAGTTTCTTACAGTCTAGTACTGGGACAGTCCAGTGACACCACCATGTTGGTAAGCCCGCTCCCCTTGGTAGGTGGAGTCCTGGGACAAGGCCACATCAATCTGGGACTTGAACTCATCTCCTAGGTAACTGTCCTAAATTGGGACAAACAAAAATAGGAAAAGACAAGTCAACAGTTATTCACTTATTTCCAGGTGGAAAATAAATATATGGCTTTGGCATTTATGTGCAAACACATTCTGACTGTAATAAATGAACAGATTACAAACAGTTCGCCTCATACAGTGCACCACTTCATGTACTCTCTTTATACTAAATGTATGCTAAAGATATAAGAAATATTTGCCCCCTTTCTGATTTTTAAGTTTTTGGCATATTTGTCACAAACGCAGGACTCTAATCCCGATAAATGGCAAACCTGGGAGAGTTCGGGCTGGGAGAGCCCAGGCTGACTCATCTGTGACGGCTGGCTCATGTTGATGTAGCCCTGCGTCAGAGGCCCCTGGGAGAAGGGCTGGGAGACCAGGTCTTGGCTGGCCTGGCTGCCACTCATATGTCCTCCATGCCCACGGTCCACTCCATTTCCTCCACCGTGGTTCCCTGTGTTGCCACGGTTTCGTTGACGCCCACCTCGCGTTCCGCTGCCACCTCCACTTCCTGCTTTTCCCTTCATACCCCCACCACGACCTGGAAGAAAGTTAAATCAGCTATCGCATGATAGCAGCTTTCACTGAAAAATATATTACCAGTCAAAAGTTTGGACACATAGGACTTACCATTTTTCATGAAAAGATACACGTCTTCAGTTTTGTTACCATTATTGCAAAAGTTTTTTTTTTATGATCAGTCATCATATTAAATGAATAAAACTGCATTAGCAAACAAAGTTCTAATGGAAGACAGTCCTAAGGTTTGCTCATATTGGGTCTCTGTACGTTTGTGTTAAAAAACAGCTCTTTCCTGCTACATTAGTAATTTACAATATTAACATATCTACACTGTGTTTCTGATAGGATAGCCTTTTTTTCCCCTATTTCTACTGTATATTTTTCCATTTCTATGTGTATCCAAACATTTGACTGGTAGTGTATGTAGGAACTACACAGTTAGACTGGCTCCTACATTTGACATCTTTCTCACCTGCACTGGGCCCATTCACCTGTCCCATGTACCCAGATGGAGGTATAGGGGGCATCACGAGGTTGAACGGGATGGGGATATTCATGGAAGTCATGGGACTGGGACCTGTGCCAATCATACCAATCTGGTCATGGGTCTGGAAATACATGTTGGATGAACGTCCTGCAGCAAAGAGGAGTATATATTAACTTTACTTTGACTTTAATTGTTTGGTGGTGTGCGCAGCTATGTAGTTTTTTCTAACATGACAGTACACGCTGCTCTTGTTTTTGTATTTAAGAATTTTTAAAAAATGACTCACCATTACTGCTACAATCATAAACAGATCCAGGAATGAGGGCCTCCCTGGCATCGTACATCGCTGTGCTCATGAATCGACCCCCCTGTAAAACAAATTTACAGAAACTGTATTTTAGCCCACAGCTCATTAATTCTTACATGTACAGTATATTGATTTATTATGCTGTTCTCTTATGACGGTTAAGAAATCCTGATATCAGCATTCTATATGCTCCATATGTTTAACCCAGACAAACTAAGCTCACAGGGTTGATGGTGTTGACCAGTTTGCGAGGCTTGCTGAACTGCATGAGGCTCTCCCGCAGATTGTTCAGGGGGCCTTCAACCAGGACCTTTTGCTCCTTGTAGTAGTTCAGAAGATGGTTCCACAGGGGCTGTTTGGACAAAGCCTTGGGATTTCCCACAATAATTACACCATATCTAAGTGACAGGAGTGGAAGATTATTATCAGTCACTTTATGATTAAAAGTTGTCAAAAGAAAACAGAATTTCTTTTTCATTTTTTCTTTTTAAGTCAGCGCAACCTTGTATTACCTTTTTTATTGTGTTGTCTTACCTTGCCCTTGTAAGTGCCACATTTAGACGCCTGGGATCATTGAGGAAGCCAATGCCCTGGTGCTCATTGGCTCTCACACAGGACAGTATGATGAAGTCTTTCTCTCTGCCCTGAAATGCATCCACGCTGGCTATCTCCACCTCCTAAAGAAAGAATAAACACAAAGTAGTAGGAAAAAACGACAATTCTGAACAGTGAGTTTGGCTGTCTCTTCCTCACAAATGTAGGCCATATGTTTTTAGACAACTTTCTATTTATACGGTTCATTCTCACATGTGGATACAAAACACCACAAGCAGCAGTAGTTACGGAGAGAAAATGCAATCTCCACACATACAAGTCATGTCTGTGCTGCCATGTAACACAAATATAAATAAAAATGTAATTTTACCTGGTAGAGTTTGGTATGGAGAGAGCCACTAAACTGCATGTACTGGACCAGGTAGGACCTCTGTCCCTCATAGGGGGTAATGATGCCAATCTGATCAGGCTTTGCTCCGGCCTTGAGCAATCTTGTGGTTATTTTCTCCACATTGGCTGCTTCAGTCCTACATGAACAAAAGGGTCATCACATGACAAACTGTGCGTTATATTTCTGGAGATGGAAAGTGCCTATAATGGCTACTTATAAACTTTAAGAGCACTGGCTCAAGTGATTCTGAAAAAATGTAATGGCAAATCTGGAGAGAATATTAAATATTTCAAGAAATATTCTTTTGAAGACTGAAAGAGAAACATATTAGGTCAAGTTTAAACCTGTTCAGATAGGATGTTCCAGAGCTGGCAATTTCCTCTTGGCCTTGCGTGACGTAAAAGAACATTGGCTTGTCAGGCTGTGGCCACTGGAAGTCAAAGCCTTTTTTCACACGGTCAGCTACAAAAAGAAAAAGGTCAAGACTCAGCACTGGTGCTGATGATCTACAGCACACACCAACTAATACGCATCTCAAAGCGTAGGCCTGACAGGAAAAACTGCAAGCTCTCTGTGTCTCTTTGTTATGTCTATGATGAAGAATTCCTATTAATAAAACAATGTTTTTTTATTCACATACAACTAACACTACTACAACTACTTTGAAGACCAAAGACTAAGATCACTGGAAAGTATTTAGTTAAACTGTGTGAGTGGCATGCAGGGAAAGTGGCTGCAGGTTGAACCCTTGGCAGGAATTTCACATTTAACGATTGGAAAAAAACAAACAAACCTAAGTTTCACAAATTGCTTCTCTTCATCTTACCAGCAGTGACACCATTCTGCAAAGAGCCCTCATAGAAAATGTTGGAGGGGAAGGCACTGAGGGCTGGGTGCATACGGTACTGCACCTGCAGACGGATTGGCCGAATTCCCAGAACAACCAGACGCTCGAATAGAGACTGGGACAGACCTGCTTTAGCAGCCTTTTTACACATCACCACAGGGCCCAACTGGCAGTGATCACCCACCAAAATCAACTATGGAAAAAGATGAAAATTGAGATGAAAGACATAATTTTAGAAGCTGCGTCTGGAGGAATCACAGCAGACAGTTGATGGCATAGAATGATTCAAATGTATTTTCACTCTTAAAGCTCCTACCTGCTTGGCCCCCAGGACGACCGGCACCATGCACTCTGGTTCAGTGGCCTGGGTGCTTTCATCGATCAGAATAGAGCGGAATTGCATCTTGGCCAGACGAGGATCCCCTGCTCCAACACAGGTGCAGCAAATCACATCAGCATTCTGGAAGAGAAAGAAGATATATAAGCGTTTTACAATAGAACAACATTTCATTTCATAAATCCATGATAGTGAAACATTTTCTCTCTCTCTCTCTCTCTCTTTTTTTTTTTTTTTTAAAAGAGTTTAGTAAGACACACCATAAGTAGCTCCCTCTCAGCAGTGCGTCTCAGAGCTCGGTAGCGTTTCTCATCTGAGGAGGACAGTTCTCCAGTCTCATCCTTTAACTGTTGGAGCTTCTGGAGCTCTGGCATACTGCAGGTATGAAACATTTCAACAGAGATCAGTGTTGTGCTTGACTGCAAAGATGCATATTTATAATATATATTGCATTGTTTAAAGGTCTGGAATAATTTTCGGCCAATGATTTGATTTGCTACTATAAAATATTATCTTGATCTTAATTTGTTAAATACTAGTGATACAAACTGGCAACAAACAACACAACTAATACTAAAATCATCAACTCTAATCATTTAAAAACACAAACGAATGATAAACATATCCTCAACAACAAACTTTCTTTAAAAATGACCATTAACCAAATCAGGTTATGTGTTACCTGTCCATGTTACGGGTCTGGTTGTGCAGAGCCAGGAAAGAAACAGGTGAGTCAATAGCCTCTCTGCTCTTGGCACACAGCCTCACAACCTTGAGTCCTGTCTGGTGGATCTTCTCTGTCAACTGGTCAACTGCAATATTACTGGGAGCACACACCAGCACTGGCCTGAGGGACACAAGAACTCTCTTAAGCCTTTTTCACATATAACCTCTACACAATGTCAGGAGAATCAGGTCCAGACATTGTGTGTGGTTTTGCTTTTTACACATGTACTGCACAGTGAGAATGTGTCTTGACTCTCGCATGAGGAGAAACTCCACTTGTTTCTGGGAGAGGCAGGGGCACCTGAGTGTAGTAAACAGACCGAATGAATGACATGATATGGTGGAGATCACATTCAAAAATTACCCAGAGTTTGTAATAAGGGGCTTGAAGGATCAAGTTTGGGTAACCTCTGGGCCGTCTGACATTTGTGCTCTCACTTGCAGGTCACTCAGGTAAAGTCTAGATATGTTCAGGGTTCCAGTGAAGGTCTTAAAGCATAACATCCATAAACTATAATACACAGCTGAGCCACTCAGAACAACTTCATACACCTGATGAAATGGGATATCCTAAAAGACTTCAATTAGCATGCGATTTAGTGTGTATAGTCACTTTCAAGCGAAATTTAAATTGTTAATGTAACAGGTGCTCTTACCCATTGCCCTGTCTAGCAAGATGGTAGACAATTGTGGCAGAGGTTACAGTCTTCCCTGTACCTGGAGGACCCTGGATCAAACTGAGGGGACGCTGCAGCACTGTCTTCACAGCATACACCTGCATTACAACAAACCGCAACAACGTGAAACCTGAGAGGACAAGACAAAAAAACTTTCATACACTATAAAAACAGACTCATATATACTACAAGTGGTAAGCATGCAATGTTTTTGTGATATGAGTTACCTCAGACTTTAAATCGTATCACTTGCGATGCTGTTTTTTGTTTTCCGAAATTTAGAGTTGATCACTGAAATATTTCTGATGAGACATTTATAAAGTCTATCAATGAAAACAATGACCCCCACAACTTACCTGGGAGTGATTAAGATCAGGGAGGCCCTGAGCAGTGAAGCGTTTCGGCAGTTGGCACTTGATGACCACATCCTCTACCTCGTGTCCCAGCAGTTTGTGGTAGATGTAACCAGACACTGAAGTCTCATCCACAGCAAATGTCTTGAGGGCACTCTGCATCCTGGATAATGAGATGAGAAATGTCATAAAAAAAAACCCGAACAGAACCACTGCTCGAAATCAATACAAAAGAGGATGTTCATTAAACATTAGTTTACTTTTCCAAGGAATTGTTTCACTATCAGTGGTGTATAATATTACATGCAGGACATTACATATTAATAAGCTGAGAGGAAGGTGCACTGAATAGCTTAAAATGCCAGACTTTCACAGATTATGCACAGACAAACAGGACACCAATATGTAGTGTTTTAGTTTATTGATAGAACACATTGTGACAGACACAGACACATTAAGTTTGGTTGGGCATATATGTATGTGGCTTTACTCATGAATACCTGTCAAAGGAAGTGGACTTCCAAACAAAGTCAACCTGAAAGTTGTGTGGGATCTCCACTGGAGCCCCAGCACTGCTTCTTAACTCTATGGCAATCTCATCACCATAGTCTGGCACAGTAAGTCAAGGAAGAGCAGAAGCTTTGGACATACATTGTATTATTAGATATAGGCACTAACGGTTGTTATGATATCCACTCTCGGGTTGTACTGCACGAGTATTGTATCAGTTCACTAACAGGTGGTAAAGTGTGTAAGTTAAATCTATACATAGAACTTCCTTCCAAAAACTAATGGTGAGTGAGGAAAAATTTGCACATGTTGTTGTAGTTTCCACAGCTGCCACCAGGTATCACTAAATGCCCATATTTCATGGGTGAGTCGATTACCTTCATTTATAGTAAAGGACAAGTTAGTTTAGAGACCCACATGCATATGTCAGACTTTATGTTGATAAATGTGTTACTTACAGATAGTATGGGTAAAATGTTACATACAGTATATCTCTATTTAACAGTCAAAAGGATACTATCAGGAACTTTGATGACATGTCCAATGCCTTTCCATGGAGCAGCCAGGTCTCCTTTGTACCTGAGGCAAATTTCATCTCCCTGCATCAGCCGCATATCTAGAGGACAGCAGACAACAATGATCATTTTGTTACACATCACTCATGTAAAGGAACCATCAGAGCACTAAAAAAATAATCAACCAAAATGATACATTTAATGAATTTCAAAATGATGACCATGATAAGTGAGTGGTCAATGATAACCATGAACCAAAACAAATTACAAATACAAATTATTACCTGAATCAGTCTTGGGAAGAGTGAAATATGCAATCCTCTTTTTATTCAGTCCCAAGTCCCATCTTACTGTAATGTTGTCCTGAGTCTGTTAGGAAGCAACATTAAAAAAATATAACTCAGCATAGAACCAAAAGGGGGGAAGTCTGAACAGTGACTGAAACAACAAAGCTGAAATACTGTACTGATTAACTAATTATCTAAACTTTAATTAAATTACCTTGTTTCAAAGCTAATTCACAATTTAATATATTTATCACACAAATATTCCAACACAGATTTTTTTACCTGGGACTCTTTGAGTTTCTTATCATAGTCAGCCTCCAGTTTCACAAGAGGTCCAAAAATATTCTGGTACTGATAGGCATCCTCATAGCGCAGCAGTACGTGCTGCGGCTCCTCATCCACACCAGGCTTTTCCAGGTCCTCCAAGGTCGCAGTGGGATTTTCCTGCCATAAAGAAAAACAGATACATAAATGCACAACATTAAAGGAAGATTAAAATATAGATAAGCAAAACAGTGTTATATTTGTGTTTTCTATCAATGTGCTTTTTGCTCTCCTAAATTCCAGCCTTGGGAGATGGAGACGAAAAATATTTCTCACAAAAAGCACTTTGACATATCACAGTGGAAAAAACACAGACTTGGCCGAATTAAATTTAGCTGCTTCAGTTACAATATCCTGGTATTGAGCAAGTTCCAACTCCAACTTTATTTATAAAGCACTTTAAGCAACAACACGGGAATTAAGATAAAGCAATAAAAAAATAAAAAATAATAAAATAAAAACAAAATAAAATTACATACAATCAGATAAAATAAACTAAACAACATCTCACAGGGTGTCGAAAGCCAAGGAGAAGAGATGGGTTTTCAAAAGGGATTTGAAAACAGACAGAGAAGAAGTCTGTCTAACATGCAAGGGCAGGTCGTTCCACATTTTAGGAGCTGCGAAAGCAGGTTCCCCTCTGAGTTTGCTCTTAGTTTTAGGCACACTCAGAAGCAGCTGACCTGTGATACTGGGAGGCTATATAAGGCTGTAACAGTTCGGAGAGGTAGGGAGGGGCAAGAATATTAAGACGTTTAAAGGAAAATAAAATAATTTTAAAATTAATCCTAAAATGTACGGGCAACCAGTGGAGTGAGGGTAAAATTGGCTAAATGTGCTCATATTTCCGTGCAAGCAAACTGGCTCATAATAAATAAAATATTAACAATGTTTTGATATGAGCACAAAGAGATACAGAAAAGAACTACTATATATTTAAAAGTAAACTGAAGATGTGTGAAGAAAATAAAAACATGGGCATGAAACAAGCAGAGAAACCGATACTGACACAAAGAACTAGCTTAGTCAACATGCAGCTATCTGAATCACATCCATTTGTATAGATACATATCTGATTAACTATCTAGATAGTTAGACCAACCTGTGCTCAAATACAAGTTATGTAGGTTTAGAATATTTACATAGCACAATGAAAGGTGTGTTAACACAAACAATACCTTCCAGAGTTCCTCCAGCTTGTTGATCTGCTGGGCAGTGATCTGGCGGGCCCTGAGTTGCTCTTGCTCCGAGGGGATTTTGACCAGCCAGGACAGAAAGCAGCGGTCCTGAATAAGAGGCTGCCACTGTGAGCTGTCCCAATTGATGTCTTTCAGGCTGCTCTGGCTGGCACATGGCTGCCTGTTTTACAACCAAAACAAAAAGGTTAGATGATAACTCTGAAATTCTGTGTTGCATATAATTGGCCTCATTAACACGTTACCTGCACAGTAACACCACTACTGAATCAGCTTTGGCAGGAATAAAGCCCAGCAGGAAAACATTGCGACAGCCACAGTTGTAGCACTCCAGAACAGTTTCTCCCAGAGGGCCATCTTTATGCAGGGTCACCTCCTTGGACTTTGCTCTCACGAGGTGGTTTACAATGTGGCTGAAAGTGAAAAGAATGATAATTAACACACAAATAGGAGGAAATGCAGAAGACTACAATTCTTTATTTGAATGTAATGGAAATTAAACATCTTATTTGACAAGGCTAAACTAAGAGGAGTCTGGGTGCTGAACTGTCCTGGCTGCAGTCCAGACCTGTCAATAATTTGGCACATCTTGAAATGCAGAATTCAACAAAAACAGCCAGCGCTGTTGAGCAGTTAGAAGTTTATATCGGGCACAAACATTCGTCTCTCTAACTAACTCCAGCAACTGGTTTTCTTATTCACCTCCGTTATAGACTGTTATTAAAAAAAAGGGGGTTGCTGCACCAACTTTTTTCCTATAATGGTACAGCAGAGATGCTTTGAAGTCAGACTGGAAGACTCTCTGTAAGTCTTACGGTGAGGACACTGATGAACTGAGGTACCAACAAAAACTATTTGCTGCTTTCCCAACAACAAACACCTGTTCAAGAATGACATCAAAGCAATCCTGAATGAGACGGCAGTGAAGAGGCTCCAGGGAATGCTGTCCGTCAGGATCAGGGAGAGAAAGGAGACCTACAGAAGGAAACTGGAACAAAGCCACAACAAAGGATCAACACTGGCTGTAAGACCAGCAGCCAGGTGACTGAGGAGGACAGTGTATGGGGCCAGTGTATTTTCTAATTGTTTTAATAGATTCCAGGTTGAACCTCAGAGCCACCTATACTTCAGGCTCCTCAGTCCCTCCACCAAACAACTCAGTAACCACACATGTAAGAACCTTCTCAGCAGATTAGGTGAGGTGAGAGCTGTCTGCAGGGCCAGATGGAGACTGCTCCAGGGTGCTAAAAGTCTGTGCATCCAACCTATGTGGTGTTCTCCTGCACATTTTCAACCTAAGTCTGTATCTGGAGAGAATTCAGTATTTCAGCCTCATACATCACAATGGCTTTTGAGAGAGTGGTCCTGGAGTCCCTCAAACCTCTGGTCAAACCCTCACTCCAGCTTGCCTACCAGCACCAACTTGGAGTGGATGATGCCATCACTCATCTGATCTATTGCACTTACACCCACCCGGACAAGCCTGGGGGCTCAGTGAGAATTATGTTTATTGAGTTCTCCAGCGCATTTAACACCATCAGGCCTGCACTGCTGGAAGAGAAAATAAAAATCATGCAGGTTGACACTCCCATGATTTCTTGGATTTATGGACTACCTCACTGACCGCCCCCAGTATGTCCGCCTGTAGAACTGTGTGTCTGACAACGTTGTCTGTAGCACAGCTGCTCCATATAGGACAGTTCTGTCTCCCTTCCTCTTCACCCTGTACACCTCAGACTTCAGGTACAACTCATACTCCTGCCATCTTCAGAAGTTCTCTGATGACTCTGCAGCTGCAGGATGTACTCAAGGTGAAGACATCACAGAGTACCAATCAGTGGTGGTGTGTCACTCCTCTCACTATACAGGGGGGAGGAGGTGGAAGTTGTGTAAATACAATTACTTGGGAGTACACATGGACAATTAACTTGAGCTGGGTGTATTTTCTGAGGAGGCTCAGGTCCCTTAACATCAACGTCAACATGCTGTGGATGTTTTATGAGTCTGTGGTGGTGTCATCTTCTACGGTGTGGTCTGCTGGGGAACACCACCAAACTGTATAACTCCTTCCCCCTCAACAATCCTGCTCATTATTTATCTTTTCTTTCCTTTCCTTTCCTTTAAAACTGTAACAAGGTAAAACAACTTCCCCCTGAGATTAATGGTTTTTTGAACCTTGAATTAAATACTGAATTTTGCATGTGCACCTGAAGCCCAAACATTTGTGCCCACACAACACAAGACAACCTAAAACCTAAATTCAGTTTATTATTTATTATAATATTTAGTATTACGGAGAAAAAGCTGTCCAAACTTGCCTGGCCTTATGTGAAATAGTAATTGCCCCTCCCCCTAGCTAAATCATGAATAAACTGTGATTAACCAGCATTTTTTGGACAACTGAGATTAATTTCACTTGCCACATCCAGGCATGATTACTGTTAGTCCTGTTGAATTAAGAAATCACTTAATTAGAAGCTGTCTGACAAAGTGAAGCTAAAAGATCTAAAAAATTAACACATCATGCCACAATCTAAAGAAATTCAAAACAGAGGAGAAACAAAGGAATTGACATATATCAGTATGCAAATGGTTACAAAGCCATTTTTAAGGTTTTGGGACTCAATCCATGATGAGAGCCATTATCCACAAATGAAGAAAACTTGGAGCAGTGTTAAACCTTCCCAGGAGTGGCCGAGCTACCAAAATAACTCCAAGAGCACAACGATGAATCATCCAGGAGGTCATAAAAGAAAAGAACAACATCTAAAAAGCATCAGGCCTCATTTGCCTCAGTTGGGGTCAGTGTTCATGATTCAAAAGTAAAAAAAGAGACTGGGCAAAAATGCCCTTAATGGAAAAGTTTCAAGGCAATTACAATTAATTAAGACTTTTGGGCAAATATTATGTGGACTGATAACACAAAAGCTGAACCTCTTGAAAGGTGTGCTTCCCGTTACCTCTGGCATAAAACTAAGAGAGTATTTCATAAAAGAACATCACACCAACATTCAAACATGGTGGTATCTGCTTTGGCTACTTTGCAGCTTCAGGACCTGCACGACTGATGGAACCAAGCAGAACCAAATTCTGCACTCTAACAAAAATGTATGCTCTAAAAACTCTAAAAAAATCCTTAAGCACACTTGGGTAGTGCAGCAGGACAGTGATCCAAAATGTTGTCCACCGCTAAAAGTAAAAAAAAAAAAAAGCCTTTTCACAGCACTGTACAGCTGAGGCATGTAAGATTTACTCTAAAGTTTTTGACAATACTCGTTGTTAAATTACGATCATTTCCTCACATTGCTAAGTAACAACAAACACAAGAGCGCTTTGTCTCACTGTTGCTATCGTCCAGAGATTCCATCATGTTTTGCACTGAGCATGTGTGGAATGTGTCTGTGTAGGTATCCCCAACTGAAGTACAATAAGAAATGTGTGTGCATCTGTAGTGTGAGTTTTTTCGTCTTCATAACCAAACAATAACTGTCCATTACTAGCAGAGGCAAAGTTATTGACACCATTATTGTGAAGCAGTTATCACAATAAACAATACATAGCTTTGATGTACAGTGCTGTGAAAAACAAAGACACGGTTACTGTGCACTAAACTCTTAAATATCCTTATAAAGGGATATTTTACCTGTGCAACGACTCTCTCACAATTTATTTAGCTAAGTACAACACCAGGGAGAGTCAATAAAAAGTGCATAAGTCACTGTATCTTACCTGCCGGATGTGTTTCCACGGCCATTACAAAACCACTTTTTGCTGGTGTTGCAGTAGACCACACAGGCTGGATCATGAATGCCACAGTAACTAAAAAAGACAGTTAAAATGATCACGATATATAATAGATGATACGGTATTGTACAACCATAGAACTTTGGATAGAAAAGGACCTTGTGTCACAAACACAAACCTGTACTTTAGTATACTAGTATGTATATACTAATATGTATATACTAATATGTTAATATACTAATACTTACTTACTTCCTACTATAGCAGTTTCCTTTGCTTTTGTACCGTATATAAATGGACATAGGTCCCAGGGCTTCATAACCACTGAGACACTGATTTAAGTATAAAGGCAACAGCCAATGTATCTGTCTTATTAGTTTGTTCCTTTACCTGCAAGCATGTACAGGAAGGTCCTTGGTATAGTAGGTGTCCTCCTCATCCTCCTCAAAGTTCAATTCAGCCAGCAACTGACTGGCTTTTACCACAGGGTCATCTCCATTCTGTAACACTCCGTCAGGACCATTAACCTGAGAAGACATATACTGAATATGAGGAGGATCATACATATGCAAAAAGGGGGAGACTCATAGATTTCACTTTCAGTATAATATGCAGTCTGTCACACAAAAAATGGTTTGGTGACACCAGTTTCACACTGTAACTAGAGTTAACTGAAGGATGACTGTGAAGTTGGCAGCCGACTGAGTTGCCTACCGACCTGTGTGATTGTTGTTAGCATACACTTTTTAGTACATACTGGTGCTAGCAGGTATAAACAGGGGCATTTGTGGCTGGTCTGACATAGTAGAAACTCCCTGTCATTCTTGGATTATTCTTGAAAGAAGTACAAGCATGCTAGCTGTGCGTGGATGCTATGTGAGCTAGTTAGCCAGCATGGTAGCCAATTAGCGGGATAACAGCATGGTAACAGACAGAAGGCGTCATCACGCTAACTGGGGGTAGCCACCAATGTTGTTAGCTAGCTAACGTCAGCTAATTCACATTTTGTCAACACAGGATGATTTATTTTGACACCGAGCCCTCGCGAATAACCACACGCACCTGGCTGTCTAACTGACTCTGGGTCTGGCCTTGGGTCTGGCTTGGCAGGGTAAAATCGGTGAAGTCGTACTCGGAGCCCTGGGTGTCCGCTCCCAGCAGCTCGGTTTCCTCGGTGTCCAGAAACGTTAGAGTCTGCGAGCTCGGCCCGTACGCCTCGACACTCATGTTTTAACCTTATCTTTAATTCTATTTTACCAGTGTCCGAAGAGTAGTCCGCAAAATGTTACTATTCCAGAGGAAAATTAATAACTGAGGCTGATTATTGATGAGAAAATTACATAAAGGGTTAGTGTGAAAGAAACACAGACAGCCTCGACTGCGGCTGCGTTCCGTTTATCTCGTCCCCCGCTCGTTTCCTTCCCTCCCTCACTTCCACTTGTCTCCTACAGGAAGTCACCTGGAGGGAGCGAGGAAGGAAAGGGAACAAGACGTAAATGGCACAAAAATGGGACAGTTTTTACGAGTTCCCAAAAATGTTCAAACCCATAGAAAATAAGTGTGCAGTGTGTCTGCGTCATATGTATTATTTTTACAGTTGTTTTTTATAATTAGTTTTAATATTTTTTAAGACTATTATCATTATATGGTAACGCATAAGACATTTAAGTTTAAAAACGTGCAAGAAAATAAATACCAGAGATCAAGATCAATTCCTTGGTATTAAGTGTTCAAGCAGATTTTTATTATAGAAATTAAGGTATATGATTCCACTCTGTGCTGCACCTAACTATCATGTCAGAACAAGTTCAGCAGGTTTTGTTGAATGATGATGCACTACACCCAGTATTACTCACTGTGAAGGAATTCAAAAGTATATTAAATAATTAATTGTAATGCCAGCCAAACAAAGTCAGTTTTAATAGTTAATAGTTAGGGAGAGAACCTGATTTCTTAGTCGAAAGATACTTTTTTAAAGCCAAATAGCAAATGTACAATGATTGTTGTGCGCAAGGTTCTTCATCAAAGGCGACATAGAGCATAGGATGTTCTAAAAGTCAAATAACATCAGAACAATTAAGTTTCTAATAATAGAAATTAAAAAAAAATTTTAAATATCTGTCCAAAGCATTCTTTAAAAATTAAAAGTTAGTAATATTGCCACAATATTATTGTTGTATAAAAATAAGCATTTCTTTAATTTTAAGAATACCTAAAGGGCACATTATTAATCTTAATAGTCAGAGATTAGACAAATATTCTGCGATATATTTTTTACATTATTTAGCGCAGGTTCTTAAACCCACTCCTCAAGGACTCCTGCCTTTCTTAGGTCAGCGTATGACTTAATGAACACACCTCATCCAGATATATGACAGTGGGGAGGTTGGAAAACAAACAGGGAAGGGGTCGTTGTTTGACTGGGTTTTAGAACCCCTGGTTTATAGTACTATAGTTACATGTTTGTACTCTAACCAAATCTGTTGGCTGTCATATATGTTGCATGTGTAAACACCTGAAAGAAAACACAATGTATCTAGCCAACCCTCCTTTCTTGCTCTTGCACTGCAGTTAAACACAGTTAATTTTAACAAGAAAATACATGTACCACAGATTAGTTTTGAAAACAATATGCAAATAAATGCTTAATAATGTCATGCGACTACCATCTGAATTCCAACATGACAAGGCCAGAGAAAGCACATCCAGTATGAAGTACTTTAATTACACACAGATTTAAAATCTCTTTGTCCTGCAACATACATTCAGTACAAAGACAAGACACATTATTCAAACCACAAATACTGATTGCATGTGCAGTATGTTCCCTGAGAAAAACACAGTACTATTGCAGAGTTCAGAGTTCATGTATATATATATATGC
>JAUYWH010000009.1:7556643-7597382 GCA_034779795.1 Ctenopoma multispine | reverse complement strand
AGCTGTAATCACCAACAAAGGCTTTTCTACGAAGTATTAAATAAAGTGTGTTCAATACTTATTCCCTGTGTCATTTCCCTTTATTTATTATAACTCAACTTGTATACTTAAATGTTCTGATTTTTTTTATGAATTCAATATTTGGCTTGATGGCAACATCTGGTGGAAATTTTGCATCAATAGCCCACTTAGAAATCCCCTTTCTGATAAAAATGCTGATGTGTCAAATACTTATTTCCCCTGCTTTATAAATCCCTGGTGGTTTCAAGTTGAGTCTAATTACTGTCAAATTTTATAAAACACCATGACTCTGTCTGACCAGTCAGACCAGTCCCCAAGCCATATGTTTTTGATTTGACATGTTCCAAAAGGAAGAGCAGACAAGAGCAGAAAAAAGCTTGTGCCTAGACAGACAGGGTAACTGTTGCAGTTTCATTCTGACCAGCTGACTTACCCAGCTGTTCTGACAGTTGTCGTCCCCTCTCTGCAGCTACCACTCGTTCATCGTCCATATCGCATTTGTTCCCCACTAAGAGGACCTGAGCGTTGTCCCACGAGTATGTCTTGATCTGGGTCGACCTGTTAGCACAGAGTGGTCAGCTACAACAGCTTGAGTGATTTTCAAAAGCATATTAGATTTCTAAGATGCTAGAGCATTTTTTTTAGAAAGCACAGCACTCCAACAGAACTAAGTCACAGGGTTCGCCTGCATTTTGTACAAAGGTTTTTTTTTTTTTACAATCATCATTCCTGTTGGTTATGATAGCATTTTAATAGTGCTGACGTGTGGAAAATTGGGGAGGCTTAAGTGATAGCTTCAAAACAAAGCAACATAACAGAAGCAACCAGACAGGTTTTACTCAGTAATGATATTAATATGAAGGTATCACTATGCCCAGAGTCTACAGTAACACAGTAGCACAGTAACATCTAACAGCACAAAAGAAATTGTCTGGCCTGGACTGTGGATTTGAAGAATTGTTACAAAGCACAAATATATGATATATAACGGACATTATTAATGCTTCCATTTGTGTTTTCACTTGCAAACAAGTGCCGCACAACTAAAGTACACCAAGGAACTGTCACCCTTGGTTCCACAGTGTTTCTAGTCCGTGTGACTCCTGATCTCAGTCAATCATAAGTAATAAATGAAATTGTGAGCTGTGAAGTTGGCACCTTCGTGCACTCTGACATGCATACTCAGTTGTCCCTCACCAGTCTTGCACAGCATTGAAGGACTCCTCGTTGGTGATGTCATACATGAGGATGAAGCCCATGGCTCCCCTGTAGTAAGCTGTTGTGATCGTCCTGTAGCGCTCCTGGCCTGCAGTGTCCTACCCAAGTACACATGAATATCCTTATCTTAACATGTTCCTCTTGAGCATATATAATGTTTTTGTAGAACAGGAGGAGTTTGAAGGTCAGATAAAAACATACAAAAACCATGATCTGCTGTCTCAAGAACCACAGAAGGTTTCACTGTTATGTCCATCTAGAGTAAAAAAAATTAAATCTTTCTGTGCAGCTAGTTGTCACTCAACACCTGCAAAGAATTTATGGCTGTGACTCTTGAGGATTGTGCAGGTTTTAATATTGCGGATTAGGTATTACTCTGGTTTTAAGAGAGTCAGGGTTTATGGTTCATGTTAAGTACTCTTCAAGGGAATTGCCATTACACAGCCATTGCACTAATACTGGGAGCTGCAGAGACCAGTTCAACTGATAATTATTAGAGATAGACTCCACATAAGCGACGGAGGTCCATGAAAAATGTGCAGTCTCATTAAAGATGATATGCAGGCATTAATGCACTTACATTCAATCAATACTGTAGAGCAGAAATTATTAGTTTGTTAACTGAAGAGACGGCTGTTTCGATAGACTGTTAATCATTGAAGCACTTTTCAAACGACAAACTTCAGTGGTTTATGTCACGTTATATCCCTCGGCCTCTTAGGATTTTAGATCCTGCCTCACATTGTGGGAAACTGGAATAGATGTTTTAAAACTATACAATTATGAAACAAAAAAAATCAAACAGAAAATAACGTTGTAGCCAGAGTTTTTGCTTTCACAACAAATACAAACAATCACCATGGGGAGTTTTGATTTCTAATTCCTAATGTGTGCTGAAGTTCAGAGTAAAACATCAGCCATAGAAGAGCATCTGTCTCTCTAAATATCTTTCCACACATTTCTCGTCACTTTCCAAAACATCTTAAGCTGCTCTGCGAAGAAGCAGACAATCAACAACCTCAACAAGTCTGTAAGAAAGTACTGTATGTGTCCACGTTCTCACCCAGATCTGCAGTTTTATCCTCTTGTCATTCCTGTAGATGGTCTTGACCTTGAAGTCGATGCCCACTGTGCTGACAAAGGCTGGTGTGAATGAGTCATCTGCATAGCGGAAAAGGAACGAAGTCTTTCCTACACTGCTGTTTCCAATGATGAGGATTTTGAACATGTAATCAAAGTTCTGGTCCGTGGACTCCTTCTGTCCATATATGGCATTTGCAGACGCCATCTGGGGTAATGATCACACAATTATCAGTTAGTGTTAAGACGATTCTTGATGAAAGAAGAGGCTGGCACAAATTAAAATAAAAAAAAAAAAAAAAAAAACACCATACAGTGTAACCCGACACCATCAGGCACAAAAACAAATGATTAAATCCAAGCATCTTTGAACATGTCTGCAAAAACTTATTATAAATGTAATATTAAAAAGCAGGACTTACTTTTGTATATCATCATATACATGTGCAGATTGAAAACACTCCTTATGGATTACTACTAAAATATGTCCAGAAGGCCAGAGAGTTGTTAATTAGGTTGAACATTTAATTAATTTACTGTAGTGATATTTAAACTATTGGTTGGTTGGTTTTCTTCCCAACTCAATATAGTTTAAAGGCATTTTTGAAACATAATGAGAAGCAATGATAAGAAATGCACAGATACCAATCACAACCACTCTTTATAAAACAAAACCATCTGAACTCACATGCCTGACTGAAACGGCCTCATGTTCACATTTAACCCCGAGAAGGGGGTTAAAGATATATTCAGCTATGAAATGTCAGTCTCATTGACATAGCTTTTATCAGGGCACAAACTGCTGCATCCGTTTTGCCAAGAGGCTGTGTCAATACAACCAGCCAGTAGTAATTCACAGCTTTGAGTGTTTCCACTTCATGTCAATAACCCTGGTCGGGACAAGGATCGCTCAACACCGCCCCTCCAAGATAACAGGACGGAAGTACCTGGGCTTAGCAGGCTAAGCATCAGCTAAACAGACTATCCTTTCTCATCCGGGGAGGGCAGGGGACCTCCGTGGCTATTATGAATGACCATATGGTTCAGCAACAACCAGTAAATTAGACAAAATGTCAACCCCTGTAGTGGTCCCTGTCTGTATCTGAATACGTGTATTTTAAACGGCCTAAACACACATCATCCTTTCACAGCTGAGCTCATCTGCTGTTAGCTTCCTACATTAGTAGTGAATTTACAGCTAGCTGGCGGACAGGACAGGCTGGCTCATGTTAGCTGGAGAAATAAAAAAACGAAAATTACGATGCGTTCTGTTATACAGCACCACTCCCCCCAGAATAAAAACCTAACTATTATTTAAAAAGTAATCAATACAGATAAAAGTGCATATTACCTTAAAATGCATGCAATTAGGCTAGCATTCACTACCTTAAATTCTAACACGGAGTACCATTACTGATACTTAAAGGTAGCTGCAGCAGCAGCTAGCTAAGCATCCCAGCTATGTCAAATGAAGGTTACTCTTCCTTATTTACAGCAACATTTTCCAACTAAATCCTGTACCTCAAATGATCTACAAGTCGTCTGCTGCTACTGTTAAACTTATCGCATCCCGCAATAACAGAAAAAGCACAGCATTTACCATGTAAATGTGATTTTTCCTCGGCTCGCTGCAGCGGCTAGCCCAGTACCCAGCTTTGCACCTGCAGTAGTTCAAGCGCTTCTTGATTGACAGCGGGTACGCACGGAGCGTAAGGATGATTGGCAGGAAGACTGACCAATCACAGACCGTAGTCTCTCAGCGCCCCGCCCCCACACATTCTATTAAAAATGATCCGATTTTTAATCATGATTATTGGTGAAATTGATTAATTGTTATTAACTATATACGTGTGTTGCCTTTGGCTTTTTACTGATTGTTCATAATGAAACAATCAATAAAATGTATGAACAATTAAAGATTGTTCATTCATGTGTAATAATCTTACTTAGTAACAGTGTTTGGTAGCCTTTATTAAGTGATCAATAATCTCTGTTATAACGGCGATCAGTCTTTACTTTATATTCACAACAAATGTTTGATATTTTTACTAGATGTCATGTATGTTTGGATTTTTAATCATTGACGATAGATGCTGCGTACAGTACGGTCCTAAGCAATGTGACACAGCTCTTGAGGCATTATCTCTAAATTCAACCTAAAACAGTGAATACACCTGTGATTTCCAATTAAGAGTACCTATGAACAACACACCACAGCTTCTTGAATTGGAGCCACATGGTGAAGAACTGCTAGCTGATAAAGAAATTAGATTGTGAGACTTAATAAAGATTCAAAACACATAGCTCTCCATTCAAACAGAAAGAAAGAAAGAAAGAAAGAAAGAAAGAAAGATAACCAGAAAAGATTAACACCAACACAAATACTAAATACTCAATTTACAGAACAAAAATAAGTAATAAAAATGAATAACAACTAGGTAATTTTCCAGCCATAATCAGTCCTGCGTGTAATGTAGTGGGATTATTGGGTTATAAATATGATATAAATATAATTATGATAGTTTTCATCACCCCTCCCCTTAACATAAAGGAGAGTTGCTGGCAACAGGCAGAAATGATCTCCTGTGGTGCTCTGTGGAGCACTTGACAAGATGGGAGAGAGTACAAGAGCATCAGCAGACAACTGAAAATGTGCTGAAAGAGTTGCAGCACCGGAGGTGCAGTAAAACCAATACAAATAACAGACGAATCAGTGGCCACACACAATTCACAAATGGATCAGTGCTTCTGCCCTGGAACAAGGATTTGCTATGGAAATTGATGTTTTGGTAACTGATCTGATAGTGTGAAGGACATTGGGTTAACTGCTATGGACAAGTGCAAAAGGTGTACAGTGTTGGAGAGATGCCATTTACATGACACTATGAATGCAGGTTTGTATACCCTAATGTCAAAATGCTCAGCAACAGAGGACTCAAGACAGTCATCCCACACACAGTAAAAAAAACACATAAAAATTTGGAATTATAACTGGGCCAAACATGTCTCGTGACTAAAATCCAGGAGTATTTTAAGGCAGAAAGCAGAGCAACAAATCCTCTCCAGCAAAGGAGAGCTGAAAAACAATCTGTGAAGAATGGCATAACATTTCTCGATTTGTGCAGGACCGGTATTATCCATGCTGAGGAGAATTTAATCTGTCATCAAGATTATCATGTATTATTTTAAAAAAGAAAGAAGAGTCTCACTAATCAAGGCTGTGTTGACTTTTGATGCAGTTGGTTCTTACATATAGACAGTTTTTAACACTTCAATTAGTGAAGCAATTGTTCAAATGAAGTTATTATTTTGTTATACTTTACAAACCAGACAATAAGACATGAAATAGTGAAGAGTTTTTCCTTTATTTGCAAGGCATACAGTTGTAGCTGGAAAGAGGGCTGGCACATCCACTGTTAAACAGCAGAGTTTGGATTGTCAAAGCTGCAGAGTCTCAGTTTATGACCCATAGTTATAAAATCTCTAAGAAAAGAAATACTGATCTGGTATTACTTCCATAGCCATGTTACTAAAAATTTCACTTTGAATCCAAGAAGTCTGGGATCGGCACACTTATTGTAGGATTCTTCATGAATATGTGGTTTGACCAGATCAGTGGAAACAGAGGACGACAGGAAAGGAGAGATGCATCAGAAAACACAGACGAATATCTGTCACTCAACTATTTTCATACCACAAAACATGAAAGTGAATATTTTTGCTTATGCATAAGGTTATTTGAAGACATAGAGTAATGAAATGAGAAGGGGAAACAAGCTGAGTAATAGTTGCAATCTGTCTGACTCTTCAAGCTACACAGTACTATACCTCAGACTAAAAAAAATGTACTGCTCAAACATTTCTGACAAATAGTATGGAAATAATAAATAAACTTTACATGAAACACTGTGAGGAAAATGTACAAAATCAAAGAAATAGTGCCATGCAGGGAGACTGAATATTTGCATGTTGTGCTGACTAAGCTGTTGTTAAATAGTCCTTAGTGTTAAAGGCATCCTTGAGTGTTTGGTGCTGTTTATGACTACAAAAAGGATTGCACATGTTTTACCCCAGCATGTCAGTGAACACATGTATGGCCAGAAAACAAATCCCCAGATCGAAAATAAGGCGTCGAAAACCACTTTCAGCACATTAACACATGATTTACTCTGTTTCATGGTAATAAAATAAATGTCTCTCCACAGTATGTTTTGTAAGTACTCTACAGTACTAATACACGTACTCTTCCTTGAATCCTGCAGCCAATGTCATGCTGAAATGCATGAAACACATTTTTTGTACAGTCAATTATAAAAACAACAACAAAACAACTTCAGCCCTCCAATGTCTAACATTTAAGAGCTGTGGTGGTCCAGCCCGTGCAATTCAATTTAGTCACCAGGCCCTTTGCCAACAGAAAAACAGTGAAACAGTCACGTTATAGATGTTCAACTGTACTGGAAGTGCAGAACTGTAAAAGTACCATACAAAGTGCTTTGGTTTTTTCAAATACAACAAAAAAAAAACTCAGGCATTCACACATACACACAAAAAACATCACTGTTTTAAGACAACATCAGTTTCAGTTACTGTTTGAATAGGAGTTACAAAAAAGAGGAAGAAAGACATAAGGGTCAGATTGGCACACAGGGTGCTACAATCATCCAACTTTATCAGTCACTGATGGAAAGTAGCCAGTGGCAAAATGGAAATTACAGTACGGGTTGTGTCATGCTAGTTTGGCACTTGTTTTGTCATTGACTATGTCCCTGTGAAGTGCGAAATATTGACCAGTGAGAGGAAAAGAATTCTGGCACAGGACAGTCTCGTGATAACCACTTAGGTTAGTTACAGTGATGCTAACATTCTTCTTTGCAACTCATATGCTTCTTATATGCTCCTCCCATCAGTCTAGGGATATATGTAAGTGGATTCTACCAAAAATCCCACTGGTTGGAGGATGCTGTAGTAACAATAACAGATTTCAATGCATAGATTAGTGAATATGGATAGAACAGTAATACATTTGTAGCTGTACTGTAACATTTAGGATTTGCATGATGTTTGTGCTGGTTGCCTCACAGTCAATGACAAACTGCTACTTGATCAGCAGCCTTCAGTGTGTTCATGTTTTGGCTCAAGCCCTTGAAAACCACAATGAGGGCTAGCTATGAACAAAAATGTAAAGTGCTAAACTTTAACGCAAACTGATAATATAGGTGCCAAATCTAAATAAAAAAAAAGGTTCATCAACAAAACTGTAACATAACTGATATTTTGAATAGTCCTACAGTCAAATATGTTTTGAATATATTTTCCGCAGAGGCCAAAACCATGCAAATCATCTGCCTCCTGTTTCAGTTCCACTTGTCGACACTGGGAGGCACCATGTGCACAGCCTTCGCCAATATTACACTGTGCCTGGCTCAGTTTTGTTGCTGGCAAAATCATCTTGTAGCATTATAAAAAAATTGAAAGAGTAAGTCTAAACTAAAAATCTTTAAATATGCACGGCGAGCCCAGTCATTATAGTCATAGTCCTATTTGAAATAACTGCCTGCTGAACACAATTACATGGGCTGGGAAACAACAGCTGAAAGGAGTACTACATGAACAATAATAATGATAAAGTCACTCCAAATGTTTGCTACATTTAAAAATTCCTGCATAAAATCATGCATAGCTCCTTTGTGCCATGGCTTTGCTTACTTTGCTTTGCCACTTTAAAGTCTGCTATTGACCGTATCTTCATTCACTGTGTACGGGCTTAAATAAAACACAACAGGATAAACGGACAAAAAAATAAAAATGTCAGGTAATACTAAATTGTCCCTGTATACTGGACGTTTGGCAAGATGTCTTACAAGACTGTTGTGTTTTCATGATCATTCATCACTTCCACACTTTCTTTGCAAGTACTCCAGAAGAGGAAGACCATCATTAGTGTCGTTAGTTGCAGCAGACCTTGGTTTGGCTGGTTACAGGGAAAGTTTTTTTTACTTCTCATTGTCTTTGTAGACTTAATCCACAGTATGTCTGACTGAAAGACACAGAACACAAAGGGCTGGTCAGACTCAGTTTCCTGTCCTCTCAGTCTGTCTCTCTCCAGTGCAACTGACTGCTGTGTAAATCTGCAGACTTTCTTAACACCACCTCCACACCTGCCCACACTACCATACTCCCCACTGAGGTTTGTCACCCTGTCCGTGGAAATCAGAAGAGGTGCTGTTTGGTTGGAGGGGGAGAAGGGGAGTGACAGAGGATGAGGCACCGACATCAAGAAACATGAACAAAAAAGGCGAAAAGAAAAACAGTTTTTGACTGGTGCTATGTGCCAAGTCTGAAGCGCGGCATCCCGCACACGCCTTCCTGGTCTGTTTCTCTGTCTTCTGTCAGATCTTTATCTGAGTCTAAAGAAAATGTCCTGCCTGAATCAGTAGTGAGCGACTTTGGGATCCGGTGAGTTGCAGCAGACAGTGCATCACATCCACCAGAATCAGTTCTGGAGAGTTCAGATCCCCGACTCCCACTGTATCCCTCCTCTTCCTCAGGTGGACTCTCTGTATCAGATTCTCCTTCTTCTTCCAAGGTCAGCTCAAACTGGAACTTATCAGTGGAAGTGGAACCACTGCCCCCACCATGTGCTGAAGCTTCCCCTGCAAGGGCTCTCTCCTCCTGGGCTTCGGGGTTTGGTGAGGGGCTGTGGGGGATCATGCTCTGGTACCACTCTCTGTTATCCTCTAGTGTGTCCAGGATCTCCTGAGCATCTGGGTGGACCAGATCGGCCCACGTTTCCCAAAGAGGATGGACAATGTAGTCAATGAAACCCACCTGAAAGAGAGAGGGAAGAAATACAATTCTCCTTTTCTTTAAGCCAGAAACACTTCATAATGACTTACAGTAGATTTTTAATAATTATGTACTGTGACTTCTTTACTGCACCTGGTTCTTTTCTATGGAGGCATTGTGTTTGTCACACATGGGGCTGATCTCCATGCCCTTGTCTCTCTCTCTGTCCCCCTGGGTAAAAAACTCCACCATGATTCGATCTGTCCACTGTCGGTACAACTCAAGAGGTTTGGTGGGGTTACTTAGGTCTGCACAGTGCACCATATTCTGAAGAACCTGCAATGACAAAAGGACAGTGTGTGAATATAAAATTGAGATATGTACTTTCTTATTTTATCTATACATTTTTTATAAATGGTAAAGTAGATCTCTACCTGTATGCGGTCTGAATAGTTGTCCAAAAGCAGGACTCCTAGACTGGTGACTTTCTTAGTTTCAACCATAGTTTTTAGGTCTGCTAATAGGTTCATGTGTTTAGACATATCTGTAGCCAGCACCTGCAAATATGACAATCAAATTAAATTTATAACTCAGGAATTAATAATGCAGACAACTAAACTGGTTTATTCTGAGGCATAAACTGTGTCTACAATCTTAAGAGCTCTGCCAAAGCTGCCTTACCATGTCAATGACCATTTTGCGTAGCGACTGTCTCTGTTTTTTGCTGAGGTTCTGAAAGATGTCACAGTTGTCATCCTGCAGAAGCTTAAAGCCTACAGCCAGGTGGTGATTCTCCAGCACGGACGAGTCATTGTACATCAAAGCCAGCTCTGAATCTGAAGGCAAAAATGTAAAACAAAGTCTAGACAAAGCACTATAAACCACAACATTATCAAATGTAATCTAATTCCACCATCCACATTGTTTAAAACATCCAGTGCCCACACATGTTCACACAATCCATGTGGAGCTGTGCAAACTCACTGGTGTTGATGAGAAACTGATTAGAAACCCCAGGGTGATCCACATCATGAATAGCACTCGCGAACAGAGCGGCAAGGATCTCCAGATCAGTAAACACAGCCTTGGATAACACACACAAGAAGGTAGGGAGAGTCAGTGTGTGTGTGGGTGCTCAATATGACAGGACATGTACAGATACATTTGGTTCTGCTCTCTTTCTCCCTGGTTGAATTACAGCGACTGTGTACCTCCAGGGCGGGTGTGGACAGCAACACATGTATGGACTGGACCACGTCTGCAGCATGAATGTTGTTGTGGTAAGCCACGTCAGCATGGTAATGATCCTCCAGAGTCATCATGAAGGTAATGAAAGTGTCTGTAGGAATTTTAAAGGACTTCAGCAGGTCACGTTCCTACATTAACACGAGAGAGGAAAAACAACACCCAGTGAAAAAAAGATGTTTATTAAGTCCTCTTTTCACTCTTGAGATTATGCAGTACAAGAACAAAGTGCTGTGTGTTACCTGGAAGATGGTGTACATGGTGACTGTCAGTGGGCGATTCCCAGAATACTCCGAGATTTTAAAGATGTCGATGCCCCATCGGTTTATGTCCTCTAATTCCTGTTAAGCAACAGTATATGTTGTGTATGCTAAACAATGGAGAACATAACAATCAGCTGCACTGAAATGGTAATTAAGTCTTGAACTCATCCTTATACCTTGGCCAGGAGCCCTTCCTGGCTGGCGTTGACCCCGAAGCGAGGGATGGTGGAAGGTGCAAGGCTGGGGCTGTGGGTGGCCTTCTTCACGCCGCTGATCTGGGACATGGGTCGCTTCTTCTTGTCCTTCTCCTTGGTGGGGGGAGACATGATGTCCATGTCATGCTGCTTCTCTGTCAGATCAAAACAACCAAAAAATTAACAGCGCTGTCTCTCAGGAGTCACATTAGAAAAATATTATACAAATATTATATGTACAACTTTGCACTATAATGTACAAGGTTTTACCCAGGAAGGTGCTGGAGATGAACTCAGACACCTGGTTCCCTGAGCGGCTGGTCTCTGACAGCTGCGTGAGCTCTCGGTTCAGCATCCTCTTGAACTAGGGACACAAACACGCACAAGCATCTATGAGTTTGATCAAACACATTCTGTGCTTAAGGCCATTGGCGACATCTCTTTCTGTACACTAACAAAATTATAACAGAAGAACAGAGGAAAGACTTTGTGCGTCAGAAATCCTAACATGTTGAACACAGAGATTTGGGATGTGTATACCTTAAACTTTTTTTAATGTATGGTTTCTTGTCCTCATATATGTTAGATTAATACATGTAAAGTGTAAACAGAAACACTGCCTCACACACACCAAGCTCTCAGTGGCTGTGTGTGAAATTATTGATGCACTTGTAATATTTAAAAGTGCATTGCTACAGCCTTTTGTTCTTGAAAAGCTCACTTAAACACATAGACACATGTTCACAGTATCTCTGGAGTGCACGTGTGCGTTTCACTTTACACAACTGGACACATTAGAAAAACGCATGACTGACTGAATCCCAATAAATGTTGCACAGTCTAAACAGAAGTGTCAAAAGAAAATCCACTATCACAACCCGAGCAGCACTACACTCATTCACAAGCAAGCAAGCAACATGTGAGCCTCAAGCAGCTTCATCCCCTCCCACTGAGTTCGTCCCTCCACTCTCCTTACCTGAATGAACATCCACGACACGGAGATGAAATAACTCACTTCTGGCATTTCAGCGTAAACTCAAGCATGGGAGCAAAAATAAAACTGAGTGAGAGAGGTGAGAGGCTTTCTGGTCATGCTCTGACACTGCCTCCTCACAGAGAAACAGACAGCAGGGACAGTTTGTACTCCTATACCGCTTGCCCGAGCAAAATCCACTGCAAGCAGACACTCCACTGGTTAGTGTTGTAAGAGCTTTGATCAGTAGAAGCTGATGAAAAAAAACTGTTCAGAGGTCTACGGAAGAGCAAGAGAGTGGAAGCATAGCTGTGGGAATGCCGTGGGATGCAAGGATGCAAGGCAGAGAGCCACACTTCCTCACTGCCCTTGACTCTGCCTCATTCACTCAGTTACTGCCTGCACTAGTATGTGTGTAAACACAGGGAGAACGAGGTACTCTAATCCACGCCTCCTTCCAGAAATGCCTAAGAATAGCATCCAATCAGGCATGTGCTGCAGCAGAGGCTGGGGGAGATAGAGGGCTCTCATTGGCTGGCAGATGTGCAAAGTAGGCAGGACTTAGCGTGTCAGGGGACGGAGGTAGTGAGACACACCATGTGCACCAAGTTTGAAGAAGATATGAAGGAAAAGCTTTGAATGGATGGGGGGATTTCATTCATTTAGCCAAAAATAAAAACAGTACACCATGTACCACATAGTTGTGGGTACATTGGCCATTATCCTGAAAGTCATCGTAAACTAAAGATAACAAAATACTTTGACCAAAAGAAAAGAAGCTCAGAGCACGCCGAGAATAATGAAAACAATATGTTGTTGTGTATAATCAAGTTAAAACTGAATGTGAAAAAAACATTAGCCTTGATGGCACATTACAGTGGCACATTTTGGTGACATAAGTATAAATATTTCTAATTAAGTCTGGTGAACTCACGTTTTGAATTGTTAAATTACAGTTTGACCATGTTTTTAATAAGATGATGAAAAATGTCTCAGGAAAGGAACAGGAAGTCATAGTTTACTTGCTTTTATTTTGACAACCAAAGTGGTGGTGTCTGTTAACGGCTTGTGAAAAACACAGGGTGTAATGAATGTTTTCTCATTCAAAAATAAATGTTTCAGTGATCCAGAGAGGTCTTGTTCTTCCTCAGGGACAATTTCAGGCGTCATTAGAGATCTACTTTAAACAAAACCGTTCAACGAGGCCGTCAGTTACACTTAAACAGTGTTTGCTCTGGCCTCCCATGAGCTCGCCTTTGTTCCCAAGTGCCAGCGTGGATAATTCTTCCCACTCTGACTGAAGCCGCTCATTAAGTGATCTGCAGCATTGTGTGTGTGGGGGGGGTTACCTCCCACCAAACTCCAGCCTCTGCCACGTGAGCATGTGAAGTTTGTAAGGGTGTATGTATCCGAGCAGGCAAGATGAGCAGACAACATGTATGTGACGGGAAGAAGCATGTGTGTATGTGTGTGTTAGCCTGAAGAGCCTGTGTTTGTTGTGTGGGCAGCGCTGAGCTCCAGAAAAGAAGGAGGTGGAACAGACAGAGATGAGAGAGGGTGGATGGGAGGATGCCGCTCCATCTTCAACTCCCACTATCTCATTCACATTTTTCTGCACATGAGTGGGGGGAAGGGTGTGTCTGTGTGTGTATTTGCATGCATGAAACCATCCCACTCATTCATGGAATAAGCCCCTCTCTTGTCCATCAATGGTTGGGAGATTCTTTTCATATTTTCATCATGGATTCTCTCCATTATTGAGCTTTCAGATTTGATCAGGGATAAGTGAAGACTAACTGCACTTACAGTACATCACACACAAACCCCAGGCATAGTGTTGTACTTAGAGTCCATTCTAATTTGGGCAGAAATCTGCTGGTCACAGCCAATTCACACTATTAATGAAAAATGTATGACATTTGTTAACATGTTTTATTTTAATTATCTGTTCAAATAAGAAATGCTCACATATTGCGTCCAAAAGGGAAACACAAGTTCATTTCAAGCCACTAAGGTCTCATATGAAGCCACAGGTGCAGTGAAAAGAACTGATTTATATTTATAGATATTTTAACGTTCAAGGGAGATGGGCTCTGTTAAATATTGCATCGATTGTAATATGTTGAACTTTCTTTCTGTGTGTTGAACATCAGATAAGGTTCATAGAACATTTACTTGGAAATCTGGGGGGTGGAGGGGTTATGGTACAGACACAATGCTAATGATGTGTATTGTGGTAAAGAACCTTGTTTGAAGCCATCTCGCTGACAGAGTGTCGAGTTTTCAGTGTCTCTAGTTGTTCCAGACACCAGTCCAGCTCATCTAGCGTCTCTATTGCCAGCTGCTGGTGAGGCTCCTCTGTACCAATAAACGCAGAGAGAGATTATGGGACGTATTCATCTCACAACGGGCTGCAAACCTACTGTTCTTTGAGAACAGCTGGTCATGAATGAATCTAAACATTCATACTAATAAATAGATTTAATCATTGATTGACTGTAACTACTACATTTACATTTACTCATGTATCGTGCAGAACAATGTTTTCCTGTAATGACATATTCTACCATTGCGGTATTGATACTTTTGCTTTCCCCCGTCACTGGATTTTATGTATTTGTAAATTGCTTTCATTTACTAATTGATCACTGTGATGTGTTTCCACTGACCCTGTTTCCCAATTAACAAATTTAATCACGATAATGTTCTTGTCTGTCTTTACCTTTCTGACCAGTGTTCTTACAGATTAACAAACAATTCTTTTTAATGTAAGCACCAACCTGCAAGGCTGGTCTTGCACATGGATGGAGGGTTGCTGCTTGAGGACCGTGTCCTGTAGAGGGAAAACATCCCAGAGTCAGAAAATAAAAGGCACACTGTAATTACAGCATGATTATATTTGTCAGGTGTGATAATGAGATCACTAGATGATTCGTCAAGCAGCCAAGGACATTTCCTGAAAGCCTACTTGCTGGCTGTTCGATCTTGCTGGCCAGTTATGACGGCAAAGTTACTTCGGACTGTTCTCAGGCTGGCGAGGACCTGTACGACAGAAACAGGAGACTAAATGTAAAAGTTCATCAAATGGGAAGTAAATGACATGTGTGCTCTAGTGAAATCACAAATGACCCTTCAGTCATAGCTTTATATACTTGTACATGTTTCCACTTAATTCATCTTGAACTAGATCAAGTGCTTCTTAACATGGATTGCTGACAAGCCTTTGAAAGCAGATCCAGTGCTTAGAAGCTGAAGAGCTACACAGAGGCATTCCCCTCTCTCTTTATGATGCTTTGATGGCATCACACACACTCCTCTATGTCATGTCTATCACTAAATCCGCATCCAAACACTGACTCAGCGTGCAGAGGAACCCCGCAGAGTATTCGGTTTCCAGACCTGGCCCAACTGCAAGCCATATCAGTCTGCATGCAAATTTAAACAGCATGATCCAGCAGTATTGGATTCACCACTTCTTTCTCTGGGTAAAATGAGCACAAGAGTGACGCATATCCCACGCAAGAGCCAGGCAGCTCCAGCAGGATGCCTGATCCTGTTGCAGGGCCCAGCATAATGCTAAGGGACTGTTCCAGTTAAGCACCATCTGGAGTTTATTAGTGTTTTTTAAGTAAACGCGACTTTTTTTTTATTCAACTATCTGGCAAAAAGAACATACTGCCAGAGGTTGAATACAAAGGTTTCAGTGGACTCACCTGTGCGAATGGTGTGACTATCATGTCTTCTGTATGTCTGCAATACAGAATAGAATACACAGAAGGAAAGAGAGATATAAAACAGTGACCGCGGGATATATAAGCTCCTAAAATTAAAAATAAAAAAGCTAAACAACTTTTTAATATGTATTTAATAAAAATTCAACCTGGACCTGAATCCGAGATATCTCTTGCAGCTTTTAAAAGTTACCACCAGGCAGCTAGAGGGTCTTACGAGATTCCATATGTACTTGTCAGATATTGTCATTCATCACTTCCTTCTCTATCATTCTGTAAAAATGTAGCTATGTAAAAAAAGAAAAAAAAGTCATGCACTACACATAATAAGGTTGGTGAGGAGATGGACTGGGTTGGTGGAAGATGTAAATATAAAAATGTAAATACAAGTAAATAAAACCACAGAGTGTGTTATATTATATTTGGTTCTGATTAAGCGTCACATGCAAACAAACAAAACAGGACTGGGTGTTTGGGTGGGGTTTAACAGGAGCCACAGGTGAGGGGTTTGATATTTAGTCATGTTTGTCAGGAGGGAGGTGAAAAAAAGGCCATGAAGCCATCTAGAGGGAATGCAGGAGGAGCCTTCAAAGTGACAGGGTCAGTGTTTCATCTTATTTTTGTTTTATCATGTTCTCCTCACCGAGATGATAACCAGTTGACCTCCCAGTGCTTCAAGCTTTCTTCCCTTCAAAAACAGAAGGCAAGAGTTGATGAGGAGACCTGTGACTGCTTACTTTACAAACTTAATGGTGTTCAGGCTCTGCAAGTGTTTTGTGATGGAAAAACAGCTGGTTGTAGTAATGTTGTTCTTTTCCAGACCGTGAATAGTACAGATGTACGCAACAAACAGCAGGTTTAAATTCTGCTTTTAAAGCAGGAAAACAAATGCAAAAAAAGGCAAATGTGCAGAAAAGCACAAAACATTATTTATTTTATTTTTTTTAGGACCTTTATTTCGAACATTTGCAAAAAGACTGATGCTTATTGCTGATTGCTGTAAGGGAGCCGACCTTTAAACCATTGCACCATATGAATCTTCTAAATGAACACGTCCAAGCACAAAAAAGACAAGAGAGAATAACAATCATGTATATGACTTAACGCACAAGTGCAGCAGAGCCTATTGTGGAGCAGTGGTACTTACAGGTCACTGGCAGTGGAGGAGTTTCTGGAAGGACCTTTGGGTGAAAGGTCAAAGTCAGAGTCTGAGCGGTAGAGGAAAGATTCTCGCCTCTGGCTGTGAGGAACGTTTGCCTGTAATACCAGACCAGAACCAGGACTGGCCTGGGAGTCCAGGGGGCTGCGGCCCACTGACAATCCATTCTCCACATCAAAACTATGAAGAAAGAGAAAGAGAGACAGAGTGTACTGAGATTAAATGACACATTTTATACAGAAAATTACAAATAAAAGAAATTATATTTATGCCACAGGATACAAAGCAATGAAAGAAGTATCCATTCAGCCTGGTTAAATCATAAATGTAATTAGAATTTTAGTTTCAGTGAAAGCTGCAGACAATATGAATTTGAGCCTAATAAACAGATCAATGAGGACTGATCCGTAGACTGCACACTTCATTTGTTAATGAATCTGTGAAGTCTCTTTTAAAAAGGTAGAGTGGAGAAAGAGAAGAAAGAAACCAGTAAGACTGAAAGGGAGAAGGGATATAAAATTCAATAGTCCACATCTATAAATATACCAGGGTTTCATCAAAACACAGTAACACAGTGAGCTGTTTTTATCTCTTGACCAGGAAACTGCAACTTAGAAGGAAGGGCAACCATTATAAACCAGTAAAGACCACAATAAGAGCTAAAAATGATCAATTTAGGATACGTCAGTGTGAAATATGTGAGAATGTGCGTATCAAATCAGATCTGATATAATGTATCCCACAAAACAGACTGAATGAGCACTGGATTTAAATTTGTCTAACAATGAGTAATAAGAAAAAACACAACAAAATTAGACTGAAACAACAATGAATGGCTTCTAATTCTACCGGCTGCGTGTGAACTGCGTTCCTGCTGTGGCTGCACTGACCTTTAGGAAAACTGACCCACAAAGCCTTTCACAAAACCTGTGAGATACACAGATCCCGCCGAAGCATTTTATTAAATCATGAATATCAGCTGCACCCCTACATAACTTTTCAATAAAGGTAAGAAGGCTGAGTGGTTGAGGTTGCAGTTGAGGTAAAAGTGCGTGAGAAAACATACAGGGGAGGTATGTGTGTGTGTGAGGTGAAGGACTGTGAGGGAACAGCGAGTATAAAATTAGCATCGGTGTATTGACGTGGGGTCATGTGAGTGTGAATCTAAAAATAGCCCAGTGTTCAGGTGAGGAGGGGTTCCCCCCGATCAAACACGATCTGACTATGGAGAAAAACACCAAATAAAGGCACAGCAAGACCCTTCTTCACAGTCTGGGCATTTTCCTGCCTTGATCCACATCTCTATTTTCCCACAGCCCCTCTGTTGACATGCGAACCCAGAGAGACTTCTGTTCCACGCGTCTGCGTTTGGCACCACATCTCTTTTTCTAAACAGTCTGAGCAACTCCAGAGTAGAAATCCACGCTTTAGCAAAACAAGCATTAGCAAAACGTGGAGGACTTTGGATGGGTAAATGCTAAGAGACATACTTGATCTCTTTCAAATAAATATAAGAAGGAAAA
The DNA here is from genome assembly GCA_034779795.1 of Ctenopoma multispine. NCBI lineage: Eukaryota > Metazoa > Chordata > Actinopteri > Anabantiformes > Anabantidae > Ctenopoma > Ctenopoma multispine. Next base: position 7,579,186 of record JAUYWH010000009.1, on the reverse strand, counting down.
AGATATTCAATATTAAAATTTGCTGAAACGCAAGACAAACAAGAATTATGGGGCTATGGGTGCAGGAATGTTAGGTGGAAATGTGGGTCTATAAGCAAATTAGCAAAACATCATTTCAGTCTAAATATTGATTAACACAGCACTAAATAGACTTTTGTGAAAATTCTATACATAACAAGATACCTGCAACAAGCTTCTCAACAGACTAGGCTTTTCTTCTCAGCACATGTGTAATTAATAACATTAACAAGCACTTAGTCACATTAAGCATCACAGTAAGCCATGCTAATAAGTCAGTATGCAGTATTGTTAAAAGTATTAATTACACATGTAAGTTTTCAGCTCTGACATGTTATATGTCTCCTGACATTCTGCAATTCAGCCCAGACATCTGTACAACAGTCAGCTGGAAGCTCAGTTCTACTGAAACTATCAACAATCAATGACATTACAGACAAATTATTAAACAAATCATAGACAGAAACACAAAGCATAGTGGATCGTCTTAGTTTAGCTCGCTGCGATGACTTTAGTTTTGCAGGTATTTTATCATAATCTATGTATCTAACAAACTGAAATGATGGGAAGTGCAGAGATTACAGATTTATAATTAATGCTGAGGAAGTCATAAATGTCCACGCTCATGTCCTCCTGTGCCAAATTTCATGGAAATTTGAATTATAGCAGATATTTTACTCCAGCACCACACATGAAGAGTTTGGCAACATCAGGAGTCAGCGTCCTGCAAAGTCAGCAGACTCAGTGTATGTATGATGTCATCCTCTAGGGTTCATAAATGTTACAATTTTTGTGGCAATGCATCAAATATATACTGAGATATTTCAGTCAATCCCAAAAATATGAACTGCCGCATTAACTGCAGTAATACTGCAAAATAACTGCAGTGAAAACACAGTCCTGCGCTTTCTACAGTACTTTAGTAGTAGATCTGCAACATTCAAACATCCCATTCATTCCCCTTTTCACTCCTTCCTCTACTGCTCCACCACCCTCCCGCAGCATCCCCCCACTCTTCTCCCCTCCCCTCCTAGGATGCTGCATGAGGACAAGACGTTGGTGTGTTACTGACTATTATGTAACACCAGGCGAACAGAAGCCCCGATGCCTCCATTCATGTGACAGCTTCAGACATACTGACTGCACTATACATAGCCAAGGAGAGGAGTCGGAGGGAAGGAGGGGAGACAGTGGTGTGACAGTGGAGCGAGGCTGAGGTAAAATAGGGCAAAAAGAACGAGTAAATATCATTTCAAAATGAAAGAGAGCACAGTCTAGAGTATGGCCTCAGTTGGTACGATGCATGTCTACAAAAGTATAAATGTGTATGGAACAGAAAGAGAGAGAGTGTGTGTGTGTGTTTCACACAGGTTCAGATTAATCACAATTATGACTGAAAATGGAGATTTTAAATGGGCAAATGATGCCTTTACTATTCATCACAGTAGTGTATCCATTTATGTTTTCTGTTTTCACCATCTATCTCACTCTGTCCTCTCTAGTGATGCTGCACCCTTGGCTGTTTCTGCACGCCTTGGCCATAAACTCGTTTCTATTTTTGTGTCTGCACCACGATTCTGTCTCTGTGCAGCTAAATTTAGCTTCCCCATGCATGAGGAATAGACCGAGAGTGGCGGGGACGCAGCTAAAAATAGGCTTTCAGGTAAAAGACAGAGTCTTCGCCCGCCCCGCTCTTCTCTCTCTTCATCTCAGAGCAGCAGATTCTTCCCCCCATTCATGAATATTTATGGAGAAGTTTCTATTTGAAGCTGATGCCGTGGTAAAAATAGATCACAGATCAAAATATGGCCCACGTCTTTCCCTTGCTGCTATTTTAGTTCAGTTTTCTCCTTTTCTCTATCGCTCAGCTGAGTTCATTGCAAGTGAGTGAACGAAGAGACTTGACTTCGCTCATGATGCTGGACTATTTACCTTTTACCACAAAAATAATGTATTTTTGCATCAACATGTAAACCTCACATGATTCCCAATCCTAAAATCACAGGCTTCTATATAATGGCATGAACATCAAGAACATCTGTTGCTATGGTAACAAGAAACGGGTATCCATGTAAACAGCAAAGTAAAACAATAATTTGAAATAAAATAAAATGAATGTAAAATTAATTTGTAGATTCTTTTGTGAGACTATGTCAGAGAGGTGCTTTACATTTTATTCCCATCATGATCTGAGTTGTTGTATTATATATATTATATATATTATATACGTATATTCTAATCACACATGCAGGTGTTAACCCTGGGAAAGTTGACAGAATGAACACGGTTCTATAGCGTGAAACCAAAAAACCTCCATTGTACATATTCTTTAAGCATCCTAAATATGTCAGCAGGGGGATGTTGTGTTTTTAACAGGTCAAAGGTCAGGGCTCAGGCTTAGTGTGCATGTTGTCCCTACAGGAAGCTCCCACAGAAGCACCATGGCTGTTTGGATGGTCAGTGTTCAAATTGACTCCATTGTCTATATGTCTTTCACATGCTGGTGAGTTGCAGCCACCCACCTCTTCTCTACTTCTCTCACACCCTCTCTCCCTTTGTCAGACAAAAAGTGTCAAAAATAAAAAGAACAAACTGGATTTAAAAATAATACTGATTCTGTTAAGAGGGAGGGTGTTGTTTAATAATCTACTAGATCAGCTTTGGTGAGTGATGGCTGACGTGTGGAGAAGAAACTGTTTGGAGAACTGAATCACTGTGAGGAGAGGCTCCCTCTACTGGGCTTCAATGGGAATGCAAGAAGTGGAACATATCGATATTCCAGTGTACTCATGGAAATACACTGTTGTGTTTTAAAACATCACCTCAAGTTCTTTTACCCTGAACTTGAGCCACATTTTAATCTACATTGTTTTTAGATTTTACAGACCAAACAAAGAATCAATTGTGTACGTTATTAAAAATATAATCCTTAAAATACTGTACACATATGCCAGAGTTCAGGATTAGGCAATAAATAACAATATCAGTACAATATTCTTTAATATCAATAAGGTGGAATTACATAAAATTATCATGTTGCAGTTTGGTAACACTGCATTTTTCCATCTGTTAATCTGCAGATAATTATCTTTATTCATAAATTAATTGTTGTTGAAAATACTGATAAATACCAGATTATACTATATTATACTAATAGGGGGATGAGTTGAAAACAGTCCACAACCCAATGATATTCAGTTAATATAATAACACAAATGTTGAGATACATGACAATGACACAAATGTTGAGATACAGACGGTGAATGATAATAGTGAATTATCATCAAGCCGGGTAAGTAAGACACATTAAAAGACGAGCAGAGAAGATGAAGAGAAAGACTACGAAATATAGTAAATCATTTCTCTATGAATGAATGTGTTTAAATAAATCTATCCTAATTTGGCCTCTTCATTCACGTATTGAGCTCCATTCAAATGTGTGTCAGCGCCACCGTCACATATACTGTAATCAGTATACACTCAGTGTACTCAGTGACACACATACAATAAACACGCCACTACTTTTGCCAGTGTGCTGCCCAAACTGCCAACATTACTCATCATCTTAAACTCTTTCACACAAAAAACGTGTAGAGAGAGAGGTGTGTTATGGTGTTTGTTATTTAAGTGGCTGGTTGGTAAGAAATGTGATTGATGGGAACCTGACAGTGGCCCTGATACTCGACACCTCGCCTGCGTCACCGCCTGTCAGGGCAACGTCAATTCCATCTGGGGTGCATTAAAATACAGGAGCTATGGGGCAGAGTAAGAAAGAGGGAGAGCAAGAGAGGAGATAGGCCTGTAAACCAGGTCATCTGAACCTCTATTTATCATTTCCAGGCCTTTGCCGTGACACAGCCAGAGGCTGAATTAGTTATACCAGAGCCTGAGCTGCAGGACCAGCTCTGCAATTTATTCAAGAGACATTTAAAAGAACGCAGAGCACATTTTTTACTCAACTTGTGATACTTGAGAGTATTGTATTGCCTACAATCATTTAAAAAAAAAAAATTATATGACAATAAGTGAAAATGCAAGAATTAACATATGTAAAACAAAGACGGTGCAAGTGCAAAGCGCAAACTTTCTTTTGTTGCCACTGTGTCTAAGCGCTATGATCTATGCTATGTGCTCTGTATCAGAGCAGAACAAGGATTAGGACTGGTTTAATGAGACCACAAAGATCACACCAGTGGCTGAGAGTCCACATCCTGAAGTCTGAAGCTTAACCGACAGAACAAAGTGAAGCGAGTTTGAACCGCAAACACAACGGACACACTTAACTGTGATGCAATTTCAAATATACAGTGATATTTTGTATGTGTGAAGCTGTCTGGTTGTTTTGCTGTGGCCCCTCACACATATAAAACAAAAGAAACACAAACTAAGTAGCAGTGATACCAGGAAGTTACTGATCCTATTCAAGAAATACTCCATACTTTATGAAAACTGTATCATGGGGCCACTTTTGCACATTACACAAATGAAATATATTATTTCCTAAAGAATGACTTCACTCGTGACATTTAACTTAACATTGACTTCCCCATGTTAAAATACCACTGTACGTATCTGGTGAGAACTCCTCCAGATGACATCATCTGAACTCATAAACTCTGACATCATCTGTAGGTGTTTTTCAGCTAGAGGCACTTTTTTATTACAGAAAAGTCACAGGTTTAACACTATTCATATACACATACTCCTCAAATTAGAACCTTAAGATGCCCATTGAAAATCAGTGAAGTCGCCTTTTAATCACTGACCTTAAGCGGTGGATTTTCTCCAAGCATTTCATAAACCCAGTATACTGTATGTCTTTTCTCCTCTGTCCAGTGCTAGAAGCATAGACATAGAAGTCTGATTTATTCAACTGACTCTGCAAAAAAAAACATGTCTCAGAATGACTATTAATAACTATTATTCTAACTGAGTTCAAGGGTACATACAGGAAACATTATGTGACTCCCAGCTCTCTGAGTTTGTGCTCTGGTATAGAAATGATGCAACTGTAATAAAAATGTCCATTGTTCAGAATCAGGCAATCAAAACGGTCTTAAAAAGAATGTGAGCCAATGTAGCTGACACAATAGAAGAGCAGGAACACAGAATCACTTCACTGACCTTTTTATAAAAGAAATCAGTGCTGGACAGATTTGTGTGATGGGGCAAGTTTGGATAGAGGCAGTGAACTGTAAAGGACTGCATTGTTTCTTCTGTTGTCTACTTGTTTGTAGGCAGGAAGTGTTTGACTTAGGAAGACGGAGACTTATGATTTTCTTCAAGGAGTAAAAGTTGAATGTTTCAATGGAAACAATAAATGAGGTTTTTTTATTATTCTCTGAGTAAATAGATTTGAATGTGTAACTATGAATTCGTGTTACTTGATACACACACACACACACACACACACACACACTCACACACACACACACACACATTTTGGCAGCAACCTAACTAACTTGTTTAAAAACCAGCAGCTGGTCTGTAAATTTAACAAGCATGTGTCTTTGTTTTGCGTGTGTGTACATGTGTCTATTGTGTGGACAAATTTATGATACAACACTTCAAAGGGCTTTTCAGAATTATGTTTCAATCCAAGTTAAGGTAATGGCTGATTGTGATGGTTAAGGAAGGGGACTGGGGAATGCATTATATCGATGGGTGTTCTCTCTATAGAGACCAGCATCATTACTGTACTATCCACTACTATGTACTAATATTTCACTATCATGCATTATTTTGCAGCTGAAAGCAAAAAAAAACGACAGTGAAAATAAACACCACTGTAAGCTAGTGAACGTGGACGTGTTTGTTCTCTGAGTGTTTGCAGTTTTTCTTATATGTGTATTCTCAGTGTCTTATTCCCCTCTGACAGCTGTAATCAGCATCTCAGGGCTCAGCCCTCTTCCTCAGATCTTTCCTTTGGAAAACAACACAAAGCCACTGTGACGCCTGCACCGGTCAGTGCTGACCTCTGATACACTTTCCAGTGTGAAGTGGCTGCTGAGTACAGGCTCTCTGTCAATCATCAATTGATTGATACAGAAAACCTTCCTGAAAATCTGCAGTTTGCTTTTAAAGTTGCATAAGCCCTTATCTGCTGTAAAAATTCCAACAATTCATATTGTCATATTGTTGCTTTCCCAAAATCAACCTCACTGGCAGGAAGACAAACTGCAGGATAATGTGTGAACAATATGCCAAGGACATCCTACATATTGTTCATTGTGTAGTCCATTGTTTAGCCTGAATCAAAAAGTGCATCAAACATCGTGCTGTACAACACGTGTCAATGCAAATTTGGATATTGACAATATACAGTTGTTTTCACAGACAGTGATCATGTTGATGAACCTCAGTGAGTTGGAGACCTGAAGGGATTTAGAGTGAGTCACAGGAGAACCCTCATCTTCCTATGCACACACAGTCACACAAACACACACATGGACTTCAGTCTATGTTATCCTTCTGGATCATATAGCGCGGCAAAAAGAAACAAAAAACAAACAAACAGTGAAGTGAGAGGAAAAGAATTTGTGAGAGAAAAGGTTGAGAAAAGTTTAGAAGCAGTTCCATAAGCGTACTGTAACATGATCAGCGTGAGGTTTTAATGTTAAAGGTTCCTGAAGTGAGATAAAACCACAGAGACACTTTTGACATCACATGGGGAAAGAAATACACGTGTGATGATATTGTTAATCAAATGTGTTGAACTCTAACACTCATACAGCATAAACTAACTTGTTACACTTTCAGTTCAGACATTATTTAATATGGTTCATCCAAATATCAACATCCAAATAACTCATTTGACTTATTCTCAGAAAATGTATGACTTGGTTGTGGTTTTGAGAAATATTCTTTCATGCATCAAATGTTGTGAAGCTATTAGAACCAGAGTTTCCATAATGAATGCTTAAGAGAGTGGCGTGCATGCACAGCCCATGAAAAGTGAATTAACGTAACAGGCTAAATACTTTCCTGGATGTCACAGGAATAAAATCTGAATTCTCTTTAAATACAATACCTTTGCAGAGCACACACAGACCCACAAATCCATACAGCACATATAGCAACTGCGTGAAAAATGATTCCTGCATGGTCATGTCTGGACAGCTTGTCACTGCACATCTAGTGTGTCTGGCTTTTTAGGACTCAGCACTCAGTACGTAACACCTCACTTAACTCAGCCACGACTTATAAGTCTCTGTTAGTGAACGTTACAAATGACCAAATAATGTTTGACTGTGTCTCTGTTCACATCCCACATGAGTACAGTATGTGTGTGTGTGTGTGTGTGTGTGTGTGTGTGTGAGGCCTGCAACCCAACACCAGTGAACCTGTCTGTGAAGTAGATAAATGAAGCTCTACGACGCTCCCTGTGGGCCAGCCCACCATTAGAAGCCACTGTGGATTTAAAGAAATGCCTTGGAAACACTTTCAGACACATTTATTATGACAAAATGGTTTCTGGCTGCGAACTTCCTCTCCTTCGCCAGAGCCAGTGAGTTATTCTGCTTAAAGGGCACAGGATAACTTAATAATTTCTACAAATGAGCAGAGTCATGCGCAGTGACTGAAAGTTTGAATTAATTTATCACAGTCATATTGTCCTGGCAAATTTAAATACTAAATGACCTCTAGTACAAGTGGTGAATATATTTCTCCAAGAGAAAAGTGCATCTGAAGGAAGAAAAAAATTTTCTGACAGGATTTGGCATCCATGAAATCTGAGTGTATCCAACTAGATTTTGATAAATTGGGCAGATGAGGATTTGTCTTTCTCCCCCTTGTCCTCCCTGGTTGAACTGACAGATGAGCGGAGTGGGTTTCTCAGAATTGCACTTCTACAGCTCAAGCCCAGTTACCTCACTCACATTCAACCTGCCAAATCTGTCGTCTTCGTAAAACTCTTAATTCATATTAAATTACTCTGTGCATAAATCACACACTGTCACTCCCAAACACCCAACAAAGCTCATGCTTGTATTCGGTGTCAGTCTTACACTTAGAAATAATCGTTACATTTTTTTCCATCCCTCTCCTGGCTGTCATAACTTGCACGATGCTCTTTGTCGCTGCCACATTTTAGACTTTTAGGTTCTCTGCAGGCAGTGTTGAGAGACATTAGATCAATAGCTTGTACTGACACAGCAGGCTGTAAATGGTTGGAGAGTAACAAGTAACAGTAGAGCTACTTAACCACCATTTAATTCTCAATCTGACATCACAGTGCAGCTTTTGTGGACTTTTGTGAAGCCATTAACTGTAATTTTAAGACGTTTGCTTTCGAGATTAAAACACAAAAAATCCACACACACTCACACACTCTCTCATACTGTACATATACTGTAATAGGTATCATTGAGTAAATACAGTATTATGATTGTATGATTTTACCTCAGCGTCTAAATTTGGCGTCAACAAGTCCTCCAACTTTAATACGCTACATTGTGTAGAATCAAAAACTACTGCTGTGCATCTACGCACATGTCTGAAATTTCAGAGTAAACTGCAGTAATTTTGTAATTAATGCATTTTGGGTTACTAAAATTGAGCATGACCACATGGAGAGTAAGAGAATCATCAAAGTTAATACGAGATGCTATCACAATGCATTCAATAGCTGTTGAGACATTTCACTAAAAACTAACAAATGTCCACATCATGACTGTTCTAAACATCAGAGCATCACAGGCACAACAACAGTTAATGTTGGTACAAAAAAGTTCATGGCAGTCCGTCCAAATGTTGAGATGTTACAATCTCAACCAAAGTGGCTACTTGCTAAATGCTAGCGTAAAACAAGTTCCATCATGTTGTTCTGAGCTGGAAAATATAGTTAAATCAGCCTTACAGACTGCTTTCATAGCCTAAAGTCAATGTCAGGCGCATAAAATTTAAATCAAATCTGCCTTTTACAAAAAGGCAGATGTTACCTTTATAGATGAAAGCTGAAAGGAAAAACCAGTAACTGCCACTGGGCAAAAGAAAATGCAGTGAGTAGTAGTATGTTATGCATGAAGAGCAGATGTATTCAACACTACAATTTGTATGGTAAATGTTGCAATCACAGACACGTAAAAACATGCATACCCTTGCTTCACATCCATCTAAGGAGAAAGGGTTACTGTTATCTGACTGTTGTCCTCTGCAGTTACTGAGATAATTTGGCTTTAAATCACACTTTGAAGACACACAAGAAGATCTGGGTTTGGTGTCTGATGTCAAAGGCTGCAGATTTATATCCTTCCTTCCCCTGCAGGTTCATCTAGTCAGCTTTTCTCATACCTACATAAGAATGCACTCAGGCATGAATATAGTTTATATATACAAAAGACGTTCTGGAAGGAAGCTGTTGCACTTCCGAAGCCAAAAGATTTGCAATTTACACGCCATCACTAATTTACTGTCTGACTACTGTCTGGTGTTTTTATGCACAGAAATGCATCTACTTTGTAAGTGTCTTCTTGTTGAATGTGATATTAATAGATTCCTAAAATGGACACTGGCAAGGCAGACAATCTGCTCCCCCTGGAATCTGTGTCGCTGTTCCTCCAGAAAATAAAATGGTGGTGGAGACTCTGGCTTTCATCCCTGGTGAACCCAGAAAGATCAACCCCTCTACTCAGATAAAGCTCCCCCCTCCCCCCCACTGTTGGTCACATTAACTGATCATCTTCAACAAGAAATCCTGCTTCACAAAAGTACAGCCAAGCAAGTGGATCATTTAGAAGTAATCTACAAAGTAATTTGACGTGACATTTTCATACTTGCACCTAACATTTTGGCTATAAAAGAGACTTTTGGTCATTTCAAAGCAAACGTCCGTGACATTTCTTGGAATGAGGAAATAAATACAAAGCAAAACATCTGATTTTAAAATTCCCTATAATCACAAATGTTCCGCATTAGACAAATCCTGCTTAGAAAAAAACAAACCATAATGTCAACACGACTATATCTTTGAGTCCCTCTGTCACCGCCTCCCAGATAGCACCGAGGAGTACTGTACGTGTGAAGCTACAAAACTCAGAGCATACAGTAGCATTAAAGCTACAGGACGGACAGATATACTTTAATGAAATTGTTGATGATGTGTGTACAATACACATTTACACATGATTATGATGTTTTGTCTTGTGTGTGTACGACTGTGGCTGTCCCACATGTCCTGACTTACTGCAAAGTGACAGGGAAACATCCTAAAATTGCTGGTTACGCTGGTGGTTACAGCCCCACCAAAAACAAAAATTTTAATCAAACCACCATGTGAAATCCACCTCTAAATCTGGATTTCTAAATTCACTATTAACTGTATTTATCCACAAGATAACAAGTGCAAGCTCAACAGCTTTTTTCACATTAGTCTATGTTTTCTAAACTTTCCTGCCATTAAAAAAGTTTTTTTCGATTGCACACATTTGTACAACCCATTTGAACATCTTGACTGAGCTACAGTATTTATTTAATTTCTTCAATTGAACAGACATTTGGTGTCTTTTGTCTTACAAACAAATTACTCCTTGGAACAGTGCCTAGTCTAACAAAAAAGGAAACTACACCAGTGATCAAGAGGAAATATGATAAAAAAGAAATATGTTGGGAAATGCAGATATGGAACAAAAACAACTGATAAGGGCAAAAGAATGTTTTTGTAAATATTGCAGCTGATACTGTATAAAGTCCACAAAGACATTCAATCACAGATATAAAAGCTGCGCACATTCTCAAAAAAGACCATCCACAATACAAGTCAGTTTTCCAGCTTGTGAGGTAATTCTCTTTTTCTGGTACCTGAAGTCAAAATTATTAAAACTAAGAATAACGAGAACCAGAAACATGCTTCTAGCTTCATGTACTGCATTGTATGATCCATATAAAGTGCCATATGTGTGTGTGAAAGGAGAGGAGAGAAAGACAAAAGGGCTGAATGTGTATGAATGAGATGGCTCTTAATTACCGCCTGCGTTTCTCTATGATGTCAATAGGCCTGTTGACAGCGCACGGTGATCCCCATATGTTCCCACTCCGCACAGTGATACTCCTCTCCACGGAGTACCAAAACCCACAGTTCGTCGGCACACTCATCTTTCTTTAGTCTACTCTCTTTAACTTGTCCTCACCCTCCTCTTCTCAGTTGCTCCACTGCTCTCCCTCTCTTGGTTCTCCTCAGCTTGTGGCCGCTCTCATCCTTGTAAAACCCAGCCCGCTTCCTTGTCTGTCTCGCTCTGTCGGGCTGTCCGGCTTTCCACGGCTTTCCAGGAGTTCTCATTACCTCTTGCAGGAGTGGGCTCCAGCTTTAGGACCAGTGTGCAGAACCAGGATGATCAGGGCAGTGTAATGCATGTTTCTTTAAAATGAGCTTTCTCTTAGGTTATAGGTATAAATTTGGAGCGTAATCCTTCCTGAGAAGTTGAATTCCTCCTGAGAGAGCTGTGTACTCCCTGCTGCCTGTCTTGCTGCCTTGCAGGTTGTAGAAAAAGCTTTTCATCACTCTCAGCAGGGCTCCATTAGTCGGTCCATCTTGTACATCTTGTCTTGTCTGGGTCTAAATGTGGCGCAACACTGTTGCCCGCTTTCCCTTCTCCCTTTCCATCTGTCTGCTCCCTCTCTCTGCTTCTCCCCTCTGGCCACTACACCTTTAATCACATAACAAACAGAGAGCTTTCCTTTCCCTGAGCAAACTCTCCTGCTCCAGCCTGTCACAGTAGCCCTGTCCGAGCGCCCCACAGAATGTGCACAGATCTGTACGAGGAGTCTGTGTGTGCGTGTGTGTGGGAGCAGCAGAATGTGTGCGTCAGTGCATCAAGTGTGTGTGTAAGCATGTGACTGAACAAGTGTCTGTGTGTGGAGGAACAAGTTTCAGAGTGAGGTCAGAGCTGAGAAAAGGGGTGGGATCAGAGCCAGCATGGTTCCTGCCTTCCCCAAATGTTACAGCCATTTTAACCTCTTCCTGCTCCCCAACACACACACACACACACACACACACACACACACACACACACACACACAGAATTCTGATACAATCACAAGGCAACACTCTCTCTTTGGGCAGAGTACCATTATGGAGTGTGTATTAAGTGTGTGTGTGTGTGTGTGTGTGTGTGTGTGTGTGTGATATGTCTCGTCTATGTTAGGTAAAGAGATTGATGACAGGATGAGTATGATAGGGTATTACATTAAGTAGCTCTTGGGACACAGCTTTCTGAGAACAAAGAACGTGTACTGTACACACTCACACGCTTACTTGTATACAGTACTGTATGTACTCACACATAGGCTTAGGTACCAGCATGCAAGGTCACCCATATGCAGGGGCAGTGTATTTTTGAAGACCGGAAACCTTAACTGGTCGACCGCCTGCATGCTTCATATAAAAACTTAAAACAGGAACTATTTCACATGAGGTCAGCAAAATGAGAGCGGAGCCATGAATCTACAAATCTATGTTTGAAGAGACAGCATTGAGAATTATATAGCACTGAGTATTAGTAAACCTATTTTGACCTATTGACCGTTTACTAAACCGCTCAAACTGTCCAATCATAGTTTGGCAAACATACAGTAACTAAGCAGGCCTGTCAAGCTTTCCGCTTCTTCATATGTTGAACGAGAGCATAGGGAGCTATAATAACAGCGACACTCAGCATTTAAGCAATTTAATGAGTCGTTTTTTTTTAAAAACAAAAACAGATCAGAGCTAATGTTAGATATAATTTTAATGCGGTAAGAACTGGTAAAAGCAACTTAAGCACCGCTGCTAGAAATGACAAACATGCCTTGTCTACTATGTCAGAAAGCAGGGACCCACTGTTTAAGAAATTGTTGTAGTGGGAAAGTACCAAACTTATCATAATTCTCTTGAAAGTAAATGTGAGTCTCACATGTAAAGCCCAGACAGTGGTAAGCAGTGGTGACCTATAGGGTAAAGCAGGGGTTCTCAAGCTATGGTACGCGTACCGCTTGTGGTACGCAGGTTTCCTCTGGCATTAGATTCACAGCACTGCTGCATGTAGCCTAAATCTGATATCTGAATGTCTGTGAGAAATTAGAACCATGTCCAGTTTTGTTGGGGCTCTTTGATTCAGACACGCAAGCCGACAAACCCAAAACACAGGACGGTAACGCCGCTAAGTTGATTGAAGTTGTTCACGCTGACACGCAGAAGGCAGACAGCTGTGTGTGCATACCTCACCCTTTTGATCTCTCAGGCTTTTTTTTACGTACGGTCACATGGACAGAAAGTGTCTTATTCACAGACGTCGCTGAAATCTGTTGGTTGAACAGGGTGTGATGGTAAATCGCCTATTTCTGAATCCAGAGTGATCCCACAGGTTGCTGCGTGTCAGCGAGAACCAACTTCTATCAATGCAGCGACCTTATTACTGGTGGTGAACGGAGACATGTGATCATTGTTGCTACATCTGATTGGCGAAACTAATGTTTGGAATAAAATGGTCAAAAACTAAAGTAACGAGTGTTGCTCAGTGTAGAGGAGTAAGAAGAGTTTCTTCTTCACAAAACTAATCAGGTAAAAGTAAAATGTATGGTGCAGTAAAACTAAAAAAGTTCCGTAAGTAAATGTAATGGAGTAAATGTTCCTTGTTTCTTCTCACCTCTGATCATAATGGTGGTACTGACAGCAATATTTTTTGAGTTGTTACCCAGTGTAAAATGTTTGAGAACCACTGGGGTAGAGAATCTCGCTTAACTGGAAAGTTGCAGGTCCAACCCTGATCTAAAAAAGCTGGATTGCACTCAGCTTCCAGAAATGAATGTGTTTTTCAGGAACTTTATGTTCCTGTAAAAAAAACTAATTATCACTGAATAAATACAGTTCAAAAAACAGGTCTGTTTTCCCTACAGTAAAATAAATATTGTCAACCTATATACAGCCAGAGATAGCTTCATAACCCAGTGGTTTACTCTCATGTAGCACTAGCTAAAGCTACCGGAGGAAAGAAGCACAAGCAATGTGGTGTGGCTGGCTGCATCGAAGAACACAAGTTGTAACATGTGCTACAAAACTTGGGGAAAGCAAGTGGTGAAAGGTCGAACTTTATTTTGGATGGAAAAGTTGCCACTTACAGCTTCACTAACTTGCGACAGCATAATGCAAACCAAACATTTTCTGAAAGACGTATTGATACCAAAAAACATCCTTGTATATAAGATGGCGCCCAAGTAACTTTATGTTTACTAACTGCATGATGAAAGAGAGACGTATTTTTGTATTGTAGCCAGCATGTCCTTTTCACTTTAGCCTACATACCCATACAAATGTCAGTGACAAGGTGTTTAATTAACCATGCAGAAACATTCTGCCTAAGCCAACTGGTGCAGGAGAATCACTCTGGGTCTGACTGTGGGTCAAACCCTGTTGGTTGCTATACTGTGGTAGCGTGTAGGTGGAACACCCCTTTACCATAGGGGCCATGGTTACTATGGACATGTAAGAAATGAAAGCGACACAGTCCAAAACCATACTCATATCCGGATACCATGCTAGACGCAGGGAGGGAAGTGGCCTGCGAAAAATTATCTTTGTCCATTTTTAACCAAATCACATTACTCTCTCTCTTTTAGGACTCCAGAGTCCAAATTTAATGGCTGAAAGGTTGCATTTTGTCAAACCTTTAACAACACATCTGATTATGTACATAAACATTTTTCACCTGAACATGTAATACCGTACATATGCAGTAAATATGACCATTTACTAACGCTGTTTTTGTAACATGAAAAATTAATCCCTGTATCAAAAACACTGAGCCTTATATGTAATCAAGGCAGATCATGCTTACTGATAAAAACTGAAAAAAACAATGAAAGTGGAAATGTACTTATTCTTAACAAAGCACAAATTCACCATATTAACTTATTAAACATATTAATTAAACAATATAACATTGGCTAAATTAAAATTTATTAATTAGTCATAGACATGTATTTATTTATTTCTCATGTCACTTTTGGGCCCCCATATAAATCTAGTTCTTCCACAAAGAACATCTCCATAAATGGACTTATTATTATAAAATTACATTCTGCAACGTAACATGGTTCAATTAAACTGGCAAATCAATCAATTACATTTCTTCATCACTATGGAATTCACAAATGTTTGGCAGACAGGCAACAGTAGGTGAGAGTAGAAAAGAAAATAGAGAAATAATAGAGCAGAGGCTCAATAGGTAATTTTAATATGAACCAGGCCCCTTTCGAGGCCAGTACATTTAAAATGCATCACAGGACCACTGCCATTACCTTCATGTCAAAGTCTTATTACTGCAAAACCTGGCTCTTGCCTATGGCATGACTTTATTTTTCAACGTTAGTTTAACATTGGTTGCGACATATAGCATAGGTTGCTTAACTGTACTGTTCACCCTCTCAAGGCATTTAATCCTGGATAATCATCTAATACAGGGTTCTGTGTCTGTGGCAGTCAAGTAAAACTGCCGTTTAAGGACATCTGAAGAGACGCACACACAAAAAGGGGCATCATAATCACAAACTGAATAGACTGATGTCAGCAGCCAGGCTTTATAAATTCAATCACACGACTACAGTGAATTAAATGGTTCAGGTCTAATCCATTTAGGTTTTGTAGAATTGACTTTGCAGCAACAGAATCTCCATCTGACCCATGTTTTGAAGAAGAAAATTAATGAGTCGAACCCATATACTATACTATATAGTAAATACAGGCACAGGCCATTGTTTAGTTTCCTGGTCCTGCATTCCCACTTATCTTTTTTTAAATACATACTTTGCAGATATTACCATGTGAGCTGACTAAATGTGAACTCGTAAATCTAAACAATTTATCGCCAGTGGGATGTTGTCAAATAAACTCTACAACAAAGTGCACGCTTTGCACATTTTAATGACAAAAAGAAATTGCAATGTGGAGTAAGAAGAGTAAAATGCTTCATTCAAAAGATCGAGAGCATTATTCTTTGTTAACACACACACACACATACATACAAGCACACACACTCACTGGTTGGCAGTGTACCAGAGTATTTCACAGTCTTCCATGTGTCTGCGTCACTGTGGTGGAAGAGAGTGGATGTTTGAAGAAAGACAGACATATAAATGTTTGGTTCTGCTCAGTATCTTCACTCTAGTGAAAGTCGTGCTGTGAAGCGCACTGAGTCAGAGACACAGAGGTCGAGACAACGTGGTGAGGCAATCTCTAAAAACTCAAATAATAACAACGCATCATAAATTTTGGCTGACCCCTCACTGGTGGGTTTAATAGCCTATTATTTGCAAAAGGGGGCCTCATCTCATCATGCATCACCTACATGATGCATGGAGAGCATTCCCGGATAAAGAGTTTTTTTAAGTTGGCATGGAGCACTTTGTGTCAGCGTTGTAGCCTGTCAGCATATGGCTGTGGTTTGTTTGTCAGGTTAGCTGACACTGATAAATTTCCAGCGTCACCTTGTCCACCACCAACCATCAAAATAAAAAATGCCAGAAAATGTACAATGAAATAAAACACTGAAATAGCATAATGAGAGGGGAGTTACATTCTCAAGTACATTGGTTTCCTTGAAATATATGAAAAGTTTGACAGTGCATTACTGAGTTTTAAATGATTTACAAGTATTAAGACAAGTGTAGTGACTAACAGTCGTGACTCCAGCATGACACGAGTGTGTAGAGAGATGGTAGAGGTGTTTGGTACAGGATCTTAAAAAAGCAGCTGCAGACGAATGGGGTACACAAACACACCAGCAGACACAGGCACACGGTATTCACATGAGTATAGCTTCCAGTGTTCTACATCTGTAAAAAGAGATCAAGGAAGCTAGAATATCAAAAATGACATATCCCTTAAAACTATCATAAAGCAACATTACACAGCAGTACAGCAACATAACAGGCTTACGCCGTTTCACGTCTTTAAAAGCAGAAGAACAACAAAGCAGCTGTTTTGGTTATTTCAAATCAAAGTTTTACCACAGTTCAAGAGAAAAGCAAATAAACTCATGTCATCTAAAATACTGTATACGTAACAAAACTGCAGCACCAGGTGGCTGTTGCTAGTGGCCTATATATAACTGAGTCTCAGTGATGTCAAACGTCATGTCACAGCTTGTACCGTAGTAAAGGCTATCAGTATGTCGCCTCATGATTCATTAGGCTGCCATCTGCTAGAATGACAGCGGGGTTTGGGGCTCATCTGATTTGGGGATTGGGGGATGACAGACTTGTACGCACACATGCAAACACAGACACACTCCCACATACACACGTAGCCAAAAAAGGCCAGGATATAAGCACACGGGAGCTCACTAATGCATGCACATGCACATGCACATGCACGGAGACATGGACACATTAAATCCACATTCAGGTGCACACAGGTCTGTGCGCACACCCAGATGGCAGGTGGCCACTTCATTCACAGAGATGTTTTTAATATTAAACAGTAAAGCCATAAAATGCCTATAGTCACAGCATGTTTTATCTATGGGAGAGGACCTGTTACTGTACATTCATGAATCGCCAAATTGGAAATTCTGTAGGATACTAAAACTAACAATCAATGTGAAATTAAATGAACTACAAAACAGTGCACTACACAGCTTTACTGTATACTGTTGCCTCTAGAAGGCGACATAAAAACTGTTCAAGCTGTCATGATCCAGAAAAACAGCAGTAATGGGTTTAAAATCAAGTCAATTATACTGTATTTGCAGTATATAACCAAGACTATCTGTCTTAGAGGGCTTCACATTATGAGCTGCACATGATGCCCTCTATTCTTATTCCTTTGATTTCTATACCTTAGATAATGAAAAACTATGGGAAAAACACGAGGAAGAGCAGGACATACAAACAAAGGTCAATGTTATATAAATCAACTATAACTAAACTATATTAAATTCATGTTATGTATGTTAAATTGAATGTAAGCTGCTGTACCTTTCAAAGTAAAAAATATTTTACTATAATACAGTTTACTCTACAGCAGGCTACTGCTCTCTGTAGTCTCAAAGCAAAACTTGGTCGGTTTCCCCCTCTAGTGGTTGCAATGAGCAGTCATCCTGTTCCTGCTGTAAAGCAAAGCAAACACGTTTCACTCATGTCTTAAACAAAAGAGATGCTTCTTTTGTCTTTTATTGATCATTTTGTTAGATCGGATTATATATATTCTGTTATATACTGTACATATGAATCTCACAGTTTCTTATTGCAGCTCAGGATTTGTCAGGAAAAAAAGGTCACTCAAAATTTCCATTTATCTGAAGTTATATTGTTACATTATTTAGCTTGAGTGAGATGACAGTAGAGCTAGTCATTTTGAATTTCGGCAGTGTCCCAGGCTGCTGCTGCTTCTGCTGGCCTGAGGAATCGATAAGGCTCTGAAGGCGATTGGGGAAATCAGTCATGCTGAAAATATGGAGTACAGCAGTGACGCACACAGCAGCCAGCCTGCAACAGCCACACAGGATCTATTGACTTCTCTGCGTGTGTGTTTGAGGGGGGGGCTATATCGGGACCTCCAACACTGACACTGTTGCCCTTCGGTAGAGTGGCCTCACTTGACACTTTTTTATTTGCCTTATTATTTTGTTAGTCACAGTCACTTTCTCCAGCCTTTGCACACCAGTTTCTCAGTCTAACCATGTCCCTCTAATCATTATCTATGTGCTAAAAGCGGTAATACCTCGACCCACGACCAATATATCCTTTTTTCAATTCTCGTCTGTGACTTTTATCTCTATTTCCCAGTTGTTCACCCATTGCATCTGTCCCACTCTAGATTTTCTCATCTTTCTCTGTTTCAGGTAAAGGCCATCTTCTCTGTTAACGCAGCACTATCTTCTTATTATACTGCCTGAGAGCTCCCTTCTCCAGTCATATTTGGCTTAATGCAGTCACACTATGTCGTGTAAATATACTATCACACTTCCAACGATGCCATAAAAAGCATTGCTGAGAAGGTTAGTGAGTGTGAGTGTAGGTGTGTGTGTGGTAATCATAGACTAGAATGAATAGCGCCCTGGTACTGTTAGTACAAGTGAGGATACGAGCTATCCCTATTGTGATGGATGCATCTGTATTACAACAGACTGCTTTGTTTCAGGCTGTGTGTGTATGTGTGTGTGTGTGTGTGTGTGTCTGAACAACTACTCCTTTAACTAATTTATATAAATAGTGTTTTAACACAACATCAGTAGTATCCTCCATCATTATATAATGAATTATTGTTTTTTTTGGTGCTGAAAATGAAAAAAGGTTTGAACTTTTCTTTTATCTGAAGCTCCCAACAGAGGATTCCTCTTTTTTTTGCCCAGGACACTTGATGTACAAATCAGGTAATAAGAAAAAGGAGGATTGTTCTGTTCCCTTCTCCACTTCTGTATTTCTGGCTGTGGTCTAAAATCTCCTGCTTTGATCTCCTCATATGATCCAAACAGACTCACGGCTGGAGGAGTTGGGATGACAGTCGCAAGGCACATGTCTTATGCCCAGGGTTCACAAAAGTTTGCAGCAGTGCACAGTGAACTGAAAAAAAAATCCCACCAGAACTCTGAAAAGATCTTTTCTCCCACTGATGCAAAAAGTTTACAGTTTATTTTAATGATGCATCTCTGCCTTACTTTTCACAATTTATATGGAGTCATGTTGGCCTTCAGATTGCTGTGTGCATGTATTTATATGTTGTCTTTCTATGCGTGTGTATCCTTAAATTCCCTGTACTCAGTGTCTGTTTTTAGTCCCTGTAAATTCACTTAACAACATGTCCTGCAGGGATCCCATGACAGCTGTAGTAGATTTCTATGTTTTTTCCTAAATCTATCCTGGATGTTATGCACTAGTATCAAGTTACAGTACAAGTACAGTTAAGTCAGTCAGTCCCATCAATGTGTTGACAAGGGAGCACATGGTTTACCTCTAGGAAGTGAGTTCATTTGACATATATTTTTTTCTCTGTTTTGTTTTCTTGAAGACAAAATAAAAAACACACAATGGAATCTGTTCCATCTGCTGCTCTCATGGGAAACTAACCAAGTCCAAAAATTTCTTCAGTCCTGCACCGTCCACAGTACCCAACCCACCAACAACAACACCCTCCGGCTTCACCACAGGTGCACAGCCAATCACTTCGCAGACATTTATTTTTTGTGTTTTAAACAATGCATAGGTGCAGACACACCTGCAGATAACTACAAATACAAATAAACTACAAAAAACAGAAACGAATTTTCATGTCAAAATCTTCTATTTCATAAGGTATAATGTACAAGTCACTGTGGCTTGAAACATCACAACTAACATAGCAACAAATGCAACAAAAACAACACCAACACAGCACAATACCACTGTAAACACAGTGAGAGAGCAGCAGTATCAAATAGTTCATAACGTGTCATGTGCTGTGAAAGACAAAGAACAGACAATACTTTTCAAATTTACAAACACGTCAAATCAGCTGTCCAGTGCTTCCTGAACATCTGCAAACATCTGTATGACTTTGACTTCACTGTACGCCAACGAATGGCAATCACAATCACACAGCCAAATACGTACCCGATGCACGAGTGTCTGCGGGTGGAGAAGTTGCCGTGCATCTTCCTCGGAAAGCGAGAATCTTTGTTCATCATCTTATTGGCAGGTTCAAAAAGAGTTGGGTTGAGCTCAGACAGGCATCAAATTAGCAGCTTCAGCAGGCGACGGAGGAGGACGTTGAACTTCTGTGGTGCAACCCAAAAATCCACATGCTTTCAAAGATCAGAAAAATAAGCAGCCAAGATTCCTTTACGTTGTCTTTGGTCACGAAGGGAGACAGGTCCCTTTGACAGGACGGTACAGGAAAAGCTGGTCCAAGAACGACAGATGCAAAACAACGTCACGATGCAAAACAGTAAAACAACACAAGAGTTAAACCGGGTACGAGCAAGACTGAAAGTGCAAGTCAGGCCTGTTTAGTCCACTGCTGTATTCATTTGATAAAACTTAACTAGAAGTTATTTGCTTCCAGCTCAGTGCAGAGTCAGTGACTCAGAGTTAATTTTCAGTTCAGCATTTTGGTCCAGATGTTAAGGCTATACCCGTTTGTTCTTGTGAAAAAGGAAAAATCAAAGCGGTTCAAAGCTGAGATAGTGTGTGCATGTGTGTGAACAGCCTAAAAAGGAAAACAGTCTAGGCTGTTAGAGATCTATCACAGAGGGAGATGGGGTATCATCTCACTGACAGTGGAGATACGAGGCTGAATTAAATCAAGTGAAACTGAGGATGGAGTCAGCTGTCAGTGCTCATCTGGGACTAATTCCTCACTCGCTCTCCTGTCAGCTCATCACAGATGTGCCCAGTTAAACACTTCATTTGTGTTTCTTTCTTTCTCTCACCGTACTCCTAAATAGGAAAATGACAAGCTTAAATTCTTCCAAATGAGCTCCTCAACAATGGGCTCCAGATACTCTCTGTCTTTAAAAATCAAGTCCGACAACCTTGACACAGAGCCGTCCATTTAAACATAGCTTCGCCTGTGTGATACTACACCACCAGCACACTAAGCAGAGTTATTCTTTAGTGAGAAAGAAGTGAGCTGGAAACAGTGTTACAATCCCATCAGATGCTCCCCAAAGTGGCCTGGCTGTCCCACGTAGTTCCTGTCAGCGGACCATAAAAGACCTCTACTCTGTCTTCCCTTCTCTCCTGAGAGTGGTGGAACCAAACTGGGGCTTAAAACAACAAACAACAACACTATCTCCCGTGAGAGTGAGAGAGAGAGATATAGAGAGGGAGGGAGAAGGGGTGGGGTGTTGCTTGGTCCAGAGAGAGAGAGAGAGGGAAAGAGACAGGGCACAAACTGTACATTGATAGATAGATAGATAGATAGATAGATAGATAGATAGATAGATAGATAGATAGATAGATAGATAGATAGATAGATAGAGAGAGAGAGAGAGAGAGAGAGAGAGAGAGAGAGAGAGAGAGAGAGAGAGAGAGAGAGAGAAGAGTATCACAATCATTACATTAGAAAGTGGACCAGTGTGAGCAACACTAGGGTTAAGGTGCTTGTGCCGAATAAAGTGAGAATTATTATGTTTGTTTTCACTGTATCTGTCCAGAAAATGTCCTACATGTATCAACCACAGCCACATAAAGGGGACTATCAGAAATGAAAGAAAGGTGGAAGAAGAAAAAAGATGTTTTCTTTCCTTCAAGAGTGTAAACTGCCTGTCAGCAAGTAATCCATTAAATATGTGACTGTTAAAATAGTAACACTAACTTCACAATCAGTAGGTTTTTACTTTTAAATCACATCATATAACTTTTAAAACTATTATTCATCTACCAGCAGCATTTTTTGTCCTCTCTTCATTTGAGAACTTTTCAGAAGATCATACTCTGCCATAGCAGCCTCTAGCGGTTAAGAAAAGAAAGTACATTGTACATTTGTTATCCTGATGATACAGGTCCTTCTCAAAAAATTAGCATATTGTGATAAAGTACATTATTTTCTGTAATGTACTGATAAACATTAGAC
>JAUYWH010000009.1:7503412-7556543 GCA_034779795.1 Ctenopoma multispine | reverse complement strand
TGCAGGTGTTCAGAGTTAATTAGTTGATTCAGATGATTAGGTTAATTGCTCGTTTAGAGAACCTTTTCATGATATGCTAATTTTTTTAGATAGGAATTTTGGGTTTTCATGAGCTGTATGCCAGAATCATCAATATTAAAACAGAAGTTTATCAGTACATTACAGAAAATAATGTACTTTATCAAAATATGCTAATTTTTTGAGAAGGGCCTGTATATCAGCAACCTGAACACAGCCCCTCTTTAGTTCTACAAATGGAGAACTGATGTGAGGTTATTTCTTCAGTTTAAATTTTTCCAAATCTCTAAAAAGATCACTCAAAATGAAATTATTTAAAAAATACACTATAAGTTGTGATTTTCATCTTTTGAAAATATGCCACTGTATTACAACAGGGCGTCCAGTGATTTTCTGTACATTATATAATCTATTTATGACTTAATATCTAATCATTCTCTAAAAATACTGCTAAAATACTAATTGCTGCTTTCTATTTTTATTATACTGCTTTAGTTTGGTCTATTGTTAAATGTGTTATGGGACTAAACTTTAGCATGTCTAACATACAGCTGTATATACTATATCTGGTATGTAGCAAATATTTTATAAGCTACAATGGCTAATGTTAACTTAACTAAACTGTCCTTAGAAAATTCTGTCTACTTGTTACTAGTATTAGATAAAGTGATAGTTGTTGTTGTATCCTACATTTATTAGTAAAAGACATAATAGAAACACAACCAAAACCTGCCACCCCAGAGCTGGCTTTAAAAAACAATTTTCACAAAATGCTTTTCATTGAAAATCCATTTTACACGATGTCTCTGGAGTGGAAAAAGAAGTTCAATCAACTTAGACACTTTATGAAAATAACTTCACAGGTACGTTCTATATTTGAGCTGCCTCTGACATTTATTTTCCACTGGCCCCCCAGTTTGTTTAATTATGCCTCCTTGCCAGCCTTCCTGCAATAACTCATCTCCATACATTTATTTTAGCATTGACATTATGGGACACAGACGGACACTTTCAATGGCCTGACCTGCTGTATAATATAAAAGTTCTGACATGTTGAATATCTGCTTTATCCTGCGAGTATCTGATTCTCCAGAATGAGCCTTTAAATCCCCTTAACTGAACTGTTGCCCTCCAATATCTAGATTTTAAACAGACACACTGAAATTAATGAAACGGTTTGTCTGGAGAGTTACAGTAAACCTTGGAAATGTCTACCAGTGTTGAATCCAAGAGCATTTAATGGCTGTGGGGAAAATGACCCCCAGCCAGCCAACCCCACTACATGTTTATAAAGGTGAAAGAACTTGTAAATCATTTTTGAGTTTTCTAGAAGGCACTGTCTTCTTTGGGAATGTTTAATGCTATTTTCTTGCAAATGAAAGTAAGTCAGGGTTTTGCCGCACTGGCTAGAGTTTCTCAGAGGCTTTTATTTTTATTTCATAAAGCTGGATGTGATCTAACGTCACTGCAACAAGTTGGGGACACCTTGTAACAGCCCAGGGTTGCTTGGCACCTACATCTGAGTGTGTAAAGTTTGAGGAGTGAAGGGTAAACATTAACAAAGAGATAGGAAGCATGTGTGGACAAACTGGTTTTAAAGCACTTTACTTTTTCACAGTTGCACTTTACTTTGAAGTAACCTGCAGGTGTGTAACAGTGTGTGGAAATACAATGTGTGCTTGAAGCAAAAAAGCAATATCTGTGTATTTGTATATGCATCCACACATAAGCATAAGGCCCTTTTTATTCTCCCACTCTCCTGAAGTTCAGCTTAAGTATATTTAATTGGTCATACAGCTCCTGCCTTGGTATAGCTAACAAAGTAAATGTTTAATTTGCATTAGAATAATAAGCCAGGCCTGATGCAATAGTGTCCCATAAACCTAAAGCTATCAGCAGGTACCAGAGCAACTGAGAGCGAGACAGCTGTACTCTTTCCAACAAATGTTAAAGCTATTCATCTGCATACGAACGTGAGCATGTGTCATGACATATTAGGGTGGATAAAGTTAAAAGTATTGTAGCAGAAGCAAAATCATGAATAAATAAAAAATGTTTTGCAGGTGCTTCATTGTTAAAAAGGTTATTAGGACTCGCTTGACAAAGAAATGGAACAACAAACTGCTGGTGCGGTGAGAGAAGGGGCGTTGTTGGGCTGGGTGTTTGCTGAGATGATGTCGGTTGGAAAACAAAAGGTGGACAAAAAGATGGAAAAACACTCATACCTGTAGGAAATTCAGTACTAAAACTGACAGAACAGTTTCTAATCCAAGTTCAAGCACAATACCAACAGAAGCCATCCCTGCATCTGCTGTGTCATATTCCCACTAAATATCAACTGGTTCATTTACAGCAGAGAAAACAGCTGTAAAATCATCACATTACCAGATTTTGCTGAAACAACAGCGGATGTAAATCAGGCAGGGGACAGACTGATAAACGAACTGCAGCAATAAATGAACCTCTTGTGGTCAGGATGATTTTTCTAACATAAGTTTAAAAGACTGCAGCCAGCAGAAAACTAAACCAAAAACACACTTAACATCTGCAGCTGAGTCCATCTCCAACAATGCAGAGCCACTGAAATGTGTTCATGAAGAAGTAATACTGAGAAACCTTTCCATATTGCTAACACTTCAGTGACTTTTGTGAGTTGGTTCTGAAAAAATACACTGAACTGAAGTTAGTACATTAATATGTTCAGTCTCACATACACTTTAACAGTCCGGTGCAGGTAAGGACTATCGGCTTTGATCAATACGCTACGGTAAACATGCATGTGGGTTCATTCAGTGAAACCCAAACCATCGGCATCTTTGCCAGCCTGGCCTCAGCGTTATGGACTCTACCTGGGAGTGTGGGCCAGAGTGAAGCGGCGCCTCTGGAGGTTGATGCTACGGTTCATCAACAGCTTTCTGAAGAGCAGTGGGGAGTTTCGCGGTGACCCACGTGGAGAATCCCTGGGCGAGCTCTTTGGGGATCCACCTGGGGAGCCGACTTTGGACCTGGGCATGAGCTGGATGATTGGGAGCCTGGTCACCTTCAGTTCTTGGGGTCTCTCCTCAACTTCAGAGTGCTCTTCCTCAGAGCTCCCAGAGCACAGGTCACTCATGGTGTACAGGAGATGGTCGGGTCCTTTTTTGGGAACTTTGGTCCAAGAACAGTCTCGGATCTGTTTCTCTCTGGTTTCTCAAACAAACTTTACAATGATGTTTTTGTGACATGACATGTGGTAGTGATCCATGATGATTTTCTAAATCCAGGTGAAGGCAGTGTTCTGGTCCAGTCCTTACTTCCTGACGTTTGAACAAAACCTGGGCGTGTACATGTCCAATCCAAACCTCTAAAGCTGTTTTAAAAACCCAAAAACTTTTCAAAAACCTAAATAAGCAGCCTCACAAGCAGCTTTTTTTCTTTATTTGAAACCTAATCAATCCTTTTCTTGTCTCTTCCTGAACACCATACCAAACACCATGCTGACTGCTGTGCTGTGCAGTGGATTCAAACATTAGTGCTGATGTACTCTCTCCGCCTCCCTCCCTCTCCCTGGCTTTGTTTACATTGCAGCTAGGCCTTCCCTCTCTTCCAACTAAATATGGCCGTCTGATTTACAGGGGGAAGCATGACAGATCACCTCCTTCTGCTTCTCTCTCCCTCCTTCCTAACCTCCGCCTCCCCCTCATCCCTCATTCCTAATCTTAGGGAGCATAGTGTTCATCAACTTCAAACTCCATAATTACTTCCTCTCTAACTTCCTCCAGAATGTAAACATTAAGCTGTCACCTGGCTTGGCCCTCCAGCTCCCTTTTTTTTTTTCACTCTCACTCCAACTGACGTTGCATACTCTCTGGTTCCCAAGGTGCTGTTTGTTGTGAAGTTGCCTATTTCCTCAGAGACAGCCTCTTTGCCTTTCACATGCTCCGAGTGTACCGGGAAGAGTCACATGAAGAGCCTCTGACTATAAAAAGCTGAGGTAGATAAAAGCTATGGAGAGCAGGGGTGCTATCACGATGGCGCTCTCTATCTGTGACCAGAGGCAACATCATCTTCACCCCCACCCAATCTTTTTGTTTATCACTGCAGATTGAAACACAGGTCCTCCTGTGATTAGGAACTCACAGCTCAACACTTCTCTAGACTAACTGAAATAACCTAAGGAGCTGGAACATCTGACACAGGACTGAACCTATGACCACCAGCTGGTAGGAAGAGCAGCCAAGAGTGATACTTTGGGTAATTAGATTTGGTTCATAAACATACACTCATGGCTACTGTACTGCATGTATTCTAGAGCAGCAATGCTGTGCTACCCGAGTAAAGTTTCTGTGTTTTCATCCAAATGTAATATAAACACTTTGGACGCCATTTTAAGGTCAAATACATGTCAATACTGTTTATATCATCCCCAAAGCATGTCTCAAAGGATATGGAGAAAATGTGTGTATAACCCTGGATGTGACTTGAACTTGTCCTTCTCAGTTACAACTGATCCTACGTTCAACGCATTATCCCATCCACTATAGATAATATTTTCTTTGGAGTGCGATTAATGGTCACTGATATACAGCTAAGACTCCCCACTGAGATTTTGCCTTTATATTAAGGCAAGTCACACGTAGTGAGGAACCCACAGAAGATTATTACCAGACTCTGCAGTTTCCCACAGCATTACAGTGTTTTAATGTCTCTCAGTTTGTTGTTTTGATTTTATTATCTACAACTGTAATGTTTTGGTTTATTCTCAGTTTTATCTTCAAACCTTTTTCAGGGACCTGTTTTCAGCAAAAGAGAGAAAGACAAGCAAGAGAAACGAGCTGTACAGTATCAGTTTAGCAGCACCAAACAGCAGACAGACAGAAAAAGCTACATGTGGAACATTAAGTGATTTAGAGATAAAAAATCAATCCATATTAAAAGTGACTATATCAACAGAGTGTTTACAATTTGTTCTGCTGCCTTCAAGCTGCCATGAAACCACCTTTAATCTTATTTTGAGTTCTATATGAACATAATTTATGTAGTACAAATGAAGGAGTTAGACTTGTCTCAGGTGAAGAATTGTTTTTTGCACACTTTGATTTTGCCTTGTTCTAACACCTGAAACAAATTCTAGCCCTGAAGCACATCATAATTTGAGTGGTGGACAACAGCAGCAGAGGTAATAGCTGCCCAGTTCCCAGTTTTGATTCAGGGAGGCCAGAACGCAGTATGCATTCCTGTGATAGCACTCCCACAGGCCCTGGAGCGGGTGTTCATTAAGAGGCAGTGTGAGACAGCATCCGTTCATATGTTACAACATGTTCCACGTTGCACTAAACAAGTCGTCAGGACGTCTGCTCAATCCACAGAGATTACCTATAGTCTGTTCACAAGTGTGGCCAAACTTAGATTGAGATCTTTTCGGGATTTTTCTCTTCAGGTGGAAAGTCGTTAGCATCTTGTAACAAACCACACCATCAGCCGTCCCCTAGACTTGTCGAACCTACACAGTAGTATTCTCCCTCACACTTGACCTGATGAAACACCTCTCTAACTCTTCTCTAACATTCTTCACAGACTTTCATCATGAGCATAACTCAAAAATGTTAAAAGCTGTTTCAAAGGAGGCAGTAACGTATTGCTCATCCTGCTGTGGCCTTTGATGGTTCTCCATAAACAATTTTTCTGGCTCTGCATCAGAACTGCACTACCAACTTATAAACAGGCGAGCACATGGCCCTCATCCTTGACAAGGAACACAATGAGAGGCTTTTAGGTCCATCAACACTACAGTTATGTCTATGGCAAAAATTGTTTTATACCTGCTGTAAAATATGGACCAATCATCACAATTTATGAACCTATTTTACAGTGTCTCATTAAATGTGTACAGAGAGACCTGATATAATTCTTTAACACATAGTGCCCAAGGTTTGGTGTTTCAAACATAAGAGAGAGTAGATAAGGATGAACATTTCTATTTAATACTTAGGGAAAATCATTTGCTGTCACTGACTATATGAAGTTATGACCCATAAACATCAGGTGATGATTTTCCTGACCTTCACTGAAGCCACCTTCAGCTCTGTCTTGTTGTGGGGTCTTGCTCAGACAAACTGAGGTCAGGTCAGTGGCTTGGCTAGAATGTAACGCCTCTTTAACCTGAAAACCTCGCTCGTTGCTTTGACGGTTGCGACGGTCTCTGCCCAGTCTGTGTGAGTGCCTGTGTGTGCTTCCTTTTTAGGTAAGAGAGTAGGGTTGATTGTGAAGCCTGCAGATTTGAAGCACCTGGGCCCAGTGCGCCACAGGATAGGACTATAAAAGGTCCAGCATACAGCGTCGCTCCTTCTGTCCTGCTGCTTGCTCCTGCAATTCCTTTTGTTTGCTATTTGTCTGCATTTTAAAAAAAAACTTATTGTGCTATTTGAACACATACACTACTTACACAGCCTATGTTTTGATAATTTATTCTCAATATTATAATAGGTAAGTACATTTTGCTGGCAATTTGTGTGTCCTTTCCCTTTTCTGTCATGACCTATGAGCTGAGTAATGACACCGTACAGTATATCGTCCAGAGAGTTTGGATGTATTTGGCTGAATCTAAGCACACAAAATGCTCCTGTGTATCAAAAATATGTGCCAGAGGTTGATTTATGTGCCATCTGTCCAAATAATCTGTATGTATTCAAACAGGTCAGTCTACATTCTTTCAACTTTTTTATGAAAGGGGGTTCAAAGGTTAGGTGCACACGCACATACACACACGGAAAAGAGAAAATGCTAAACATGTATCTGAAGCAGCAGCTTGAATGTTCTGGAAACAATCACAATAGCCTTGTTTGTCTGATGTTTTATAGTGATAATTGTTCAGCAGTGTGACAGAGGGGAAAGCAACGCCTTAAGCAGGACACTTTGTTGTATCATATGCTCATTTCTTCTACCTAAATTAAGCAGTTGGGAAACAAAAACATTTGTCAAGTTCAGCTGAATACACAAGCTGGAAGAAGGTGTTGCAAAGTTATCACTATATTTGTGTTAACCTACAAGAGCACAACGAGCTGGAAAAACAGGAGTTGGTTATTTATTGACCACAACTTAATCATTAATCTTGCTCAGGCTGTTTGGGAACTAGAAGAGAAAACCCATACATTTCCATGCAATCCACATGATTAAATTTTTTTTTTCTTAATTTTAAATCTCTGTTCTTGCTGAAGAGTTGGTGCCTTAAAATTAAAAAATGTTTAGCATTCAAAATGTGAACAGCATCATCAGTGATCACAAGCTTTTGATTTTAATTTGATCGTTAATCTTTTCATATCATCATCAAAGAATTTGTATGAGTTTACACATATTTATACATACATACTATATATATATATATATATATATATATATATACTCCTTTAAAGCAGGAAGAAAGACTTAAATTATATAGATTCAGTTACTCAGTTGTAGTGAAAATGATAATAAAATAAACAGGTAGATATAAAGTATCTTTAACGGGACACTGACAACACACAGCACAGCACAGCACAGCAGATGACTCACTAGACTCTGGAGATGTAGCTGGTCAGAGTTCCCAGACTTCTGGATGGTTTGATGCTGGGGTGTGAGGGGCTGGACTGGGGCCCATTTTCTGGTCTGTCCTGTGTGGAGTGTCTGCAGGACAACTTGGGCAGCTGCAGGGTCCCTGTAAAGAGTCTCTTCACAGCACATCTGACACCAATGTCCTGCACAAACCCAGTGCAAGGATCCTGCTCCAATGAGTCCCACTGTCTCTACACAGCAGAAGACACAAAGACACGAAGACTAGAACATGAACACTTCAAATCGTTTTGTGACATTATTAGATCATTTGCTTCTATGTGTGAAACTAGCTACTAACTGAAACTAATTCGACATTCAAACAGTATCTTAAAGATCATGTGTCAGGTTTCATAGAAAAGCTGGATTTTGACCTTGTTTCAGAGTTCCGAGTTTCAGTAAATGGTTAAATTGAAAGAGGTAACACTTGGCCTTTACTCAACTTCTGGAAGAGATAATAGGAGGAAAAAACCTGAGTTCTAAATGTAAATTGCAGACAGGACTGTTTTTGTTCTGCTGCAAATATGAAGAACCTCACAAAACCCCACTCGGGCCCTATTTGTGGAAGGTTTATCAGATTTCAGGTTCTAAGGCACACACACTATCACCTTGAAAACAAGAGACTGTTCTCACAGGGAGACGGTTCTTAGGGCATCTCCCTGTTCGCGTCAGTGTTGTTTGCAAACAGATAAGAGTCTTCTGCGGCATCTCCTGACCTTATCTCTCCATCTGCTTGGGTCCTCCACCTTTCCTTAAACGACTGTCCATGCATTCTTTAGTTTTATTGTTGACACTTCTTTAAATTCCCTGTATCACATATGTTACTCATAACAAACCTTTCTTGTGACAACACATTTATCTTTTAAGTGAAAAAAACAGAATATACATTATAAATTAAAAAATAGTGTAATAAACATAACAGACAAGTGACTTTATTACTATTAATCTGAACTTGTAATTAAATGGAGCTACTTTTATAATGTGAGACCCCATTAACATCCACTTGTAATAGCAAAAAGGAGAGAACTACATAAGACTATAATGTGAGCAATGTTTTTTATTAATTACATGATACACACACACACACACACACACACAAACACACACACACAAGACATCACAAGGGACCTGTCATGTTGTATTAAATTACTATTTTGTATTAAAGACAATGTGAACCCACCTTTAAGTTATACATGTCAGATAATAGTAATGCATATCTATGTACATAAGACAGAAATGTAATATTATTTTTCTTTCCAGTAATGACTAAAGGTTCATTAATTACCCTTACCTCAGTGAAGTTGAAATATATTGATGAGGTATTTCTCCTCATACTTTCTGCTACTGTAATGTAGAGAAGGCGTCAACTGGCAAGGAAATGCCAAAGTGGAGTATACAGGAACCACATGTAAGATCAGATATGAAGTACTCCGTGGTACCACTACTGCATTCAGATGTCAGTAAAGAACAAATCTTTCTCCGCCTCTTCAAAATCCTCTGCTGACATTAGTTCCCGACTATCCAGATCTCCTGGTTAGGCAAGACACACTCTAGTTTTAAAGCTGCTATCTGCAGCTTTTCCATGTAACCTTTGAAATAACATTTTAACATACAGCTTTGCTCAGAGCCACTATTTCTAACTAGAAAAAGGATTCCCTGAATAAAAATGTGAATGCTAAAATTTAATTGTTTTCCCCAGAATAGGACATTATTAAACTATAACAGTGCTCATGCTACACAATCACTTCCTTAAGACAAAGTTTAAGGAGAAAGCTGAACATAAAAAACTGAATGGAAGCACAAAATAAGTGAAAAAATATCTGAGTTGTGTCACCTTAAACACCTCACTCGAGTTCTCTAGTAAAGTCTAACGGCTAGTTGCATGAAAATACCTGGAAATTGTTGTAATAAGACCTAAAGACGTTTAGAATCAATAAAATTATCCTTACTGATTATGCTGATTAAAGTTGGAAAGATGTTAGTAGCTGAAATAATCCAAAAGCTGTTCAATCTCATAAGTGAGTCTCGAGAAAAAAGCTGCATATTTTAATATTTTAAATACCAAAAAGCTGAGTAGAAGCACAATTGTCCATGAGTAGCTGAACATGTTGTTAGTACAATGATAATTAGGTTTTTAAGACATGATATGTGGAATGTTGAACTTCAAGCTTTGAGGCTAGAGTAAGACTGGTTAAAATAAAAGATGGCATAATTTACTTTGGCTATCTTAATAATAATAATATTAATCCCCTTGGGGAAACTGTTGTATGGACAGCTGCTAGACCTGTGTCAGCGCTACTACAGGGTTTTGGTGTCTTGTCCAAGGACACCTCAAACATGTAGCTTGCCGCCCCATTGTGCTTTTAATTTGAAAATCTAATACTGCATAAGCCCTTTCTGTGATCACCTTGTTCTGAGGGCGTCAGCTGTGTGTGTGTGTTTGAGTAGTTGTATGGGAGAGAAATTAGGTCTTCGCTAAAGCAGCGAAGCAATGGCTATAAGAAATATAAATGCAGAGTCACTGTAAGGAACTGGTGATAAAATACTAAAGAGCCTGTATAATGAGTGTGTGCCCTTCCCACATTATCTGTGGTGCAGCTTTCAGGTGTGAATGTGTGTAACTATGTTTCATCTAAGGTGGCCTCTTGAAAATGTTCCTGACAAAACACAGGTAAATATAGGAGGTTGACTGATCAACAGGTTCATTTGGGAGATGAGCCCACAAGCTTGAGTGTTCTGAATCCACATTAAACACTCAGTAAGATCCTCAGGAGACATTGTGAACTTTAATGAAATATAAAGTCACTCATTTGGTTTTGGTGCATTTAGCTATGATTTCTAGTTTGCTTATTAACTTTGTGTACAATGTATCGTTTACTTTGCTTTTGAATCTCTGTTGTCTGAAAAACAAGTATACTGAACATTAAACCAACTTTGATGATGATCTGGAGACTACACTGCATTCAGTAAAAATAACTTTATGCCATTAGCATGAAATGAGAAAAAAGTCCCTTCTTTTACCTCTATGTACATGTAGCATGTAACTATTTTCTCTGAGACCACGGAGCATAAGATGAGATATGGTGCCATCTAAAGGACTCTTTGAGAACTGTTTATATATAAACACGACTAACTCCATTTATGGTTTCCCATTTTAATGAAGGCACATTTTTTATAAAGTAATTTGTAAACATATTTTGTGAATTTTACAGTTTTGTAATCAATTATTCCCTTTGTAGAAACAAATTATAAAATCACTGTTTTAAAAATATCTATCTGACGACATTCCTCAGTGTTTCTCAAATAGTGGCCACCTGGATCAGAGCAAACATAAGACCATGTGCAGTGCTGCTCCTTCATTCGTTGTGGCAGTAGCTTTTATAGTGTCTCTTTGCTCCTCCACAGGCCGCAGGCTTGGAGCCCTGAAAAAAAGAGCTTGTTATGGCAAATGTGAAGTCTAACCAAATGTGCTTTTACAAAACATACAGCAAAATTGTACTTTAAAAAGTCAACGAATGAGACAGAAACATCACTGATGCAAGTCACCAACAATCTTCTCTTAGCTTTAAACAGCTGACTTCTCTCTATACTTGTCTTGTTAGATCTATTTGCTGCATTCAACAATATAGATCACATTTTATTATACAGACTGCAACATGTAATTTGGGATTTAAGGAATAGCACTAGGTTGGTTTAAATCTTATCTGTCAGATAGATTCAAATTTGTTCATGTTAACAATAAGTCTTCCATGCGCACAAAAAGTTAGTTAGTTAGAGTTCAACAGGATCCTGTTTTTGGGGTTAGGGCGATTCTTTTCACTTTCTACATGTCTCCTATAGGTAATATTATAAGGAAGCACCCTTACCATTGCTATGCAGATAACACCCAGCTATATTTATATATGAAACCTGATGAATCAAATCAATTAGTCAATTTAAGCATGTCTCTAAACATGCGTGAAGTCTGACTAATTGATTTATTTGTAAATTTGTTGGCCTGTAATTTTCTACTCCCCAATTCAGACAAAACCGGTTATTCTGTGTGGGCCTGTACTTTTGTTGCCTGCTTTTTTTTTCTTTCCTTCCGCCCCCCCATTCGCAAACAGCTGCACACACTGAGCCTGGTTCCGCTCAAGGTTTCTTGCATTAAAGGGAGTTTCTCCTCTGCACTGTTAGCTAGTGCTTGTTCAAGTGGGACTGTTGTTTTTTCTATATAATTCTAAATGTAGTTAAATTATGTATGTTAAACATTACACTGTTAAGTTCCTTGAGATTATTTTTATTGTGATGTAGTTCTCTATAAATAAACTAAAGTGAAAATTATATAGAATTCAGATTCAATTGTTAACTGTACCTGGTACATGTTGCAGACCAGAGTGAAGAGAGAATTCGTGGCTTTTTCCTGCAGGTCGTCTGTGTGTTTCTGCAAAATAATACACATGAATGTCCCTAATGCTGAGATAAAGAAGGCAGTAATTAAAATACAGTAAAGTCCGAGCTGGTATTTCACCTACACAGGACGGTAAACATACATGGATGACGATGTGGGAACTTTAACAGAAGTATGACATCATGGCATACTTCATCAGCAAACAAAGACACCATGTGATGGATTCTTCTATTAAACTATAAAGCACCAGACATAAAGCCTGCAAAGGCAAACAGGAACAGTGGTTTTAAGTAGCTGCTCATTAACATGAAAAAATGAAACAGAATTGTTTCTTCACAATTAACCCTATCAAAATAAACTGTATTTTACTTGGTTACACTTTAGTTTCCCACACGATGACCAGCTCCTCTTCTAGTGCCAGAGACTTGACGTAGGCAGGATTTTATTTTGCCACTCTTTTTTCTTTTTTGCTCCTTTATGGAGTTGTTTTAGAGCATACTCCAATATCATGCCATTATTGTGCTTTTTGTCTTGGGTTACTTGGAAGAGAGACAGCATCATCTGTTGTAATACGTCTCATGAAGCTATGGCTTGGCACACATCAGTCAGATATCTTCCATTTACAGACCGATCAAGTGTCAAAATGATCACAAACTGATATCACTATAAATGTAGCATTGCCTGTTTAAAGTATGTATGGTCAGCAGTGGCAGAATGAGGGCACTGCAGAGAGAGTTAATTCAAAACATATCAGAGAGTAAGATGGGGGTTTAAACAAGTCTAGTCTAGTTTTTAGTCAACAAGCATGTATTCTACAATACATCCAAGTCAGGTTTCTCTTTAGATCAGCTGCTGTATCGCTTCTAGCTGTGTCATGATTATGTTTTTGCCATAGAACGCATAAGCATCTCTAAATGCACTGGAGATTTACCCCATTAATGGTCACCCAGGGCACATATTGGTGTGGAGGATTAAGGGCTTGAGTCTTCATAGCATTCAGATGCATCAGTTTATTCCCTTGGTCCCCATTCACGCAGTTCATGATGCTACCCCAGCTCAACTCAGGGTTGTACAGTTGCACACACTACAAACAATGGAGAAAAAACACATCAAGTTCAGCAGTGAAATAATCTGCTGTAAAACACTCACGCCCCTCAGAATTGCTTACACTTTGAGCAGCCTTGATGACATCAGTTGAGGATTCCATACAGTAGATAATCTGGAAAGCCGAACTGCTCATGTTCATTAAACAAGTCTGTGGAATGGGACACAAAACACACAAAAAACAATCAACAAAGGTATAGAAATAACTACATTTTGACACTGTTAAAAGACAGCAATTTTATCCCTGTGTTTGGGATTTACCTCAATCATGTTGCCCAGGCACTCCTGTTCTCCATGTTGACAGTCAAATACGTACTTCTGTCCAACTTGTTTCTCCTTGGGTGGAGTAAAAGATTCATAAGTTTGAAAGAAAACATAATTTCTCAAACAAACTTACGATATACTTCATGTGATTATTCCTTTCTTACGAGTAAAAGGAAATCCACTATTGAATAATTGTGTTAATCTGTTTTTCTGTGATCGCATATTGTATGGTTTTGTATAGGTTTATTTCTTTACTCTCTAGTAAAGTCTAATGGCTCTCTTGACTTTATTTATCATTAATATTATATTAGAATATAATATTATATAGAGAGAGAAATATTATATTATATTATAATATTATAACATCATTACATACACACTCTTTTAAGACAACATCATTGCCTACTCCATAATTTATGGAGATACAATCTCAGTGTGTATACCAAAGCTTTTTGGTTTAGTACTTACATTTGCATTGCCATAAGGCACCAGGTTAAGAGTCATGATGTCATTCAGTAAAACATAGGTGGGGAGGAGGACCTGAGTGAGAAACATTCTGCAGCCAGGACACAGACTCTCATAGTAAAGTCCCACCTCGATTTTATCTGCTGCCTTATGGTACCTGGTGAAGTTAGACTCAAGACACTGCTTCAGGACCTGTAAAAGTGAAGTTCAAAAGTGGGGAAGTTAACTTGTGGTGTGATCAATAATATAGTAATAAATATAGTAATTACAATACGTTTTACTTAAAGTGAAGTGTTTCTTAGACAAGTACCTGCACTTTCACTTGAGTATCGACATTTAGTGTTTCTACCACCTGATTTATAAAAAAAATGCAAAAGGGACTTTTTATGCTTTGACTTCCTGCTCCTTTTTTGGAGCAAAACCGACCAGTCCCAGCTGAACAAAATAACATGCTTCCTACTTCCTCAGTGACTCTGATGTAAATACAGTGTACACATACTGAGCGATAGTTAATACGTTTTTATGTAGCCGTAGTTAAGCTAATAGCTACGTTATCAAAACACTGAACGGGGATGAATGAGTCATCCGCCGACTTGAGTATTTTCACCAAGACATGTATTATTTTGTGCCATAGCATAATAAATGACATAATAAATCAATAATGTGTTGAGTAATAGTCTAGTCTGAAAAAAGGTGAAGTAGCAACTATTTTAAAATTTAGCTACTTGACGTTAGCTATCTATAATTTAAACTGTATCTCCAGGGTGACTAACGTTCTTGTTGCTATGGTTTCCTGTAGTTTATCGCGCAGTGATTTAAACACCAGTTAGGACGACGCCCGGAAGTAGCTACAGCTGACGTCTCCTGTGAGATACTTATAACTATATAATACGTTTTTGTTTCGCGTTAGTAAACCTACCCCGCACTGGATAGCCGAGTCCAGAGATGAGCACCATTTTGACGGAGGATCGGAGCACGAAGAGGAGACAGCGCAGCCGCCGTACTGACTGTTTAACCAGACTGTCAAAATCAGCAGCAGAGGAACTTTCATTGTGACTTGCAGCGCACAGCTGGAGTTTGACACTAGCAGATAAACAAACTTCACAGCGACACAGCTCCAACCTACGATCTACTGTAAATGTGCAACTTTAAATACAGCACCGGTGCGATCACGTGGTGGCTATCTGGTTTTTGATTGGCTCTCGATCATGACGAGGACAGCGTCACCTGTAACTAGCAGATACACATTGAGCTCGCAGCTTTTGGGGAAATGTTATAAGACAGACTTCATCATGAGGTTTATATGGTTTTATTGTTTTCACTCTATCGATGAATCTCACTCAAAGTCCGTTTAATTTGAAGTGACTTTGTTAGCTTTCCACCTGTCTCTCTGGAGGGAATGCGCAGTGTACAAGCAATACAAAACATTTATTGATAAAGTTGGTGATCCACTAGAAAGTTAATAGCAAAAAGCCAAAAACTATGTTTTGTTTGTTTTTACCATTGAAGCTTTGTATTACCAAAATCACTCCCACTCTGCAAACACCAATGCGGACAAACCACAAGTTGTCACGTACTATAGAGTGGGTTGATTAAAAATGTTCTTTTCCATCTCCTATGCTAGTTTTGCACAGATGAAGAATGAGGAAACTGAAAACTTTAATATGAGGAATTATAATTCTATGACCAGTTCTCCCAGTTTGTTCATCTTTACTTTTTTTGTTATGTGGGCAGACTTGGACGGCGTGTCTCAGCATGGTTCCTGAGTTCACGGGTCTTGCTTATGAAGAGTCATAAGGAACACACACTTCAGCAAAACAACATAAACCCTTGAACGTTATGAAAGCTTTTACCTGGTGACTCTCACATGATCCCTCCCAACGTTCCCCCACAAACAACAAAACAGGTCACAGCACAAGAGTAATACTCACCCTGCACATTTGCTTTATTCCTTACAGAAGCGTCTACCTATACAGTCAATTTAAAGATAATTTGCACTGATACCTTTATCAGTATATGTCTGCACCACCCTAACATGTAGCAATCTGCTGGTATTGATGAATTATGTTTAAAAAAAGGAAGCATCACTGTGTCCTTTTTACACCACAGACATCAGTGTGAGCTACCTCTGATTAAAGGAACAGTTCTTATGTAAAATCATAAAGTTGTTTGCAGTTTAATGTAAGTGAAAGACATTTTAGTTACGCTAACATTTGGCATTTCTAACCAAAGCAGACAGTTTTGACTGCAAGATATAGAAAATGTGTTAAATGTCTTTTCTTCCTCGTTAAACATTTACAAAGATTTTTTTTTTTTACTCCTGCATTGTTTGATTGCTTGCTAGTTTATTCTATTAAAGTAGTGCTGTGTGTGTTTGGGGCAAAGACTTGAGCACCATTGTGCAAATGCATGTAACAAACAAAATGGGAACCCACTTCTCAAATCATTCATAGAGCTACTAGCTGTCAAAACTCCACCAGGTACCTTCAACTTAGGTGGATCATCAAACTTAATTGTCATTTGATAACCACACTGTTAATAATTGTTTTTGAGACAGCAATACTGTAGGTTAATGTTTTCGACCCCTTAAAATGCCAAAGCACTCAATTAATCCTACAAATGACCTACAACAGTTCACCATAATAAAGTAGAGAGAGAAAAAGAAGACAGGACACTTCATTTTATATACATATCTTTTATTGTCTTTTAAAATCATTGCATCAGCCTAAAGAAAGAACCATACAGATTGAAGAGTAGATGTCTGAGGACAAACGCATCTCTTAAGCGAAGTGTACACGAGAGAAATAAAGAAATGTCGTATCTGATTTAAGACAGACCAACAGAGGGGAGATAACACAGGAGAAGAGAAGAAGAATCTTTTCGTGCATAGGGGTTGGGCACACCACAACCAATAGGCTTCTACTGGCTGAAACAACAGTGCTCCCTCTGAGTTCAATTGCACTTTGGTGTAGAGTAGCTTCATCTGACTGGCCCGCTAATTTCCATTCACCGTTGTTTGAAAGAAAAAGACCACATCATTAACTATGCATTAAGAACCGTTTATCTGTGCTTCGGAGGCAGTGATACATCGGGCAACTTGTTACACAAGACTGTAGTGTAGTTGGTGTGGTAATAAGTGTAGAAATGTGGAGACTTAGTTTTTTTTTATTTTATTTTTTTTATTTATTGTTGCCCAAGTTGTTGCTGAATGGATCACTGCCAATCTCATCTCCAACATATAGCGTTGGGTCTTGAATATGAACTACTGTACACCAGTGGAAATACTACAATATTCACATCAGAATAATCAAACTTAAAGGGTGAAGTCCATAGTGAGAAGAGATAATGTGAAGAAAAAAAATGGATACAGGCAGAAAAAGGGGAAATGAAAATGCAGTTGTCATCTCTTCAATGGAAATGACACATTTTGGTTGTAAAGGTTTTTTACACAACCAACAGAGCAAAAGATTAATCTTTTTATTTCAGTATCATTTGCTGTGTAGTGAAAAAAATCTAAAATAGGATGCCTCTCGATAGGTATTCCTGAATTTCCAACTGATTTTGTACTAAAACGATACAAAAGCATGTTCATCAAGTGGAATATTTTTACTGTTATTCACAATATGTGGGTAGAACCTCTGTCAGTTCTCTAAATGGAGTCCTTACCAGAGAGACAGAGATACTGTACTAGATAATCAAAGTGAAATCTACCATACTGTACACAAAATATAATCAGAAAAAGATGCAACGGTGTCTCAAGCTAGGATTTAGTCCTGCACAGGCTCAGTGTAAGGTGAAGTAGTCAGCAAGTAAGAATAACAAAGACTGTGTATTATTGACAAATGAATCTTATTGAACCATTTTGGCAAGTTATTTTGAAATTGAGGGAGCACTGTTCTCACATGGAAAATAAAAAAAAAACAGAACAAACAAACAGAAAAAAACAGAACAAGCAGTCATTACATTTTCAAGTTTAAAACAACAGAGGAAATAAAGAAATATAAATCAATCTATCGCAGTCACTTTGAGGGACAGACAGATTGATTCTCAAATGCATATTTACTATTTGGTTAATTACATATTGTAAACATTTGTATTTTTTTCTGTATGGAGGAAAAAATTCAAGCTAGCTTATTTTTTTTCTTTATAGGCTCTGTAACGTTATCATTAACAGATATAAACAAACAAAAAATAACCAACAGTTGGACACACAAATCTATCAGCTTTTTTAAAAAGCCAAAAAACAAAACAAAAACAAAAAAACTCAGGCACCATAAAAGAACACTTTCTAATGCCATCATTGTTGCATGTACAAAAATCTGCAAAAAGGAGTGATCATGAACCATTTAATCATGTACCTTTATTCTCTGTCAGGTTTACAAGTTTTAATTTTAGTTCCCCTTCAGCGACCACAGAGATCAACCAAAGGACTAAACAGTGGTAAGATGTCACTTCAGTGTCCAACATGTGGTGGATCTCTGTGGCAGCATGTTAAGTGTATCTTTTGTGGTGCAACTTTTAACACTGCCTCTACTCACAAAAAACAGAATCTTCCAAATGACAAAACAGATTCTCATATTCAGGAAAAAAAAAAAGAAACTCTTTTGTCTCTAATATTTAATAAACACAAAGCAGCCAAGATCTCGTTTAACATAGACTCAGCTCTGTAAATATTAACACATGTACATGAGCTTGCTTCATCCTCTGAACATACCTGATAATCATGCTTAACAGATTACATATATGTATATCAACTGTAACCACAAAGTTTGCTGCTGATCACGATGAAGCTCACTGCAGCTGATTAGTACAAATGCTTGCGTTTTCAATAACTGCTCAAATACAACGCAGCTGTGGAGCAAGTCTAAAGATCATGTTCACATCAAAGCCTCTTTCTGATTTGTTTCAAGCACAATCCAAATCAGAATTATCATCCAAAAATATAGATATCCAAGTATATATAGTTCAAAATATTTATTCTCTAGTATGTCACTCATTCTTCAAACCTTAATAGACACCAAATATATGTGTTCTTTGTAGTCAGCGAAAGATGTGCTTTGTGTATGAGGCCATTTCAAGAAATTTCATTTACAGTGTACCAAAGCCGATGAAAAAATATTTAATTTCTTGAATGTTCATTTGTCATATAGAAAAATGTTTTTCAAGAAGCTCCGACACAAATGCATATCTAATAGATGAGCAAGATGAAAGCTTCGAGTTTCAGACACGCATCTACCAAAAGTAGACTAAAAAAGGACTAAAATCTCAACTCTGAGTCAAAGCGCAATAAAGTCTCCTGCTTGTTTCCTGCCCATCTTACTGTGTGACCAGGTTTCATTGCTACTGAAGTTGCATTGCTTCTAGCTATTAAACATCTGTGATTAATATAGCATATATGGCAGATGGAAGTGTTCAACTACAAAAGTGTTCATCTTAACAAGTGGTGAAAGAAACTATACAGCTGTAAACTTCAGCTTTTCTTTAAGGAACTAAAGTGTTCAGTAAACTGATTAAATGGAAACAGAACCACCTGGTTCATGAACAGGTTGATCTATTTTACTCCCGATAGTATCAAGCCATGCGTTTAGTTTCACTTCATGTGC
Organism: Ctenopoma multispine; assembly: GCA_034779795.1. Classification (NCBI taxonomy): domain Eukaryota; kingdom Metazoa; phylum Chordata; class Actinopteri; order Anabantiformes; family Anabantidae; genus Ctenopoma; species Ctenopoma multispine. Next base: position 7,537,133 of record JAUYWH010000009.1, on the reverse strand, counting down.
TGAGTTTTGAGATAGCCAACTTCTGTCACCACTTGTGTACACTGGAGGTGAACAGAGATATGACGGTGCTGCTATAACCATTTGAAACTTACATTTTAAAGAATCAACAATAATGTCTCTTTCCAGAGTCAATGTTTTGGTTATTCTGAACAATATACAGATCTCACTGTGAGGGACTATTTTTTCTGTAAGAAAGTAGTTAAAAAAAAACATTTACAGATTGATAAATTAAAATCTCAGAAAGCAGAGACGACCTGATACCACTAGGAGTAAGTGAAAAAATTTTAAACTGGGTGAACTGAACATTTATGTTGATTTTCTTGTTAAGCTGGACAATTTTGCTGTGTGGACACAAATTGCATAATGAGCCAGCAGCTCTGCTTAAAGTTGGTTTGAAAAGTATTACAGACTTTATACAACCCATATAGTAAAACTAACTATAATGAAAACGTCGCAATCAGTCAAAAGCATCAAAATTACGACAACAAAAGCATATACTGTACACTGTATACTCCAATATTATAAAGGAAAATGTCAATCACTCCGGATACACTGTATGGAACGACCTTAAAACTCTCTGCTAAAAACACTATTAACATCTGAGCTTCACCACTGTCTGGGAGTTTGTGATTGTTGGGCATTAGACACACAAGTTTGTGTGTGGAACAGAAAAAAGTGCATTCACAAAAGTGTTGGTCCAACAAACGGGATAATGGATGTGTCAGCAGTGGCAGATGACTCAACCAGAAGGCCCATTCACAAAAGAACTGACTCCTAATACAAAACACTGAGAAATGCTGCATGCATTAACTTGAGAGCTTATCAAACAAGCTTCGAACTACTGGGCTGGGCCACAGATGTGTATGGTTCACATTTCTATCTTATCTCAGTTTATTCCAAAACATACCAGACAAATAAAAATAATAATAATAATAATGAAGAAAGTTTGCTTTGGTGTACAGTGAGAGAACACACCAAGCAACTATACAGCCCCCACCATAGAGAGAAGGAATATGTAACAACTATAGATGTAACAACAAAGAGGCACAACTAAAATTTGCTCTAACACACACACACACACACACACAATCAAACACAACAATCTGATACATACCCTAAAGTTTTATACAAATGGCAAATGTGTGAACAACGGGGGCACAGCATGTGGCGGTGGCACCATCTTGTGGAGCAACACTCCGACGACGTCACGATGACAAAAGGCACTTCTTATCTTTCCCACTCACATTTTGATGGCCCTCTAATCAGAAGCACCACCGTCACCTCTAGGTTAAATCTTGGGGTTTTCTACTTACCAAGAACTGTGCAAGATACAGTACAACGGATTCATCCTGACTAAAGTCAACGTGATGTCTTGACTTAAACTTTTCCGGTTGAGTTTGGTTCCATTTCAAATTGTGATTGTTCTGTTAGAAAAAAAAATGTTGCTAGCTGAATTTTGAGAAGCAACATTTCAAAAAACACAAATGAAAGTATGCTAGAAAGCTTATTACTTATAGTAAGCTTAGCTCTGCCGGTGAAACGGAGATCTGACTAACATTAATTTTCATGATAATTTTGGAACAAAATACAATTTTCATCCCCTCTTTAAAAACTGTGCACTTAAGACCTTATATTGCTGATGACTTTACTCTTTCTACAAAAATACTTTGATTCTTTTAGTCAATCTGAGTCTAGTATTGTACGTGTAAGAAATTTAAGAGATTATTCATATGCATTCATCTCAAGACACCAACTGTGTAAATTAATTTTAAAAGTGACATTTCCATTGAGAATAATAACTGAATAACGTGGCCTCTACATAAATTACCTGTGCTTTCAAAGTGAAACAGAACAGAGGTGGTACAATCTTTATCTCAAGCCAAAAGAACACGAGGGAAAAATTCACTGCCACAGCACAGAACAGCAGGAGGAAACCGATCTGAGAACTAAAACTTTTTATCCACAAACAACTGTGTTGTGCATAGTACTATCATACTGTATATATACTAAAAGCACAAGCATTAACCACTGGTGCCAAGACAACAACAAAAAATAAAACATCGACACGCACTCACACACACACACCCCAAACGAAGGACTCCATGCATACTGTACTATATAATCTCTCAGACCACAGAGGCCATGCTAAATGGCAAAAGGACTGGTTCTTTTTTTCCTTTCTTGCTACATGATAACACATCCTTCATTTGGCTCACATTAGCTGGATACTTGCATCCTTAAACAGAATCTAAGAGCATAGATAGAAAATATTCTGAAAACACAACAATGAAACTGTATAAAGTCACATACACTGACTGCATGTGTGTCTGAATTATACTGTACATGAGTTATATTACTGCTTTCTATTTATTTTTTTTGTTCATTAATGTTCTACAGCTCTGTGACTCAAGCTTCTGATGAAATGAACAGTCAAGCGCAAGTGGCAAGGAAGTACCGTGAGTAAATCTGCATCAAAAACAATAAACATCTGCAAAGACACTGTACCGCTAAAACAGTCTAATCTAACCAGAGACAAAGTAAATACAGTACTGATACAATAATCACATAGACCGATGCTCTACAAGTGTCTTTAGCGTACAGAAACAAGACACATAAGAGGAGCACTAACAGTTATGCCTTAAGTCAGTGGCTACAGGTGCTACAGTATTAAAGAGGATGAAAAAACATAAGGAGGAAGTTTCAAACAAAGAGACGTTTGATGCAGGAATCTTTCCACAATTTCCATTTAGAAGGAAACCTGAATCATGTTGAACTGCATTTATCAACGTACCTCTCCATCTAGTATATGGCGATTAGAAAGTACTTCTAAATTCACAATATACCAAAGATGTACCATGCATTTCTATCCTGAAACACAGTATTAACTGTGTGTTGTACCTCGTCAATTCAAAAGGAGGCCCACTGAGAGAGCAACAAGCCAAAGCAGTTGGAAATAAAGAATTTCATAAAAATATACCCATGTGTGTGTATTTTTCTTTTTTTTAAAGCTGTAGCTTTGTCTGTGTAGACAGCCGTTAAATCCCTCCCTCCTTTCAACCTCAACGTGCCCCCCTTTTCTAGAGACACAGGCTTGTGGTCTATCAAAGCTATTACTATGGCACTTAAGCAAGCTTAAAATTTAATTTATCTTTTAAAAAACCCTAAACCATCAACCCCAGCATTTTCTCTCCCCCTTCCCTCCCCCAGGCTCCAGTGACTACACCCCTCTGTTCCATAATTTCTCAGCCTCCTTTAGGTGTGAAGTGAGCAGCCTGGTTTGGCCAAGCCAGTCCTTTCAGCAGATGACAGCTCAGGCTTTTGTCTATGGACAGTTTGCAGGCGGTCTGGGGATGACAGATCAGGCCTTTGTCTAAAGACAGTCATCTCATGTTCAAGGCAAAACAAAAAAAAGTGCCTCCTGTACATTTTACCATCGTTCCACCATCTGGTCTCTCTTCTACTCCATCATCTTGAAAAAATATTTCTGTGTGCTTATTTCGTCTTCCTTTAACACATTTAGTCTGTTTTTTGTTTGTATAAAAAGGTATTTTCTTGTACATTGTGACACTTTTTTCCATAACTGACACTATACAGAAAGTACTGGCTAATGCAACAACTCTTCTCAGCTTAAATCTCAGCCAGGCTAACTGTACAGTGTATAGTTAATGCTACCAGTGTGCTTATTTTGCAGCCATGCTGTTACCAAGGAGTGCTCTTTAATGAACTGAGCCAGTGTGGGAAATCAGCACCAGTCTCCAGCCAAAAATGAATTCATTTTTTTTAAAGAGTTTTTTTACCTGCAACTTTAAACACATGTTGAACAATACATGTACAAAAAGTATTGTTCAAAGGTGTCATTTTTCCACAATGTATATGAGTGAAAGTTTTGTTTCCCCACCCTGGTTGGCATCCTACACTGCTGGTGGATAATTCATCTGGGGTGCTGGTTCTGGTTCTGAGAACGGGCCAGTACCGGGTAGGCTAGATTTACATTCAGCTGGTCATTGTGTTGGACCAAGGAGATGTTTTTGTAGTGAAGAACCAGATCTTTGAGGGATGAGTACAGATTGTAGGGCTCAGCAAATCCGTAGCCTGTTACCGTCTTGTAGATGACGCAGTGCTTTGTGTCACCCTCAACACTGGAAAGAACAAAGGAGATCATGTTTACAGATGCTAAGTCCTGTCAATTTATACATTATTGCTGTCTACATCCACTAAAATTACTAAATTTCCTACATTTCCCCAAATGGGTATTGACCACTGAGTGAGTGTCAACTTTACTATTAAGCTTTTGGTTTATGTGTTATTCTGGTGCAGCTGTTTCTGCAGTGATATCAAAAAATCTTCCCAATGGTTTCTATAAATTTCTTTCAACATTACAGAGCAAAGATAATCTGAGAGATATTTCAATTACATTTAATTCTACTGAAATATTTTGAGACTAAAGGGGTAGCTTTGGGGACCCCTAGTGGCCCCGGGGCCGTATGCATCTGCATAGTTCGCATAGTGCATGCTCTGTTTACGTTCTACTTTTCTCTAATACCTCACATTTCCTGTCCACTCTCTACTGTAACCTATTAAATAAAGTTTTTGTAAATTTTATGTAATGCACAGACATGAGAGTGGTAATGGCAACGTTAATCTTCTCATCTAATTCTACCAGAGCAGAAAAGCTTACAAAGTAAACAAGTAAACCTGATGTAAAGAGTTCATATTTTTACAGTAGTCACAGAGTTTAAATGCCCTCCTTTTAAAATGATTCAATCATACCAAATGGTCCAATTATCTGTGAGAGAAACAGATCACTGTACTAAAAAATGGAAAATATATCACAGATGTGACAAAAACACAAACTCACACTACAGAACAGGCGTAGGAGCCCTTCTGTGATTGGCTCTCACGGATAAGGAAGGTTCCATCACATTTGCCTCTCAGCATTTCCTCGGCCTGGGTGCGTTTGATATCACCCACATACCAGGTACACTCGTCGTGATGGGGTGAGCCTTCGTCCTCTTCCAGTGAGTAGGAGCTGGAAACACAGAAACAGTTCAGCGAACACTGTATGTGTTTTCAAAAATGTACATGGTCATGTTCTTTTAGTGTTAAAAAAAAAAAACCTTATGGAAAGTGTGAACAAAACATTGACCTCCAGCCCCTCCTTACAGCTGCGGACAGCACCAAGTCAAGACAACTCAAGTTTCTCTAGTTATTTCATCTCAAACACTTACTCATCAGCGTCATTCTTTATGCCGAGCCATTCATTGATCTTCTTCTGCCTTGTGCCCTTCTGTGTCAACCATCTGCAAAAACAAGAACAAAACAGATTTAATGTTTCTATACTTGTGCACGCATTTCAGACATAGAATAAACCTGTCATTTCCATTAATTCTCCTTACATCAAATACTGGTCTCTGATCTTGCGGAGCTGCATGAGATCTGGTTTGAGGCTGTTCATCTTCTTGTCGATCTCTCGGTTATCAGAGACCTGCTGTGTCAGGTCCTGCTCCAGCTTACGCTTGCTGTCGTGAATCTCCTTCACACGAGACTTCAAGCGTTCCGAGTTGCTCTGGATCCTTGTTTGAGAAAATTATTAAATCATATGTATGAAATAAAAAATATAAACAACTATAAACCAGTGTAGCAGCTTTATCTAGTTTTATGTTTTTTTATGGGCTGCTGTGTCTTCCTGCTCATTCGGAATCCCACACACACAAACATAAGCTTACTTTTGAATTTCTTTTTCGTTGCCTTCACGTTGGAATCTCTCCAAAGACTCTCGGCTGTAGCGTTCCTGAGTCTCACACTGCTCCTCAAAAATCTTGATGGTCTCATTGAAAGCCTCAATGGCTGTGCGCTTCATTTGCAGCTCCTGTGAAAAATGAGATGGAGGCATGCTGTGACATAATATTATAAAGACTTCATACAATATAAATTAAAACCTTACATAATCGTATTCATCATACTGCATACATCAATATTTAAAGGTTTTTATTTTATATATTATTTTTTACTGTGCTTTCCAATAATTTTCTTGTGCATACACACTCACTGTATACTGAATACATAAGGCATGTGTCAGACTTGTACCTGTGAGGTCCGTGTGTACTCTTCATAAAGAGAGTCGTACTCGCGGCTCTTCTCCTGATACTGCTCATGATAGACTTTCAGCTGCTCACCCACCTCTTCTATACTGTTCTCCTTTACCAGCTGAGCCGTGAAAGAAAAATGCATGAAATAGTATCACTTTGACAAACAAAAACAACTCAAAGACAACATACTTGTTGTTCATAAAAATAATGAAAGCAAGTTTCTAAATAAAAGGAGGACTGCAAAGGGACTTCGCTTGTTACTGAATTGGATAAAAGAAAAAATTGTGAGTTTGATGACTCACTCAACAATCAACAACTGCTACATAATCTAAAGTCACAAACCTGCTGGTATTTGGAGACAGGGTACAGAAGCTTGGTGTCCAGCTTGGCGTTGTACTGGGCCAGAGACTCATGGCGGTAGTGATTGATGAGCTCGACTATGGACTGGAAGGTAAGAGGCTCTGAGAAGCCGTACCTCCCGTCTCGGTGGTAAATCTTTATGAGCTTGTTGTTGCCCCCTTTCCTGCAGAGGGAGACAAGAGTCATATGAGAATGAAATGTTAACACTGCAGATATTCTAGAAGAATCCTTAGACCAGAAATGTTGCTTTACCTGAGGGTGAGCGTGTACTCGCCCTCCAGTTTACTTGAGGCATCTCGGACCAGAAAGGTGCCGTCTGGAGTGTCTCGCAGCTTCTCGTTCACCTCCTCTCTACAAATTTAATGACGTGCATTATTTACAGTCCAGAGTTAATGAACACTGACTGTGATCAGTTGCAAGTTTATAACAAGGTACCATAAACTCCACAATCATAATAATATACATAAAGTACATGGATTACTGGAAGTTGTACGTATGGTGGACGGGTATCTAACAAACTGAGGGTGTTACACATCGTAAGTTGTGACTGTTGCTGCACTTCTGACATAGACTGATTACTTTAAATAAATCAAATCCTATTATGATGCTATTCCCCTTGAACCATCAGTCTGCTTTCACAGTTTACCTGGAGATTTCCCCCCAGTACCACTCAGCTTCATTCAGTAGGCTGCTTGTGTCTGTCATGGCTGATGGTGCCATTTTTGGCTTGACTGGCTTTGCTGGAAGAACTGGAAACACAGACCCATACACGAAAATCACACATAAAGGCTTTTATTATTATGAAATGAGTGTATTAAGTTGTAAACATTTTATTCCATACAGATGAAAATGTGTATGTGCTGTAAGATAACACAAATAAAAATAGCACACCTGGAGGAGTGAGGTCTTGCTCCATAGTTCTTTCTATCAACAGTCTCTCCACCACAAGCGCAGAGAACTCTTCGTCCAGTGACAACCTGCAAAACAATTAATCAAAAACATAACATTACAAAGACAAAAAGGCTCAAACTCTACATTTCCTGCAGCACTGTAACTGTAGAAGAATTTACCAAGCGGTAGAGGGGCCTGTCCAGATCAGCAATGGTCCAAAAATCTTCCCCAGTGTGTGTGTGTCCAGGCCATTGCTGGCCTGTGCCTGGGTGACCTTGGCCAGATGTGTGAGGAGGTACTGCAGGGTGAGACGGTGATGAAGAGGGATGGTGGTGGAGTTCTCAAGGACCATGCTTACCTCTCTGTCATGGCTACCAGCTACAGCACCGTCTGGAAGAGGAATTAAACTATGAAGAGGATCAGCATACAATTACATACAAACTGAACTATTACTATGTGCACACTTTGAGATTTGACAGCTTGATGTTAAAGTGTCTTGTACTGTTTGTATTGTCACTTTTAACAGTTATAGAACAATGGGGTCAATGTATGTTCCTGCATATAGGTACAGTATATATCTGAAATTGAATCACGATGTCCTCTGTGCAAAGAAAAATCAGCTGAAGCATTTCTAGCATGCCTCAGTGAGCTCATACATTATTTGACACTTTCTCTCAACACTAACCTCAATCAGCAGCAGGGCTCAGTTTAGGCCTTGTGGAGTTTTTTTTACTTATTGTAAATTACAGTTACTGAAGCCTTGAAGGAAAAATAACAACATCAGGAACACATTTTTGGCCTTTCATTATTCTATTACACTGCACAAAAACTCCACTGTGACAGTCTTTTAATAGAAACGGTTGAGAAGGTTTGTTCATCCTGTGAGACAATGCAGCATTCAACTTGTTTCAGGGTTTGATTTCCAGCAAGCTTTTAAAAGCTAACTACTGTCACCTGCAGGCACCTCTCACAAATACCTGAATAGTAAAGTGAAATTTCATAACAGCTCCAGCTCTCTGCTGCAATGTCCTGTGACTATAACTTAAGTCAGACAATGAATCAATCACAAATACAGCAAAGATGGCACAAGGTGAAGTTTAATTTCATACTGTAGCAGCATGAATTAAAACCCTCCTGGAAAAGTATTTAAAAAATACTGTTGTGCTTTGGCAACTTAATCCACACAAGTTTTGATTTGTATCAGGTAAAACCTCTGCTTTTGGTCCATTAACCTGCCTTTTCAGTAAAGTAAGAACAGAAAGCCTTTCTTACACTGTAAACTTGGTGATCAACCTTAAGCATCTGTTGATGAAAATGTACCTGCGGATTGCTGTAGGACCTGCTGCTGTTGCATTGTGAGCGCAGCTTGAAGGTGAGAGTAGACACTGGCAGGAATGAGGGATGATGGGAGGTCTCTCAGGTAATGCAGGACACACTCAGACAGGTAACTAACATCTTTCTGATACACGTCACTCTCTGAAACACAAAGACATACACACAGGCTAAATCTGGTTAAGATGTTTTATTCTGTTGACTGGGCTGAGATTCATTTTGGTTTGTCAAAGCAGGTTTGTGACTTGGAGGTCAGAAATTCAACTCAAGTCATTTGGGAAAGTGAATGATTTACATTGATTTTCAACTTGCAACAGTACAACAGGAGGGTGAGAAGCTGCAGGCTCCAAACAATCCAAATCTATCTAAATTCAGTATCACATTAACTTACCAGAGCTCAGGCTGTACACTGGGCTGTCTGATCCTGAGCAGCTAGTTGTCCTGTACAATGTCTTGAAGTCCAGACCTGGGAAAGACAGAGGGAGCAGTTTATTATTCAGAACTGAATCAATCAGAAATCAAATCAAGTAAAAAACATCAGCAAAGTAGAAAAGAGAAAAGTAAGAAAAGAAAGATTTAAGATTTAAAGCAGCACATCCATGGAAAATAAATATTCATAAAATCAAACGCACATGCTTCATGCTGGAGCCATTAGCCCACTCTAATAAAGTGGTTAACTCTATGGGCACCCGGTTTGGACTTCTACTGAAAGATAATATAATAATTGACACTCAGTACAAACGATAATTCACAAGCTGTACAAAATCAGTTTGTGAGCAAACAACATGTTCGTGACGAAGCTCTTGGCCAGATAAAATTATTGTAAATACTCATGGTGTTGTTTTCATTCTAGTCTCACATCCAAGAAAGATACAAAATTTTATTGCAGGAGAGCTGGTCCTGCTAATGCAGAGCCTGTATTAAGTGTTTCATTTTTCGGTTTGTTGTTTTCTTTGAGGGAAATGTGTGATTCATCTGGTGACTCTGAAAGCCAGAGACAGCACAGAAAATTTTAACTCTGAAAACTGAAACCTAAGATGATGAAATAGATTTCAGCAGACTCAGACAGCAAGAAGGATTTCACACTTTCTGTGAAAATATCCTTGATGAAAACATTTATACCTCAATGACTAAATTACTCTTTGTCCAGGCTTGAAAAAAAAAAAAAAAAAAAAAATAGAAACACCGGTCTAGACAGCTTTAATTAAGGAGTCAATTCTTTGAGACAGTCTCTCAGTTAGTTGTGAAAACCACAACATACAGTCAGAGTGTATGTGTGCGCACCAAACATTGGGAAGTAATTCATTATTATTGCTTATTATTATTATTATTATTATAGCAAGTATATTCAGGCACAACTCATGTCACCCTTCCTTTCTGTCCTGCACTTCAGGAAAACACTAAATCAAAGCAATGCATAAATCAAATTTTTTATATTTTGTACATTTAACAATTAATAATTTAATTGAGTACATAATGTGCAGGTTATTCAATATTGCACATGGTAATTAGTGGAGGTCCTGAGTGTGTGTGAGTAAAAAAAAAATTTTAATCAGCACAGAAACAAGAGGAAAAACTGTGAATGGAGTCCCACTGAGTGCTATTTGTTATTAACATAGTGTGAAATCAAACCCCCTGTGCAGGACTCTCAGGCCAATGAGAACTGCTCTGACTTAGACCACCGTAAACTTTAATGTAGAAAATCTATATCAAGTATCCAACTCAAGAGCTATGTGGACGTCTGCGCGGCTGCTTGACTGGATCCACATGTCTGTACTGTACAGTATGTCTATACATCTACACTTGTGCAAATCTTGGCATGACAGGAAGGAGGCAGATGGCGGGAGGGAGACAGTCGCACGTAGACGGAAAGGCAGTTAGCGAGAAAGAAGAATATGTTGGCTGCTTGGATATACCTCTCTTTTCTATGGCTTGGATCAGGCTGACTAGAACAGGGGGAGCCGTCTCTGGTGGTGTGAACTGCTCGCTCAGGTCCGGCACAGAAACAGCTGAAACAACAACACAAATCACTGCAACACTTCTGGCACAAAGCCTCACAAAGACCAGCAGCACTGACAAAGGCACAGTTAACTACGAGCAGTTGGAGATAATAGAGCATAATATTATAAGTAGAACTAAATTCTGTGGGGAATGCTATGAAACATGATCAGGTAGGGCTTTATATATATTTTGGAGAAATCACTGAAGTTTTATGTTAGATTTTCTGCACAATATAAAAAAAAAAACTTCAAAAATAAACCGAAATCAGAGAAGTGACACTGCAATACTTTGAACAGTAGTCTGGACGTCTAGTTGATGAGACATATGATACTAAAACCAGAACAATATAGCAAATGTACAATAGAATGAACAGAGGTTTATTCAGAGGAGTGAAAATAAAAAGCCCACAAAGATCAGGATGCTGACGGTGAGCAAAAAATGTATCTACTTCACAACACCCCACACACTAAATCAAACATATTTTTAGTCCAAGAGAAAGTGAAAAGGAGAAAGCAAAAGGAAAAAATAAATAAAAAATCCCAATTTCCCTCCCGTCCTCGTCCCCCTCCCATCGCTCCCCCCACCTTTCTTTTCTCTCCTCCCCTTTGCTCCGTCCTGCTCGGTGTTTCGCCTTAGCTCTTTGCGTGAGTGAAGCACAATAAAGGATTTAATCAAAACTCCTGAACAAGCAAAAGCCCTGTGGCAGCGTGCCAGGCCCGGCCCAGCCAGGACAGACAGGCATCGCCTCCTATTCGGCCCCAGAGCAGCGCTGCACACTGGGAGTTGAAGAGGGGTGAGGTAGGGGTGAGGGGCGGAGGTAACGCTGTGAGCAGGGAGGGCCTGGCCTGGCCGGGGCTTGGCAGTAGGCTCCTGTTCCTGGCACGGCTCGGCTAAACCGCTGATTATTAATTTGGGGAGTTCAGACAAGAAATGCAGTGTCAGCACATTCCTTTCCTCTCTCTCTCTCGTTCTTAGTCTCTCTGTCTCTTTCTCTGTTGCTCCTTCTCTCTCCCCCTCACTCCCTTTTGGTTTCTTTTACTTTACATTTTTATTCAAGTGAACCCCCACCCAACACCTCTACCCCACACCACCCGTCTTTGTGTCTTTCGCTCTCTCTGTCTCCATGCCTCCATGCCTGCCAGTTAAACATGGAAACTTTGCCTGGCAGTGTCTCCAGCTCTCTAGTGAGCGCACAGACCTCGGCCTCTTCTTTATCCCGGTTGGCCATTTTGGCTGGCAGCCCCACCCTCCACCCCCTGCAGTTTCTCTCTCTCCAGTGTGCAGTACAGTTTTTACTGTTAAATGTAAGACCAAACATAACATCTAAATACATAATGTTTTAATTAACACTAAAACAACTCATTTCTAATTTATTTTTCCATCTTCCACCACTGTCATTAAGGCTTGCTAAGTTTAGGCACAAAGCAACTTAGAACTCACTCTGCTCATGACTTAAAGAAACTGTTGACTGACAGTGGTCTCTTGCACCTCCTTCTCAACTTGGCGTTAAGGTGCAACCAGGAGAATTCATGCAGTCCAGACCTCAAATCTATTTCGAGTAATAATTTTGTAAATTTAAGCTTCTCAGACACTAAAATACTACAAAGTGGTCTATAATACTATAAAAGATGATTTGGATACTGGATACTGGTTGAAAAGATGGCACCTAGTCATTCCTGTGAAAGTTTCTCAGTGGCAGCAGACTCCAGCCTTAAAAAATGAGCCAGACGTTCCTCACACTTCTGATTTTTTTAGGGCCCATTCAGCATGTGCACTAGCAACCTCCACTAGTCTTGCCTTTCAGCTCCCGACACACACATGAACTGGCTTAAAATAAAATAATCCTACAGCTAGTTCAGAATTTCCAAATGACACTGGTATTAATGGATCAAATTTTGATTGTTTATTTGTATTTTATTAACCCTGACCAGATCCAAAATCAAACGGGCCAGTCTCAGATTGGTGATCCAATCAAACACCAGGTTTTGCGGCCCTGTAACAGTAATGTAATGTGTAATGTGACACTATCAGTGCAGTTTACACAAACTAAAAACTCTTAATGTTTTAATGTATCTGTGTCATGAAATGATTTTTATACTTCTAGAACAATTGCTGTCAGTAGAGTAGTATACACTATTGCTTTTAAAAGCAGATGATATTAATCCGGTAGCTACAGGCAATAAAACAAGGAAATCTCATGAAGCAGAGATATTTGTACAAAAACTGACCATAAAATAAATTGCATAGTGTGGGAGGGGCCTGGGGAAAGTAAATTAATTGCCATACTTTCCCCATGATAAATCAACTTTCTCATGCTTGTATACAAACATACATAAACACTAAATGTCACTGTATATTCCTCTTATGTACTCAAAAGGGAAAAATTACAAACTTTGACTTATGTAGGAACAAAAAGAGCCCTGCAGACATTGGCATGGTATGGAAACTGAGAAAGGCAAAGACAGTTAGAGCAACTCGTTAGTCAATTAAAACCACTTCCTCAGCAAGCTGGCAGAAAGGCCTATGACTTGACATACCCTGAGACATAGCCAATAGGAGAAACTAATAGAAAGATATAAAGAGAATAAAGCATGGCAGAAAATGTAGTTTTGGCCTTTAAAAAAAATGAATGCTAGTATATGCAATGCCTTAAGTTTATGTTATTGAATGCATTCATTGTAAGAAATGTTTACAGACAGAAGATCTCATGACTGTGAGGAGCTTTGAAGTCATTACAGCAAGTAAATCATGATCAAACTAAAAAACAAACAAACTATAAAGTCACATGTGTTGTGTTCTATCCACAGTCAAAGCCGAAAGTGTGAATGTTGCAGATCCTGTCATGGTGTGTTTGCACTGACTTGCTCACTCAGGCCAAGGCAAGCAGCAGACATGCAAAAGTAGACTGGATGAAGCAAAGATATGTGAAGCTAAATATTTGCTCTGTATCTTCTGCATCAGTATGCTTGTGTAATACGTAGCTGGCTCTGCTACATTCTCCCTCTCAGGGTGCCCTGTCAGAAACTGAAGCTTCTTCAAGAGAAGAGATACAGCATGAATTCATTCACAGGATTTCACTGGATTAAACCTCAGGAATTTCCTCACATCAACTTTAGCTCTCCAACACTTTTTATTTTGTGTGAACATCTTATTGAGTAGTACTGGAATACGCACACTCCACTACCACTGCAGATACAAGACATTTGTTATGTGGAAACACTTCCAACCTCACTCTTTTTTTTTTATTTTTATGTTTCACTGCTGACCAAGTGCACTCAAAATTTCAAGGCTGCATTGAGGGTAAACACCTTTATCAACAAATGGGACAGGAGGATAAAATTTGCCCAAACAGTTTTAAATCATGCTGTTTATTCCAAGCATGTGTTTCTTATGTGCCGCGATGACAAGGCCAGTTGGCGTCTGGCTCACTGATGGTGTGTAGCAGCGTGGATGCTGCTGGTCGGGTTTCACTGCAACATGTCTGCATCCCAACTATGTAGACAGGCAATGCATCACGACCATCGACCCCTCTGTCACAACATACGTCAAAGTTACACGTGCACAAGTGAGACTCTGCAATCATGTCAAGCACAGGTGAGTGCTTCTTCAGGCCTACACGTGCTGACACGGTTATATCTTAATGTACTAAAATGTCAGTATATGCCAAAAATAATAATACATTTTTAAAACTTGGGCATTTGACTTTACAGACTTTTGCCCAGGGACAAAACCGCTTGTTGTCAGTCACTACATAGCTACATAGCTTTTTGTATTGCCCCTTCAAACTGCTGTTTCAGCATAGGTGGTGGCCCGATGAGCAAGTTCTCACACCACCTTCGAGTACATCTGTTGTTAACAGCTATAACAGTTTTTTACCTTACACAAATGTATTAGTTTCTAATGTTGTCTTAAATATTAAGACCACAGTTCAGGTCACTGACAGATACATGTGCATACAAGTGCAGATGTTTGTGGTATGATTTGGTTTATACGATCTTTACTACTATCATCAACATTGGGACAAAAACTGCTCACAGTAAAATATAAATGTTCTTATGACATTATTGTTTAGAAAAAGCAGTAATCATGATTTTACTTCACTTTTGCCTTCAGCACAAAATGTACTTGTACTACTCTGTTTCTGATTTGCTAAAGCCATTAATCTTTCAGTAAGACAACTTTCACGCCTAAAGGAGTTCTCATTTATTGCTCTGGCACTAAAGAAATGCTCCAGAAAATACAATTTTCTATGGACCTGCAAACTCCAACATGCTGAATTTACTAAACTCCAGGAGAACAGCACAGCAGTCAGAAGAGAAACCAAATACAGCTGGTTCCTATATTTACAGTGGGATAGGGTGGCCTTGGCGTACACTCTTGCACTCGTCTCCCTCCATTTCCAGCCTCTCCATATTTTTCCCATTCTCTTTCTCTACTGTCACAGACCCTCCTCCACCCCCTCCATGGGTTCTTTGAAAGTGTTTTCCTGGTAAGGCGCAGGGAGAGGAGAGTGAGTGGAGGCCTCTCCTTTCTGAGAACTGGCCCCGCGAACATAGTTTATAGCTGCCCAGAGACAGAATCAAACGTGTATGTGAATCAGGAGAGAGGCTGCAAAAAGGGAGGGAGGATGGGGGAGAGGAGGAGAGGGGGAGAGAGGGAGAGAGGGAGAGGAGGAGGGCAGCAAGAGAGGGAGAACAAAGGGAGGAGTTTGCAAAAATGCCAAGCCATGGTTCACTTCAGCAGGCAGTTAAAGTGAGGCCAGGGAGAGGAGAGAGACAGAGGAGAGAAAGAAAAAAACCCCTTTTGGTTTGTGGAATTATTTCTGCTGCGAGTTGAGAAACATTTTGCCTCCATATCTGGGGAATGAAACTGATTATAACTGATCTTGAAAACTGTACTTAAATCTAAAAAAACTATACTGTATTCACAACATTGCTTGTTTGTTTTAGTTCTCTAATTTTCTCTTTAGAAATGTGTCTGAAACAGCCAAATATATATATATAAGATATAGAAAAGCTTTAACGCTGATGCAGAACCTCTTAACATTTTATTTCAATATAGATAACTAGTTAGAGTACTCAGGCCTGAAAATGTAAACATAACACTGAAGTCTAGGAGGTGTGGGCACTCTTACTGGTGCAAAATATCCACAGTAAATTTACATTACATTTCTGCTAACAAAACCCGTCGACCCTTAACTAGGTATCTGATGAGATTTTTATTATATTCATATTCAAGCATACAGTATGAAATATGTATCATATGCTGCTATGTTATTACATTACCAGTCCTCTCAGGACACCAGATTAGCCCAAGTACTCAAAGTAAACATAAATTTCACTAACACACTTAAAATATTCCAGCCCCGGTTTAAACGCAATTAGCAAAGGCTGGGCAAAAGTCTGATAACTGGCCAGTTGCATCATGTATATGCAGGTTTGAGCATATTTAGGATTTAACATTAAAAGACATATTTCCTTCTTTAATTGTTGCACTAGTAGTGTTTTTTGTGTACATGCAGTGCTTCAAAGCACTTTTCGCTTTTCTTCTGATGTGTTCTAATATTGTAGTTCAGATAAACACATTCATGCTAAATCTCACATCGACTTAATGTTCTACAAAATGTTAAAGAACGAACATTAATATTAAAGATTGTAGCTTAGTGAACTTCCCTAACCAGATGTCTGAAGTGCTGCCCGTCTAAGCTAAATATTAGTGTAATTGGTTCACACTAACAATTGCTCTATTCACGACTAGAGCCTCTGTTCCTTAAGGGAAACGAAGATGATATTTTTAAAATTTGGGCTTCACCATTTCTAATCTAGAGTGCAGTTCTGGTAGAAAGCCAAGATTCACCTCTTCCCCGTCCCACAGTTTCACTTGGTTCTTCTTCCCCCGTCTCTGCAAATCAAAGACACAAACGCCTGCTGTCCAACTGGTTTGTTTCACTGTCTGTCAAACCACGAGGATACTGTTGTCTTCACCTGTCTCTGCTGGAGAAAGTTAAGCCCTCTTCTTATTCAACAACACATCCCCCTTCACTCAAGTTTTTATTTTAATATTGGAAAGGAGAAATCTCATTTGATAGGAATTCTGGAGACATTTGTGCTGAAGCTATAATATCCCTTGCTTTTTAGGACATTTCTGAGAAAAATATTGAGAAATGAATTCCAACTAATGAATTTGAATGAGGCCCAGTGTACTTTGTTGTACACAATGAATAGCCAATTGGCTCAAGCAGAGGTAATTCAGAGTTCACAGCCTACGTGCTCAGAGTGGTACTTAGCCCATCTGTCATAAAAAAGCATGGAGGAAATTACAGAGAAAACAGCTTTTGACTGGAGGAATGTATAGTTTAATATGCAGAGTGACAGAAAAACGTATTTATCTGTTTTGGCCCTATGCAACTTTTTTCTCTGGCATCCTGCACAACACAGTAATAAATTAGCCAGCTAAAGCCAAAAGTAAGGGAGTGCAAATGAGGAGAAAATGATGGAAATGTTGGGAGTGTGAAGAAACTTCAGTAACAAATTACAGTTTTTACTTGAATTTGAGCTTACTAAGGTCAGCCAATCCACACCGAGTGTATGTTTGACTTGGACGTCTCTGCAGCTAAACAGCAGGCCTAACCATTATGAATAAATATCAGACGTTTCTCAAAGTTACGGGGGTAAAGAGAAGTGTGAGAGAACAGAGCAGCTATCTCTGAGCAAAAAATGCTCACACAAAATATAAACACACCTACTAAAACAGTCTCTAAAAAAACAAGCTTCGCTTTTGAGAAACAAAAATGCCCCTGTGTATGAGTTGAGTAAAAGGTCAATACGAATCACAGTGTAAGAGTGGCAGACATTTTTGTGCATATAAGCCCAGATGCAGTTTAGATCCCAAAGACATCTCTTGATGTTGAATGTAAAGGGAACCACGGACAGAAAGAATCAATGTCAGACCTCTATGGGTGAGTCCAGCAGGCCTAAGTAGATGGATTAGTACTTTATTATTCAGGAGAGAGTTTGGTTAGCTGTGCCTCCAAAGACGTAAGGCTTATGACATGTCTTAAGTGTAGATTAAAGGGTCAGTTTGAGGTCACTGCCAAATGTGAGAGAACCTATCAAAACCTTTAAAATATTCAGTTTTAAAAATCTCACTTAACACTTCATTAAAAAAAATTTTTAGTGTCACAGAATTACTCAGTATGTACATGTCCTAAACTCAAGTTAAAGGTGAGCATAAAGAAACTTTCTCCTTTTAGCACATGCTACATAACATTCTGCATATTCTGAACAGTCTAAGAGCCATTAGTGCTTTGTTTTTTACTGATGCAGATTTGATTTCATTTTCTGGCCAATATGAACAAAAATCCATATTCCGATATATATTTTGGCTCTGAGGCGGTACACCTTTTATATCCCGGTATTTTCTAATACAAAACATTTCAAGTGAAATTCAAAGGCATTATAAGAATTTAAGTCAAAGTCATTAAAGTCAGTAAGGAAAGTCACTATGATGTAAAGTAAATTAAATAATCTTTTATATAGCACCACTTCACAACAGAAGTCATCTCAAGGCGCTTTACATTGTAAGATTTAAGACCTTACAAAATCTAAGTAAATACAGATACAGAATAATATAGAATTGACTGATGCCAACTGACTCATAAAAAAAAAAATTGACTGATACCGTGGGAAATATCTCGTTTGGAGACCCGCTGTTTTCCCCCAGTCTCCTATACAATGTTCATTCACTCATCATGTAAGACACATCTGACTTAACCATATGTCTGTGGTCAGTCTGAAATGTTTCACATTAGTGAATCACTTACCAAGAACCTTCCAGACATTCATGTACATTTCTGACAGCACCTGTCCTGCAAACTACTTGTGAGTGGACAATAGGTACAGATCCAGTGTTTTTAGATGCTTTTAGCTCAACGATAGTAGAGGCGACTGGCTATGGCCGCATCGGAAGTGGGAGAGGGGGCAAGGTGTAGGTGTGAATGTGTGAGAGAGAAAGAGCCTGATGAAAGCCTTTTCTCTCGTTAGTAAAGATCTAAATGCGGGCACGGTATATTCGGTATTATAAAAACAGGTGTAGTTGTAAAGCCAAGCCCTAGCTTCCCACTGTATGTAGATAGTCAGGATTGTTTAGAATATAACGGTAAATTATTTTGTGAACTTTTCCACAAGCTGTGCTCATGTGCTGCATCAGAGATGTATGAATATTTAAACTTTCACATTATAACCGCCGAAATATTACACAAATTGAATTATAACCGAGAGAAGTAGTGAAAGTATGGTGAACGGGATGTTTCTAACTCTTTAGCTTTGACATGCATTACTTTTCCTCCGGGTCACTTGCGGCCCACCTGTCACCATTCTAAGCCCCATAGGGGGTCACGCCCCACACTTTGAGAACCACTGCTTTAACTTGTGTATTTTTCTGCAGCTAAACATTGTGTGAAGGAAATGTTATTAGTTTATTGGTTAAAAAAAAAAGAAAAAAAGTCTACAATATTCACACATCCTCAGGAGAACAAAGACAAGATCCAGAAAAACCCAGATCCACAAAGGTGCAACAGACCATTAGCATGGCTGAGCTGACAGGTTTATACACTCAATGTGTATTTGGATATTTTCTGCTTAATTAATACTACAATACTAACAAATACATGAAACTCAACAGGAATATACAACTAACCCACTGTAAAGCTACAGCTTTATAATAATAAAATATACAAACACATTGTAACAGCAAAATACTGTACTGTTCACTGAAAGACAAATTATGATAAATATGATTATTTTGTAATTTTTTTTAGCATTAATTTCACAGTTGCTAGTGAAAGCTTAGACAGGAAACACAGAGCAGAGAGAGAGAGAGAAAAGATAACATTATACTGTACGTACGATTACCTGAGAGTTTGCAATGGTACAATGCTAGGAGCAGATCATTAACCTGTAGTATGCGTTACAAAATGCCGCTGCACAGCTGGGGAAAAAAACAAAAACATGACAGACATAATATATATGAACAGGTCCTTACCTTGTGATGACTCTGTTGTGGGAGCAGCAGGGAGCGGTCGCTGGGACCTAGGTTGACTTGACGGAAGCGCCATCTTGACGGGGCCCACATACTCAACATAAGTCCCTGGGAAATCGCCTCTCTGTTTCGTGCGCTCATTGTACCCCAGCAGCCAGCCAAGGCGCTCAGGCTGTTCCACGCAACCCTCCTGGTTGTTCTCCATGGACAGCAAAGAGGCCTTGCTGACTGTCAGCAAGTCTCCAGGTTGCAGGTCCAAGTCCTCTTCCTGGTCCTTGGTAAACGCATAGAGGGCACGGTACTGGAAGCCTTCTGCCGCCATTTTGTTAGGGAAACAAAATTCAAAATGGCCACCAAACAGAGGATTAGATGATGCAGCACGAGTGCCACTGCAGCCACAGGGTTCAGCTTTACAGGAATCCTCCACAGAAACCAAAAAGTTTGTTGAGTCACTAAATTGTGGTGACAGTGTTAGTTCTGTGGATTGTGGAGGGTTTCGGGGCAAAGGGGGAGTAAGAGGGAGTCACCCGTAGCTTAGAAGCATTTTGTAAAGTTGATAAGATAGTGTTCTGCTGTTACGTCTGTGGTTGCAGCGGTTTCAGACCTGACCGGTGTTGGTGGACCAGTGCACTTTTCTCAGCTTTATTCCCCGGTTGAGCCAGATGATGGAGCAAAGGGACAGCGTTGGCAACATGCTCTTTCAAGCAGCGAAAACTTGCTGGCTGGGTGCTAATGGAGCAGCCAGAGAAAGGTCTCTGCCAGTCGAGGGCCCTGTGTCGTTGGATCCCAACGGTCAAATGAAATGGTCTGATTGGAGGAAGAGTGGAATAGTGGGAAGGTCTTTAATCCTCTTCGGTTCTCTCGAGCTCCCACATGTTCTGGACAGGGATTATGACCGACCTAGACAACACTGAAACCAAAAAAGGAGAAAATATTTGAAATTATACTGATACAATACAACAAGAAAAACAAAAAATAAGAAAAATAAGACTTAATTGCCAATTGTATTCGATAAAACAGCCATACGTAAAGCAGCCCATATTTATGTGAAATGAAGCTTAAAGCGGGGCATGAAAATGGCGAACTGCGGCAGCTTCATGCATTTGTGCAGTCTTCGCTTAGGACAGAGAGATCGGATGATGCTGCTGCGTCATAACCAACAGCAGATGAAGTCCCTGGATGGGAGCTTCCATTCCCTCCACTATACATTCACACTCACAGCCTTAACTGACACAGTTTCCACAAGAACAATAAGTTTCACTGTGAAATAAATGTCCCTTCAACTTATACAACATGTACGTTTAACAGCATCCAAAGAAATTCATGCAAAATGGCGAAGAAAAGGTTTTTGCAGGATGAGCATGCAAACGAAACTAAGACCTGCACCATAACTGTATGGCAACCAGAATTTTCTGAAACATGCAGAACCCCCTACAACACTCAGGCAACTGAGCAACCGAAGATTGTCACAATTTCATTAAACACTACCTAAAAGATAATGTATTGAAAAGCCATGCATTTAATTACACTCCTTAGATCATAGTATCTATATTCAGCAAAAGGTCAATCCATGGACTCCAAATATCGAATATTCTATAATAAATACCATTGCAAGGCCCCAAAAAATGCCAATTACAAGTGCGTAATAATTACAGTTTAGCAAATTAACAGTTACAAAATGCTGAATTTTATCAGTATCAAAAGGCTCTAGTAAACCACATCAGGTACATTTAGCCAAAAATAGTAATTTCCATGGTTGAAATTATATTATAATGTCCACAGCAAAATAGTTGTGGCAATTGTGATTTCAGCGGGGCAATAATTTAAACCTACTGCAAAGTTAAAATTCAAAATAGCAAATATACTAGTAGATGAAGTAGGGAGCGAGGAAGTGAGAGAGATTAGGGTTTCCAGATTAAGTACAACATCTGTGGTCTGTGGACCAACCAAGGACAATCGTCCTGTTAACCTCTCTAGACAGAATGAAAAGAAGTCAGTGACGAAATGAAGCAGGTAGAGCGTCAGGGTGAAAGAGACGGGGAGGTGGATGGAAGTTTTGGTTTTGTAAACCAGGAGTTAGGAGCTATGCAGGGAAATTTCCCAAAATGTCCAAATCCAAATAACTACAGGCCTGGTTTGTGAGGCCCGATGTTGTGCAATCATGTCATAAACGTTTCTGAATGGACAATGTTTTGAGTGATGCATTGCAAACGCCTTATTAAAAATAGGCGAAATCATGAAAAATAAACCTAAACCTCCGATTCGCATTTCAGAATGCTAAAGTGCATGCTTTCGAACCATATTCTAGATTATGCTCTGTCCCTCCGTGACATTCACAAAGCAAACGTACACTCATTGCACTTTGAGTGTAAGAATACAGTCTTTAAAAAATATATATATACATATTTAAGAGTTAGCGTGATAACAGGATGCAGCAGAGTGCAACACTCACCCCACTTTTGGTTCAGAGAGAAGCCGGACAGACTCAGACAGACTCTCGGTCCAACATCCTTCGAGTCGAGAAGCAAGAGGTGCCAGGCTAGACACGTGGCACTGGCATACCCAACCACAGCCCGCAATCCTCACACCACCATAACCCCCCCGCCCCCCCAACCCTAAATCCCCCTCCCTCCTCTCTCCACCTGCTCTTCACCCCCCAAAACACACAGAGAGTCCTGCCTCCAACTGACACCCCCCGATCCTCAGCCAGCGAAAAAGTCCAGTCGTTTTTCCAGTTGCCATGTTGTATTTGTTTATAGTCCGAGTGCTGTTGCAGAAAAGAGTCAAAAGCAAGACAAAGACGGAGTAGAAGAAAAAGCGGGATACAACGCACACACTTAAAAAGTAATCCGTTCTTATTATTTAACTGCAGAGAATAAAAAGTCGAATGAGGTGAGAGAAGAGTCATCTCTGTTGCACTCCTGCTCTGATAGTGTTGTAGTAGCTCACAGTTCAGGGCAGCAGCAGCAGCTGCAGCAGCTAGAAAGCTCACAGGATCCATCCTTTTTTTACGACTTTTTATTGAGTCACAGGAGAAAGTGGCAGTAAGCAGTGAAAAAAACAGAGTGAGACTGAGAGACGGAGCACTTTCCTATCAGCAGAGTCCAAACGGCTGAGGGAGACCACAGGAAAATAATTAATGAATAGGCACCAAGTAACTCACTGTTGCTAGAGAGAGGGAAAGCTAATCCTGCGCTGTGATTGGCTGCTGCTCTGGACATGTGCTCCCCAGTCAGCAGAGAAGCCGGGCAAATCAAGGAAATGTTCTAATATTAGAAAATGTATCTAGGCAGTGATCAAACGTCTGACCCAAACAACTCCACCTTTCCTCACACACTTGACTTTTTTCATCTGTGCAACCCCGATGATTGCTCATCATCTTTGATGAAATGATGACTTACATTAAATGAAAGTACCACAGGATGATGATGAAACATATAACAGGGGAAACTGAGGGCTATGCGTGATTGGAGAGAATTCCATGAGTCATGTCGAAGTTGTGCAATGGCATGAAAGGAGGTAATGTTTGTTTTTCTGAGGTAGCAGTATGATAAATCTGGTGATAAAAAAAAAAGATGTTCTAGCTTATATATACTTTTGTAAGAGTAGTCACATTGTGACTTTATTCCAGTAAATTAGTAAAGTACTGCAATGTCTGGTAAATAAATTTAACTGTTATAACAATTTAAAAACATATGAGATATGAAAATACTTCCACTGTCACTATAGTCAATACTGGATATTTTAACTGTGGGTACATGAGACATAGATTTAACTTAAAATAGCATCTACTGTAGATTTTACTGCATCTACTGTCGTCTGCAGACATCAAATGCCTTGATGTGTTTCGTCAGCCAGTGCAGCTCTGACCTGTTCATTATACAGCAGGATACATAATGCAAAATGGCAAATAAGCTATTCAGAGCATCGCTAACACAGTCAAGTGATACAAGAGCTACAGACAATGCTTGTACACCAAAATATGATATGTCTTTACATTTACATTAAAACTAGTTTTACTATTTTAAAGTTGTAGCAATTAGTTAACTGATTTTAGTTTTGCATAAAATCAATTGCACTTGTACAAGATTTATGTGAAAAAAAAAATGCTAAAGATTTGATGGTTTGGTGTGATTTTTCAGCTTTTCTATGTTTTATATAACTGAGAAATAAACATGTTCGGGTATCTGGACATCACCTTCAATCTGCACCTACTGTCTGGGTATTTTTTTCACTATTGTCCGACAGTGTAAGTCACGCTTTTAATAAAAAAAAAAAATGGTAACACTGATAAGATTAATTAGCCTTAATCCATTTAAATTATACATACATTAGGTGTGGGTTTCTCTATACACCCGACAGTGTGTTGAACATCATCTTTTACTTTTCAAACTACCGCATCATCAGTTGTGACTTCTGTGTGCACTTCGTCAGAAGTCACATCTGAGTAAGTCAGCATACAATTAGGTGAGGCTATAATTTTCAACAATATCTTCAAGAGTTTTAAGAAAAACATGCTTCTGCAAATCCAATGCAAATAGCATCAGAGGTTGTATGTGGTGATGTTCCAGAAAGAGTCAAAGGGTTGGTGACGCACACTTTTTATAAAAGCATTAAACTGACAAAAAGCAAGATTATAGATTTCTCTGTTTATGTTTTTATGGGTAAAACCGAAAGGCAGCAGTTGTCTGTTGTCCTTAAATGATTTTCAAACAGACAAATAAATGCAATGTACAAACCTCAGACCCAGTTATTTCTTTAAAGTCTGTATGTGTTGGCCTTTACAGCCTTGCTGATGAGGAGCTGACTACAGAGCCACCACGCATGCAGCCTGGCCTTGGGCCATCTGTCCACATGGAACTGAAAAATCTACTGCGCCACAGGCAGGGAGGACAGGCCAGCGGCTCAGGAGCTTGTGAGGACTTACTTTCCAGACTAAAACTAGGGATTAGGCATTTATGATTTAAGTAATGTTCACCTGAATTTTCAGTGTCCTTAATGAAGCTGAAAAGCTAAATCGCTATACAGAAACATCTGCTATGAAGATTATGTAGCACTGAGACGGCACTGTTCTGAAAAGTCAACTGTGCCACATGGCTCCACAGTCAAAGAGGACTCGCTGTATTTATCAGAAGATATAACGTGCAGGCAGTTCAACTCTACTGTAATCCATGCTGACATATTTCAACAATGTCTCTCCAAAAAACTACAAAAGCAAAACTGATAAACCTCCAAAATCTGCACCAGTTAAAAAGCTGAAAATACCACAAGTCTTTTTGCTGCGTAGTTGGCAAATAGTAAGTCCTGAATAAACCAGATTATTGCATTTGTTATATAAAAAAGTAGCAATTTAACCCTCACAAGTCAAATATACCTGCAAAAAAACCAAACACCAACCCCCCCACCAACTAACGTCACTGGACCTAAACATAACTATATGCAGATAACTTATAGCAGCGCCCAATCGAGCACACAGCAACAACAAAGCCAAGCCAACCACATGGTGTGACAGATAAAACGAATAAGAAACATTTTAACCTGTCAATTAAAGGGGTGCATTTGTCTAGTTTTCATCCTACGAAGGGAAAAATAACCAAATACATTTACTCAAGTACTATACTTCAGTTCATTTTCTACACTTGTGTATTTTCATTCTATGATAGTTTATACTTTATGATCTATAGTATTTCTACAGAGCAGTATTGCCGATATTACCTTCTACCACTATTGGTCGCTTTCTCATATGAGTGTTCATTGGAATAAGCGAAGGAAAATCAGTCAATAAGTCATGTTCCCAACTCCTGTCAGGATTTGACAGCAACAGGTCACATCCTGCACAGAGCTTTCAATACTTGTATGACACATGACCAACTACATTTGTAACCAGTGAGATGTCAGAGTCCAAGCAGGCTCATTTATCTCGAGCTAAGAATGTTTCTGTAAACTATCAGATGTTTTGTTATTCTTGGGTACAAATCCCAGGTAGGAGTGTGCAGCATTTCCAGCTGCATCATTCCTAAACTGGCCTTAAAGCCATATTCAGTTGCTATTTTGATCAAATAACACAATTCAGTTTAACTGGGTCCCACAGCTGAAGGACATGTAACAAAAATAACCACAGCTGAACTGTGGTGGTGGAACGTGAAGTTCGCCTCTCCGAGAAGAGGAGCAAAGAGGCTCCATTCACTTAAAAGATTTTTGAGTTATTCGGGGCATTTTAAGACATTTTTGAAGAAGAATGAAGGCTGAAGGCATGAAGCTGTACAGTGGAGGATTTTGACATTTAGTTGCATAATGCTGGTTTCAGTAATTACAAGAGAGAGGGGGGGGTCTCCACACAGTTGAGTGGCTTGTCTTATTATGCAAGTGGCACCATTTCCATTAACTCCTAGATGAATGCCAACTCCTCTAACACACACATGTCAGGCCTCCAGCTATGTTAGGCCTCTGCAGGCAATGTAAAGTTGTAACGTTAGCATATACAAGCAGCCTACACAGGGAACCGTGGCATGCCCTCCACTGCAACTTCTTCAGTCTTATCTAAAGCATTTGAATTACAGCATTTAGCTTAAAACGAAGTAAACAAACTCAAAAAACACCTTCTGAACTCGGGAGGTTTGACTTCTGCATAGTTTGGGAACTTTAGGAGCTAAAATCCAGTTTAAAAGTCTTCTTTATCGAACACCAAACTTGAAAAAGAGCAACACAACAACTCAATTCTAAAGCTAATTTAAATACTTTACTGCAATGTGTTCAGCGCATAAGCAAACACGAAAATTAAAAAAGCGAGTTTAAAGTTTAAAAGTATGAGCAGCATGGAGTGGCGTGAGCACAGCACACTTGCAGCGCTTCCACCATTTTCCAGTATAGCGGCTGCTGCCTTGCTGTAACGTTACTGGAAATGTGCAATAACTTGGGAAAACTCACCCGCGGATATTCCTTGACTCTTCTCACTTTTGGCTGCGGCGCTTCAACACTTCAAAGTAGTAGCAGTCCGAGTTCGTGCAGTGCTTTTTTTTTTTCTGCCGACGATAGCTTCTCGGTGTGCACGAAACTTGTAGTAAAGCACCAGTTCACTTCTTACTTCGCCGTCTTGCTCTCGCTCTTTCTTTCTTTTCCCCGTTCATAGCTCCCTGCTCCCCTACACAGCCATTTTCCAGCTCAGCACGGCGCAGGGAAGGAGAGTGCGTGGGAACTAATATGAAGAGCACGAGGAGTGACGAAGTCGAGCGGAAAAGTCCGAACGATTAGTGAGGGGTCACCGACTGGCCTCGGCCCATAATGGAAATTTGATCCCCACAGTCTTATTGTGTAAGGCTGTTTTTTGTTTGTTTTTTTTAAAATGATATAATTTAAGATATATCTCGTTTATTGTAGAGTCGTGTTCATATGAAAAATAAAAAGTATTTAAAGTACTTTATTATGGTTATACAAGGATTTCTCATAATCATCCCACTGTTCTCAAAGTTTCTGTTGCTTCATCTATGAGCTTTGTCTTTTTTTATAAGGAGAAATGAACTATTTACCATTCTGTCTAAAATTAACATTAACAAGTGTATTATTACTACAGAGAATAAACAATATTGAAGTTGTATGTAACCCCAAATACACAGAATTAGAAATATGATTGACGAATTTGCTAATTCTTGTATAAGGGACAGATGACAAGTACACAACTGATTTGTAGTCATGGACCTTTCAGTCCTCTGCAATTCATTTATTTCAAGCACTGTAAAGACAATAGAAAAACAGACAATGTCACAACAGTCTGCACCACATACCCACGTGGTAGGAATTTCACAGAGGCCAGTTTGTCATTTGGGATCAATCCTTAACACGCAAACACACTGAAACAAGTGTGGAGAATATAAAGAATGACAGCCGAGCACCCCTGTGATGACACGGAGTTTATCACACAACCTGCGAAAAGTAAAGACAAGAGGTTCATTGTGATGCTTCATTTTGACTTGTCAAACCAAAATTAACTCTTGATTAAAAAAAAAAAAAAAGAAAAAAAGTAAAAAGTCAAGAGATACTATGACAACTCAATGGAGATGGAAATTTTAAAAAAAGATACCATGATGTATATTGCATCAGAAATTTGGTTATAAATCACATACATACATGTTTTTACACAAAGTATAGTGAACAAATATCCATCTTCTAATTTGAATTTCCACAATCTAGAACGAGTCAAAGTTTAGTGTGAGCTAATAAACAATTATAAATTCACACATTCAAATTTAGCAAAAGAACCCCGGATACATTTTCCTTTTTTCCAAAATTCATATTACTGGAAGCATTATTGGTTGTTGATCCAAATACTTCCTACACGAAAACAAACAAAAAAGTTTAAACTGCAGGGGGAAAAAAAAATTAAGGCATGCATAGCTACAGACTAAATCCTGAATGTTCTCCTCCCTCATTTTAAAGAGAGTCAAACTCAAGAATTCAAGGTCTATTTAATGAGATTAGTAACTTTAACCTTTAAAAAAAATATTTATATATAGAATGGGAGATGAAGCATGCACAACCCTTTGACGCTAATCAAACATGGGAAAAAGACCATGCCACTGAAGTGACATCACACATTATTGAGTCCGTCTATCCTTACAAGGTCACTTTCTGAACACACCGACAGTTGTTATAAGGTCCACCATTGTTTATACACTATACAGTACATCACCAACACACTCTATTAGTACTGCAACAAGACTGTTTCTATATGAAAATATATAAAACATGATTATCTCCACTCATTTCTTTCCATTCAGGGCTTCTAGTCAAACTCTGCCACTCTTCTATTTTTTCATAATAATTTAACAAAAAAACCCATGTGAAATCCACACTCACCTATTTGCAGTAAATGTAAACAGTCGTTCTTAATACACGTTAAAAACTGCCAACGGAGGCAGTTTTGTTTGTTGCATCCACTGTACAAGTTTTGAATCCCACAGAGAAAGATCATCCTGAAATCTACACGTGCTCTAACTGTTACACGGCTACTACGACTTGTGAAAACCCTTCGGTGAAGTTCATAAAGAGCTGGACGGAGGCTTGATTCAGCTAGGTATTAGAGGACAGAGACAACAGCCTTTGTAGTCACAAAGCTTTATCTACACACCTGTATGTTGATCAGGTTATGACTTAAACCACTGCTAGAGGAGTGTCCGCACTTTTCTTTTTAACAAGACACAGCACGTGGTGGTGTAGTCAGTGCATGCATGAAGCTTGTTATGTACAACTACAGTACCTCTTTTAAATGTTTCCTATGGTTAAACCATGCTTTGGCACCAGCGCTGGGCTTCCAAGTATGATGATGATATTTTTACAAAGATTCAAGATCTAAACATTTACCACTACAATCTGTAAGTTAGATTTCTTTTGAGAAGCAGCACAGAATATCTTCTGAAATTCTATAATACATTATATATTATAGGACAAACACAGTTTGTTTCAAAGACTAACTGAACACAAAACAACATCCCGCTCTAGACAGGCATTACGGCTTATAAAATGATTACTGACGTTGCCTCTCTTTCCTGAACCTACAGTAACACCTCACAGAAAAGTTGTTGCGTGGCTTCTCTTTTGTGCAATTCCTGAAATAAAAATAACTGTAGCATCCAAGGCATTTTCAATAACCCAAAAAAAAAAAAAAAAAAAAAAACCAACATGAGAATAAAAAGTCATAAATAAGTTTCTTCATTTAAACTAAAATTATTTACAATACATCAGTTACAGGTGCCACAGTGATTTGAGAAGAGAAAACAAGCAACTAGGAAGTAAACATAATTTTAGGCAGTCAGTATTCTGTTAACAGTGTTGCAGGATGCATATATATTATCGAGAAACATCAAATTCAATTTGTTCTTGTCTTCAGGCAGTTGCTTGTGATGATTTTGGACTTTGTCACAGTTTTATGGACATGTGAGTCCTTCAAATGTAAGTACAGTAGGAGGTCAAAGACTTCTCTATGTTTTTGAGCTGTTAACCCTGGCAAAGTAAAACTAAAACTCTTGTTTGTCTTTAGACTTGGCTTTCTGCTGTGTCATACCCTGTGATCCTCTTCCTTCCACCTTCACGCTGGATTCTGACTGGGCCGAGTTGATCCAGGATGCTTTGAATGCCTTCGGCTGTGTGGCAGGAAACGTGAGGCTCGGTGTTGCCTCTCTCTCCTTCAGGTCGTCAAAACTCACTTCCTGCACGGCCTCTTGTTTCTTGAATGAGTCCCTCCGCTCTGACAGAGCCAGCTTCCTCATCATTACCACCTCTTTGGAGTGGTGGTTGCCACCACGATGCTGTGGTGAGGCAGTACATCGATGGTGGTCACTACCTCCGCTGGCTGTGTCCTGGTGGCCTCTCTGCCCTCCAATGTACAGCCCCTGACGGCCGTGTTCGCCGACACAGACAAACCCGGCGACAGGGTCCCCATCCATGTCCTCCAGTCCCTCCCCTTCAGAGAGAGGCACCTCCATTGTGTGGCGGCGGGTGCTGTATGCCTTCCTATCTCCATGGTATCCCCCCGTCATCTTGTCTCCGGTCAGCTTCTCTGCTGACTGGACCCTCTTGAGCAGTGGAGAGCGGGGTGGTTCTGCACTGCGGGGGCGAACAGAATGACGAGCAATGGTGGGAGGGGACAATGTCTTGCCATGGAATCCCTGCAGGGACTTGGGGTGACTAGGGAGGCAGGATGAAGAGCACTGAGGAGAGAGAGGCTGAGGAGGCGGAATGCAGGCCAGCGGAGAAGGGGGGATACTGCTGGTGGATTTGCAGCGGCCAGCTTTAGTGTACCGGCCTAAGACGTGAAGGGAACTGGGGCGGGCCTGTGGTACAGGTGAGTTAGGGGAGCTGGAGCAAGGAGAAGAACTTGAATCTGATTGAAAGAGAAAGAGATAAGTTTTACTTTAGTAGATATTGTTCCTTCAGCCCCTCCAGGACAAGCCCCTCCAGGACAACCACAAAACACACAACCATATTGGCTGCAGTCTACAAGTGATACAAGGCATCCTCGCTCACCTCCAGAGTGGTCAGGAGCAGGGGAGCGACAGGGTGTAGATGGTCCAGGAGATAGACTCTGAGTGGGGGAACCAGAGAGGCTGTCACTAGACGACTGGTGGAAGCCAGAAGAGAAGCTACGACTGCTTTGCATGGGAGGAGGAGGTGTATGCTTAGATAGCTTCTTCAAGATGTTTCGTCGTCTGCTGCAAAGGAAAAAAAACTGACGTTAAATATTTGCTTAGTTTAGTAATGTTATTTGGTTTAACTTTGTGCTTACTCAAGAAAACAAAGCCAAAACAATTACCACTAGAGGTACTAACTAATTTTAATTGTAATTTGTAATCAAATGAAATTTAAATTTTAAAATGTAAATTTAAATATTAAAATTAGTAAAATTAAAATGAAATTTTAATTTGTGATGTAATTTTAAAGAAAAAAATAAAATATGTAAAAAATTAATTTACGTGCAATTGAAAATCTAATGCTAAGCAGAAATAATAATAATAATAACGCTGCAGCTACAATATTATGTCATATCACCCTAACATACCTGTCCTGTCCATCCTTCCTCTTGCTCTTTTTGCTGCGCCGGGCCATCTTGGCCTTGTAGCTCGCCTTTCTAGCTGGGCCCACCTTAATGGAAGTGTTCTCCAGGGCAGTCGTCTGCAGGGTCACTCTATTTCCACTCTGTTTAAAACATTCATTAACGTTAACACCTCTCTGTAAGG
This sequence comes from Ctenopoma multispine, assembly GCA_034779795.1. NCBI lineage: Eukaryota > Metazoa > Chordata > Actinopteri > Anabantiformes > Anabantidae > Ctenopoma > Ctenopoma multispine. The sequence continues at coordinate 7,505,692 of JAUYWH010000009.1, read as the reverse complement.
GCAGCAAGACCTGTATAATGACATGTTATCACTAACTGAACACAGTATGTTTCCCCGTACTAAAAGGACTATGCTGTAAGCAACAAAAACAACAGAAAAATAAATACATTAATCCCAAGCCAAATTCCTTAACAAGGCTTCACACCTTAAGCAACAGCTCCACCACTTCAGTGTGGACAAGTCCCTGGACAGACTCTCCATTGACATGAGTGATGAGGTCACCAGCTCTCAGTCCTGCCTCATGTGCTGGACTGCCCTCCTCAACGCACTGAGGACACACACACCCTCAAAATTACTGGTCAAGCAACCATAAGAGATAAATTGCAGTACACTTATTTACAATAGTCAGTACATAATGCTATACTATCTAAAAGTAACCCTAGAATTAGAATTAAATGTAGTTCTGTCATAATTACACTTTTAACTTGTTAAATATACAGAATCTTTTTATACATGAACAGCACCAGCTACACCTGAGATGAGGACACATACCCAGACCATATGATGAACCGTGTAGACATCACTGTCTCCCATGTAGACCCTGATAGCTCTCAGAGCAAAGCCAAACCTCTTCCCAGAGCTGTGGATGACCACAGGAGGCCTGAGGCAGCTGATGCTAACAGACAGGTCTCGACTGGGAGACGAATCTCTAGATGAGGGGTTGGAAGACAAGGACAGAGACGATTTTGGGCTTGTAGGAGGACCAGTTGAGTCATCTGAAACAGGAGAAGATGATTAGGTCATCAGTTCTGTGTTTATGCATAGTATTCAGTTCTGACTGCTACTTTGTACAATTCTTAGTAAAAAACAAAACAAAATGAAATGTTAAAATATCTTAAGTGACATTATTTTTAGTTTGGCCACTCTACTTGTGGTTTGTGTGTTTACGTAAAACACAGCCTCAGGCTGTAGAGGGCGCTGTAAACACATTAACAATCTTAACAAATTCACATATCACAGTCGTAACACCAAAGACTTAAAAATAACCATGTGTATGAAACATTTATTTATTTATTTTCTTTGAATTCCAAAACTTTATTTTTAACTATACTGTTGTCCTGATAACGTTTGATAGAAAACATTAAAATCCTGTCTACCTGGAGTGATGATAAGGGACAGGCCAGACACAGAGGCAGACTTGGGGACTTTGCCAGATGGGGATTTGGGTTTCTCTGGGGTCTCTAGTTGGTGGGCAATGCGTCGAGATGCTCCTCTCCGGTATGAGGGTCTGGTGCCCGTGCTGTTACTCCGGAGACGGATGCGCCGCAGGTTGGAAACCACTCCATCTTCAATCACAAATTAAAGAGTGTGAGCACTGGTGTCCCACATTTGCAGAGTAAAAAAGATGGATGACCAAATGTTAGTGGCTGTCACTCTTACCCTCTTCTTCTGCAGAGATAGCAAAGCGAGGCATGACGTCAAGGCTCTGGGTGCTGTTCATCACCAATGGGCTGGCACTGCGTTCTGACTGGGAGGAACTGGATGAAGCACGAGGTCGCAGACTATAGATGGCACACAAAAAAGTAATAATAATAATTTAACTAAAATCTACAATACCAGTCTTTTAGGAATTGTGCAGGACTACAAGTACAGCAATTCCATACAAACAAATATATGAGCTTTGTTACACAGTTTCTCAGGATAATGGATAAAATTAATGTAACACCACAATTTGGTCAGTAGAGGTCATGTATGTCTTAACAGTTTATTGTATTTAGCTTAAAGGGAAACCAGAGTACTGAATGGTAGTGCACCACAAAACCGCAGAACAAAAGGGTGAAAATGGGTGAAATGATTATTACTATTAACCAACAAAACATCCACCAATTATCTCATAAAACAGTCAATATTTGATTTCCATCTCACATCTTTCACAAAAGCAAAAACGGAGAGCTGTGTTTTTCCACTCATAACAAGGACATCACTCTCTCTCTCACCTCCCCCTGTGTCCATCTGCCCTCCTGTCTCCACCAGCCAAATGTTTGTGTCCGTCGCCAGGGGAAAGGACTCCTCTGCCCTCCCATCGCTCCTCCTTCTCCTCACTGTGGCTTCGCTCTGATGACGACAGACTCTGATTGGATGGAGTGGAGGTCGACAGGTGTTCTGTGCTGCTGTATACCTGGAGTTTAACAAAACAAAGTGTTACAAGTGAATATTTGTTCTTTGATCTCACATAGATATTTAGTTAAACTATCTGGAGGATAGTTCAATTCAATTCAACTTTATTTATATAGCGCCAATTTACAACATAAGTCATCTCAGGGCACTTTACAGTGTAAG
>JAUYWH010000009.1:7466838-7498253 GCA_034779795.1 Ctenopoma multispine | reverse complement strand
ACTGGCAGCTGTAATTGCAGCAAAAGGTGGTTTTACAAAGTATTGACTCAGGGGGCTGAATAATTACGCACACCCCAAGTTCAAGGGGGCCGGATACTTTCACAAGCCACTGTATATATATACACACAGCAGCTGTAATTATAACACAAGAACAAATTTGATTTATTTAATCATCATTTAACATGTGACCATAAGGGGCCATTTTATAAATAGCTGGAAAATATTTTTTGTGGTCATGGTCAAAAAAATTATTACGGAAATGTGGTTTTAAAAAAAAAAAAAAAAGGAAAAGAAAAAAGAAACATGTTATGTTTATGTGTCTTGTAGGACAAGACAAAAATTACTAGACTGGATGAATACAAGAAAACATTGCATGAGTGTCCTATCTGTGTCATCATTAGAAACTTAAATTATCTTTCTTTCTGAGAGAAAGAAAGTCATTTGGGGTTCGAGTCAGCAGCAGGAGCCATAATCTGTTGTGCAGAAGGCAGCATTTGCTACAGTACGACTGTTGCTGAAAAGGTTATACAATAAATCGTTGCATAATCAAACACTTGTGCACTGCACAGATCTATGTATTCACAAAAAAATGACAACACTATTACTGGACAATGAACTGGAATCAATCAGTACATTCGAGAAGCAATCCAACTGGCAATATGAATTCAATGTTCCCAGTGCAGCAACAGTAGAGCAAGTAGAGATCCACTGATGATGTCTTAGAAAGAACCATGGCTGAATAATAACAAAAAAATGAACAAATCTATGTATGTTTCCTAAAAATCATTTATTGAAAATGAAAGAACCCACCTCGTGCAGCAGCTTCTCTAGTTTCTCCTGCAGCTCTACAAAGTACCTGGAAGTAACCAGGCCTTTCTGGGACTTGTCCAGACAGTCTCTGGCAAGCTCCATCAGCTGGTGTTGAATAAACCCCAGCACACCATCAGCCAGGTGCAGAGCAGTGTCTGGGGAACATTCTGCAATGATGTCGAGCAGCTGACCCTCCATCTGGGCTGTCGCCTGCAAAACAACCAAGATATAAGACGTCATTTTAAAAGTAACAGAAATAAAAAAATAAAATAAAATAAAAAAGTGAGTTATTTAAGATTGTGATTATTTCACAAGGAACATTTAAAATCTCCTGTGTTACTCATGAGTAATAAAGCTTTTTTTGTACATTCATACACATTAACACCGGTGCAGATAATTGAATATTTAGTAAAACAAGAAAAAACATAGACTATACCTTAGGAAAACGTTCTTTGTAGACATGATTCATCATGACAATCTCATTGTCAAATGTTCCACATGTCCGCCCAGGGCTGTAAGAGAACCAGACAAAAAAGGATAAATAAATAATTCCACACAACAATAAATATCATACAATATTTTTGCACAGATAAAGTTAATAACTTATGGATACTAAATTTGAATTAAATAAAATCAGTGGAACTGATTAGCAAACTGATCGGGGAATGGAGTTATACAAGAGGTTGATGATACAGTGAGTAGTGTGTGTGTTTAAAGTACAACATATAAACACTGATATATTAAAGTTGTATAATAATATTCATCACAAAAAAAAATGTAATCTACGCCTTTCTTACAAGTGTTTACAAATGCTGGACTCTGGAATGCTGGAGTTTGTTTACAGCCACCACAAGTCATAAACACAGCATGTGTGAAAATGACACCGACGTAATTCAGATCAGGTTTTCATGTGCAGTGTCCATGACCAGATCTGTTGTGTGTACAGTTCTTCAGTTACAAGAGGGCACCTTCTAAACATGCCATACACATCACAAATCAATGGACTGTCATCACACATGCTACAAATAACAATATCAACATATGGCATATCACTAGATGCAACTACTATTTCTGGAAAACCACAACAGTTGCACATGTAGTGAGGTTTTATTTGAGGGCAACAGCAACCATTAACCCCTTAGGACCTTTTCGAGGGCAATAAGAAATGCTTTACACACCCCCTGGAGCTATTATAGCTCCTGGCACTTTGCAGTCATCTAGTTCCATAGTAATATGAGCTATGAGTTATTTAAACTCATTTTTAAATAGTAGTATAAATGTCAATCACGATAATTGAATAAGCTTTGTTGTCCAAAATTTTAACAGTCCAAAACCCTGTTCGAGTTCTCTCATACAAAAATTACTAAAAGGGTTTGTTGAATGTCGTGTTCTACTGGTAAACTGATCATTCAGGAAACTGGTAACATCTGTGCAAGCCATCTATGCCTTTACTGGTTGTATAACTGTCAAGTAAGATGAACAAGCCTGCATATGAATGTTAGGTTTAACTATATACTCTATACTAACTATATATATATACCTTTTCAATTCAATGCATTTTAAATTAGCAAATAATTGTTCATTTTTAAAACAATAAATCAAAAGAACGTTCTTGAACACAAGTCTTGACTGCAACATTCTTCTCCCTTGAGTAGAAAACACCCACTCCTGCATACATAGTCCCACAGATATACATATATAGAGAGAGTATCTAAAACTTTCTCTGCTAACCACAGAAAGTCCCACTAGAAGTCTATGTGTGTGGTTTTGTGCATATACAGTACATGTGAGTAAGCGGCACAGGCAAGGAAACGTCACAGAAAAACAACCATATCAAAATGTTGCCAACACCCTCCCCAGCCCATCATAAAAGTCTCCAGCAACCTCTAAACTCCCCACCACTAGAGCTATTTAGAGGGCTTGTTTAAGTGTTTAATGAGAGCTGAGACGCTAAGTGATGAGGAAATGCAATATTCCAATCCAGGGGATAACTAGTAACCAACACACAGGCTTTCTCCATAACCACAGAAAATAATTATTCTACCATATTTAAATCCTGCCAGCTAAAGTTTCATCATTTATAATCATATATGAAACAAATTGCAACACATTTCCCCTACTGTTGTCATTGAAGTTGAGCAACAATCATATCAAATGTCACATTTCGTTTATAGCTCTGCTGCTAAGTAGAACACTGGTACTAAGTGTAGTCATTTTAGAGGCTTTGGTAATTTTAACAGTTTGTTTTGGATCTTGTAAAATTACCTTAAATCCATGTTTGGATAAGGAGCTATGCAACAGTGGGAAAATGTACAAAGTGGGGTGGTGAATGTGAACCTTAGGCTACTGGAGGTGGAAGTCTTTATAGAAAATCCACAGCTCACATCTTTAATTAGAATAGCATAATTGTCCAAGCACATTGTAGCAACAGCAGAGCAGCATCACACTGCAGTTATAGTCAGACAAGTCTCTTGACTGGGTCAAAGAAAGTCATAAGATTACACACTACTAGCACAGTGACACGCATTTGGCTCATTTGCAGCGTTATCACAGTACTGACTTTAAGTCTAATGTAATACATGACATCATTTTATAAATTAACTATATTAACGTAAGAATTATCAGGTATCAGTGGCTCCTGACATCTATTCTCTTGCCCAATTTGCTCTGCTTCCAACTACATTTAACATTAACCTGCACCATTGACCAAGAGAGATGTAGCTTTATGGTTCAAACTAATCTAATTCTCACAGTGATTCTGAAATGTTTGTGAAATAAACAGTTCAAATGTCTGTCCTGTATAGTAGTTGAATGATTTCAATCCAAGCTACCTGAGACTGCGTGATCGGACCCTGAGAGGGGGAGAGGGGTGCGCTCCTTCTTCATCTGCCACGCTCTCCGTGCTCCGGAAATGTTTGAACAGGAAGTGAAGATCATCTTGTGTGGGCTGTAAGGGCAACTGGTGCAATAACTCTTGAGAAGAAGAGGACTGGGAGAGAAAAGTAAGGAGGGGATAAACAGAAATGGGATATTAGCAGGGAGGAGAAAAAAATTTGAAGAATATTGTTGTTATTGTATATATTATACTACAATATATATTGTATATATATTGTAGCCAACTGATGAATGCTCAAAAACAGTAGTTGTAAAAAACTGAGTTTTTATCAATTGTTGCACACTTGTATTTATGTCAAGTTTTTCTGTAACTGCTTTTAGTATCTAGCATCCTGTGTTAGATACTCAGACTTCCTCTGATAAGATTTCACTGTCATTTCACTGCTCTCAGATTTACTCTAAAATTATTCACTTTCCATTATTCTATAGGTCTGAATTAGATGTAGCACTTAGCAAAGATATGCTGAGAGTAAAATAAAACATAAATCCATTTCTAATTTTAAAAAGCACTTGAGTTTAAGTTGTCTGCTCCCATGAAGCTTGATTTTTTTTTTCTATTTCTTGCTGCAGCAGTTCCTAAGGCAGTTAGCAACTACCATCATGTTGGCCATGCACCCATTCACTTTCTCTTTCAGAGCCCAAATGTGTGACATGCAGCCTGGAATTTATGAGAACTACCATCTGGCTGGGATCTTGTGTTTCCCTGGATGAAAAGCAAAAGGAAAAGAGTGGCTCTTCTGACCAGATATAAGAGGAGAGCCTAATAGAGAGAGAAAAAGTGAAAGGGAAACAGTGGAAACGAGCAAAAGAGCAAGAAAAGACAGAAAATAAGTGATAGAGGTGGAGAAAAGAAACTAGAGCTGAGCAGGCGCAGCATAAAGGCCTCACTGACAACAAGCCTGAAAGGGGCATTGTGTGAGGAAGGCTGACCTCACTGTCTCCTACCCATGTGGTTGGCCACACAAAATTACAGCTGTGACAGAGAAGCTGGGTATTGTTTTCTCACAGCCAACGGCAGTTTCAGTAATAACTTTGAAGACAAAAATCCCAAGATAATCACCACAGAAACTAGCAACAAATAACTAATGGGTGTAGCTGGGTAAAATGCCAAGCTTCCTTAATTTGGCTTTTCCCGATAGGAAAAGGAGAGTGACAAAATGTGAAGCACTATGCAGTCCCTACACAAAATGTGATGTCATCCAGTAAAAAAAGAAACCATGCATTTCAACAAGAGCTGTGTTATTTTAATGATTAGTCTTATTATTCCCGTAGTTTCCCTCTGTTTAAATGGCTACACAAAGCACAAGCTTTAATGATTCTGGTATGAAGTCATTAATGTACCAAGGATGATAAAACATTAACTGAAAGACTTTCCAACCACTGTAAAATTTTAATAATCCTTTGGTTCCACTAGAAATACTTATTCTATTGTTAAATTCAGCCAGAACACAAAACACCATATTGAGTACAAGTTTAGGGATTTTAATTGTCAAATGTATCAAAGTGTTGATCTTTAATCGTAATCACGTAAATCATGAATAAAAAATTCATTCATTTTTTAGGTAAAGAATCTGAGGATTCATTCCCATTTCCTCTCAGCACTGGAAAGTTTGATAAAAGGCATATGATGAAGCGATGCATCATTACTGGACATATCCTGTTATGGCTGAGTCATTAAAAGACACAACACTATTTCCAGTGAGCTGTTTCGTGCAAATAACCTGCCGGTTCAAAGTATGTTTGACCAGACTGTCACATAATATTGTTTTACTGGTTCAAATCCTTTCAGCAGTATGATGCTGTGAAAAAGTATATGCACTATTCCTGATTATTTTGCATATTTGTCACACTTAAAAGATTAAGATCATCAAACAGATTTTATATGACACAAAGATAACCTGAGTAAATACAAACTACAGTTTTTAAGTAATGATTTCAATAATTAAAAGAAAAAACTGGGAGTGGCCCAGTCAAAATCTAGACTTAAACCTGATGGCATGACCTTAAACAGGCCTTTCAAGCTCAAAAACTCTCCAATATGGTTCAATTAAAGCAATTCTGCAAACAGTGGGCCATTCTTCCACAACTCATTGAGAGTTATTGCGAATACTCAACTGAAGTTGTTGCTGCAGAGGGTGGCACAACCAGTTACTTGGTTAGGGGAGCAATTACTTTTGATCTAAAGCACTTAAGTGTGACAAATATGCAAAAAAAAAAATTTAATCAGGAAGAGAGAAAATACTTTTCCACACCACTACACATATTAAATGTCTGCAGTTTTCATGAGTCTCTGTGACGTGATGCTTTACTGAAAATCTATCTTCTAAATATAAAAGTGGTTGTAAAAACATTGTAGCACAACTGAATCCAACTTCAACTGCTGCATCCTCCTCCACTTCTTCATTGTCATCGTTGTTGATCCTCAGTAACTATTTATTTTTTTCATTTTACAATCCAGTCAACCTCATGATCCAGGACCCATTCATCATACTCATTTATCTGGATAACAGAGCTGACTATTTAATGACTATGGATTTTTTCTTCTTCTTATCTTAAGATTCATCTAGAATTAGTGTGAGAGCAGTCCTTAAGCCTAAACCTGCCAAAGTACAGCTTACTGACAGTTCCTGTGTGTGTAAGTGGATCATGGCTATTTAAGTGTGAAACACATATATGAAGTTGAATATGAAGTTCTTGCATGTCTATTGCAGATAATCCATTTTCTCAAGATAAGAGCTTCATCTCCAAAGACAGATGTTAGGTAAAGCATTAATTTAGATTTATAAAAAACTGAATTTGTTTAAGAAACTAAATATGGTCGTCTTACACCTTCAATTGTGGGTTCAACTAATACACACTTTTCAGAACTCATCTAATATATTCTAGGTGCAGAGTGCCACTATTAAAATCGTACTCAGAAAGTGGTGTATTATAGATGAACAACCATTTATAGGTAGGATTTATTTAACACCTGCTCTGTGTCTGAGGTGATGGGATTTACAGTTCAGTCAATATGTTTACAAGACACCGCAGCACCATAAAGTCAGTATAAGCAACACAGGACACTAAATACTTGAAAAAGCAAAGAGAGACAAAGATAAGTACAAGAAAAGAAACACACTGAGACACAGAAAAAGATTTAGCTTACAGATACTGATGAACTGGGTGCATTGGTGCAGTATCCAGACGAAGGAACCGATGCCACAGACCACCTTCGGCCATCCACTCTGCAGAGATAAAACAGTAGCATAGTGCTCAGTGGTCGCTTGTCATTGTACAAGACACCTAGACTTCCTGTTGAGTGAATCCAATGTTCAGTTTCACTTCTTTAGGCATGCAAAACTCATTCAAGCTAAGATCTTCCCATGCAAGTGTAAAGCCTGAGAGGCAACATCTGATGACTGAAACTGTGATAAGACATTGTGATTAAAAGAAAAACAACACCAGCTTGTCATTTGTTTACCTTTCAGTGCGGGCCAGTTGGCTACAGAAAAAGATGAAGAAAAATGGAGAAGGGGAGAGAGGAAGAGAAGAACAGGGGCAGGACAAGAGACAAAGTGAGAAAGAAAATAAACAGTGTTTAATGATAGTGACAGAGTACAGCTGGTGATCAGAGTCACGGTCCTGTTTGTCACAGCTCGCACCCAGTGGCAGTCTGCTGTTGTTGCTGCTTAACACCTGCCAAGCTGCTATCGTGCTGCAGTACTGAGACCCACAGACACTTCGTGACTTATTACACTCACCACATATACACACCCACTAAACATTTCAACTGAAACACAAACAGAAAACATCAGCCTCTCTGTGTGGAATTTTCACTCTGTCTCCACTATCCCCCTACTTTTCCATCCAACATGGCACTCTGGGACATGGCCCACTTTTCCTTCACTGACTCAATCTATGATGACAAGAATGGTAAAGTTTCCTCACAGATGCCAGCTCTTAGAGAGATGTAACTAAATTATAAGTGACACAATAAAATTTGATGGTTCTGCTTTGCAATGAGGATTAGTGACAACTGGTCCAGATACCATGTTCTATATGTTATTAAGCCCCTTACAGATAAAAGAATGCTGTAAGGTTAAAGGGTTGCGAAATGTGATTAAAAGCAGCCAGTTCTCACACTCCAAGGTTAAAAAATATTTAATGGTAACGAGAGCTGCAACAAAATGATAATTCCTTACCCTTGGGGTGGTTTCTTATCACATTATTCCTTCATTTGTATTATATAGACTTATTCATTCTTTGTGTGAATGCCAACTATTTTCTGGCTCTTCACTGTTTACATGACAAAATAATTGCACAAACAGCAGGGCTATACAGCTTGTATGAATAACAAATAAACCCAGTGGAGCACTCAAAAGTGCAGTCACAGCATCTGTCCGCGCAATAGCAGCTTAAAAAGTTTTAATACATTTAGATGAGTCATGCAGGCTCATGCATTGCAACTCTATCCAAAAGACATCCCCTATCCCTCTATCCCTAAAATCATGGTGTAATATTGTGCACGGAAACATAAAACATTCAAAGTGAGTAAGACAGAAGCAGAGTACTGGTCATGTGCATACCTGTCCATACGTTGCTGTTTTACACTAAGTGTCCTTACTAGGATGTCAATAACACACTATTTTATTCTACTTGACCAAGACGCCAGTCACACAGGTCTTCTAAATCTCAGCCAGTCTATACCTAGTTGCAAGAAGTGCAAGAAGAGGGCAGGTTCTGCTAGTATTCCACATAAATGCAGCAGCCCTGAGTAATAAGTGAATGCCCTGAGTTGCTTCCTTAATTAGCTTGACAAATGCTGAGATACATGTCCAGCAAGAAGCCCTGCGGCCTTTCAGCTGGTTGGGTGTGCTTCTACATTGCCTCATTTGAACTACAGGGGTAAAGAGAACGTGCCAGGGCATATTCATCTTCCTGTAACTCAAATTGCAATATTTATGTTGTTTTATTATGAAAATAAGTGAATATTTTTTACGCTCTGCTTAGGACATTATGAGTTGGTTTTGGTTCAGTTGGGTTGTAACTCTCTGCAGATTGTGGTTACTAATGTTAAATTTATCATGAAGGGCATCTGAGTTCATTCTTACCTGCGGGCAAACTGGAAGTTGGCAGAGGTGCTGGCAGAGACATTTCTAGGACTTTCTGAAGGGCTACTGCCAGCTGAGGAAAAAAAAAAGAAGATATATTTGTTTGTATGTATATGTTGAATAATTCTACTGGCTCATTTGATCAGTTAGAAAAATGCCCACTTATTTCACATCCTTGTTCAACCTGAAACTGTGAAACTGAGTATTACACCCACAGATGTTAATTATTCCCTGCATCTCAGTTTCAGTAGACAGTAGAGAGACCTGTTGTTGATCACATCATATACTGAAAGGGCCACGAAAGGGTTTTCTTGTCAACCCCTGGGGGCAAATCAGTCTCACCCTGAGTCACTAAGAGAATGAATGAGTCTTCATGTTGCTTTTTAGGCAGCTGGATGAGTAGCCTAGCGGAAGCTATGTTATAATATCATGAGGAAGAAAACTTTCGTATGGCACTGTATGCAGCCATCTTCTCTCTCTTGTCTATTTCACATGTGAAACATATAAATAATGTAGAGTCTACCTAATGAATCTCTAATTGCCAAACACGATCACATTTTGACCTGAGCAGACACACAACTAAAAACAACAAAGTACCTGTGGCAAGTGGGAGAGGTGAAAGCGGTCGTGAGAGTGTGGGCGATGGGGTCCCGACTGCCAAACTCCTTCTCTTGTTGTTACGGGAACTATGAGAGGAGGCAAAACAAACAGAAGAGAGAAAATATATTCTTATGCAATGTAATTACGAACACAATCACCCAAAAGAACATGTTGTTTTATCTTGTCATTTATGTGCACAGTAAACTGCTGCATAAAAGAAAACACGGTCTATCTATAATCATGATAAGGAAAACACTGATAACTTTAAGGATACCGGTAACGACGTTTATAGATACACCTGCACTACCTTTGGCTGATTTGTCAGCAATAATTAAATCAATCAGTTGTTGTGTTCTTGTATTCAGAAAAATAAATGAATATCAACTAAATAATGAAGAGTATGGAACATTTTTATGGAATTTTGATACGTATCAATGATGATCCAATGACATCTGGCGATTCTTATGTGGGAACATGGGAAACATCTATTTGTACCAATGTGAGCATCTGATCTTATAAAATATCTCTGGCTACCTGCTCCAATGCAAAATAAATAAAAAAATAGATAATATAAATAGATGCAATGATTCCCATGATATAACTATGCAGTCCATGTCATTAGAGAGCCGTCGCCATGGATGAACTCAATTATTTTCCCATCTATAAACAACACTAACAGATGTACAATAAAATCAGTAATCAGAGTTTTTCCATTACCACTTGGGATTCTAAAGTGTCAACATTTTGAAGGGCATTTACGTTTTCATTATGAGTGTGTAAAAAAAAGTGCTGTTTCAACACTTTGTGTTTGTTTAACTGGGTGGCTTCAACTTGCAATCAGTGTTCCTCTTTGCCGGATAAGTTTTGTTCAGATTTTATTCATATTTACTTACTGTGCACCTCATTTGACACATGCAAAATCAGTCAATCATTTTTTTGGATCTCCTTTAAAAGGAAAGCTGAATAAACATAGTGCCTAACAGACCTGTTTGAAAGCTTGCAGATACTACTAGGCTGCTACGTGAGTCACCCACAAAGAAGCAGTTACTTCAAAGTTCAAATGCTGTTTTGTCCACATCCTGTTTGTTTGTGTGCAAATGGTACCTACAGACTTCTTCATGCATGGTGCTCACACTATATGTGCTAAATGCTTCGCTCACAATTGTATCAGGGTTCCTTTTAAGTTGTTCACTGTTTTTACATTCCATGCATATTGTGTGTAATCCCATCATGCTCTCCATTTCATCACAGTGATGTCAACGTCATCTCTCTTTCTCTCTGGCAGTGACCTAAAATAATATAGAGGCTGAGACAACAACAGAGCCTGACATTTCTGGGACGACGCCGAGGCACATTCATACAGTATATAGCCCCCAACCCCAAAAGATTCAAAGTGGCGGAGACCTGACAGAAACAAAGAGAAAGGAAAGCCAAAAAGTGTTTCTTTGGCTTATAAACATCTACAGCTCCAATCACAGAATGGTAGAATATAGAATTATTTTCTTATCACAGAATAAATAGACACAGGCACACTATGCAGCCGGGACAAAAGAGAGTGGCATAAAATAATGACCGTATCACATCATAACCATGTGAGAGCTTTATCAACAGTTAGCAGAGATATGGATATGCATATTTTGGACTAACAAATGCCATTTGTAGGGGTATTGCAGACAGCCATTTAGCATGAAGAATATAGGCCACTGAAATGCTGGCCCGGGTTCACATTTTTGCTGGTGGTGAAGAACTGCATTTACTCACTGACCTCTATTCACACCGAGCCTGTGCTGAATGAGTTACAACACAGATTCATGTTGACCAGCCACATAAAAGAAAAGTGCACATTTAAGAGTAACAGAGTTTTACACAATTTAAAGCATACATTTACTTCACTTCCACTTGCAGTTTATGCCAGTGAAAACAGCTATAATACATGTATGCTGTAACAGGATTAAAGTCACTATAGAAAATATAAAATATATTCTATTGGGCTAAATAAATATTGGCAAAGAAGATTAATAACAATAAGATGACTTTGAACACACGTTCTTACGGAGCATGAAAGACTAGTTTTACCACCTTACTTTGTGAAAACTGATTACATTTATCTCACAGATAAGCACATCTACAACAGTACAGCCCAAGAGTATCGATCAGCACTGAGACTTTATGCGACAGCTGGCAGCAGACAATGCAGTCTGCCCACACACACACACACACACACACACAACTCTACAATGGCCACGTTTTTCTGTCGGAAACAAAAACTAGGGCGGATGTATCACACATATACAGTAACGGACTGTATCTATCAGGCGCAGTGACATTATCCGTCTGAGCCGTACGCGGATAATGTTACCAGACACTGTGGGGGTTTGCAGGGAATCAAATAGCTCAGCACAGACATTCAACAAATTGCTGTTTGTCAGACAGCGAGCAGCACAGCTCAGCGGGAAGCTAATGGCAACAAAAGGGAGAACAGACGTTTTGCAGGAGTTCAATCAAGACAGCGTCGCGTTTTTCTGAACATTTGCATATTAAACATCTTGCTGAAACAGGCCGTGCTGTCTTTACCTTTTCGATCTTTTCATCATGGCCCCAGTCACAAAGCTAGTTTTGTAGCTCGGCAACACGGTCCAGTAATAATTTTGGTCAGACATGGTGGCAATGAGTCAATCCAAATATGACAAATGTCCTCTGGTTAAAGTGGGAGCATCGTGTCAAACAGTCTCTACGGTGGAGTTGTTACTGGTGCGGGTTAGCCAGCTAACGTTAGGCCAGTAACGTCACGCAGTGTCCAACGGCAGAAACTCCATTCAGCTTCGCTACAAACTGACCCCAGACCCACAGCACGGCAGCTCGAAAATACAGCAGAGGTACGGCAGAACGGCCATGTCCGCTCCGCTTCTTCTCCCTGTTACCAGCAAAACATACAACGCAGACCGTCTTCAGCAGGATGCGACATTATCGGATTGCAGCTTCGCCAAAATATAAAGACTGATAGAAACTTTCCAGCAGTTAACAGTACCGCGCAGGCGCGTCAGCACGCGCCGGAGGGAGGCGGGACTAATGATGCCTTCAAGAGCTGTCGGACATATTTTAGTAAAACGTACAACACAGATGAATCTCCAAAAGGACAAAAGGACTGGACAACAGTGTATTTTCAGTGTAAAGAAAATTCCTTCATTTTTTGTTTTTCTTTTTGCATTAATGTCTAAAAAATTGATAAAACGTGCACAGGATGTATCGTATCGAATAGCAGTAAATGTTGGTTTTACTGTAGGAGTAGTCCTGAATGTTGCATTTTGTCATCAAGGAATATTAAGATTCAGATTTTAATGGATTTAAAGATCTATAGAGAGCATGATCATTGTGTTCAACTCTCTTCTTACATTTTATTACAACACACTGCATGGAATCAACTTTAAGCTAATTTACTCAAGTATCCAAGTACTTTTGACTTTAGGTAAAAGAGACAACAATCCTGTGGACCCAGACCTTTGAAACCCAAAGTCCTTCTGCAGGTTGCTTTATAGTTGCTTTACAAACCAATTGTTGTAAACCAACACAAAAATACCAGTTGTTTTGTGATAAAATTTAGTAATTTTTTTTTTTTTTTTTTTCTGCCTGTGTCAAAATTTACACGCCCATTTAGTTTAGTACCACAAACAGTAGGGCCCATGGGTAATTTTCCCCCATAATGAGTTAATCCAGCATGGAAGACTATAATACTATTGTAAATGAAGACAATGGAAGACAAAATAAACTATTGTACATGACACACAAATCGTAGCAAATAAACATGCCACAGAGAACCTATGGGTCCCTAATTAAATATGTGATCAATTTTTCAATGTATTTGTCCAAAAGTTAATTGTAGTTAATGACATAAAACTATAATGACCTATTTAGAATACATTTAATGTTCTGATCACTCAGACATAGGGGTGCCATCATGGACTGCTCTTAACTCATAAACACAGTGACTCTGATGTAACACACATGAACCAACCATTGTGTTTCGAATGTAAATTAACATTTCTGTGTTTGTTTCCTACACCTTTTTTGTAGCGGGAAACTCTCGCTGAGCAACACACATACTTATAATGCTTTACAATCTTAAGTTTCTGTTATACTTTCCGTGATTTAGATATTTCCAATGACTCATAGACAGTAAAACTAGCCTGACATAATGTCCTCCGCAAAGACAGGGGAAAGTCCCTGAACAGGTTAGTGTTAGTAAAGAGATTGATATTGTTGCTGACTTGGTATTAACGTATTAATTCTCAAACACTGAGAAGATTTCCTACATACAGTAGCTCTCACACTGATACCAAATCTGATTTTTTTTATCCTTATCTCTGTCTCTTCTCCTACTTTCCACACTTACAAAAAACCTGTTTGAGCGGCAAGACAGCTCTGTCGATCAGATAATGTTTGTTCAGAGGTTACTGCATTCTGTAGCTTACTTAGGAGACTTGAGTAAATGTGCACTACCAGTCACACATCGGGAACATACATGTCTTTAGCTGTGTTACGATCAATTCAATCTTATAAAATTAGCTTTATTTTCAAAAGTATGGTAGTTTCTATATGTGTTTATAACTTTAGACTGGGAGTTTTTATGGTGTGACATAAGGAACAACAAAGGTGACTAGTGACAGAGACTTGCTGATCTGGTTTGAAGAGAAGGAAGGGAACAAGTGTAGAGAAAGACAGCGAGGGCAGAGATAAGATTATAATACTTACACATTTCCCCTGCGAGGAAGACTCAGTTCTTTCTACAATAGAAGAGATTGGAAAGATTAAATTAAAATAATAATAAGATAAGATATAAATATTTCTTTTTTTTAGGACTGCAGACATTATATCTCTGAGCAGAGAGGGATGTTTATTGTTTGACCAGTAAGCATATTTGCAAATCAATCAGTCAACCAATCAATCAATGTTTTCCTAATGATTGGACACTTTTTAATATTTGTTGCTCTATAAAATACACTGACCACAGAAGAAACAACAATGTTTATGTCCAACATGAATTCTTAAATTGTACAAAAAACTGAGGCCACAGATTTGGTGATATGGTTATCTATAAATGCTTCATCCTAGGGTTTTGTAAATATAATTCACTGCAGTATGACCTAGTTTCTTGTATGAATGGATCCTCTAGTCATGTAATGACAAGGACATATAAACCCACTAGCCCATGGCTATTACACTTGAGCTTAGGCAACAGCAAAACTGCTTTTGTCATTCAGGATTTAAAGGATAGGGAAGTGTGGCATTCTATTATCTGCGAAAAACAGTCCATCTCAGGCAGTGATTAATTTGTGGAACAATGTTTAATGAAGATTAACATCATATTGTGCCTTTTTGCATGTCAGCATGTAAGGCAGAGACAAAGGGAAAACCTGAATAAAGTCATCAATGTGTTCATTATTATTACAGGGTTGCTTTTAGATCTAAATTGCAGATGAAGGCAAAGGGGCAGAATATTATGGGAACACCCAGTTTGGGTGAGTCTTTCATCACAAACACAACATCAGCGCCTCCAAAACAGACATGAGGTAGAAACAATACAGCTTTCACTGCATCATTTATGAAGAAAATAAATATACACATGAGTGAACTGGAGGAGAAAAAAACTCTTCCTTATTCCCATACTGGACATTCCTAGGAGATAAACATGGTACCCTGGAGAAGATTAAAGGGATGTTTCTGCCAATCATGGAGGAACCCTTGGGTTTTGTGCTCATATCACCAAGGCAACTGGATTCAGCAAAGCACCAATGGTGAGCTCCAAAATAAACACAGAAGACACAGTAGAGAGCAGATCTACTGTGCAAACCCTACATTCATAACCTGCATTATGTGCACTCATTTCTACGATTCATGATGCTGTTACCATGTTCTGATGAATGGACACCAGACACGATTTAATAAAAGATCAATAAAAACAACATAACATTGCCAAGCGGTGTGGAAATGACAAACAATAATAAATATAACGGGTTTTGAAAAAAAAAACATATAAAGAGACAAAGCAATTCCTGGAGAAATCGCATCATTATCACATCGTCCCGTTTTTCCGGAAACAACCACATCCGAGCACAGGCATGAAGTCTCTATTTACCTGTAGACCGCGGCGTCTCAGGATATTCGGCTCATCCATCATAGAAGACAATAAAAGAAACCCACAAGCGCATCCCCGCTCAGTCAGCCCATGCTGCGCTCCGTCCTCTCCCCGGGAGCATTGATAGAGCCCTCCTCACCACTGCTGCTGCACCACCACCACCTCCTCCTCCTCCTCCACGGGGAGAGCTGCACGATCGGTCCCGGCTACTGATCACCTGATCGGGAGGGGAGGGAGGAGGTGGGGAGGGAGTGTATTAACCTAGACCTAGAAATGAGAAGGTATGTTGTCTCTACCCGCCTATACATACTCTGTGATCAGTTGTCAAAAGCAAAATACTGGTTTAACTGACACGTTTCAGGTCAAAGAACCATCAGCTGCACAAGATCACGTTACGTCCTCCTCATCTGATGTAGATGTATGATGAGACTGAGTCTAGGATTTAATACTGGTCACTGCTTATTGGACCGAGACATCACCAGAGCACTAAACCCAACACAGACATATGCACCCAGTTGTTTCCATGTGTTCAGCTACATGTAGGATAATTGGTTGCAGCTAATTTAACATTCATCCCTGCTATATAAAACACAGTGTCACTATGGTGAAATAAAAACTCAACAAAGGGAGGATAAAGAACAACTGTGCTTTGAAGCTGCGTTAGCAGTGATTGATCTGTGCCCGTCACAGAATGGCACTATGTTTTTCCTCCTACAACAATGGTTACAGTCTCTTTCCCTGTAATGTCACAAGTCGTTGGGGATGGGGGATGTGAATCCTTCCTTGTTTCAGAGTGATGGAAATCAGAAAACATTTATTGTGAAGATCTCAAATGAAGTTCTTGAAGCGTTGTTTTTTATCTTGGTGACAAATCTTAAACCTTTTCTTATTGCCCCCCTCCATTTTCTTGTGTTTGTTTTCTATTAATACAGATTATTCTGTCTTGTATGTATTTAAACTGACTGGCTGGATTAGTTTCTGATTTTTTTTAAAAAGGACTATATGTTTATTTGTTTAAACTTGTTTTTCTTGTTTAACTATAAAATAAAATCACAGTATGCTTTGTAGCAGAACACAAGACTTCCAGAGGAGCTGTCATCATCAGCACTTGATGGTCTACAATTGTAGAGACAGTCAAACAATACATTTTACACAATTGATTCAATTTACTTCTTTATTTATTTATTTTTTTTTCTGTGTCTAACCAATGTATTGAGATCTAAAGCTTGTTGCAGACCACTATTAATGTGCAACTTACGATGTGCTTCTCCAACAAAACAAAACACAACAAAAAAACACACAGATCCGTTATATAAAACCACTGATTAATCTCTCTCTGTTTCCAACACACTGTCATACATGTGACCTTCTGAAAAAACAGTGACTTTCCTGTTATTTTCTATCCGGAGACATCTTCACAACAAAATTCACCATTTGTTTCATATTAGTCCATTTGTCCACTTTTAAGTTTCCCATGCGCCTTCAGACTCCAACTGAAACCTGACCATTTAAACTCTTTACTGTGGCTTTACCACCACAAGGGGTCGCCATGTCTCTATACATGCCAATCAATTCTTACAAACCTGGAGCAAGATACTGAGCCCAAACATACAGCCAGAGTCATAAAGATCTAATGTACCTCCTACAGCAGATGGTTTGGGCCCCGCGAAGCTCTGATCTCACCATCGTAGAGTCAGAGTTACATCAAGAGACAAAACTGAATCCACACAAGAACTGTAGCAAGACGCTTGTAACAACCTGAACTTTTACAAACTGGGCAAGTGAGAATTAGTGCTGTGTTAAATCCAAAGGTGGTCGTAGCAGATATGAATTTGATTTATTCTTTTTATGGCACTCTGTATGAATTAAAATGATGAATAACTGTTATTGGTGGCATTATCTTTTAAAAACTCACTTTAGGGAAATGTTTGTGAAAGTCACCACAAGTTTCATGTTTGAGCCTGAAGGAAGAAAAACAGAACAATATTTTAGATTTTTAGTTGATTATTTGTCACACTTTCAGATTCTTTAGATTCAGATCATCAAACACAGTTACTTTTTCATGCAGGGTCAGGCAGGTTTGAACAGATCTTTCCCATAATTAATGAAATCATCACTTAAAAAGTTCATTTTGTGTTTAATCTAGGTATAAACAATTATATATATGTTTTTATAGGAATTTCTTTTAAATAATTTACTCTCTTGTAAATCACCTGTGTAGGGGTCCAAACTCTCAGGGTTAAAACCATTGCACCATGCTAGCCAACAGTCACCTTCTTTATCTGAGTTTATATAGGCAACATTACCATGTTATGATGAAATGTGCTACTTCTGTTTCAAGTCGAGTCTGTGGTTGTATGCATTTCTCTCTTCTCTCCTTTTGCTTCACGTAGTGAACGAGAAAAGAAAAAGGCTGATGGTTTAAGCAACAGTGCCAGTTTGCATGAGTCACATTGCACCTTTCACACACTTTCAACCTGCAAGGTATGCTCACTGGGCAAAGCACGTGATTACTTCATCACCTCAGTGACTCACTGCTCAGAAATTCTCACATTTGTAATCTATTTTGGCTCTTGATTTTGAAAAAAGTGCTAAGGCTTCTGTAATATGTTTCAACATAATGACAAACAAGAAATGCTTTAGTGCTGGTTCCCAACTTTATTTGGCTTGTGACCCTTTAGTCACGCAACCACTGCTGATTGATGGCCCCTAACAGATAGTTTTATTTTTATATTTACAAGAGCGCTTGAGACAAAGCACACCAGATGTAAAGAACAAAAATAATATACTTTAGTGCAACAGAAATGCTTTGTATTTTCTTTTCTTATTCGTCATGTCTTGACCACAGTCATGAAATCCTTCTATGTATTGCATCAGCTTACATTTAATCTGACTCACTCAGTTTAATTAGCATTGGCATAGTTAATCTTATCGTTTTATTACTTTATTATATTTGAAAGTACATATTACCATGTTATTTAAGTTTTTATAAACCGCATGATGTAATGTTTTTACTATCTGGTTGCTGAAAGGCAGAATGTTATAATTCGTGTAATAATTATGTGTCCATAAACCTTTATTGACATTTTTGACTTATGAAAACATGGAAATCTCTATCAGTCAGAAATTGATTGAATCAGGAATACCAAACGGAAAGATTAGGGTCAGTGACACTAGCGACAACATAACAGGGTGGGGATCCAAGTCTGCAATCTATATATACTGACAGAAGTGAGGATTTCCTAATATGCTCATAACCTTTTGGCAACAATCCAAGGGGCAGTCAAAGTTATTGCCTGTGTTTTGATTCTCAGCTTATCTCAACAACAACTTTTTGTATCCAAAGCGGACGACTGAACTGATTAAAATGTCTGTTTTATTCATCATGAAATGTGAAACAGAGCACGTTCACAGAAGAGTTTGTTTGATTCTTGACAAGCTCCTTACATTAGAAATGTGACGATATGATCACTATATTAATAGACAAAGATAGGTATCACATACCTGGTCACTGAAGCTCATGACATTTTTTCCTTTCAACAGATGACATATGTTCTTTGTTTATCTCTGTTTTTAACCTTGACATATTTTCTGTTTGGGCTGGTTTATGGAGGGACGAATGACACAGATAATTAACCACCCGCTTCTGTCTTTGTTTGCTGTGTGTTTTCACTTAAAGTTATCATAAAATAAATAAGTTAGACAGTTCAACTTTGGTAGAAAGGCAGTCTGTAACATTTTGAGATGGTGCTCTCAAATTTTAGCAGCTTGTCTGCAAATGGAAAACAATGTTTGGTCTGTATTCTGACCTCTGGCCAGGTTGCAAAGAAACCGAGTAACAGACTAGTAGGGATAAATAAACTATCATGTTATCATTAACCCTGGAGAAGCTAATTGAATTAAACATTGTCACTCTTCTTAGAAATGGGGACATATGGTCATTTATTTGGTTAAGTGACGTATAACTGGACAGTCATGATGATGTAGCACGCTGATGTGCACTCTTGTCCCATAACCAAGTCTCTCCCAGAGAGTATTTTACCTAAAGTCTCTCCCATGTCGTCTTTCCCACAGAGTGTGCCAGTGAAACTGGGAAAAGATGGAAATGTTTAAATTTATTATAGTTTGATAGGTGACATGCTGCTAACACAAACAATGCTACAAAATGTAATGACATATGGGTATAGCTGAGCCCATCACTGGCTCACCTGACCAACCAGGGGTGTGGCAAAACAGAAGCTCTATAAATAAAAGCATGTCAAGAATTTCATTCATAACATAGACAAGCCCCATCCACTTATGAGCTGCAGCACTCTCAAACCAGACATACCTGGCAGACTCACCATGCTCAGATCAGTCCATTCACTCATCTCCTGCATGGTGTTGCTACTGGTGTCCCTCTCCAGTTTAGGGGAGAGCCAACCTCACAACAACACGCCTGGTGCCGAGAGGGTGGACAACCAAAAGGTCCAGCTTCTGGAGGCAGTGAAGACGGGGATCCTCAGCTCGTTGGGTATGGACAGAGAGCCCAGGCCAGACCACAAAGTCTCACACCAAGAGTTGAGGAAGATGTATCAGCTCTACAGAGAAAAACTGGTAGAGATCAGAAGAAACTCCAGCCAGCCGATGAGAGAGACCTGGCAATCTACTGTTCTCTTTCCAGCTACAGGTGAGATTTTTGTTTGATAGGGAGGTGCCATGGAGACACTTAGCCATTGTCATAGATGACTGATGTGAAAAGCCATTTTGAAACGTTTGAGCGGTAGTAGAAAGAAACCTTTCATGAATAGTAGAAACCTTGCAGTGTGAGTTTTCCTCTGCAGATGAACTGCTGTGGTTATGAGCACTATAAATAGCTTTTGTCCCTGTAGTTCATGTTCAAGATCTCTGACTTTTTGGAAATTATTATTTCTATTTCAAAGTTGAATATTAGGAAAATAATCTGTAGCGATCAAACAGTTATGTAAACAAAGCAAACACATTCCTACAAGCTCTTAGAGATCATGAGCGTGACAGGCACAACTTGTACCTGGTGTTACACTCTGGACATGTTTTTGTTAATGACATCAAACCAATAATAAGAGACTTTAAATAATTATAAATAATTACATTTTAAAATGTGTTTGTGTTTAATATGTGTCCTGTGTTTTTCCTTACCTATGCCATGTACAAAAACCAGTAGAATAAAGCTTTGTCTTGTGTTTGTGTGTTTTTAGTGGAACCGCTGAAAGTTCTTCAGAGGGGAGAGCACCCACAGTCAGCTCCATGGTTGCAGTGGTACAGAGCAGTTTTCCATAAAAACACAAGCATCCAAACTGAACTAATACTAGCTCGGTCAGAACTGAAGATTTCCAGACGGATCTTAACCAAACCTACGTCAGTTCAGCCAGAGGTAAGACAAGAGGTTAAAGTTAAAATCAATGGGATGAAGCTGACGGACTCTGATTCTCCAGTCCATGCCAGTGTCTCTGGCACTGAAGATGTGGTTTTGGACATCAGCCCTGAGGTGGAGAAGTGGGTGAGAACTGATGGTCAGTCACTGGTTGTGGACATAGGGGTGGTTGTGGCTGACAGAGATGCCCTCAAGCCAAAGCCAACCATTTCTCTGGAAACAGGCTTCACACAGTCCAAACCTTCACGTAGGACGCGTCGCTCCAACAAGGAAGACGAGTGCAACGAGCAAGGATTGTGCTGCCGGAAGTCTGTGACTGTGTCCTTCAAAGACATCGGATGGACGGACTGGGTGGTAGCACCAGCCGAATACACAATGCATTTCTGTGATGGAGCCTGTCCCCACAACTACAAGCCAGCAAGCATACACACACAGGTGAAGTCACGGCTACACCAGCTCACTAAAGGAGAGACGCCCCGCCCCTGCTGTGTGCCAGCATCCTACGAACCCATGGTCCTCATGCACTATGACAGTAGGGGAAAGCTGAAGCTGACACCTTTCCCTGACTTTATTGTCAGTAAATGTTACTGTGCCTGAAGAAGAAAAAAAAAGCAAGTTACTTTTTTTTCTCTAGATCTCCAATCTTTGGCACGTTCACTGGACACAAAAAAAAATGTTACATTACAAAAAAAAAATAGAAAATTCATTTTCACTGATAAACTAAATTAATTGCAGTCCATTAAGATAAAAAGATGTTACTGCTGCACAGAGCCAGCATTTTGTTTTGCATTGTGGATGAAACAGTAGATCTGTTATTCATATCTTTGCCTTTATACATATTTATTTTAATTTCTATTTATGGTCCATTTCTGGTATGTTGTTGTTGTTGCCGTGTTGTGTTATGTTACAGTATATTTACTGCTTAATTTTACTGTCATTATCTAAGTACTGTATTGCTTTATGAGACACGTGATTTAGATATTTTTGACTTCTACATTTCAATAATGAAAAGCCCAATAAATGTCCTGATTCATACCAAAATGTTGTACTCAAATATGTCCACATGTGTGTTTCATAATAAACACCCAAGTACGTTATTTCCTTACTTTCAAACACAACAGATTAAGAAAGTCAGGTTGTGCCAGTGGAATCAGGATCTAAGGACATAAAAACTTCTCTCTCCCACTACTGACCTTGAAGTTCACTGTGGCCTTGACCAGGACAAGTCAAAGGACAAAAAAAACATAGTTTAATATGACAGGGAGATGCTGTCTGTTGTGTAAACTTCAGCCTGTTCAGATAACATATCAATGATAATACTGTCATTGCATTTTCAATAGAGATTATCAAAGCTTGTGTCAGTGGTATTCTTCCACTGTAAGTGCTGTTGAGATAAGTTATTAAGAAAAGAAGAAATAATAATGTGTAACATCCTGTGATAAAAATACACACTTGAAAAGGAGCACGAGGAGACAGATGTGATTTACTAAAATGTTAGTGTTTAAAAGCAATAAACAGAGCACCGTGCGCGTAACAATGAGTGAACTAAAATAGTCAGCAAGCTCCCATTAAAATCCAAGAGGTGACACCACCACCGGAAGTGACTAAAGGTAACTCAAATGTGAGCCTATGTTGTTTTACAATGAATAAAGTAGATTTAGTAAAGGGTGGGGCATGGATAGCTGAATAAATAAGCAGATGAATAAAAAGGTGATTAATCAGAGCTCCAGACACAAATGCTAAGTGTAAATTTGCTTCTCTTGTGGCAAATTTAGAGCTGTGCCCAGGAACTGCTCATTCATTCCTTTGTTTTTGTTCAGGTACTCTTTTTTTCAGAGATGACACCCTCAGCTGTTACACAACAGTAGGTCAGTGGAAAGGTCTTCAATCCTCGATTGTGTAAGGTCCCGAGTTTCAGTGCCACCCAAAGTATACACGTAGAAAAAAAATACAGACAGTGTTTATCAAACCCTTTTTGTACATGTAAAAGATTATTGTTCTTTAGTATTTATGTTTCTGATAGGTTTTAATCCTTATATATAGCCTTGCTTATCTTATTTCAGAATAACAGGACACAAAAATAAAAGTGAACAAGAAATTGTGGTTTGTGAACTTCCCCTCATCTCCTTGTAAACTAACCCACTTTGATTGTTTGAGAAGTTTTAGTGTCTCTGGACTTAGTTAAGCTGTTGTCCATGAACTGCAGGGTCAGAGGCATGACTCCATGGCTACATGTCAAAGTGTCTTTAGACAAGAACCCTGAAAAATGTTGAAAATCTAAAATAAAAGAAATCATTTTTTTTGCCTGTGAAACATCTCCCGGACAGATTTTCACATCCTCTTAGTATTTCTCTTCTATAAAACTGGTGCACCACAAAACACTTAACAGTCTGCTGACCTTTGCATTTTTTACAGTAACTGATGATGTTCTTATTTGTCTGCAAACACCACATTTTCTTCCTACGTATTTTCTGCAAATATTACAGATAGATAGATTCTATTGTAAAAAATATTCTTAGATAAAAATGTTATTGTCTATAAATGTTCAGTTTTGTTGCTTGACTGTGTGCTCTTTGTGTCTCATCTTTGACTGACTCAGTATAATAAAACCCTCCCAAAATAATTCATGACTGTAATTCATACATTTTATTTGAACAATTTTACATTTTACTGTTACCAAAAAGAGCAAAATAAGTTTTAATGTTCAGCAGAATCAGCTGAATGAGATCATTGTAGATACAGTATCAGTGATGCAACTGCTGTAAATGGAGGCCTCCTCTGATGACCTCTGAGGCTGTTAAATATTTGAAATGTGCTAAAGTTCACTGACCATATAAATAAGATCAATACGTATTAAATTGCTTTACAATTTTTACAATTTTATAAATGAATACTACACCCATCCACATATTCAGGCATACACACTTCCATGTTATTTCAGTGTCTTAAAAGTTTTTTTTTTTGTAGACTTATTTTAATGTAGGTCAGGTACTATATCGGAAGAAAATAACATAACTTAAACATGAATATTCTATATTGCTGAAATGTTTGAAGGTGCAACAAAAAGAAAATTCATCGTACAAAAAGAAAGCAAAAAACATGCAAGACTTTATCACACAACTGAGAAAAGCACTTCTTCTATTTAAAGGTCAAGCTGAATGTAAAGGTGCTATTAAACCGTGAGAGCTAATCACACAAAGAACATTGCTGTCAAAAAAAATAACTGTGCCAAAATAAAAGATGTCTAGAACATGTAGAAAACAGCTAAATATAATAACAATGCTACTTAAACATATTATTCTATCATATGATGCACAATAAGAGAACATACAGAAAAACATACTGCAGGTTGGTGTACATGTGTACTTTCCAGACACTATAGAAAAATAAAAAGCAGCAAGTCTTTGCCTTGTAACATTTATACCACACGTCAGTGAACATGGCTCACAGTATGCAGCACATGTGGTAAAAATATTCAGACCTTGACACAGATGTGTCCTATTATGAATCTGGCATAATGTATACGTCCTCTTCCTGCGAGTCTGGGAGCACGGAAAGGTTACACTCTAGATCATTGCCGTATATTGCATCATCTGCAATATCACACTCCAGGTACAAATCCTCTTCAGGTTCACCAGGCGACCTGCGAAGAAACAATAAACACAGTTGATAGTGTTCCTATCAGAAAGCACTTTTCTGATGTAAAACCATTGTGGCACAGAACAAATATTATGTAAACTGTGGATTTTCTTTATCCTGTTTCCATTCTTGGTCAGAGAAAAACTCCAGCAGTGAGTCATCTGGTGGCAAATCTGATTGATACACTTTGTGTGAAACAGCAGAAGAAGGTGTTGCCTGCAGATGCCAAATCGTGTGCGGACATTTACAACATTGCAACAGCAAAATGAGGAAATTCTCACCGTGCACACAGTGTTTCTTGTTGCTTCCGTTCTGGTCTCTTTATAGACTGCTGCAGTTTTATAATGTCCTGTCAGTTAACTATGAACTATGAAAACACTATAACAGCTGCACAGCTTACCTGCTCTGGCTTATGGCAGGACTGTTGTAGCTAGAAGTCCGAGTCAGGTTTTCATAGATAGGGGTCTGTGCCATTGGCTGTTCTGTGTACATGCTGGAATAGCGATGGGAGTCATCATCTTGTGTTGCCTCTGAATAGTCCTCCTTTTTCTGGCTTCGCCTTTTTCCAAACTGCCCCATATTCCTTATTTTACTGTGGTACTTGTACACAATCACACCAGGTACAATCAAAAGCAGCAGAAAGAAGAATGTGAGACCCACAGCCAGACCTGTAGCATCACTGGAGTTTGTGGAGCCAGAAGGTGCTATCGTGGTGCTATTGACACTCATGATCTGGAAGTTTGTAAATTCAACAATTAAACCGAGTGACTGCTTAGCATTACTTAAACTACTATACCTTCAAATGTTTAGTTTTTTTCAGTTACTTATGGTTTCTTCTAGTTTACAAATGCCTTCATGCAAATAAAATACACCATTCATCTTACCGTGCAAAGCTCCAATGATCTGAATCTTGAGTGTAGTTGAGTGGTTTGTCTTTGTCTCACACTTGCGATAGTGAAGTTCCCTTTTTTCGAAATCCTGGAACTGGACGACAGAACATCTGAAACCAGAAAATCCTGTATAGTTATTTCTGAACATGCACAGCTGCTGACAGAAGCAAAAATTTTTTTGCCATATTAAACTTTATGACTTTATGAGTTTCCAACCTGAACCCTGAAAACGATGTAATTCCACCTTAAGAGGATGTTGGTTGTTGTTGTTTTTTGTGTAATGTGGTATCTCCTTTATCCTGTAGTAACAAAGTTTCAAATGTCAAGTTTCTTGACAAAATGATAAATACATATTTAGAGAAAGAGGAGACATACACACATATACAATAACAGGCTGTTTAAGTCAATCCACACTTGCAAATGCAATAATAACATCACCACACTGAAACGTATGTATTACAAACACACTCTCACCACAGCAATCTAGGAACTTTACCCCCCCTGCTGTCAGTTTCACTCCCACATGTAGAATACGCCAAGCCAACATGCTGCATTACCTTAATACAATGAGTCACCGTACATGTTCTGCAGAATTCGAACAAAACTGGATGATGAACTAATAAATTCTGTCTGAATGTTTTGTCACTGCTGGTTAACACACGAGGTGTCAGGAGGAAAGTGAAACCCTAACCCTCTCTATTCTGCTAAAGCCACATCTCACATCCAGTGAGTGAAGTCACAAGTACGTGCACTAGCCTTTCGGTCACGCAAACGTCCATTGGTGAGCCCACATGTCACCCTACATCGATACGGATTTGAGAAGCAATAAATTCAAACGCTGTCATACATGCAATTGTCAACGATTACATAAAGAGGGATATTATAGTAAGGCTGCAGTGCATAAACCTCTCAATACACATTTGAGAGTTCAGTGGTGCAAAACTACTGGCATGGTCATATAAGTCATTTTTCACCATATTCTTAACAAGTGGGCGAGTGCATGTGTAGCCAGGAGGACAGTACAGACGTGAAGGCTGCTGGCATGGTTGGGGTTTACTTGCCCACTTAAAGGGGTCTGTTCCAGGATGACGATGCCCCGGTTTATAGGCAACGATGATCCACTAAATGGTTTGATGATACTGAAAATGATGTGGATATATCACCAGACCTCAACCCAGTCCACCACCATCATCAAAACACCAGAGAAGGGAATGTCTGAGAAAATGGTAATATTATGGAAAATAACCCACATAACACAGGCCTCGACATGGACCTTTTTTCATTCATTTTGTACCAGTGACTCTCTGCTCAACTCACAAAAGGCCACAGAGGCCAGAGTTTGCGGCTTGATAGTGTAGATTTTTAGACTTCCAGATTTGTGTCATAAGGTGATGTGAAACTTTCTCTTTCTGCTGCCTGCTAACTTCTCCCTCTGAAATGTTGTGGCTATGCAATTAATAAATTTGTTGTATTTGCATAAGATAAACATGAACAATATGTGACAAAGAACAACTGGATATAGAAATTCTTCTCAACATGTGGTTTTACTGTAACAGGACATTACAAACAGACGTAACTCAATGGCTTTTCCCCTGCAGGCTTATTCAGCAATAACATAATAATCTTGCTCACAGACTCCTTCCCTCCACCTGCCCTGGAGTCACTTCTTTTTCCATGTTACCATGGTTACTTTACAACCAAATTACACTCTCCTGAATGGCAGGTGAAGCAGCTCCACTATGCCTTCAGCGTCTGTAAAGCTAAAAAAGAAACAACAATTGTAGGTGGGGTGTTTGGCAGCCCAGCGAAACAAATGCTTTTGAAAATGAGGTTGTGTGACATATACAATCATGAACAAGACTCACAGACCTGTTGATGCTGTCCATGCAACACTTTTTGAATCTGACAGTCTGTTGTGGCTGTAATAACAGTGAAAACGAAACTCCCGCTGCAGACATGAAACAAGAATGGACATGCAAAGATCTTTTCACCGAGTTAATGCATTGATTAATTTGGGCAAAAGACTTAAGAAGTACACAACATAAACTACGCCTCTTTATTATTTTTTTCTATTCACCTAAGAGCTAATTTGTCTCCACATGAGTGCATCTCGTGTGCAGGCCCCTTCACATTCTCTTATCTATTGAGCACAAAAGTAGGGGGAGATAGTGTTGTGACAGTATGTATCCTCAGTCAGCAGGGGTGCACATACAGCTCCAGAGGAGGCATACACTGCCACTTCCTGGTTTGTCATGAGTGTTTAGACAAGACGCACAACAAAGGTCAAATCTGCAAAGTAATAATAATAATAATAATAATAATAATAATAACAATAAATAATTTTAATAACACTAATAAAGTTATCATTATGTTATATACATATATATTATTAAACTTATTATCCTAAATAGTTTTTTTATTTTAAAAGTATTTGCGGTTGTTCCGCAGTCCAGATGTGCGGTGCGCCTCCAGAACACCCCCGCGCGGCGACGTGATCAGGCAAAGCCTCACCGAGGGCCTGTGTCAAGTCAGACACAGACAACACGTAAGATACCGGAAACCAAACTTGTTTTGCTTCAAAATAAAAGCGCACCTTTTAACCATCCGCAGTAAATCGTCTAGATAAGCAGAAAACACGGTCACAGGACAGATGAATGTTGACCAGATTAAAGAAGCATTCTGGTATTTTATTATCTCATCTAGCAGTAACTAATAATATAAATGAATTAAGACTGCACTCCACTCACAGCAGCCTTTTGCTGCTGCTATGAAATATCGAGCCTCCATTATACACAGCATAAATATGTGATATTAAAACATTCATATATCGGTTTGGTTATGACCAGTGCATTGACAAATCCCAGTTATAAAACTGCATTTAGCCATTTCTGGCAAATACGCTCCAGTAAAAACAGTGGAGTAGTTATAGTTAAAGAAAATTACAGATGCTTTATTCATCAGGACTAAACAGGTGGAACAACAGTGGAGTAGTGCCTTCCATCTATCACGTGGTTAGAAACAAATGTATTTTCCTTCATGCATAGACGTGATGTGTTTTAACTTGTTAGTGTGCAGACTTGTTATGTTTGCTTAGATGTCATCCACCATCATCTGATATATATGGGTCTTTTTTGTCCCCTGGTGGACAAAACGTCTCAGTGCCATTTACAATTTCAGTCCGGCTGCAACTCTTTGGCGTTTTGTTTCACTTATTCCAACATCTCTAGCCGGAAGTTTGGAGTACTCATACGGGTTATCTTGACACTGACCATTGAAGGAAAACGGAGCAGAAGAGCGAAACATGGCGACTTCGAACAATCCGCGGAAATTCAGCGAGAAAATCGCTTTACATAATCAGAAGCAGGCGGAGGAGACGGCGGCGTTTGAAGAAGTGATGAAAGACCTCAGCATTACCCGGGCAGCGAGGGTAACGCCGCCGGTTCTCGTGTTTATCCCCCCCCCGTTCTCCCCTCGGTTTGTTTGTCAGCGAGCTGTCAGATATGTAGCTGTGCGCTCGTAGCGCGGCGGCTGCACGCAGCCAGAGCAGAATAGGTAAACAATAACAAACGACGCTTCCTGCTGCCAGCTGCAGCCTTTTTCCTCCCTCCTGTCACGGCGAGCACAGCTGGCAGGAGGGAAACAGTCCGGAGAAGCTAGAAATGGACGACCGGGACATCCGTGCGAAAAAGTTATTAGTTTTTTTATTTTTTTAATATGTCCCACGCAAATGAAAAGCGAAGGGGCGTGCACGCGTTTTATGCAGCTATGATTTTTCAGAGGACGAGGTGTCACTTATACAGTAGAAACATACATTTGTTTTGTGTTGTTAGCTAATTCGTGTGTAGGCTGTGTGGCAGTTCTATACGGTGAGGCGTGTGTGTTTGTATGTGTGCACCACGGCTTTGTAAACTTGTCTGACAGGTCCTCGGGCCTGTGCGCTCTGCGATACCATTGACATTTACACCAAAGATGAAAGCCAGCAGATTAGGTGGAATTTAAGCCACACACAGAACAGGTCTCCAGAATAAATCCTATGGAGGCAGGGCTTTGGTACTGACTGTTTCTGAGTGAAAACATGATTGGCAGACTGCACAGGAAACATGGAACTAATGTGATGTGTGTTGTATCTGTAAGTGTCAGCATGTGGAAAACAGTTTGGACTGTATCCCTGCTCTTCCCCTGATGTGGAGCTGCTGCAGGATTATAGTAATTTTGACGATGTGAGCTGTTTTCTTTTTTGTTGTCTTCAATCTGCAAATTTAGTCTGAACAATGGGCAAAAAAGAAGGAGAAGCCCAACTCTTTCTGTTCATCCTTCCAAAGCACAGTTATTGAACACAGACAACTGACACGTAGCTCTTCTCTGAGCCACAGTTACACCTGTGACAAGTGGGCCTCAGGTTTCACCCTTCCTGCCTGTTTCCTCCCTCTTCATTTCAGCCTCTCCTGCTTTTTCTATCGCTCTCTGTCTCTTCGTTCTGTACCCGTCATACTGTGTTACTCTGTAAAAAGATTTCGATTGACCTCTTCGTGATCTAGAGATGTTGCAGTATGCACTTCTTTGTCAACAGAGGAGGCACATATGTATTTAAATAAATTAGCTCTGAGGTCTGAGGCTTATCAAAATACACCAGTGATGCAGCCATAGGAATTGTTTTTATTAGATTTTCCACCCATCCAGCAGTAATGAGCATGAGAAAATTGAATTGACCGTGTATGGGTTGTCTATTAGATATGACGACTGGAGGGAGTTCGCCTTTGAAATCCACATGTGCAACTTCAGCCTTTGTTAGATCTCTGTAACATCTAATTTAAATATATAATATTTATGTTTTTTGTATAGTTCACATAACTAACCTCTTACCTGTTGTTCCGTTTCCAGTTACAGTTGCAGAAGACTCAGTATTTGCAGCTGGGACAGAACCGTGGTCAGTACTATGGAGGATCTTTACCAAACGTCAATCAGATTGGAAACAACGCTGTTGAAGTGCCTTTTCAGGTGAGCACGTGTTAATGATTTCTTCTTGGTTCATGCAAGCAATACTGCGTAGATGATGAATAACAGAGTCACCTTGAGTGTTGGAAAGAGAACATTTAATTTGCATCAGTGTTTGTTGTACAGTAATCATCAGTGACTGTTTACATTTGCTTTTTGAAACACTATAAGATCTGTGTATTGGGCTAAACAC
Source organism: Ctenopoma multispine (assembly GCA_034779795.1). Taxonomy (NCBI): domain Eukaryota; kingdom Metazoa; phylum Chordata; class Actinopteri; order Anabantiformes; family Anabantidae; genus Ctenopoma; species Ctenopoma multispine. Next base: position 7,467,613 of record JAUYWH010000009.1, on the reverse strand, counting down.
ATATAAATATGCTACATAGGAATGAACATACATTTGTGCATATAACCGAAAAGAAGGCTTTGTTTAGAATAAATAGAAACAGAATGATTAAATATACCCCAGCACAGTCGAGGTGTCTATTTTACGACCATCTGGTGGGTCACATTGTCCTCTCCTCTATGTCAGTATCAGAGCTCTGCCCCAGAATTACATAGTGCTGATAGTACAACACATTCACATTCATGCAGTACACCTGAATTAAAATCAAGATTCAGCATGGCTGTACAAGACTATGCCATGAATTAACTTTTTTTCTGTTTGACATATTTTGTGAGTTTATTTTCTGGTTTCCGTACGAGCTGTGTAACACCAGTGCAGTTTCTGACACTTTGCCTCTAAGTGTCTATCTGAAGCTACAGTCATCTTTTCCAGTGTCTCTATAGATAGCCTCTCTTTCCATCTATATGCAAATGATATATTGCCATGGAAAAAGAAACATGGTTAGAGCCAAATCCAGATCTTCCTTTTTAATTTCACAGGCATTATCTGTAGACATTCTTGTCCTGGGCCTTAATAACTTTACATCCCTCTTCTGCCGACCTCAGACCTCAGGTTTGTTCTATGTGAGCCAAGGACACTTTAACCAGGCTTAAAACCGAGTGTTAAAGTGCAGGTTACATGAGCTGGAGTAGTGCAGTACTTTATTTTAATAAATTACTTTAAAGGATAGAGTATATATGGGGAGTGTGAGTGTGTGTACAGCGTTCATTTCTGGGTGTCTCCTTGTTGGGCGAGT
>JAUYWH010000009.1:7434724-7459893 GCA_034779795.1 Ctenopoma multispine | reverse complement strand
CTTTTGGATCAAGTTAGTCTGGATCTTCACCTCAGACCAATTTGCCTTGGGAGACCCTACCAGGAGCATATAGCTCCTGACAACGAAGCTCAGAGGATCACTAGACCACGCAAGCCCTTCTGCCACGACAAGGCCTCGATCCCAGAAGGGATCGCAGGCTTTGATTCTGTAAATCCTTAAGGAAGGAGAAAAGGACAAAAATGATCTTGTGGTGTTGATATGTGTCACAGCGGGACATTGGCAGGTTTTTCAACATGCATTGTAATTAATGATCCTAAATGAGTGGACATGAGAAGTCAAGTCACATCCTTAGTGAAACCCGACTTTATTATAACTAACTCGTTAATTCACCCAAGACAATCGTGGTGGTGATAACATCACATGCTTATACACTGGAACAACTAAATTAGTTCATGTTTTGCCCAGATCTGACCACCAGTCACTTTAAACACTCACAGTGTCACGGATGTGTTGTGATGTAGCTGTGTCCCTGACCTTCCTTCTCTGCTGCTTCTGTATACGCATTGCATCTCAGCTGTTTCCTCCCCAGCCCCCAACTCTGTGCTGGAGTTTATATGTTATATGTTGTTTATACGGTGTGTGCACCTTTATGGGGAAGAGGGAGCAGGGAAGGTGAAATGTTAACCTCCCTCAAAGAGTTTTTTAAGGAAACGCTGATGATGATTCTCATGGTTGAATTTCAACAAGCTGAACCTTTCTTACAGGGCGGTGCTTTAAGATAAGCTAAACACACCCAAAGTAAACACGGATCAGTGCTATGAATCTGTGCCACATTTCACTATAAGCGATTGAGATTTTAACACTGGTAAGGAGGAAGTGGTGCTCTAAATCGTTTCTGATCATGTGAAACATTATCAAAATGTTTCTGGAACAAATAAACTGAATTATATAGTATGATATCGGAGTATTTCAAATTAGCATTTTTGGCACCTGTATTGAGTTGCAGAGGAAAAGAAGTGTGATGAGTGACAGTGCTGATTTGCTGTGTGTGTATTTGTACACATTTGCCTGCTCTTTCCTGAAGGATTGAAGTGGCTCACTTGTAGACCTGAGGTTATCCACGGGCTAAACCACAGCTGACAGCCCGTGTGCTCTATTATCCTACTTTGCCCTGTGGGGACATCTGCAGAACACACAGATAATTTGGTTTTGAACTAGGAGCAGCACAGGCTGAGAATATGATCCAATTACTTATACATTAAGAGGCCACGATGAAATTGGAGAATTTTTGTTGCTCGTTCAAAGAGGACATTCAAATGAGAAACTTCAAGAGAATTAGTTTGCACTGGACGAGGAAGGAAAGAATAAAGTCACTGGTTCTTTTTATTTCATGTGAATTTCATTTAATTTAGTTTGTGATAATTAAAACATCAGGGCGAGAAGGCAGCTAAAGAAACTCTTAAGGAAACTGGCTTTTGAAAGGGAGGCACTGCCGATTCCTGTGCTTTAGCTAACTGATTTAACACATTTGGTGGGTTTCCATCTATAAGTAAGTGTATACAGACCGTTGGGATGATGGTATGTGATATGGAATAGTTCACATTCATGTCTCTTATTTGTTTGTTTGTTTGTTTATCTATTTATTTGGTTATTTAGTGCATACAAAGTGCTTGTTTTTTGTAGGTTTTCATTATTATCTGCAGTTTATATTGCAGAGTATTTTGGAGATATGAAAACACTTCCAAAGTGGCACTCGGGTATCTTGTAGGCAGCTCACTTTATGAAATATTCATGCAGAATTTCTTGTGATAGTGAGTGCATGCCTGCTACACATGTATATCACAGAAAACACCACTCTAAATACTGCAAGAATATTGCAAGGAGTAGTTTAGTTTGCATTTATTATTGAAACTTTGAGCTAAATTCCTTGATGGACTGTCACACTTTTCTGTCTTGCTTGAAACATCCATTGAAAATGAAGTTGCTTCTCAATTGTGTGTTTATTACATGATTGTTTACAGCTTCTTCTTTGTTTGCGACCCCTTGTACCGTCAGTGCACATTTAAGCTATGTTAATGTTTGAGTTACACATTCACTAATGAGTCCACAGCAGTTTATCTCTTCTGCAGTCTGTGCACAAATATTGTATCATACATAAATAGAACCATGGACACTCTGGCATACGCTGACTGTGAATTAGCACACTCACCTCAAAAGAATTACATTTCCAGTAGTTGTGAAATAGTATTAAGCACTTTGCTGTTCCACTGTTGTTATTGCTTTGACTTTTTCATCTTCCACATTTTTTTGTTAAATGTGTAACCTTTGCAGCCTGGATTAAGAATAATCATATTGGTGGTCCACACTAGAAGTCTTTACCTCCATCTAAATAAGCAGATTTGGCTTGTTTGTTGTTACAGCATAACTCCATACTGGGAAGCGTTTTTGCAGACTTCTACGACCAGCAGCTCCCATCCATTCAGGCCAGCGTTCTCTCACAACAGGTGTGTGTTAGACAAAAGCATAAATGTTCCCGTAACTACGTTTTACTTCAGAGTGATCACGTTGGGCACAGCTGCAATAGAAAATGTCAACAGTTGTGACACGTCTTTCTGTTGTGATTGCCAGCTGGAGCAGTTCAACATGATTGAGACCCCCATCAGCTCTGACAGCCTGTACAACCAGACCTCCACCCTCAACTACACCCAGGCACTTATGATGGGTTTGACCGGTGGCCACTGCAACCTTCAGGACTCGCAGCAGCTCGGCTACAGTAGTCATGGCAACATTCCCAACATCATTCTCACAGGTGCTGCTTTGACACATGATGTGGCTTCTTGAGTATTTCCAAATTTATAGACCTGCACATGAACCAGGGGTTTGAACAATCCTGACAGATGTTTGAATCCATTTTAGTTTCAAATACCTTCCCAAGCTGATTTTGAAATAAAAAAAAGCACTATCAAAATCATTTGGTTATAAAGTATATGCAGCAAGTGTGACTGTTCGGTTTACAATGAATACAGTTACAGCCACAAAAACACCACTAAAATGTATTACCTTAACACTTAGTGTGTATTTAGATATAAACCAATTAAAAGTGTAATTCAACAGAATTTTACAGCCACACCGAGTGTACTTGTTTGTTGAAATTAGCAGTGTCTGTTGTTAACTGCCTCTTTAGAGACATTTATAATTAATATGTCAGGCCTCCTAAGTTATTATAAAATCATTACCCAGCCTCCTTGACAGTCTTTGTCTTCTTGCTGCCAGTGATTTATTTTTTAATCTTAATCAGGAACCCTTCCATTGAAATTGCCTGTAATCAATAATCCTTATATTTATTTGCTTTCTGTTTCTGTTCAGTGAGTGGAGAGTCTCCCCCCAGCCTGCCCAAGGACCTGACTAGCTCACTGTCCACAGATGTGAATTTTGACATCGACTCCCATTTCCCCCTGGACGATCTCAAAATCGACCCACTGACGCTTGATGGTCTGCACATGCTCAACGACCCGGACATGGTCCTCGCTGATCCCGCCACAGAGGATGCGTTTCGTCTCGACCGGCTCTAACCACTGCACGTCACGCTCATGCACAGGTGTGTGAACGCTGCTGCTCTGGGGGTGGGAGCGAGGGTTTCTCGTCTGACAGGATAAAAACAAGAGGAGCAGATTTCTGGAGTCCTCTGGTAAATGTACATCTAGGCAGAGCATTGATTCCACTTCAACCAATCCTCTCACACCCCACGAGAGCTTAATTGTAGGAAAAAACCATTGAAATGTTTTGAAGACTGCTGCCAGCCTCCCTTACCTTAAGAAGCAGAAAGATGATTTACGACTGAGGACACACAAGTTATGGTATAAATCATGTACATGGTTCTGTTATTCCTTTTTGCAAAGGACACATCCAAATTATTTTAGAAAACTAGATTATATTTGCGAGAGTTTGAGTAAAACAGTGTGAGGGCAGAAGGTCACTTATTCTCTATGACTGACTCAACCACAGTATGACTGCACAGTAAACCCTTAGCTACCTACAGGATACAATTCGTCTGTTAACATTAGAGTAGGCTGATGACTCAGAGGAAACACCTGTCTAGTTTAACCTCCCTCTGTGCCAAGCTGGTTGTTCTCAGTAGTACATTCAGTGCAGATATTAATTCTGTGCTAATCCCTGATTTGTCATAGGAGCCAAAGTCAGGCCTGGTATGATTTTTTTTGCTGAATTTCCTCTTGAGTCTCAAGTAAGGATAAGTCTTTATTTTTCCACCATTTTATTTCAGGAAATGCTGAATTTTGATTTTTACCATAGTAAATATCAGTCATCAGTTATGCATGACATCACAAATCACTGTGCATACTTGTTTTGCCTTAATAGCTTGACATTTTAGTTTTCATGCAAAGATGACTATTATGTAAATCAGAAAAAAACCTTTGAATTAACATTTTTACTGTATTACAGGTGGTTTGGCCTACAGTGTTCACAGTTGCATTACTGTAGTTGTACTTTTAAGGCGTGCTGATCTTTATCCATTACTTAATTCATTGTCACTACCATATAATTTTTCATTTTCATTTTTCAGTCAAACCTATATGGATACATTAGTTACTATATTTGTAATGAAATAGATGTTTACAGGCTTGTTTTGTTTTATTTTGATGTGTACAGAATGTGATTAGATTTCGCTTATTGGTATCTATGCAAAACTACAGCGATTGATTTGGGACTGTAAAATGAAACACATATAACGAACCTTTACGTAGAGGAAGGCGGTGTGCAGGATTCTTATATGATCCACAGCAAAGGTGCCATGTTGTATTTGGTTTGCTACTTTTGAAACGCTACATTTTTCTCTCAGACAAGTGAGGTGTGGAGAAAAAAACGGCTCAGTGAGTGTTGCATACAGTAGAAACTCTTCTGTATAATTCCCAAAGATGTGACCTCAGTGAAGTTGACATATATACAGCGCTGTGAAAAAGTAATTTATTTTGTATGTTTGTCCCACTTACAGTTTGAGATCATCAAACTAATTTTCAATTTCTTAATTTCATTCATTAAGGGAAAAGTTTGTCCAAACTTGCCTGGCTGTAAAAAAAAAGTTGTACCTTTGGCGGCAACAACTGCAGTCAAGCATTTGCGATAACTGGCGCTGTGAAGGAATTTTGGTCCATTTTTCTTTGCAGAATTGTTTAAATTAATCGACATTGGATGGTTTTTGGCCATGAACGCTCTGTTTAATGTCATGCCAAAGCATCTTTTGTTTCCGTCTCTTCCTTATTGTTGAGTCATGAACACTGACCTTAACTGAGGCAAATGAGGCCTGCTGTTCTTTAGATGTTGTTCTGGGTTCTTTTACGACCTCCTGGATGAGTCGTTGTGCTCTTGAAGTTATTTTGGTCAGGTTCAGGTTTTCTCCATTTGTGGATAATGGCTCTCACCGTGGTTCACTGGAGCCCCAAAGCCTTAGAAATGGCTTTGTAACCCTTTGCAGACTGATATATGTCATTTACTTTGTTTCTCATCTGTTCTTAAATTTCTTTAGATCACAGCATGATGTTTTTTAGCTGCACTTTGTTTCTTTTTAAGTGATTTCTTGATTCAACAGGTTTGTCAGTAATCAAAAAAACAAAAAATGTGGTTAATCACAGTTCATTTCATTAAATCACATAGTGCCAGGCACGTTTGGACAGTTTTTTCCCCTTAATAAATGAAATCACTAATTCAAGAAATAAGCGTGACAAATTTACAAAAAAATAAAAAGTCAGGAAGGGGGCAAACACTTTTTCACCGAACTGTATATTTTTCTAGACAACTGAACTGCCTCTACACTAGGACAGCATTGCTAATGCAATGAGAATGTATTTAGGTCACATTTGTACAGTCATGTTGTTGCCATCCTGTCATCCCCATTGCCTCTCATCTTGAGCCTTTATGTACTGTAGGACCAAATATATTTCACCTGTTCACGTTCTCCCCACAGAGGAGATGTGATGTGATTGTTTTAAGTTTTGTATGTTGCTTTCTTTGTTTCCTTTACAGTATTACTGTAACACTGAATATTTGTTTGCTCAACATGCTTGTGTTGTTTGTAGCTTTTATCTGTTCCATGTGCATTAGCTTTGTAAAAACTCCTGTGTTTCTCAGCAGTTGGATCATTTCGCTCACAGCCGTGTCCCATATGTTATTACTGCACTTTATGCATTTATTTAAAACACTGATTTATTTTCGTTCATATACCAAACCCCCTGTGACTGTTATTTTCACTGGAGCTATTTGCCCTGTCTTTGAGTAAACTTGCCTTCTTGTAAAAAAAGAAAAGAAATATGAAAAAATTATAGTTATTTTTTGAAAATTCATATACAGATGGTCTATTTAAAAGAACTGTTTTTACTTAATCGGTGAGTATTTTGTTAGCTGTTTAGTCTTACACAGTTTTTCCTAAATTTTGGAAACATTTGTATTTTGAGAGAGTGTGTCGGTCATGTTTCTGTGTTGCAGCTCTTTCGGCTATTGATAGCATGACTGAGAAAATAGAACTAAATAAACAAGAATATGTGCATAATTAATCACTGATTAGCAAAGTTAGAGTTTATTATTAAAATAGTTAAAAGATAAAGGTTTAGTGTTATTTCTTAAATTAGTACTTTCAAAGTTTGCAGGGCATGTTATCATATTACTGTGCCAGATGAAAAGTATTATATGGAATTCTAATCTTTATTCAGGTAAAATTAATATTAAAACTCCCATAAATAATATAATAAATATAATTTCTTCTCCAGCACACTAAATAGACATTTGCCATTTTGTTTCGCACTAGGAAAAAGCAACATTATGTGTATTAATGTATGTCAGGGTCCTCATGTGCCTGCATATTTCACCATTATTCTCACACAATGTAAATTAAAAATGTTCTGACAAATATGACTGAATTAGTTGAAACTGAGTTGTTGAGTTAGAATATTTATTTTTTCCTCTTTAAAAACAAATATTCAAATGTTTTGGATGCATCATGATTCTGACTGTTGATGCAGTTTTTTTTGCTTCTTTTTAAAATTTCATAAGTTTGTGACTGCATGAAGCTCTGCACATGTTTTCCCCTTTATGGCTCAGTTTTCTTTTCTTTAAAGGTTGGGGTCAGCTTTGTTTTGTGTCTTTTGTTTTTCTCGTTTGGTAATATTGTCTTTTGTCTTTTTAATTCAGTGTCATGTGTACGCTAAGTAACTGCTAAGTGAAGCATCAGAAATATGGTAATCAGCCTTTAATGCACACGTAGAAGCTGTTGTTTGGTACTATGTTTTACACTGCAATATACAGTATGTGCTTATTTTCTGTGCAACAGCCACAGAGTTTTATTATGTCATAGTAAATCTATAGAATAGCTTTGTACATTGCTGTATTGTAGGAACAGTGTTTTTGTGCTTTATGTGATATGATGTCAAAGTGAAAAAATGCACTGAGAAATACTGTGCTGCAATGTGTCATTGTGGCTCTATATTCTCTGCTGGACCATACACTTTATAATGAGCCCAACATTTGTTAGGTCCTTTTTTTTCATTTTGTGCTCCTGCAGATAGCTCTGACTGATGTCTTGCCTGTTACTGCCACCTTTTTATGCAACCTTCAGGTATCCATTGGTGTCACACCAGTGTTGACTGACAGAGACTAGAGTTTACAACCGAGCAACGTTTGTTTTTCTTCATAAAATGTTTCGACTTGAAAATCTTGAATAGCGATAAATGAACCACTTGCAGTGTAAGTTAGATAAATTCATTAATTAATTAACATTAACTACTGACTCATTGTTTTGCTGTTAAAAACAATGAATCAGTAGTTAATGTAATTTCAGTAGTTTGACAATAATTTCAATATTATGATCACAGATATATTCTTAAAATTTTTAAGTTCTTTGAATTAGTTATATTTCATTTGGACTTATGCATTTTGAGGCCCTGAAAGCACTTTTAAGACTTTTATTGTGTAGAAATTCCCCTTCCTGTGTCATCTTCAGTCTTTTTTTTTATTAGGTACCACTTATATTTTATCAGATTTAATTTTACAATAAATCTCTTATCAGCAAGGCAGTTAAATTAACATTTAAACAAAAAAAAGCCAAAGTTTAAAACAGCCATACATGAGACACTACAGAGACATTTTCCTAACGGTTGAAACACAAACTCTACTCCCCTTTGTTTAGTTTAGTTGTTTTTTTTTTACAATACTTTATTGGAGGAAGACGTATTTAATGCATAAACCCGTTAGTGTATTGTTTACACTGAACATAGGTATTGAAATTCTTGCTTAAAGAGATGTGACTAATATAACTTATCCACTACTTAAGAAATCTCTTTTTTGCGTGAATTTCAAAATATTGTCCTTCATTTTATTTACATTAAGCATTTAATTTTACCTATGTTTCATAAATGTGCTGGCAAACACTTTTTTTGTAGTGATTATTACTTTACATATGTCTAAGAAATAGACATAGACATAGACATACGGTAAGAAATAGCAGATACAAATACTGTACAGTCAGGCTATATACTGTATATAGATATATTTAGATTTACTTTGTGACTTAACATGTTAAAACACAAACTGAATCAGCATAGTCATGTATGGTCACTCAGTGGTTTACCCACATCTATGAATCCTTTGTGTGCATTTTGAGGACAGGCCACAGTTGGTTCAAGCCTCAGACAATGGCAGCTAAATTGTTATATAATGTATTTTGTTTCAGTGATACTTTTCCACAGCACATGCATTTTACTGCCGTGACAGGGTGTACTGCTTCTGTAGGGCACTCACAGCAACAGGAAACATTATGCTCATAGAATATGCAAAATCTAGCATTCTGCAGCACAGCTTGGCAAGTTGGTACTTTTTTGAGCTAGCCCTTTAAAAAACTACTGGTTCAAACCTTGTTCATCAAATTGTGTGTTTTCTATTTTAACTGTCAAAGTTGGAAGTTGGCTGTAAATGTGTGCTATATTAAAGATGAAATATGCTTCTGTTTGAACTGTACCTGGTGTATTTTAATTGTGTGAAAGCTTCTGTCTTTGTAGCTTTGCATTATTATTTGTAAATGAGATGAAAATAAATATATCTGATTGAACAAATTTTTCATCTAATCTATTTTTTTCATTAGGTGGATCACAAAAAAAACACTAGAAAACAAAGAACTAAAGCAGTAGTTGCATGATGATTGCAGCCCCCACAACTGGCATAACTCAGACTTTCTCACCCACTCTACAGCTTTAGGCACTTGCCCTGCTTCTCCCACTGTGTCCACAGAAATGATTTAATAAGCTGAAACTGGGCATGTTGCATGTGGGATGGATTTGACAAAAGGAATGACCAACTTGAGTGGTGCTAAGTTTTTTGTCTTTTCTACTCAAACTAAGGTCCATGACTGTGTCAAAGGGAGCTTTTAATTTATTGGCTTATGCTGTGAGCTCCATCTGCTGGTGAACTCCTGTAATTTAAAGTCATCAATGATCACTCATAATGCATGTGGTGACAAACACATCCACATTAAGGAGTATTTAAATGTTTGCCTCCAGGGTGAGAGAGGGTGTCGGTAAATGATGCAGTTGTAAGAAAAAAAAAACAAATCTGTACTTTGTTTTACTTCACTGGGTTTCCCTATGTTTTCTGATCTTTATGTTGAGTTTAACACTACAAGGATAGTTTCCCTGAACTCAACCGTAAGATGTGCACATCCAAGTTTATTTTTCCAAGCAGGGTAATTTTAAATGTGAGAGTGAAAACAAATATGAAGATTTGCTTCCTCTCTGATTAACACACTGGGTTTTGGACAGTGTAATTAGTTTGAAGTTATCACCTCTGGGAAACTGATTGTGACACTGTGCAATACTTTCTAGCATTTTTATATGCTCTTTATTTTTTATTCCTGCCTTATATTCCAGGCTGTTTCAAATACACGTATATAACGTTTTTTTGCTGTATAAAATTAATTGTAGATTAGCAAAAAGAAGCAGTGGGGTACACTGAGGAGTGTAGGTGTAAGGAGTGCTGTTTGCTGGTCTGCGTGCAGACGTCAAAGCGCAGACATCGTATCCCAGCATGCAGCAGGAGGCCGGTGAGACATCCAGCAGCTGGTAGTGAGTTGCTAGAGCGCCGAGCAGGCAGCCGCTGACGGTCAACACAGCACACACATTTCCCACTCCATGTAAGATAAACTGAGCCGTCTACCTTACAGGCGACAAGAAAATGTGCTGTTCGGACGCCTGACGTGTTACTGCAGCGGCTTTTGAGTCACCATTGTCACCTGGTTTTCGTTTTGGAGGATTCCTCCCTCCATCCTCCGGATCGCACCGAACAGGCAATGACAACGGTCTCAGCAACCCCGCAGCAGATGAGGGACCGGCTGCTGCAGGCCATCGACAGTCAGAGCAATGTGAGTAACACTAAAGCTAGCGGGGCTAGCTAGCTAACGTTAAGTGTTTACCTGTACTCTTACAAACTCGAAAAGGCAGGTCGTTCAGCCGCTGTTAATTAGCCGTTTATTACTTTTAAAAAATGCATGTTTTATGTTCAGAGTTATTACCGACATGTTGAATGTCTGCGAAAGGCCGAGAGACACCGCGCTCTTCAGTTGACAGCTTGTATGCTAGCTAACTTAGCAACTGCGTTACCTTGATCAGGCAGTCGTCAGGCGTTAGCTGGTTTATATAGCATGCTAGTTGCTAGCCTAGCCTTAACAGCAAAGCGGTTTAGAGTATTTAATAATAAGATGGTACCTAATGCATACGTTTCTTGTGATAACTTGTTTTGCTATTAGGTGTTTATATGTTCTGCCAATCGGCTAAAGTGTTGTTGTAGACTGTTTCTTCTATGTCACGAAGTGTGGGAAGGAGTTAGCTTGATTAGCTAAAGCTACGTTTTAGGAAATAGTCGGGTCCTTCCTTCTCAAGTTAGTTAAGTGTTAGCGGTAGCCAAATAAGCTAACACAGGTAAGACTGCCGACACACAAACGTTGTCCTGTCGATTGACTTTGTCGACAGAATAAGAAACTCTTAAATTAGAAAGAACAATCGTTTTCTTTTGTTATTTGTACATATGCTACACTTTTGTTAAAACGTTTGTAGTGATAGAGGTCTTCTGAGTTGACACTTGGCCCCCTTTACTTTTTCAGCGTCGTTCTGTGGCTGTGAAACAGACAAGCTCATGTCTCTCAGGCTAACTTGTCAGCTAACTTACTTTCATATATACACGTTGTAGACACGGCACAATGGTTTAGATTTCAAATACAAACGACGTCCACTGTTACTACCTTTCTCAACAGTGGTTTAAGATTGTATCAAATATTTACTATGTGTCGATGTAAAGTAATACAAAATGTTTGTCATCTTTTCAGATATGCAATATGGTGGTTGTTTTGGAGGTAATTACCTGTCTTGAAAAGTATCCTATCACCAAAGAAGCACTTGAGGTAAGTGTAGTATGTGAACCACTGCGTCAATAAAGAAATAGTTCTGCTTAATTTGTTTCTAACTCACCCACATTATCTATTTAGGAAACTCGACTAGGAAAACTGATAAATGATGTAAGGAAGAAGACCAAGGATGAAGACCTTGCAAAGCGTGCTAAGAAACTCCTAAGGAACTGGCAAAAGTTGATTGAACCTGGGCCGGCTGTGGCTGCGAGTGCCCCTGGGTCTACCAATGGCAGTTCACATCCTAACAGAACGGATGCCTCTCCTCCAGAAATTTCCTTGTCAGGGAAGAGTGTATCTGAAGTCAAAGTCAGAAATGACGTTCACAATACATACTCCCCAAAAGCTGAGAAATCAAGCAGTCGTAAGCGCCGGGCAGAGCAGAGAGACAGTGGAGTGCACTTACCAGAAAAAATCTCCAAGATGTCTTCGTATGATAACTCCCCACCAACCAATGGGATTGCTGGCAGTCCAGATGCCCTACCTGACCAGGAGGTTGTCCCGTCTCCTGACAGATCTCGAGTAGATCACCTTGAAAATGATAAAATCAACAGAATTCCAGTGAATGCTGTCAAACCTCGGCCAAGCTCCCCTGGTGTGGCCAAACTACCTAGCACTTCCTCTTTGATCAAAGTTGCTGTGATGCAGCAGCAACAGGCAAGACTAGATGAAGGAGGAGGGGGATATTATCAAGCGAAAAGTCCCCGTGGCCTAACTTCCAGCCCAAGGAGCGTGAAGCAAGATACAGTGACCAAGCGCTCTTCAGCATATACACCGAAAGGAACGCCTATCCCTAGCCCTTCATCCAGGGACTCTCCGTTTTCTTTGTCCCAGCCTATATCCCCCCCAGCGCATGCATCTTACACTGACAAACTGTCACACTCTTCTCATAGGTCTTCAATGCACTGGGCCAGTTCGTCAGAGGTCCCCTCTCATTGCCCTCCACAGGACATATCTGCAACACTGGAATCCCCGTCAGTCTCCCCTTCACACTCTCTTGCCCAGCACAACTCAGAACTACACAGACCGACATCTGAGGGAATCATGGGTATGTCTGATGACACGGATGGGACAACGATCCCTAACTCAGAGTATAAAAGGAGGAAGTACAGATCTAGAGACTACTCTGTCAACTTAGATGGCCAAAAAATAGAGGACATGACTAAGCCTGTACGGTTAAAAGAGCGTAGACTAACATTTGACCCTGTCACAGGTCAGATTAAACCTCTGGTACATAAAGAACCTTCACAGACAGATGAATCCCCCACTCCTGACCCTGCTGAGACTAGGCAGAGAACTGAAAGCACTGTACAACCCTCTACCCCAGCACCAGGTCCTAGCCCTAACCCTTTTTACCAGACAAACTGGAAGGAGCTGTCCAGAAATGAAATCATCCAGTCCTACTTGAACCTTCAGAGCAATGTGTTGACCTCCTCGGGGGTCCAGGCCCCTAGTGCACACTTTTTCATGTCAGAGTATCTGAAAAGGGAAGAGCAGGAGATTAAGGACTTGAGGAAGACTCATGTTCTGCAGGCAGACAGCTCAGTAGGGGATTTACCTGGCGTGAGCCGGGAGGTGACGGATGAGGACTTGGACAGGATACACACAAAGCACTGGCCTGGGGTGAATGGTTGTTATGATACCAAGGGCATGTGGTATGATTGGACAGAGTGCATATCATTGGACCCTCATGGGGATGAAAGCAAATTGAACATCCTGCCATATGTTTGCCTAGACTGAGGGGTTTGAGAAGGTCGCTGTCCTTTTCCACTCCTTTCTTTGTCTCTCTGCAGAGACAAGATACTTGTGATTTTGTTTGTCCACTGTGAGTTTGGCATAAGCCAGGCCTGCTAAACTCCCCCTCATGCCTCTTCCTCTTTCTGTGATAATCTATTGGGATTTTGATATAAAAGAGTAAAAATTAAAATAATAGTTGAGTTTGTAATACCAAGGGCTGTTTCTGTTTCATTTTTTAAACTGAAAGCCACAGGAATGATGGGGCCCTAGTTGCAGAATGCTGCTACTAACACAGAAGGCAGAAAGAGAGAGGACAGAATTATCCCAGTTAACCAGAAAAGGTGCTACGATGTGAATTTTTAATTGTATATCCATTTCAGGTTCTCTGGGATGATGCTGGCCTCTTCCTTTCCCTTCTTGTTTCTAATAAGGAATTATAATCTAGGGTTAAATTTGAGGGAAGGCTGGGGTTTAGCTGTCCTGACCAGACCAGACTGCCATGTTGGTGCCCAGAAAGGTGTTGATAGTTTATCTAGCACAGGCAGAGCTGAACATGTCCAGAGTGTAAAATACTGGAGCATTATTTGGCAGAAACCAGAAGCTTTATGTGAAATATAAAGAGTAAATTATAAATTTCTTATCATGTATACATCTATTTATTTTTGAACAGTTCATTTAAGGTTCGTTCATCAAAATGAACATTCATCCACCTATAGATTTATTTTGTTCCTGTTTGCATCACAGTGTTGTCCCTCTCATCTTCAATGTTTCACACCAGTGGGAGCATACCAATGTTTTTGCATGGTCTTTCATTACGATTGGCCAGTACATTTGGTTTTTCACATTCCATACTTCACCTTCACTCACCTTTGCTCTCTCTTCCTCATTACACAGCTCTTATGAAACTATTTCTTTTCAGATGAGTCCATAGTGTGGCAGTACTACAACATTTAATTACAGTCAGAGCTCTAGCCACCACTAATTCTCTCCCACGCCCAGAATGTCATTTCAGAAGCTTGTGGTCAATATTTGCATTTGACATTAAAAAAACAAACAAAAAAAAAACAAGGACATGCTTAAATGCTGGAACTCTTTTTATTTTTTTTACTTATTTGCCTTTTGAAAAAACATCACAATATTTTGATTTAAAAAGCCTTACAGAATGTACAGGATTAAGACCTCTTATGCTCTTGTACATAAAGTAGACAGCTTGTTCATTTCATCAATGACTTAATTCACGTCTGAATAGTAGGTAATATTTCAGAAAATTGGTGTACTTGGTTTATTCAGAGTTTCAGCTTTTAATGTTCTTTCACCTTTGAGAGTTTAGAAAATAATGTTTAAAGTAGCATTTCTTTTGCTTAAATTTTTAAATGCAGGAAATGTAAAAGGGGGAGAGGAAAGCTGTGTGCATCAGATAATCTTGGCGTTTTCCATGTGACAACTAATGCTTCATTTTGATTTCCCTTTATTACTCATCAGTCTCTCATGATTTAAATTAAGATGGGCTTTTTGCGCAGCCTCTCTGTCCATTCATTATTTCAGTCATTCATCCCTACCAATGTGCCTTGGTAAACGGTTAATCTGGATTTGCTTCCGCATAAAACACGCCTGTTCGTGGAGCAGGGTTTATGCGCGAGACTTCCAAATCCCATGGTCAGCGTGACGCTGGTATATGCACCGTTTCTGTTAACTTTTTGTACACACTGATCTAGTGAGGGTGAAGCTGCAGACAATGAGAAACTGCACAACAACGCAACTGGCAATAAAAGAAAAGTGCTACAACTGGTTGTTAAGAATGTGTTTTCTGGACTTTTGACTGGGGCATCTTTATTTGTTCAGTGTTTAACATCTCTCAATTGTTTGAAAAATAAAATGATCTAAATCTTCAGCTCAGTCGACTGACTAGTGGGTCTTTTACAGTTCCATTGTATTCAACTATGGTCATTGTTTGTTCTTTTTATATTTCTACCCAATTGAAACCAAATTGTAAGTCTGAGCTCTGTTATTCTTGAGTAGCCTTTTTTTGTTGTTTTGAGCTTCGTTGTAGAATTTGCGTTATGTTGTAATGTGTTGTGCTTACCCAGTTTAACCATGTGGGGGTGCACGTCGCCTATTTGTCTCTTGCCTGAATCAGTATGTGACCCAAGAGTCAGATGGTAGGAATCATTTTAGTGGGAATTAGTTGATCATTCTTGTCAATTTGGTAGGTGCACAAATAATGACTGTTTCAAAAAACCAAAAAACTGACATACTCAACTTTTAGATTTTCTTTTAATATTTGGAAGCCTTGCATTGTCAACTTGAGTAAAGAAACAGCCTTATATATGTACAAGCAACATTTTTATTTGGCACCATTAGCCTCAGTAGCGATGACACATGGTGCCTACATGTATCGTAGACTCAAGGGAAGGACAGCCACGTCATTCTGTGCTTTGACTCACTGAACTGATGTAATCTCAAACACAAATTTGAGGATGACTGCCTGTCCTCCCCTCAGGTGTTTTTATTGTCAGACTCTGAATCAGCCCCCTGCTCACCTGTTTGTTGTAATCCTACAAACAAAAGTTCAAAAATGCAGCTGTATTTATGACCAGACACGCCATCGCAGACTGATGAGACACCTAGGTTTACATCATTGCTTCCGTCTTGCTGTAATCTGTTGAGTACAACATGCGAGGATGTGTCATGATCAAGGGTTTAAACTCGACCAAAACACTAAGCCATGTTGAAGTAATTCATTGAGATTTGCTGATGTTATTAGCATTGCAACCTTATCAGTTCCTCTGGTTAAAAACCTACAATTTTCTGCCAGTCTTAAGATCAGCATGTTGTAGAAGATGCAGTAAATGTACCGTATATATCCTCTGGGTTTTAATTCTCCAGTTCTCTCTCTCAAACCTGTCACCAGTCTCAAACATGCTTCTCCCCATGATATCCAGCTTCAAACACAAATCATAACTGTGTAGTTCAAGAAACTGCCGAAATTCTCAGTGGGACCAGACTAGTTGAAGTAAAAAAATTGTTTTTAAGGTAACCAGCTGCATCTTTGGCCAGTTTTATTTTCTTGACTACTCAATAGCCAATGGCTCCGACTTTAAGAATGGTACTATTGTCCATAACTGGATTATGGCTGGTCTGGAAAAACAACTGGTTAAGTCTCACAGTGACAACTTCCTGTTGAAAATGTGTAGTGGTCTAATTGTAAAATGCTTTCTGTGTGCATTAAAGACAATATGGCTCCTTAATTGGAAGAATAATTAGGGCAAGTTTTGATTTACTAGTCCGCCATTAAGGTACAGTTGTGTTAATGAAGATAAGATACATTTGAACTGGTTTCGTTGAGAGCAGAGTTTCTGTTCCTGTGTGGAACCGACTTCACCAAGAGAAGAGAAAGGAAAAGCCCCTATGAGGCTGAAAAGAAAGTCCCTGGTTAATTCACAGTGTGCCACTCATTTGTGAAGAGTGAACTGTTGTCTTACACTAAAATCTAGACAGTGGGATATGATTGTGTGAAAGTCTTACAGCAAAGATACGTTTTAAATTTGAATCCCTCATTACACCGACATTACGTCACCTCAGTAGCTCACTGTTCTTCCTCGAAACTTTTTTTTTTTTATCGACAGTGATTCAAAAGAAATGCGACAATTTGTCTCGTCCACTGCACGTCTGGTATGCAGGGTGGGACCGGTGGATGGATCACTCCCACCATTCAGGAATTTGGGAAGTTTCCTTCCATATAAGGAGTTTTTGATATCAATCGCGACCTAAGGAAGAGAAGGGGAAAGGTGGAGCCTAGGATCGATTAACGAAGAAGATGCGTGAGGATCAAGAGGACTCCCGTCTGTGCACTTCCGTACTCGCTGAAACTTTTATCTGTTTCTGAATCTATAGCTTATAGTTTCACCACGATTCAAATAACTTAATAAATCCCAGGGGCTGTTGTGGTAAAGTCTACAATGTAGGCTGTGTGATGTCATTTTGTTAGACTTACAGATGATTAGAGTGTATAATATATCAGTATATAGTACATGCATAGTAAACGTAGGGAGTAGACTACAGGCAGAATGTTTTTAAATCGAAGTGAAAGCTGTTTCATAAACCCCAGGCTACGATTATTTTATTTTATTTTTAATTAAACATATAATAAAGTTATAATAAAAAAGCAGATATAAATTTCGACAATTATGACAAGTAGAACAATTAACTTCTAAAAATCCATTGTTTAAATATAGTTTCAACACATTAACTACACTGTGTAGAGTAAAATCAAGAATACAAGATCGTTTTAATTTAGCTGAAGAATATGTCTATAACAATATCTCTATGAAATACTAAGTTCTAATTGTCGGGTGTAAAACCGCCCTGTTCACACATGACAGAGCAAAAGGAAAGAACAATTTTTTTAATATTTTAATACTAGTAACTGGCTTTGTTGTGTTACGTGATCCAGTACGTGCACGTTTCTAGGCTTTATGCTCCTATTTCATCTAAAGCTTTGAATCTTCATGAGGGTTTTTTCCCAGGTCCCACACATATAAGAGGCCCTCCTGCTCCTGCGGGTCACTGTATTTCTCCGGTGATCATTAGCAGTGAACCATCTTGACTCGAGTCGATGCTCTTTGAATGGAAACCGTGGGAGCGCTCTAATTGGCGGCCGTAAAAGAGAAAGGAAGTATTTAGTTCACTCCGAGGTTTCATTGGAAGAGAGAGTCTGAGATAATTTAGCTCAGTTTTTTATTCTCAAGCAGCGTTAAAGAAAAACTAAAAAAAAAAACTAAACCACAATAGCGAAGTCGTAACTTTTTGACAATGGCTTCCTTTAACAAAGGTCCTGCCTACGGGTTGTCCGCAGAGGTTAAAAACAAGGTAGGTGTACACATTTTTATTTATCATAAAGTAAACTGTATGAACTTTTCCTCCAGTCATCATGTGTTTTTCTTCGAGCTACTATCGCGGTCACCTGGCCTCCATTTTGACAAGCGTGCCCAGGTTAAAGGAAAGAAAATGTGTTTCAAAGCTTAAAACTACGTCATACGCTTCATGAAACTTTATTGGAGTTGAACTAGTTGGCGACGTATTTATGTTGGACTTTTTCACCCCGGGAAGCTGACTGTAGGTCTTGCCAGGCATGCCGCTCACTTAAAACACACTGAGGGCGTTGTCCCCTTTGGCAAAGAACTATGTCGTTGTGGCAAAGTTGTTGTCCACTTTACAGCGTTTTCTCCTCGCTGTGCAGTTTTGCTGTCACTCGCAGATAATGTAATTCACCTATTAGGGCCCGGGCACTGGATGCTGTTCAAACTTCCCTGTTTCGTTTCACTGCTTCTTTGAAATGGTGTGAATAACTTCTTACTGCACTCCTCCTCCTCCTCCTCCCTCCTGCTTGGTTGAATTAAGTTGTCGTGCTGCTTCTCTTGATGAAGTGATCGTGTCGGATCAGAGCAACAAGGAAGACATTTTTATTTTTTTATTTTCTAATATTACACTGTACAATAAGTCCTTGCGCAGAGTGAACGCACACAAATCAAACCACTCTTCGTCAATGTGTAACTTCCTGATAAGGAAAGTTTATTTGGATCTGCGTGCACAGATTCCTGCGCATCCGGAACCACTTAAAATACCAGGGCTGATGCTGGAGATTGCTCTGCTGACCACGTTACTGTGTTGCGTGACTTTGAGAACCTTTCTTTTTTAAAAGTGGGGGAGTAAGTGTGTAATAAAGACTTTTAGTTCTGTTCCTCTTTCACACTTTAAAAAAAGGGGGAAAATGTAATGGAAGTTGCAGCAAATCAACCACAGAGAAGTGAGCTTACTACATACATACCTGCTTCTTTACTCAGCTGACTTTTTTTTTTCTCGTCTACATTCCTTGACTGTGCCCTTGTATGGAAGAGAGAGGGTCAAGTCCCCTCCCCAAATTCTCCACAGAACAACGTGTGCAGGACGTAAAGAAAACATGTATATTTCCTCTGTCTGTAACCAGCGATGTCCTTGAAGGGAGGCGGGGGTTCGAGAGATGCTGACCTGGGTGGTATTTCCTGCTATGAGTGACGTAGCCCCATTCTGTGAAATGTGGCATTTAAAGGGTTATACTCCTCTCGCCACCCACCCACCTTTCCTCTTGCTTAAACTAGATGAAGAAAATATGCACTGGTGAATGTTTCAAAAGTTCAGACAATGCCGCAGTCAAAAACATTCATTCATTAGCTCTGCACACACGGTTCTACGTCCATTCTGCTTCATTCACCTCTTTTATCTAAGCGCTGTGGGGTAAAGTCTTTGTGTTGGGCTTGTTTCTTTAAATTACATCTGAAGGATTCTTTGTGGGCAGTTAAAATAGCAGTGCTGTTCCTTTTTTTTTTTGACTGAATGAAGGAAGAGTAATTAGAAGACAGAAATTCCTCAAGAGTCCATCCAGCTGTGAGAGTGCGGTCAGCTTCTATGTATATGTACAAGTAGGTTACACTGTAGTTTACTTTCTCTCTGCCCTCAGGGATTGGGAAAGCTGTGCTATTGCACAAAGCTCATCTGACACCTTATCCTTAGCTGGATGGGAAGAAAATGTATACCTGTCCACTTTTGTCAACGTCCCATCTCTTCCCCCCCCCACCCTCCCGTAATTTCTGGTTTCCAGTTTGTCACACAACAGACTGAGCTGCTGTTTATGTGGTCACAATGCTCTTGCTGAATGGCCTTTTTCAGAGCCTGTGTAGCATGTTTTTACACTTATGTCATCAATCAAACCACACATAATTCTGTAACAGAGACGCCTCTCACTAGAAGGTCAGTCTTTATGCCATGTGATCCCCTTTAAAATGCTCCCACCCTCACCCCTTTTTAGCAACTGCCTTCCTGTGCTTCAAGGGAGAATTTAGCTGTTTACCAAACAGGATATCCGTGCGCGTGTGCGCACACATAGGTTTGTGCTAAGCCATGTCATCGTCACCTTTTATAAATGATTGCTAAATACGACCAAAAACCATCTGTAGACAAATCATGTTACACTTAGGCAAAGTCACGCTCAGGGTCGACCATGAAACATGATTAAATGCAGTCATAACACACTCAAGGACAAATGTTAATGTGATATGTGAATATTCACAGTTCTGTGATTGTTAATGTGCACTTGACGTGTGAGATCAATGGGGTAAGGAAAAAATTAACACAACTCAAGATTGCATTTACTGTTTAATAAATCGTGTACTACCTTCTCTAGCTTATTGTGGAACGTGAACTTTGACCTCTTTCCATAACCAGATCGCACAGAAGTACGACCCTCAGAAAGAAGAGGAGCTGAGAATCTGGATTGAAGAAATCACCGGAAAAACTATTGGGCCGGACTTCCAGAAAGGCCTGAAGAATGGAGTCATCCTGTGCGAGTAAGTGGTGACCACAGACCGTCTTTCACACTGAACAACGACGGCCTCTTATCATTTGTTGAAATATGTGCTGTGGAGTGGAAAACATAAATATTTCTTTTACTTACTTATGTCACAGACTTATCAACCAGCTACAGCCAGGCTCTGTGAAAAAGATCAACCAGTCGGCGCTGAACTGGCATCAGGTGAGTTACATTATGACACACGCCTTTTAAACAAATTGAGGATGTGCAGTAGCAGAGGTTCATTAACACTTGTCAACTCACTGAATCATGCTACATCATGATTACATCTGCATGCTGGGAGTGTCTCTCTGATGAGTCATATTAGACTATAAAATGTTTTACCAACAAATGACTTAATCTTATTAACAGGAATATCTAATGTGGTATACAAATCCTTCATAAACTTAATTTGTTAATTTTTGTGGTTTTAGCTGGAGAACTTAACAAACTTCATCAAAGCCATCACAGCATACGGCCTGAAGCCTCACGATATCTTCGAAGCCAATGACCTGTTTGAATGTGGCAACATGACACAGGTCCAGTCAACGCTGCTTGCACTGGCTAGCATGGTAAGTCCTAGAAATCTGACACTGCAGGTACTCAGGTTCCTAGAAGACTGTGATTTTGGATTTTTTTTATCTACTGTGATAACGTTTATGATTATATTTTCCCTCAGGCCAAAACCAAGGGCTGCCATTCACGCACGGACATCGGGATAAAGTACGCTGACAAGCAGGAGAGGATGTTTGATGAAGAGAAGATGAAGGCTGGACAGTGCATCATTGGTCTCCAGGTACAGTTTGTTCTGAGAGAGCAGCACAGTTATGAAAGTGCAAAACTCTGTAATTAAACCAGGAAAAACTCTGAACTACTGTGTACACTTCAACCTTAAAATCTCTTTACCTGTTATCATTTGCCCTTTATTTCCAGTCAGTAAATGAATCATGTCACATTCTAACACTTATACTTGAGGCTGTAGAAGACAAAATAATCCTGTGTGTCTGAGAGTGGTTGCAAAACATTTTCGTCAGGTTGTCGTTAAAGGTAACGGGTATACAAAATCAGTTTATTAATTTCATGTCTTTGGCTGGAACTGACGGCGGTGAGACGCTTCACATGCTTAGAACGCTGAACTCACTACCACATGTGGTGAAACTACTGCGGAACCAGACTTTGTCATGACACGTCATGTCAAGCATAGCATACTTGTAAAAGAGTGGCTCTTTGTTTTCGGTCTCTGAAGACTCTCAGCTCTGTTTCCATCACCAACAAAGATCCGCTGTAGATACGCGGCTGTAAACAGTAGGGAAAACTTGAAATGCAACTTGGTGTTTACAATTCTATGACACGTGATAACTTTAAAAGCATATGTTTGGGTATTGTTATGATTCACTGAACATCTCTATCATTCTTGTTAAGAGCAACATTTTACCACTCGTTTGTGTAAAGCACTGTTTTGTTCTGTATGATAATGAACTATTAAAAAAATCATAAATTATTGTGGTGTTTATATCTTTTTTATTTTTTTTCCCCTCAATAGATGGGAACGAACAAATGTGCCAGTCAAGCAGGTATGAATGCATATGGCACAAGGAGGCACTTATACGACCCAAAAGTTCAAATCCAGCCACCAATGGACAACACGACCATCAGTCTGCAAATGGGTACCAACAAGGGGGCGAGCCAGGTACTGCAACACATTCCCAACTTGTCGTAAATACTATATTCCAGTAGTGCAGTGGAAACGAGCGCAAGGCATCACTTAGCCCGTGTCCTGCCACTTTTGTGCCAGAGTCATGTTTAGACTTGTAGAACATTTTGCAGTAAACTCCTCAGTTGACTATAACAGAAGGAATCCGAGTGCAGTGGAGTCAGCACTTTGCTCAGGATTTTTAACGCCTACGCAGGAAAAATAACTGTTCTATAAAGATTGTTGTTCCTCTGTCTCTATTACAGGCTGGGATGACGGCTCCAGGGACAAGGCGTGCCATTTATGACCAGAAGCTGGGCACAGACAAGTGTGACAACAGCACTATGTCCCTGCAGATGGGATACAACCAGGGAGCCAACCAGAGCGGCCAGAACTTCGGCCTGGGGAGGCAGATCTATGATGCCAAATACTGTCCTGCATCTGGAGAGGAAAGAGATGATCATAATGGGGCAGGTGGCGCCCAAGACTACATCCCAGATTACCAAGATGAGGGTTACCAAGGTTACCAGGAAGAAGAGCAGGCATACCATGATGACGGGACAGATTACTAGGGAGGAGGAGAGAGCTGAGGAATGCTAGGGAAGGATCTGTAAGACCTCATGGCAGATGGTTTATTTTTATATCAATAGGATGTCGCACCTTTTTTAGGTCATATCTTTGTAGTATTGTATGAAATTGTTCTCTCCCCTATTTGTACAAAATCTTTGTTATACATATCATGATGAACTGTATTTCTATGATTTTCTTTTTTAAAAATATTCAAAGAGACCACAAAATCTCTTTCGCTCAGTTTTTTTTTTATCCCAGGGACTTTTTTAATGCACCAAAGCCCCATTATTATTATTTTTTTTTCTTTTCCTTTGGGTTTTTGCTGACACATTAGTTCCTTTTTTTTGTAACTACAAACATGCAGAGAAGATAAATACTAGGTATTTGACTATTTTGAAAATGCCAGTTTGATCAAACCCCCATGTTTATCTGTAATAGCTGTGTAAAACATCAATTAGTCCTGTGAATGAGAATGTACCTTCATTCCTTCAGTATTGGTTAAAGATATACCGTAAAGCAATTTCTATTGTTCAGGCAGACGAGGGAACAAAATGGATTCTTTAGAACAAACCATTCTTCTCTTTTATATACCATCTTTTCTCTAGCTCATTTTAGATCTTTCTTTCTTTAATGGAGGAAATATTTCCTTTGTTTGCATAACCAGTCCAGCTGGAGTTAAGCTTGTTTTCTTTGGATTAAAGACAGTGCAGAGGAGGGAGTGGAGAAAATAATACTCAAGTGAAGTTTTGAACATTCCAAGCAAGAATACTGGATTCTCTCTCTCTCTTTTTTTTTCTCAGTGAATAATGTTTAAGTGAATCAGTCTTAAATGTTGGTTAATATGTGAACAATCCTATAATTATATTTGATCATTTCAGATTGTTATTTATGTAGATTTGTGATTTGAATGGGGGCTGTTTTGTACCTTGACTCAGAATAACATTTGGTATTGGACTGTACTTTTTCCCTTGGAATAATTTTTATACCAATGTGGGGGGAAATGTTCTAGAAGTATGTTTTTGTGAATACGGTGTAATAAAAAAAAGTGTATTCATTATCTTGTGTCGGCTTGTTTTGTAAAAAGTAACATGGCGTCAAAAGATAGGCCTGTTACAAAGTGGAGTAGGATTCTTAGGTGTCAAGTAATTAAGATAACATACACACATCAGTTAGCAGAAGCATTGAAGTGTATTGATCAGAAGATTTTAAGAAATTATGTCAAATGAGATAAGAAACCAGTTGATCGGAGTGGTTAAGACAGGAAGGGTTATGCAACACTGGCTCTTGGTGCAGTTCTTATGTTACACTATTGGTATATTACACACACTAGTGCAGAGTACTGCAAGTCCTCCGTTTTAAACCGAATACAGTCCCATCCCAAAGTGTTAGAATGAAAAGGCTGATTCATTCAGTTTGTCTGCCCACTTAGTTTACGTTACTTTACGACTGTGTGGTATACTTCTAAAAGGCTTGGTTTAAGTGAAACACCTGTGTATATTTTATTTATTGCTTTAAATGCTTTATTTACATGTCATACACCCCAAAGTACCCAGCCCACGTGGGCTTACAAGACACTTTCATTTTCTGAGGAAAACAAAAATAAACTCTAAAACATAATACGATATTTATGCACGTGATCCAGAAGTAATGTAAATTATTTAAATATGTATTTAAATACAGTGCTCTCATACATTGTTAGCATTTAACAAAAACTGAGCTATGTCACAGCTCCTATGTGTAAACAAATTCTGTAATCTACCCTCATCTGACATATCAAGCTAGTTCCTATCAACCATTTAATTATAAAGCTCAACTCAGAACTCATAATAAAAAGGACAGTAAAACACAGAATGTAGGTCATTTTCAACTTCAACGTCCAAAAGCACACAATAGCCACGTTGTGTCCTCCTTAGGAGCTGAATGAAAACACCGTTTCCAAGGTCAAGGACAGGATACCAAATCTAAATGAGCACAGACAGACCTCTGGTTAATGCTCAAGATGATATGTTTGCTTGAAAACACATTATGTTCTCAGCTGTGGTTTATTTAATGTTTCTTCTCATCATTTTTCTTGATACAGCTACACGTGTGGAGCCCTGATACTACAATAAATAAAACATTGTATTTTGTATTTGTAAAAATACTGGATAGAGAACACCTATCTTCTCTATCTGAATAAATTGTATATTTATTCCCACATGCTACTTGCTTTATTACAGCAGGAGGATAATGTGAGGTACAGGAAGGAGAGGTAATTGAAGGAATTTGTAATATATATACAAATTGTATATTTGTACAAATACTGGATA
Source organism: Ctenopoma multispine (assembly GCA_034779795.1). Lineage (NCBI taxonomy): Eukaryota > Metazoa > Chordata > Actinopteri > Anabantiformes > Anabantidae > Ctenopoma > Ctenopoma multispine. The sequence goes on along the minus strand of JAUYWH010000009.1, from coordinate 7,434,784 downwards.
GAGAAGATAGGTGGTTTGAGAGAGGAGTAAGGGAAGCCTTGCATGTGCAAATTAACAACC
>JAUYWH010000009.1:7388592-7429443 GCA_034779795.1 Ctenopoma multispine | reverse complement strand
ATGAAATATCCACTTTGCAAGTATTGCAAGTTGCCCTGTTGTCATCCTTTCTCATAAAGTATAACCAAACTTTTGAGTGTTTGTGCCACTTAGGCGCCATGTTTCCTGCTGGGTAAATGACACTACGCAATGTGCATAATGACGGCATTCGAGGCGACTGGAATCAATAGCGGAATTGTTTGCAAAAATGACAAACAATTCCAAGGAATTGAAACAGTGGGAACCGGTTCTCAACAAGAACCGGTTTTTGATGTCCATCCCTAGTGATGACCCTATAAAATTTGTTCATAGGTTACAGAATTGGAGTGAGGCGTGTTGACCGGTGAATGCATAGAGTCAAGAAGGTCAAACTTTGTGACAATAACGAGGGTATCTGGAAAAGGTACAGTAAGATGATGTACATTCCTGTAACTGCTTTAGTGCTTAGTAAAATGGACAAATATCTCTGGGTATCTACTCCCTTATCGTTCATTTTTTAATGTCCACATCCAGCTGTGTGACTGTGAGCATGACAGCTGTGGACGGCTTTTTGGACAGCACAGAGGTGGTGGAGATGGAGGATATCCCATCTCAGTTCTTTGTGGAGAAACATTCTTGGGAGGGCCTTCGTGACATTATACACTGTAGCAGGAAGTACTCAGGCATGATTGCCAACAAGGCCCCCCATGATTTCCAGTTTGTGCAGAAGAAGGATGAGAATGGACCCCACTCCCACCGGTTGTACTACCTCGGTAAGCTGATTGATAATGTGACAAAAAGTCTCTTGTATCAGGTAATGATTTGTATTTTCTGCATAGTGCTCCTTTGTACTCTTTTTCACTTGACTTCACTTGAATTTTTCCTTTTCCCCTCAACACTTTTGTTTCTGTTTGTATTTCTTACCAGGAATGCCTTATGGAAGCAGAGAGAACTCCTTACTCTACTCAGAAATCCCCAAGAAGATACAAAAAGAGGCTCACTTAGTGTTGTCGTGGAAACAGATGCTGGATCATTTCCAGGTGAGTTTGCTATCTCTTTCTGATGATACAGTGCCAGTATCAAATAGCACAGTGTGATGTGTCTCACAAACTGTGTGTAATTGAGCACTTCACTCTAATAACTGGTTATCCTACACTCACTGGCCACTCTGTTAGGTAAACATGTACAGTCTAATGATACATTACGATACAGCAGCTATGCTGTGAATTTTACTTTAACAGTGTTAGAATTTCTCAGTTTATTTTCAAACGGGCCAAATTATTTTATTGAGGTTATAGTGGGTTGTGGAGTCCTACAGGGTTGGATTATATTGGGAGGTGTTTCTAATGCTTTGGCCCCCTCATTTATGTACATTTTGATAAGCAATTCCTGAAGGTATGGCAGTATTGTTTTTTCTTTAGTGCCTAAAATGTTCATAAACACAAAGTTTAAGCCACCATGACACAAACTATCTGTGCCATTTTACAGTTATTTGATTTTGGGGGAATGGGTTTGTTAAATGTGTGATTTCTTTTTCAATGTATTCTAATATTGCACATCTTATCTAAATTCCTCATGGGTCTCTAAGGCTACACCGCACCAGGGAGCCTACTCTCGAGAGGAGGAACTTCTGAGAGAACGTAAACGTTTGGGAGCATTTGGTATCACCTCATATGACTACCATGCCCAGACGGGTTTGTTCCTCTTCCAGGCCAGCAATAGTCTTTTCTACTGTCAGGATGGAGGCAACAATGGCTTCATCGTGAGTACACAACTGTTTTTACTTCATACTTTAAATCTGCTAGATACGCCAGGACAGACTTTATTCAGAGCATGGTTAAAGTCTGCAGTCTCCCAATTCCAAACTACAGCTGTGTGGTGGCACTGGTACATTAAATATGCTTGTTGGTGTTTTTACTTAAATACATAAAAGTGTCTTGAGAAGAGATATCAAGAAACATCTCTTAGATAAAGCTCTACTATTCTGCCTGAGCCAGAATAAATAAATAGTGCCTCTATGCTGTAAGTGGTGTATTTTCTTTTTCAGACTATTGTAGCTAATTTATTTGGTGTCATTAAAGGAATATTTCTTCATTATGAAAAAAATATTGTTGCTATGCCCTTCAACTCTCTGAGGGTGCTTTGAATTTTTAGAACTGTAGGTTCCGTAGCTCTGTGTACTGACCTTGAATCCAACTAGCAGCCATGCTTTAGCGTAGCTCTAATGCATAGTTTTCTTTATGACTCTAATGCTCAAGGCATAGATTAAGTGCTATAGTTTGTTTAGGAAGTGATTAATAAAGGATCTGTCACTGTTAGTGATTCTCAATTTGTAATTACTTTACTCTTTGAAGATGCAGTTGGCTTGAATCTAGAATATTGATCAAGATTGTTTTTTGAGCACTGCCTCTTTATTTTTGTGACTGATGCATGTATGAAACACACATACACACATTTTGCAACACAGGCTTTCAAAACTCTTGAGCCATCACTACATTTATAAACAAATTTTGTGTGTAGCATAATATATATGTACATACACCGATCAGCCTTAAAATCAACATTAAAATCAGGTGAAGTGAATCTCTTTGATAATAGTGTTAAAATGATACTTGTGAAGGGGCGGGATATGTTAGCCAGAAAGTCAACAATTGATATGGTAAGAGGGTAAGAGCATCTCCAAAACAGCAGATGTTGTGGCTGTTTCCCAGTCTGCAGTGGTCAGTACCCAGTAAAAGGGGTCCATTGAACCAATGAAGCGGCTCATTGTATCATGTCTATGTGCATGGAGAGTGAATGGTAGCCCATCTGGTCCAGTCACAATGTACAGGGCTTAAATGACATATTGCTGATGTCTCAGCACCAGATACCAGGGGACACCTTCAGAGATCTCGTGGAGATGTCTCAACAGGTCAGAGCTGTTATGGCGGCAGAGTTGGACCTACACAGTATTAGATGGGTCATTTTGATGTTGTGGCTGATTGGTGTGGGTTAGGATGGAGAAGTCAGATGAAAGAACTGTGGGCAGCTTTGGCTCAGGAGGCAGAGCAGTCGTGTGCAAATCGTGAGATTGGTGGTTCAATTCCCGGCTCTTCAATTCATATGTCAAAGTGTCCTTGGGCAAGACACTGAACTCAAGTTGCCCCTGGTGTGTCAGGTCAGGTCAAGCAGCTCCCTCCTGCTTCTTTGCATCCATGTCTCTCCTTTGTTTCCCCATGACTAAGATTGTGTCTGTTGGTTTTAGCAGTCTGTTCCTGTAAAGCCTGTGGATATCAAGACCCAGTGTTCAGGGACCCGTATGGATCCCAAGATCTGCCCTGGAGAACCCGACTTCATAGCCTTCATCAACAATAACGACCTGTGGATAGCCAACATTAAAACTAGCGAAGAAAGAAGACTCACTTATTGCCACAAAGGTCTGAAGTTTAAATAAGACATTTAAGCAGGAAATAAAATGCTGTGAGCTGAGCACTATGTTTAAATTTTAAATGTACAGAATTACAGATTTTTATCATTTATATTTTGTCACTGTGTGTTTTCAGGCTTGGATAACATTAAGGAGGATGCCAAGTCTGCAGGTGTAGCAACATTTGTCATCCAGGAAGAGTTTGACCGATTCACTGGCTACTGGTGGAGTCCTTCAGCAGTGGAAGGTCAGCAATTAGTAGCATAAATACCCCCATCATTTACAAACTGAAGAAATATTATTAACTGACAGCAAATGTTACAGGGTATTTACTTATGTAGGTTAGTTCTGTTTGTGTGCATATGCTACATTATTTTCTGTGTGCTTTCTCCCCAAATTATTTATCTTTTTTCCTCTGTCAGATTCTAACGGGGGTAAAACAGTGTACCTTCTGTATGAAGAGGTGGATGAGACAGAAGTAGAGATTATTCATGTTCCATCTCCAGCACTGGAGGAGCGGAAAGCAGATGCGTACAGATATCCCCGTACAGGTTAATGCAGCCTTGTATACTGGTTACATTGAGAGTTCGTTGGTTGACCGTTTCCATCATTTCCTAATCACTTTCATTATGTTTTTATTTACAGGTAGTAAAAATCCACAGGCTACTCTTAAACTGGCTGAGATTAAGACAGACCATCAAGGAAGGGTGAGTCTTTCTTTCTTGTTATTTATCTTAAAGGGTTTTATTATCTTCATTTTTTCTTATTTGCTGTAAATTGCTGTCTCTAATGTGTGTGTATGGTTGTTGTACTTGCAGATTGTGAGGACGCAAGATAAAGAACTGGCCGTCCCCTTCACCTCCTTGTTTCCTGGGACAGAATACCTTGCCAGAGTTGGATGGACAAGTGATGGCAAATAGTGAGTCTGTTGATTCAGGGATGCTCATTCTCAAAATAATCCACCAGAGACTATCCAGCCTGCTTTAACTGGGATTTATGTAAACAAAAAATCTTCTCTATAGCTTTAAAAAACTTGCTCATGTAAAAGATTCTTATTTTTATGATTGTATTAGAGCAGCTGGTAATATCATTAACTAACTTTGAGTTATGAAGCAATCTTTTTAATTTAGTTTGTCCTGTGTCTCTGTAGTGGATGGGCTGTCCTGCTGGACCGCAGTCAGAGGAAACTACAGTTGGTTCTGCTGCCTCCAGCCCTCTTCATCCCTGTAACAGACGATCCACTTTTGAGGCAGGAGAGTCTGGAGGCTCTACCCAGTAACATACAGCCATACATAATCTACGAAGAGACAACTGACATCTGGATAAATGTAAATCTTTTTACATTACACTCTTTTGTTACCTTAAAACTAATATGTGCCATTTCCAGTGAACAGATTTTTATAGTTTTTAGGAGGTGTTTGTTTTTTCTGCAAGCATTCAGCACTGTTCATCTTCTCTTTCTGCAGGTTCATGATATATTCTATCCATTTATTCAAACAACAGATGATGAGTTTACATTTATCTGGGTAAATGAGTCAAAAACGGGCTTCAGCCACCTGTATAAAATCACATCCCTGTTACAACCAGGATGCTACAACTGGACAGAGGACTACCAGCACACAGAGGGTATAGGAATCCTGTGATTATTTCAAAGTATCATGTCACTTAGTCGCAGAGTCTTGTTTTTAAAACCAATACAATTTTTATCTTGTTTGAACTGGACTTTACGTCAGAGTTTCTGGTATATCAACAAGCGTGATGATTCTGTTATCTGTTTTCTGCAGGAGACTTCAAATGTGCAATCAAGGAAGAGGTTACATTGACCAGTGGAGAATGGGAAGTGCTGGCAAGACATGGTTCCAAGGTTAGATAAAATCCTTTGGATGTCTAAATTCACACCTGTAAAAAATAAACAGGGAATGTATAGAGTGCAGTCAGTAAGTATTCAGACAGTTATTTGCAGTAGTTACATACCCTTCACCTTTAATTTTAAGTGAATAAAATTGTATTTAATTTTTTTTGTTTTAGCTTTCATTTGGTAGAGCCAAACTGGGTGTTGGGGGCTGTACGGGGCAATAGGGCAAGAACTTTAAATACTTTTGTAAATGGGAGTTTTTGATTCTCTTTGTGTTTTTATGTTATGGGTTATTGAATCTAGAGTGACGGCAGAAAACACCCGGTGAATGCATTTTAGGTAAATTGTTTCGTAACACCGGATCTCATTTTGCAAACATGAAGTAGTTATTTTAACCATTTTTAGAGAAAACTCAGCTTCCCGTTTTTTCCAAACGTTCAGTATGTATGTGCTGAAGCAGGCAGACAGACAGAAGGGGCTCTGTGGCCACTGCATAAATGTGTGAATGCAACAGTCTGTGAACAGACAAGTGACTTGATTTGGCACTTTGTGTTAAGTTTCAGTTGTGTTTTTTCAGACTTTAAATCTAGGAATGCGTTGCTGCATAATTTCACCCAGCTGCTTTACTTGTTCCTTTACTTGTTTGAGTTCTTGTGTCATGCACATGGCACAAAGGCCAATTATGAAAACAGTTTCCTGGTGAGTCTCCTCGCTCCATGAGAACCTCGCCTTAAAGATGTTTGTTTAACTTTCCGTACGAAATGTCAGTTGTTCTGCTCTGCTGGGTTGAAGCAAATAAAAATACATTAATATTATTATTTGACCCTATTACTATTGTCTTCTTTCTCCTTTCTCTCTCTTGCTAGATCTGGGTAAATGAAGCAACAAAGTTGGTGTATTTCCAGGGCACCAAAGACACTCCTCTGGAGCACCACCTCTATGTGGTCAGCTATGAGTCACCTGGAGATGTGGTCCGACTAACAAAGCCTGGCTTCTCTCATAGCTGCTCTGTTAGTCAGGTAAAACCATTCATTTGTTTACCTACTTGTCTAGATAGATAGATAGATAGATAGATAGATAGATAGATAGATAGATAGATAGATAGATAGATAATCTAGCCTTTTAACCTTAGCTTGTGTTGTAACTCAGATAATTGTAGTATACAGTATGTAGTGTAGCACTTTCTCAGCTTTCTTGTCTTTTCTTGTTTCAAACCTGTCCTGATGCTTTGCACTTTTCTCCCTTCTCGCACCTTTCAGAATTTTGACTTTTTTGTTAGCCACTACAGTAATGTGAGCACCCCGCCATGTGTTCACGTCTACAAACTCACCAGTTCAGAAGGTGACCCACAACAAGTGGTGCCTGAGTTCTGGGCCAGCATGATGGAATCACCAGGTAAACAGTATCTGTTGTGTACAACTGCTGCTGCAGTTTTTATTTTGTTAACAAAGATACAAAGGTTCCTTTTTCTGTCTGTAGCGTAACAACTGTAGACGTGTAGCAGCTTGTCCCAAAAAGAAAATGTTTGTTTGACATTGTTAAAAACTTAGCAATAAACTATAAAGGAAGAGATAATCACTCGAGTACCTGACAGATAATTTAAAAACAGCAGCTACACTGGAAATTGAATGTTGTTAGTAGATTTTATTTATTGAATGATTAATTACTTTAGTTATTTTGCAGTTCATGCTAAATTACCAAGCAAATGTTTTTAGTATCAACAATGCGCACCTATTTGTGGTTTTATTTTTGGAACAGTAAACAGAACCAAGTCCAAGGGAAAGTTGAGGTCTGACTTTGATTAGATTAAGAACAGTGATTTATATAGTGGTGTCCTCTAAACCATTGTGATAGCAATCAGATAAAATAGTTTCTAAACATGTCACTATGAGTGTTTTGAGTTGTTTGTCATCTGTGATTGATTTAAAATACCATGAGTGAGAAGGCAGTCTTTAACTGTTTTGTTGTACATTTAGTAATGTTTCTGCTTTAGTTACGTATATGGAGTCACAGAGTAACTGCCACCCATGATATGGTAGTGATATCAAGTATGCATTAAACACCCTATTTTCTAAGAGTGCTAAAGACAGAACACATAATTAAAATATAAACTCTAAAAGCAAAACATACTGTAATGCATATTTGTGTGCTTTAGTTTACTATTAACAGGCTTAGATTATTAATTGATTCGAGTCCAATAGGAGTTGACCCACAACTACTAACCTAATGTTTACTTGTTAATATGTCGTCCAGGTTGCCCTGGGGATTACAATCCACCTGAGATTTTTGACTTTCCTGGGAAGTCAGGCTTCCAGCTCTATGGGATGGTATATAAGCCTCACAACCTGCAGCCTGGCAGGAAACACCCCACTGTTCTATTCGTTTATGGTGGCCCACAGGTTTGTCTTGTGTCAGGGAATTGTTGCTTTGAACGCTCATTACCTTGTAAATTTTAACTAATCTTTTCTGTTTATTTGTTTTCAGGTGCAGCTGGTGAACAACTCTTTCAAGGGGATGAAGTACCTTCGTCTGAACACACTGGCCTCTCTGGGCTATGCTGTTGTTGTAGTTGATGGGAGGGGTTCCTGTCAGAGGGGCCTTGAATTTGAAGGAGCTCTGAAAAACAAAATGGTAAATTAAGAATCAGAAGATTCAATTAATAAAATGGGAGAATTTAAACACTAAGGCAAATGTGTGCAGAATACAATAAACAGATATAACTGTGGCAATTTAACATTTCCCTCTGTATTCAGGGTCAGGTAGAGATTGAAGACCAGGTGGAGGGGCTGCAGTATGTGGCGGAGAAGTTTAACTTTGTGGACCTGAGCCGTGTCGCCATTCATGGCTGGTCCTATGGTGGCTTCCTTTCTCTAATGGGCCTAATCCAGCGGCCTAATATCTTCAAGGTTAGGAGGCTTTTCACTCTGTCACCTGTAATGCATTTTAAACTAAGCAATATCTCAGTAATTACTGAAGAATGACCTCTCGTATCAGAACTTGTGATGCAGTTGCCACTTACATCCACACGGTGTCCATGTTGGATAGTTATACACTATGTTTCTAATGGCTTTAATTCAATAAGGATAACTGCAAATACGTGCTAGAGGCATTAGTTAATTTATGCACCAAACTGTATATCCAGCTGAGCCCTATCATCACTATTCAGCTGTACTGTGGAATGTTTATTATTAACCATTTTCCTGCAACCTAAACCACTACCACATACTTATTGATCTGCTAATATATTTTCAAGTTGCTCTGTGGCCAAAGTTACACTACAATGTGCTTCCCTCCTAGTTGGCCATCGCCGGCGCCCCAGTGACTGTATGGATGGCTTACGACACAGGCTACACAGAGCGTTATATGGATGTGCCTGACAACAACCAGCAGGGTTATGAGGAAGGATCTGTGGCACTGCACGTGGACAAGCTGCCCAGCGAGTGAGTCCACACAGCTTTATCAGTTAGTTGTTAGGTTTGACCGCACTGCATGTCTTGTGTAATTGCACAGATATGTGTGCATGTTTCATCATGACTGTAGATGTGTCATATTTCTTTGTCAAGTACTTGTACTTCATGTTCTTTAAAGGTCAGTCTGATATTCATGCATCAAAGACATTTATGCATTCTCTTTTACATATGTGGATGCTGTTTATTTAACTAAATTCTTGTATTTTGGGAGGTGTTCTCATTCCTGATAAAATGTGAGCTTTAAATCTATTGAGCTGAAAGTTATGTTTAAAAAAAAAAAAAAAAAAAAATCTCAACCATGCCACTTCGTTTTTGAGGTGGTAACCTTTGATGCACTTGCTCTTATTATATGCATATAAATAACATGATCCTTACAATGTTTCAGGAACATGAAAAAAAAATTCATATTTTTTGAATCAGTTAATAGAATCTGTAAATCTCAGAGTAGGAGACCCTATCCTGACTGAGTACACCCTCAGGGGCTGGCAAACGGCATGTTGGAGCACTGCTCTTTAATGCTGAAGTCAAATTAGAGCCTGCAGCTGTTTCACAGTTCTTTAAATGTATTTGGATTATTGAAGTTTCCTTTTTTAAAATCATGAACACATGTGGAGCCAACATTATGTGCTCTGTATATTATTGTAAGGTATTGTGTTGTAAGTGTTTAATCCTTGTCATTTCAGGCCCAATCGTTTGCTGATTCTCCACGGATTTCTAGATGAGAATGTGCACTTTTTCCACACCAATTTCCTAGTGTCACAAATAATCCGTGCTGGGAAGCCCTACCAGCTTCAGGTCAGCATCAAAAACCTGTTTCCTCCCACAAACGCATCTGGTTGACGTTTCCACATGAAGTTGCTCTTGTTCGAAGTTCCTCTTAAGTCTCTGCTCATGAATGATCTTCAGAAGTCCGCACTCCAAATAACAGCAGTAAATAATTTCGGTCCAGTGGCTTAGACCATTGTAATGGTGGTAAAATATGTATGTATATATGATTGAATTTTAGAAGTAAACTGTATATTATATATATAAATCCATATAATGCAGTTGTACAGTTTGGAGTGTTTTTGCATAGACAAAGCTGAATTTACAGCATACATACATATTGTACATCTCTTACATAGAATTTGGATGCCCTGTTTCTGTTTTTCAGGTCTACCCCAACGAGCGACACAGTATTCGCTGCCCTGAGTCTGGAGAGCACTACGAGATAATGCTGCTGCACTTTCTACAACAATACCTCTGAAATGAGACAGCAGGGGAGAAGTGAAGTCCTGTTTCCTCTCTGCCCTCCTTTACTCCCTCCAGCTCGCTGCCCGTCTTTACTCTGTGACCTCCCCACACCATCCCCCCTGTCATTGAGAGAACATCAGACTCACTCTCTCCTCTGAACTAGTCATCTCCCTTCTCCTCCATACTTCGTTCTTTCGCTCACTCTCCGTCTTATTCTGTTACTCGCTCGCTCACCCTGTGTCCTCCATGGCCTCCCCCCATGTACAGTCTGGGGTATGGTTTATGAGCACAGAGATTTGGTGTCTCACCCTGAAAGCTGAACAAAGACAAGGACATATGGAGAAATATTTGCAGGCTGTGTCACATTGACTCGTCACTCACCCACGTCCTCATCTCTACAACCGTGATGGTTTTTGCCAAACGTTATCGTGTTGTTTTCCCCCTGGCCCCACCTGTTTTATTCACTTGAGTCAGTGGTAGGAACGGGGTTGCAGTTCACGGATATGTAATGGAATCTGTAAACATATTTGCAGACATGAGCTCACACACTATATGTGAAGTACAACAATATATCATACATAAACAGACACGAGCACACACACAGATTTGCAATATCCACATACTGTGAGTCTACCTTGCAGTTTGCATAATGGTAAAGAAAGGAAGAAAGCCAAGGCTCTTCCTTTGTCCATTTGTTTTAATTGTGTGTTTAAAATAAAATTTTATGGATTTTTATTGTTTTTTTTATGAGTGCTGACAGAAGCTGCTCATTTTTGTGCTCGACTTCCTTCCCTTACGTTACATTGTTCAGGATGTCTGCTTGCCTTCTTAACACATAATTTATAATTGCCAAAGTACCTCTTGACTCTCGATCATGCTGGTATTTCCTTTTTTTACTGCAATAAAGACAACAGGAGGGTGAGCACTGGAGTCTTACAACAGCTTTGTACCACCAGGTTACAATTTGTACATGATAATGAATAAATGTATGAATCGGTAACATGCTGTCATCTATGTAGTCGACTTATTTAATGTTACAGGGCAACAAGGCTATCTTATTGGCAAATGCACTGGCACGTTTTCTAATATTTATAAATATACTGCCCATAGCTTCAGTTCTAACTCCACCCGTTGTCCTTCTAAGATCCAAACCTGACCAAATTTCCACTGCTGCAGCAGAGGTTTTCATGCACTCCAAACTCTGAAGCAGCAGGTGCTTGTTGCCGCCTTACTGGTAACACATCAGTAAACAGGTGCAGTATATGAGGACGTTGGATTGGAACTGATGGGAATAGTTTGATACAGACTTTAACTAGCTGAGAAGATTTATATCATGTACATGTTAATGACTAATGAGAATAATACTAATATCATAAGGCTGACTCTCCAAAGGCATTAAAACGAGCCTAACGGCAAATCTGACATTCACTCATTAACAGGTTGTATTTCATATTCTTTGTGTATAAAATAAAAGTGTTAAAACAATTTAAAGTTCTACTGAATGAGAAGCTAAGTGCTGGATTATGATCATGAATTTTCTGGAGTCTGCAGGTTGCCTGGCAACTACCATTTATACTTCTCTATACTGTTTATACTTCACCCTCCCTACATGTCAGGTTTCAGCATCTCAAATGTGAGAATTTGCTGCTTTTCCTTTTTTTATTCTTTTAGTTTATGTTGAATTATTTGTGTTTTGGACTGGTAAATACCACAAGCATTGTAAAGGCGTCACTTTGGGCTCATGATAATTGTGACTGCTTTTTGTACCTTCTAAAGCAAATTTAATCACAAGATTAATCGTGGATGAAAAGAATTATTTGTTGCAACCACTGCAGCCTTGTATAAAACATTTACCTAATGCTTAATCCCAGTGAATTGGCAAACTATCAACCTCATTATCAGATTAAGACAATCCAATCCAACACTAACATACAGAAAACAGTGTTATAATAATAAATCATGAATATAATATACCATAAGACTCATTTTACTCCATCGAGAACTTTTAAGAGGTTTGTTTAGTTGGTCAACTGCAGTGCTGTGTTTGCCCAGGTAACCATTGCTGCGTATTGTGCGTCAGTCCAGCATTGACTTTCACTGATACTTGAAGGTTGATCGTGAACCAGGTGTCAGTGTTCAGAGGATCACTACAGGTGAAGCACATTAGCAGTAAACCCGACTAGGAAACAGAAAGTAGTGCACTGAAAAATTAAAGTTGACACCCAGCAGCTGCTGAAGTTTGCTTCTAGGTAGCGTGACTAAGCAGCTAAAGTCTTTAAGATACAAGAGATCTGTCACGTGTGGTTCACTGATCTCTGCATCCAGATAGGCTTGATAAAAGTGAAGAAAACACTGAAATCAGAAATTTATGGATGAAATATTAACGTGACTGATAACTGTTAACTTTAATGCCTATTTTAAATTAATAGAATAAATAAAAAACTAAACGGACATAATTTACCATATCAGGCTAGTTTCACTTGATATGAAAAGTTAATACAGTGTTGTTGGAGTGTCCCTATCTACTCACTTTGACAGTGGTTCTGGCAAAACTTCACTATATTATTGTTTTTCCTTTTAACTTGTCATCTGTACAACCTAAATTTGCATTCCTTGGTGCACAGAGGACACTAAGTGGCATACAATACACGCACATACACCAATATTAGTTTAAATAAATTTTATTGGCTCATTATGGCCAAAACATTTTCTCTTAAAAAAACAAATTTACATCTGGTAAATACAACATAGACAATATAAATTACAAACCGGCAGCACCAGAAATACATACATATATTGATTTTTTACATAATTTAAATAAGGAAAGGGGAACATCTATAATAAACTCTTAAGTCACACATCAACACAGATGTCACCACAGATAACAGACACATTTGTGAAATTTGTGACGTTCCTTCATACGCTATGTACAAAACCACGTGTCTCATCTTAAAAGCAGTCAATATGACTCAATATCATCAAATCTCCACAGAAAAATCAAAACCAGTGAAGAATGTGCTCAATGTGATTCAAAATGGCGGCAGGAAGATTATACTGTATATATTGTAGAAAAGGCTGAGCTGATTCTCAGTGCCTCATGAACTGTTTTCATTCTTATACTTTTTGTGCATCGTGATTCTGGTTTATGGTGTTGTTTAATTTTACATTACGGCTTTGAACACTAATTTTAATCACGTTGATGTGGAAAATTACTGCTTGGTCCGCACCACTAGGTTTAAAAGGCTTGCAAAACTGGCCTGAACCTCACTCCTACAAAGCTGCTGACACCACATGTCTGCTGAGGCGTCTCAACACGTTGCAAATGCTTTGTGGCTTCCAGCACAGTGAACAGGCCAGGACTCGCTCTTCTGATTGAGGGGCCCTGCTTCACACCAATACAAGGAATCCACTGTAATGGTACAATGTATAAAACAACATTTCCACTGCACATTTTATCCTTGTCTGTTTTTCCATTTGTGGCACAGGGTGCAGCCAAGCAATCTGCAGCTCTCTCGGAGAACTGAGCAGTGGAAACATGGAGCTCATTTAATGTAAGTTCCTTTTGCTTCTGTTTTTGAGGGCTTTGGCTCTGGCATGAAATATTCCTCATCAAGAGAAAACCAGAGAAATGTCGACCCTTACATCATCAGCACCAAGAAAAGAAAGAATAGTCCAATATCTTTCTTCCTTTTCTCTTTGTCTTGACAATTTTTGTTCTAGGTTTAGGACTTGTTTTCGATCACGGCAGGAGCGATCATCATCACGCTGGACTTCAGAGGGTAGTAGCGGCCCCTCCAGGTCTTCCAGAAGATGCCCTGTTTCCTTTGATGCCGTTGCTTTGGAGGAGGGCTCTGGAAGTATCTGCCGTTTAGGTTGGAGCGACCACAGTTACTGAACCACCAACCACCTTTTAAGACAAACAACAGTATCAGGTTAGATGCTGCATTTGTGCTCAAGTTAGAAACAGGAAAATAAAGAAATACAGGCATTTATCTTTGTGAACGTCCTTTACAACTCACCAGAGAGGTGTTTGGCACAGTTGGTGTCATTTTTCTGGTCATTGTCTTGATCGCGGGTGGAGAAAGGCAGGCCAGATGTGGCGTCAGTCCCCAGGGAACTCTCCAAGGTGCTGAAAGTACCAACCTCTGGAATCTGAAGTGAGTATTTTGTTTCATCTCCACCCAGCTGGAAGGGGAGGCTGAGAGATACTAAGTCATCCCCCCAGTCAGAGAGCTTGATGTTGAGAATGTAGCCACCGTCTTTGGCAATGGAGTGGATTTTTTCTAGACCCAGCCAGAACTCACCTACAGAAAAAGACCAAAAGAAAGAAGCGAAGCAGTGAGAAGACCACACAGAGCTACAAATATGTCTTGTTAATGTGTTTGTCTTTCATCCAGTTCGCTTTTGGAGACCATCACCTGCCCCTTAATGCTGTGGTTGTAAATACTGTAATGAGGTGTTAACTAATCTGAATCTGGCCGTGTTAGCTAGCACCTGTCCACTCAGAGAGAGTGAGATCAAAGTCAAAAGAGCATTTACCATTCAGGCTGCCAAAGCCTTTCTCATAGGCTTGCCATAGCTGGTCAAAGTCAACTGAGCCATCTTGGCGCCTTTGGATCACTGTCCACCCACCATCTGGATAAGAAAACAGAGAAAGATTGATCAGAAAATGTTTCATCAGCAAAGACAACAGCTTCTAGTGCAGTTTGGATATTTTAAATTGCTCTACTCTTTTTTTGGCTTATTATAAGAACAGTTGACTTGGCTGCTCTGAATTAGACACAAAGGGCAAAACATGAAGAGGTTTAAGACAACTTACCAGTTGTCATCTCACAGTAGACATTAAAGGGCTCTGCATTAATAGGCTGGATGGTGTAGATCCCACTGGCGGTCTCTCCTCTAAGGAACAGTTCATGACAATCTGACGCCATCTCTACAAGACATAGAAAAAGCAGCAATGTTAAGACAAACAGCTCTGCATAGTACAGTATCTCTGCAAAGTCCCATAGTCTAAACAGTGTGATTACCTTTCCTCTACGCTGCTGGCAAAGCTATTTATACATGACACGTAAACAGTTGTGGTAATCGCCCTAAACTTTACACAGATATTGTGACAGACGGTTTAAAAAAATGATATGAGGCTGAAGGTGTGTGGAGTTGCTGCCTAATTAGCTTAGGGGAGACAGCGAGTCAGTTACTAGGACAGTCCACAACCCCAGGCTTAGTGGTTCAATTCCCAGTTCCCCCAATTAATGGCCACATGTCAAAGTGTCCCTGGGAAAAGACAATGAACCCCAAACCCCGAACCCTGGCGCCTTAAGGGGATTGCCCCAAGGTGATTAAACTGTACCGGTTTTGCACGATTCGAAAAGGTCATTTAATTATCTATCTTTTCTGTTTTTAGGCAGTTTTGGATACTATTTTGCTATTAAAGTGTTATTCTGGGTATTTGTGTATCTGAGTTTGTTTACTTGGCCCTGCTCTCATAAGTAGGTCACTCACATTTAGCAAACCTCTCAGCAACAGTTTTGTCTGCGCTGCAAGAGCCGAATGTTTGCAAATACGACTATCGTTCTGATGGAGCTTATCAGTCGTCTGGTGATATAAATGTGTAGAGCCTTTGACCTAGCCTTAACAAGGGAGAGAGCCAGTGAGAACTTCTTTCTCAGTTATAAATATGACCTTTCTCCCAGTTCCCAAGCAGACTTCCCTCCTGACGGCTGCTTGGCCTTCCAGGCTATTGAGTTACACACCACTACCCTTTTACATTCCTCAATCCCCCTGCTCCCCCTCCTCTCTTGACTTGTCATGCCTCCTTCACGTGCACAGCAGCCAGCAGCGGAGTGATCAGAGGGTGGTGAAAGGGGATAGGCAGCAACACAAAGCGGGGGACTCCAGAACCAATTGGAGCCGTCACGTGGCTAACGAGACAGAAGGCTAATAGCACAGCTTCAGTAATCATTCTTACCACGGATGACATCATCGCCTTATGCTATTTAATAAATGTACATGTCATGAAGCGGGAAAGAAGTTACATTAAATGTAAAATCTACATTGAATTTGTCATTTTGATCTGATTGATTGGTTTTAGTTGGCTATTCGCCTGGTTATTGTGTGAATGTTAGCACACCAGCTGACCACAGAACCACAAAACCTGATTAGTGTATAATGGCCTTTCCTCCAGAGGCATGGCCTCTTGTTGGGCAGTTGTGGCTGTAGTCTGCCTCGGGGTCAGGGGTTCTCCTGAACTTTGGCACACTTCTTATTCATTACAATGGGAGAGGAGAAGGAGGTTGGGGGGGTTGTGTGTAGAGGTGGGGGAGGAGAGGAGAGGATGGCTGAAGAGGAGGAGGAGCATGGATGTTTGACAGATCTAGGGGAAAGGTTGCTCATTCTTGAAGGATGTACACAAAAAGGTGGGTCGTCTTTAAGTGGGGGAGGAGACGAGTGTCTTCCAAACAGTGGAGGATATTTGTGCAAGGTTCACAGATAAATTTAGACTGTCTTTTCCCACTCCCCCCTTTTGTTTTTCCTCGTTTTTTTCCCCCTTGGTAATCTGAGGAACACTGCATGCTAGATTTGTACAACAAAGACTCCCCCCCTGCCTTTTCCAGGTTTCCCTCCTCCCTTCCCACAGCACAGTAATGTGAGTAATCCTACTGAGCTGTGTGACCCTGACTGAACACTCACGGAGACCAGCGAACTTTCCCCCAGCTGAAACCATGCCAGAGAAACTTTTTATTTTTCCTCATTTCTCCTGCTGATGTCAGAGCTCTGAGGTGTAATTGTAACTCGAACTGACGGACTGACCTCAACTGTTGCCTCAGCCATGTTCACCTTTCACCTAGTTCTCATCTGCAGCCACCAGAAACAGGAGGTGTAAGATCACCTTTATTCTAAGTTATTGGTTTTGTAATTATTATAGAAGAGAGGAATTATATGAATTAAATCATTAATATAATAGGGTGTGTAATATTATTCCATGTGTAAAAACCTAGAATCTACTTCATCCTCTTTAAAGCCTAAACACTGCTGAGTGGCGCGGTCTCTTCCACAGTTAGTGTGTATCCAGTTCAGTCCAGTCTGGATGAAAGAACTCTTTATGACTGCTGGTCCAGTCATAGCAGCAGCTGTTTGGTGCAACTGCCTCTCACAGTTACTGTAAGTCAACATCATGACATGTGATGTGAAACCTGTTCTGAAAATGTTAGGTTTCCATTTTGCTGTTCATTTAATTTAGTTCCTTTTGTTTAACCATGTAATTGTGTTAATACTATCCTGTCTTAACTGAATAATGTAATTAGGATTTTAAAGGCTACAAGACTCACAGTCTGTAAAAAGGGGACCAGATGATATTTGTGGCACCACGCTGAGCAGAGAAACGTGATTAGATTGTTTTGACTCCTTGATTTTAATTAGTGTTGATTATAAGCTGCTTTGTGGCCTTACTAAACAGATGGCCTGCCACATTTGGCGTCTGATTTGGCGCAGTCGACTTAACGCAGTGTCAGGTGGGGACTTGAGACGCTTTCTGGCTACTTACCGACTGGTGAGTCGCGTTGCTCCGCGACGCCACTTTGCGCGGAGGCGTTGCTGCTCCGCGGGGGAGTTCTCTGTCTTGACTGCTGGATCTGAAAAAGTTGAGAATGAGTTATGAGACTTCGGAATATATAACAGAATAAGAACACTCCACAGCAATCACTGGACTGAAGAAATATTAGTTTGCTTGTTGTAAAACGTACCTGACTTTGCAGCGTCCTGATGCGCACGTTCTGCTTGTCCAGCTTCTCCTGCTGGAGTCTGATCCTCTCCATCAGATCATCAATGCGTCTGTTCTGAGACTCCAGCATCAGCTGACAAACAAAATAACACAAAGGCACCACGTTGTTAGCGCTTTATCAACTTCTGCACCATGCAAAGCTTCTGCACACCAAATTTATCACAACGACCTGTGCGCCCGCATTGTTTCAGTGAAACGCTTGAGACACAGACCTCAGACACATTTGCACTTTTCCATGACAAGCATTTGTCTTTTCCAAACCGGCAGTGATGTGATTATGTAACTCCTTCACAGCTCGGGTTTTTCATCCCACTACCAAGCCTGTCAGGCTCGCATATATAAACAGACACCAGCAAATAAAAAAAGAACATCTCTCATAAGCTCCTCCATCTGTGTCACACGGCCAAATACTCTCCCCTGCATCTGAGATGTGACAGCTGTGGAGAATCATTCACACATTCCTGCAGTTGATGCGTGCAGATTCCTTTGTCTGGCAGCTCGTTAAAGTTTCTCTGCACGTACTGCACGTTCTTCCTCCATGCAGTGCAGGCGTGATAGCCCCCTCCCCAAAACCCCGAACTACAGCCCTCCCAGTCACTGCTTGTCCGCTGTCCATTTTGATTTAGTGCCTCTGAGTTGAGAGAATAACCCCCATCACAACAGTTCCTGTGAGAGCCCCTTAATTAATCTGCTGCCTCTTTACAACCATTAGTACTTTTAGAAGTATTTGGTATATTTGCATAGACTCATTCAGTCTAAAATTTCTAAAGTAACTTATCTTAGCATGTTTCTCACTTCCCAGACAAAGTGTTATCATCAAAACCCACTGACAGAAGCAGCTGTTCCGTGCTCACCTGGATGCTGCGGGCATCACTGTTGTTCTTGGCGTCAGTGTTTGCGTCAGGCAGCGCCGCACGTCCCTGCAGCATGCTGTCCACCCTCTCCTCCAGCCGGCTCATCCTCTCACTCATCGTCCTCCTCTCCTGCTGCATCTCCTCTGCCTTCTCCCTCAGCTCGGCTGTGACATTCAGCAGCTGTCCCTCTCTGTCCTCCAGTCCCTGGGCCCGAACCCTCAGCGCTTCGCCCTCCGCGCGCAGCCTCTGGCTCTCCCTCCCCATCTCGGTCACCGTGCGATTGAAGGCCTTCAGCTTGGAGGAAATGTCCCTCATCTGAACTTTGGTTTTGTCCACATGCTCCTTCAGCCCCTGGCCCAGCTGCAGCAGGCCGTGGGCAATGACATTCACGTCATCCCACGCTGCGTACTGTACGCGCTTCTCTTTGGCAGCACCGCCGGAGGGTGAGCTCCCTTTCCTCTCGAAAGGGAAACCTGTGGCAATGAGCACCACCAGGCAGAGCGTCAGAGTTGCCAGCGTTGTCTTCATTTCTCCAGTTGTCCTAAACAGCTGAAATATTGCGTTAAAGTACGTGTGCTCCCCTATCTTCTTGATTCAGATTTGATAGCTGAGGCTCGTGGTTCGACAGCCACAGCAGCAGTTTTATATAGTTTCACAGCCCTCAACTCTCAGCAGCAAGCTGTGTGCCATTGGCCAGCCGAGCAGAGGGAGGGGAGCAGTTACTCTCAGGTTTCTGTCCCTCCTCCACCCCTCTGTTAACTATTCATGTCAGAGGCGGAGGAGGCACATGATATAACAGAGATTGGCTTTCATCATTATCTCAGCAGGAAACTAAACAGTTGATATCTCCAGCAGTGAAACACATGTGTTCCTTTGTTGTGAGGTAATGTTGAAGCAATAATAAGTGTAATGCATAGCACTTCTGAGTGAGCTTATCCAATCACAAGCTCATGGACATCCTGAAATTGGTCTATAATGATGTCTGAAGCCTGATTAAAGCTCACAAAATACAAAGTGGACCACTGTTTGAACAGTTCATTCGATACTCTTAGTCTAAAACATATCACAGCAGGTGAAGAAATGTTTTTTTTCCCCCAGAAGACATAATTTACTTTAAACTGTCCTGATTTGAAGTGTAAAAATAAATGTGAGAGAAAGAGAAAGCGACAAATCTCATAGGCTCTAAACAGAACGCCCACACCAATCCCAGTGAAATGTGAGGCCCAGACATTTATAGTCTGTTTATCACAGACGAGACTCTTCTCAAGTGTTATAATTCACACAGTCAGGAATTAAAGTTAAATATATTTTATTTTCTGTGACCTTGTGTCATTGTTTTAATATTCTGATATTATCATTGAAGTCCATGGATCTAGGTATCCCTGTTTTCTGTTGTGTATCTGTACTTTCTGTACCTATTAGGGAAATGTACAGTAGCTCATCGTGGTGCAGTTATGCATTATTGTATTAGAATATTTGTTTCTACTTTGTAATTCTACGTAATTTATTCACATTTCCTCCTAAAGACTGATAAAGAATTCAAGCAAAATTAAAAGACTTGACTTGCATCATAAAATGATGTAGTTACTTTAAATACATGCTATAAGAAAATAATTTCTTAAATCCTCAATTTCTCCTAAGTTTAATTAGCCTCAAAAGAGTCCATTATTCCTGTAACTATAAAAGAATAAATGGTATTCTATTGAATAAAACAATCTTGACACTTCATACCTATCTGTGCTGAGATATGTGAGGAATTACTGAAGTCAGTGACATCGCCGAGCACGTCAGGAGAGGAACGAGCTATGATTTGGCCTGATCTGTCCTGTGAGGACTGTGAGAATTAGGGGAAAGTTCACAGCACAGAGAATGCCCACGTTACGGGTTATGGGTTTTTTTTTTTCCAGACTACCCATACACGACCACAAAGAAGAAGGTGGTTTAACCCTCTCCTGTCTGCAGCCCAGACTAAGTAGGTGAAAGGTAACTGGGAGACTGCTGACGCTGCTCAGAGGGGAAACTCAGTTCAAAGGATTTGCAGGCCCCCTCACATATGCGTCTGGAATGTAACAAACATACCTTATTTTAGTCAAAGCTTTGGCAGAGAGGGATTTCCACTAGGACAACCAAATACCGCTGTGCTCCTGGTTAAAAATAGGCTTTTCGTATTCAGTTTTGAGTAATCTTTTCATTTTAGTACGAACCCCGAGGTCATCACAGACAGATTTTCCTTTGTTTGTTCAAACTCACAGACCTGTGTACCAACTGTGGCAATGACTCATAACCTTTCAGTTACAGTACAATACGATTAGCACTGAATGAAAACATGTTTGCTGATGTTTTTCACAGGTGAAGGAAAGGCTAAGTGGCTGAAAGATACCAGCCTGGAGCAGGTACAAGTAGTAACTTGGCATATCACACAAACACCTGTTTCACCCAACATGGAGTCATAGTCAGTAGACTGTCTGGCACATCATCATCAAGACTGTACAGGTAAGGAACGTGCGTGCCTTATTATATTTGGCGTAAAGTGATCAGGGTGTACAAGTATGAAAGATGAACTTCAGGCCTTCGTTTTCTGACTTGCATCTTTAAACTCATTATCAGCCACTGAAAATGATTTTTTTCCCTACTGCTTAATGACTGACAGGAGGAGCTGGATGTTTATGGGTTGATATGTCTCTGACAGCTTTATAAAACAGCGTGATGTTGTTTTGAAAACCTGGTATTGATATTACAGTTGGCATTATTCACACTGTCACAGGACAAATCCAGTTTTGCTTGATATTGTAATCATACTGTAACCGCAGCATGACACACGCTTGATTTCATCATGACCTTACAGCCTGCTACAGTTTAACAGGGTATTATGGTTGTTTTCATTATGTTCATTTAAACCCTCGTGACCTCATCAGTGGTGGAACAAGTTTTCAGATCTTTTACTTAAATAAAATAATACTAACACATTGTAAAACGTTTGCCAGATACTGCATCATAAAAAAGTATATATTTCAATTATATACAGTTATTATGAATTTCAGTCTCTTTCAGATTTCCAGTTCATTATATGTGTTTTATGTTGCTGCATTTACATTTAATCAGCATTTTGTTTTGTATCTGATAAACATACAACAAAGTCACTATTAATAAAAATAATAATTGATACTTTATTGATTTATTCTTGAATCATTATTATAAACACACTGTATGTGACAATAAGATACTGTACTGTGTACTGTGTGTTGTTTTGCAAGATCATATTTTTTATATGTAATATTTAAATAAAACGTATAGAAGTAAAATTATGACGTAGCATCAAATGAAATGTTCAGTTAAGTACCGTAGAGTAATATTACAGATTTAATTCTGAGAGGGATAAAACAGCTCAGACAAGGAGAACAAAAAGTGGATAAATAAACACACATTTAATTTAATTCCTTTAATAATATACAAGGCATGTGAGAACATGTCCGTATCCTCTCATATGTAGTAAGCCATTCAGTCGTGTGTACTGATCATCACCGGATCCACACCTCACCACAGCTGCTTATTCAATTTCCCAGAATGGCTGCGTCTCTAGACAACATGGTGACCTTTTACCCAGATTCCATACACACAACATCTGTAAGTCCCAGTACAGGCCTCAAACCTACTCATGTACCATGAGATGGAAAAGAAGGAGGAAGAAAAAAAAAACAGGTTCTGGAGCCTGTAAACCTCTGTTTCCCATGAATATACTTGAATCTTTGCTATTTGGGACTATCGTATAAGGTCTTTAGGGTTTTATATTTAATGATTTTTCCACTTGTGTTTGCCAGAAATACATACTGCAACTGAATATATTTAAATTTATATCTAAAAAAAGCTTTAGACAAATGTACAAAAGGAAAACTGAAAACAAAAAAAATGGTCCTGATATCATGAGATATTCATGAGCGGACTTGGAATGATTGTTTTAGCAATGAGGTTTGGGGTTCGCCAGAGGAGCTCATGACTGTTATGTGACTGAATAGAAAAGTCTGTCATGATAGCCTGAGAGAGGAAGATGCAGATCAGGGAGATGTATGTTCTCATTAAATACATGGATGGAGGCTGCTTTCTTGGCAGCCTAATTATGAAGAAATATGGCTGTTCAAGATTTATGTTTTTGGAAGGAATGCGGTCAGGATTGTACAGTAGCCTTTGGTAGAGTAAATGTCAGATTTATGGCTGACACTTTCACTTACCTAGCATGAGAAGCACACAAGTAACTATTAACATGATTGATATCAGTCAGTCAGGAGCCTTTTTATGTGCATGGTACACCTAAATTCAGTACCGCCATAATTCATTAATTACATCTGTGCTTCTCTTGGCAAATGTAGAAATGCCATTAATTAATCAGCTTAACATTTGTAATATGTCTGTTTGAAGAGACTCATACTATATGTACAAAAAATTACCTTGTAAACTGTGATTTCACCTCACTGAGAAGTTTATAAACGAGAGAGAAATGTCATTGTTTCCTCCTCTGCCATCAAGCAAACAAATCAGTATGGATGGACTGATGCTGACAGATACGTGCCTCGACTCCTACACACCGGATCAACCAGGTAAAACACACCACTGCCTCCAAGTGGCACGAAGTGAGAGAACAGCCTTCCTCTCGAAAGAGTCGCACACGCTGCTCATTTATTGAGTGGTGCTCCTATAGTGGGTGTTCTACTGTTACTGCCCCAGGAAGCGCATTCTGAATGTGACACAGTACTAAAGGAAAGTGAAAACCAGCATTTCTTTTTGGCCTCCAAGCACAGAGATGAGGTGTGACTTGTTTCATGTCTGGTTTTGTCCAGCTCAAACAGGCTCAGGCAGGGAGAGCACGCTGAGGGAATATGAGAAATTTCCTGTGAGGTCTCAGTTTAGTTGCAGTGGTCCCCACTTTGCGTCTGTATGTATCAAGAGACTCCTTCAGTTCTCACACAAATGTCCATCTGCTTTTTTATGAGGCCAGAACCTTTTATTCAAGAAGATATATTAAAGATTCAGAAAAATGTATTAATCCCAAACGGAAATTGCTTTGCCTTGTTACAGCTGCTTTCTGCACAAAAAAGTCAGTTGTTTATGTTAAAACCCCGCAGATGTTTCTTCCTTTAGCGACTGATATAAAACAACTTATGTAAGAAAGAGGAACATGTAACTGCTCTCCACATGCTCCAGTGCCCTGCTTTTGCAGCTGATCACAGACTTTCATCAATACACAATTCATTCATATCTTTCTGTATGTTTTGTACGCATACACAGTCATCTCCTTCTACATTCCTTACACCTCTTGCACAGCAACACATGCACAGGCATGTGCTGCATGACACAAACTCATGTGTAATTGTTACTGCTTCTGCTTGACTAAGTTGGTATTTTTTTTGCCATGAGATCCTTTTTCGTTCATCTCATACTGGTGAGAAGGAATAAACTCCTGTTGATGGATGACATGTATTCATCTTCACTTACACAGAGGCTTCAAGCTTTCCCCTCAGTTTTTTCACTGTTTGGGGAGTCAATCAGTGTCAGCTGGTAGGAAACAGGTACAAATATGTACAAAATGTATACATGTGTATTTTGAAAATGTAAATATGTAGTCAGTCAGTCATTCTTGGGTTGGGCTCTGCCCCTGTGCACCAAACAAAAGTAATTGCTGGTCCTATAAAAGTGGAAACACTGTTGGACACTGATGATCCTCAGACTAAATGCAGTAAGGAAAGTTGGGAATTACAGTTACTTAATTCAACATGCACACAGCATTTATTATTAGTTGTGGTTGGGCGATAGATTCCACAGAGAATCTGAGTCATTTCAGCCATCTGGCCTGAGTCTTTCTTTACATCCAGACAGGAAATTCAGAGTTACACAACTGTTGTAAAACAAAGCACCAGCTTGACTTGCCCAGTCCGTTTCTCATGAGATACCATGGAAGCACAATAGATTAGACTCTACTAAATTACTAAAACAGATGATTAAAGTAGCTTGTATCTCCCCATCTTGAAAAATATGCTTACTTGCTTGCTTGGCAAGAGTAAGGTGAGAAGATTTATGCCACTTGTGTAACTAAAACTATCAGCTTAGATCAGCACAAAGTCAGAGGAACAGCTAGTCTGGTGGTTTGGCTCTTTTTTTTATATGAACTTTAAAAATGAGGTATGAAAAGTTAATGAGAACTGATTCCAGCTGCACGATTGTTGTATTTGCTAACCCTCATTAGGAAGGAGTTAAATGAGTTTTCCAAAGTGTTGATCTATTCTGGCTGTGAATTTGACTATAATGCTCCGTCCGTCTTTTACAATGTAAAAAAACTGTCTAAAAATCATCTCATGTACTGTATCTCATTTGCTTAATCTGCACAGAAACTGACATGCACCTTTGTCCTACATTATTTCTCTGCAAAGTAAAGAATATTCTTTCAACAGTTTGTACATGTTGTACACCCTAAAACTTTTTTTAAATTTATTTATGGCAATATAAAAAACATGTGTTTATGTAGGTTACTGTATATAATGGACACCCCTGCTGTGACCCTGCTATACTGTTTACTGGATTAAAAAATCCCAGTGGAGGCCAAACAAATTACCAAGGTCAAGGATGCATTCCACGTTAAATGCAGTAGCTGTAAATAACTCAAGCACGTATTTACATTGTCTGGGGATCCTGCTCAAATGAGGCAGCTGTGGGTGTTCAATGAGCTCTCCAGATCCCAGCGTTTACAGTTCCTGAACCCAAAGCATCAGACGTGATTTATCAGTCCTTCGCAGAGTTTTAGAGGACACAACTTTGTCCCCACAAATCAGCCCCTTGGTGGTGTGTACCCCAGTTATCAAGCCCGATTCCCATGAACTCACTGGCCTTCTGTGAAACATTCAAACATGCGTATTATTCTACATACACCAGAGTAAGAAGCACTTGAGGCCACCTAATGTAGGTTGCTGATCACAACGATGCTAATTCAGTATCCCACTAATTTTAATCAACAGGAGCAAAGGTGCAGGCAGGTCAGATGGAGGTGGATCTGACTGAGGCCTGTTCTATGAAAGACGCGGGTACTGGCAGAAAGCCTCTTACTGTTAAGTGCAAAGCAGCGGGTGGTTTGGAGATGGAGAAGGAAAGAAGTCTTGAATTACAAAGTGTTCTTCTAGATCAGCAGAGGTTCTGACCTGTAACTGTACCACAGCAGCTGTGTTCTCTTTTGCACATTTCTGCAGACGTTATTCACTTACTGTACGTCTCTTCTTTCTGTTGCAAAAATGGCAATGTACTGCACATTGTTTTGAAAGCACCTACTTCCTTATAGATGTGTATTGCAATGTTTTTGTATTCCACAGGCACTTACAGTCATAAGTCTATATTTCTTTAGGGTTCAGTTATTAAAAAGAATACTATGAAGACTGAGAAAGCTCTCATGTCAGTATGGTTGATATTAAACTATAGCCAGCAGCTGGTTAACTTAAATTAGCAAACAGACTGGAAACAGCGAGACAGCTAATCTGACTCTGTTCAAAGGTGACAAACTGTATCCTTACCATTGCCTGTCAACCTCACTGTGACAACAAATCCTTCAAATGTCTCATAAAACAAAAGAAAAGTCACCTATTGTGTGCACTTCAAGATTCTAAGATGGCACTGAGTCTATAATCTTTAATTGTCTGTTGGCTTTAAAACCTTTATAATCTCTAATGGCTGCCCTAATCCACAATTATCTCAAATCCTGAATCCTAATTAAAATTGAATGGCCTCAGAAAGCTTTGCATTTTCCTGTATTATACAAGCAAGACTGACAACAGCAGGCCAGGAACCCAGGGGCAATTGCAGTTCTACCTCAGCATGCAGCGATTACAGTCCAAAAAAACGGCCTGTTATTTATTTTATTTTCCTCCACAGCCTTAAGCAAAGGTCATCATTACCAACCAGAGGTGTGTTTCGTCATTTCTGAGCACTCAAACAATAATGTCCCTGATTTTTTGCTCTGACTCAGTGAGCAGATATAGAAATGGTGACAGGTCAAAACAAAGCAGAAATACAAAAAAATCAAAGTAAACCATCACTGAAAGAGCTGCTGAATTTATTGTGCCACTAAGTTGGATTTTAACTTGTCAAATACATTAAAGTTTATCGAGAGTGTATCCTAATTCTATGTACATCAGATGTGTCAGCAGGTCATGATTTTTACTGCTAAGCATCCGTAATAATTGTGTAAATCTGCCAACATTTGTCACCATTGACTTTGACTGTCACTGACTGCTGACAACATCTTTCTTTTATTCAGCAGATAAAAGAAACCTGAACAATCAGAAGGGAAACAAGACACAACCTTTAGCCCAGATACCATCCTCTCCTAATGCAGGTTCTGAGTTGTTTTGATGTGTTTTGTACGTTATGTTACACAGTAAAGAACGTCACAGTTATTCAGTATTTTACAAGCAGTCATTAAAGCCCTGCTGAACACGTCATTACAGTTTCTCAATCGCTATACATTACTGAGTCACCGTCTTTACTGCAAACTTTAGATTCACAAAGACTGATCATGTAGAACACCTTATATCATGTGTAAAATTATACACTGGGGTTATGTACCAGAGTGTTTCTTAGTCTCAAAAGTGATTGGGTCCTGCCAAGAAATGAAACAAACAAACCATAAAATGTTAACAAATAGCTAACTAGCCTGCCACCGTCTTCATGCTAAGCTCATCACCTCCTCAACTCCTGGATGTTGCTTCTGATTTATTATGAACATTAAGCTGATATTCATCTTCTCAAAAGAGCAAAGTGACCACACCTCTAAGATGATAGTTGTAGGTTAGTGGTTAACATTTCACATTACAAAGCTCATGTTACATGAAATATGTCTGATCACATCCGATTTGTCCCATACAAACGATACCCATCTGTTTATCCAGAGCACCATGTCCACAAAATTCAGCTTTGACAGTGTTTACCAAAAAACATGTGCTACAAAGATTCAAAGCTCACGTTGACCATCACTTCACAACAGGCTTCGTTACAATGAACAGCTGATCCATGTGACCTTCTGTCTGTCTGTGCACCTGCAGTTTCTGCTGGGCCATTGTTGTGCAGGGAATTGTGGGAAAAGATGTTTTACAAGTCATACGCGTTGCGGGGTACGGTGCCTTTAAAAAATAAATGGACGGCTTGTTTTTCTGACCTTCACACAATGAAGTCCCCTTTTGTGCTTTTGCTTACTCATCGCTCTAGAATACACAAATACACAATGATCTATTTTAATGCCTTTCACAGACAGCATAGTTTATAATGTTCCTCTTTGAACATCTTGAATATAAACTGGATGGATACACTGCTATTTCTTGGACAGTGCGGGAATAAAGCTTGATGCATTTCCATGAACAAAAATAGCACGGTGAATGAAAGATGTGCTATGCATACTAAATGTTTACTCTTTAATATGTGACAGTGTTGACTTGTTGCAGCAATGAGGGGAGATTTACAGAGGAAAAAAGTTTTACTTGTCAGGAAGACTTGTCCGTCTGGAACCTAATTATACAAGCTTCACCTTTTGCAATTACTGGCAGGAAACAAGGAGAATCTGTGTGGAAGCGGGGTTTACTGAAGTTCAATGATCACATGGGTTGGAGGGGGACAGAGAGGGTAATAATGTTTGAGACACAGTGAGAAGTGAGCAGGACAAAAACCAGCACACTGTGAGAAAAAGAGGGGCAGGGAATGTCTTCTAGTTACCTCTGGGGTGATTGTCTTCTTTGCATCCCCTCCATGTCTCCTATGGGCCCCATTTGCAAATTTGTGGGTTGTGACCCAGGTTGTAGCTTGTTTCAGAGCGCGTTAATGAGAGACCCCATTCACCCCAGAGACTCTATGACCTCCATGCTGCACATCCTGTTACCCAGCATGGGAAAAACAAAGCCCAAATGTTTAACCTATGTCACTGTGCAGTGTTTGTTGTATATCACAGGGAACTGAAACAGTGCAGAGTAGAAACACTAGTCATGACCAAAGTTACTGCACTTAAATACAAATTTGAAATGCAAAATAAAATACTTTTATCTTGGATGAGTATTTCTATCTTCTGTTGGATTACATGTGTTTGACACTTTCTAGTTTACGCTATGGATAAAAAACACAATCAGATAAAATACAATGCATTGTTACAGTTATTATGTAACCCTGTAGTCCAATAAAACCAATCCATCAGTATTAATTATGCAATTACATAACTTTCTCACTCAAGGGGGGGGGGGGGGGGGGCTTCCTGTCCAATCTGTACTCTGATAACACATCTACACTGTAACTTAAGACTTTGAAGAAGGACTTATACTGTAATAGAAGATTTTAGCCCCAATCTGGCCTCAGAGTTAGTTTGTGAAAAATAAATACCAAGTCATTTACAAACCCAGATGACAGTTTAACAACTTATTGTTCCGAAGTCGTTTCCTGAAAGACTCCTCCGACTTTCTGAATGGAAAAATATTCCACGCGCTGCAATATAATTTGATTATTGATGTGTTTCTAAAATTTCAACACGACACACAATTCGTTTTTTAAGATTTACCAAACAAGCCTGATTAGTTGTCCTCCTATTCATGAAAAGCACTAGAAATCAAAATTAACTTTGGGACTGTTTTTTTCCCAGTATTATATAATACAAACATAATATATAGATCGATTAGCTATATGTTTTATTCTGAATGGGGGTCTGCTTGTGTTTGGATTGTGGAAGGAAACAGGAGTACCTGGAGGAAACTCATGCAGGTGCAGGGAGAATATACACACAGAAATGCCTCAGTCATCCAAACCTAGAAACCTCATACTGTTTATCTGGTCTGCTAATTATTTACAATTGTAGAAAGCAATAAAATGCATTTTATACATTTGCTGTTGAGAGTTCTAAATACCTGGGAATCTGACCCATTTGGAGCACCTGACATGTAAACCAAAGGTCAGAATTGGCTTTTGGTATAGAAACAAATCTTGTTCTCTTCTGCTAGTCAAAAGACCATGTGCAGCCTACTATTATGTCTGCTCTTGATTATAGTGATATTGTGTATGAGCATGCCTCTCCCTCCACTTCTCATCACACTGCACTGCACTTTATGACAGGAGATAAATTCTCCACTTACCACTGTTTCCTGTATGAAAAAGCAGGGTGGTGCTTCTCATCCACTTTAAACCACAACATTCTTCATGTTTTATATGTCTGGAACAATGTTGCAGATCTCACATCAGATCAGACATGTCCACTGCTGGTGTTTTCTCCCTGTCGAGTAAAGACCTTGGTGGCATGCAGACAAACAGAGAGTGGCCTCGAGATAGATTTGTTTCTAACCTGGCATGTTTCTGTGTCAGAGAGAGAGAGAGTGGATGAGACGGGGGAAATGGAGAGATGGTAAACACATGCCACTCATAGCTCTGGAGTCATGGGTGAAGCAGAGAGGTGGAGGGGTGGGGAATGACGATGACAGGGAGGATAAGGTGACACAGACTTATTTTCAAGCACAGAGCTGATGAAGCCCGCTGAATGACACACAGTACGTGGAACCATCCTGTCCCTCTTTCTTGCCCTCTTTCTGTTGTTCCCTGATGGTTTTCTTCATTCTTTTCTGTCTTGGGGGGTTAAAATGAGAGTGAGGAGGTGCAGGTCCGTGTTAAACTTTCCGACTTTGTGAATAACAGTCAGGTCCAGGCTGTGGGAGGTCTGTGGATCACAATATAACCATAGACCACTATGCATCTTCTGTGTTTATACTCTTTGGAGCTGCTCTGTTGGTTTTCTGCAAGATGAAGTGTGTTTATCCAGACTTACACCCTGATTTCTGACTGGATTTGCAAATTTGGATGTTAAAAAATGTTTTTGTCTGTCTTTTGAGTCTACCACTGCCATGTTGTCTTACTTTGTGGTTCACTTACAAGTGGCTACATGCTCTACTTGGTCTCTCATGTCTTACATTAATTGAATACATAGCTACTGGAATTTATTTGTAGCTTAGTGTCAGTTTTCCTGTTTTATTTCGCAAAACTTGTTGATGCCCTCTAATTGAAGCTGCAGTAATTCTCCAATGTTTCTTTTACTATTGATTTGCAGAAGTGTTGTTATGACATTCGAATATTTATCTTTTCTTGTTGTAATGTTTTTCTGCTATTCTTGAGCATCTGTTTTATTGTTCCTGAAATAAAAAGTTAATCTGCACAGTGAAAAACTTTAACACAAACCAATGTAAGAGTCACTACACACCTAATATGCATGTTTTCAGTGTGGTGAACTAATTGGAAGGAGGAGAAAGGAAAAAAGTAGATTTAGGACAAACTGTAATATAATATGACCGACTCTTTGTCATGAAATGATTTGAGTTGGCTACTAACACAAATGTGAGAAGGAATTGTCTTTTGTCTCCAGGATGTGTTTGTTAAAAACTGACAAATTATATTAAAAGGGTACAATATTTCAATTTAAATAGACTGTAAATATGTATATTTAGGCACTAATGTTAAACTCCTCAAACATAAAAATGCTCATATTCTCTGACATTTTAATTGAGTGTAGCTGGGTAATTATATTATGGCCTTAAGAGCGAACACACTGTTCCATAAAAAACTATAGGCTTACATTTATCATCATTTGCTCTTGATTTGTGTGCTTGATAAAGCGTTATTGTACTAAACTGTGTGGTCTCAGTGAATCTGTAACGGCTTTAGATCAAAGTGAATCCAATTCCTAACTTTAGTTAAGAGCGATGCTACCCTCTACTGGACATACTAAACTGCACAACCTGGTAACAAAATGACCATATTCAGTCACATTTAACATGTCATGGGCATTTTTAGAAATAAATCTACAGGAACATCATGCATGCTAACCTACACTCCCAACAGAATGGCTTCATCATGTAATACCTGCCCTTGTGATATTTAAAAATAGACCTACTCTAGTTTCCGTGAGTTATGGCACTGATCATACTAGAATAACTATATTTATATAATAACTACAGACATGCTATAATGCAAACAGCTGTTAAGCTGAAACTATAAACTAACAATTTGATATTTGATAAAGCTACTTCTTTTGGCAGGCATTTAAATGTTCCTCTTACGGCAACATACTCTGGATTAAAAGATGGATTTCATGGGAATTTTACCATAGTTCATCTAGTCACATCAAATATGTCATATGTCCTTGTAAAAACAGTGCCTCACCATTCTCTGTACATTTACTCATCTGTATGCAGCCATGTTTCTCCTACACCTCGACCACAACTGACAAATCAATACTCATGAGAAAAACTCTGGCAAGCAAAAATACCTACTAGCATCAGGTTTAAGTTAGTTCATTGTTCGAGCCTCAAACTATGTCAGCGAGTACAAGCGGTTCACGTTGCTTACACAGTAAACAGAACTTTCAGATGTTCATCTCAATAACCAAATTTATTTCAAAACATCTTAACAGCTGAGATGCAGGCCACTGCAAGCAAGTCTCCTGCTCCACAGAGTTGGACTGGCACCTCACAGCTTCAGCGGGCACTGTGAAGAGAAGAGATCAACCACCTCAATATACAATAAACCAAACAAAAATAAAACACATGCCACTGTATGAACAGGATACTACCAAAGAACAGTGGAATATTATGTCATCTCGTCGATAAATTAACTAATGTTTCAGATTTAATGTTGTCCTAGGATATCAGTACCAAGTACTACTCTGAACCAAACAACTACTGCACACTGACACGGTTAAATGCATTGGAAACTGCAGACCAGAAGCTATTTAATATCACTAAATTTTAACATGGAAGTTTGCTTCCTTTATATTCCAGCTACAAACAGCAACACAAGCTTCTTAGATTCACATATAAACACCAATATAATGTCATACATCTAAAGAGAAGCTAGAGTTATAATAAAATCCATACCACTACTTTAACTTCTGAGTTTATCTTAACTTTTTGACAGAAATGACCAACAGAGAAACGATAAACACCAAATGCACACAAGTTAAAGAAACATGGATTTATGTCCCGCTCACCTATCGCAGCCTCCTGGCTTCTCTTTCAGACTCCAGAAGTGTCAGCACATCTCCTTCTCTGACTGGGCCCTTCACATTCCTAATAATGGAGCGGTTGCTATCATCCATGAACTCAACACGGACCTAGAGAGGAAATTAAATACAGACATTATGATCTGCTGCTTAACAGGTAAAATCTGACACGTAATGTTATCGTCCACTCTACTGATCAGTATTAAGATCAATACCTGCAAATTAACTACAGCAGTCATATTTAGTTGTGCACTGAACTAAAGCAGTTAGCAAACAAATAAACAACCTGTTAACGTCAATTTATTTTACTCAAGTTTCATTCGTTTTCCCCTCCCCACCCCAAAAAAAATCTGTTTAAACCTCATAATAGCTTCTAAAAGATTTTTCTCATTTTTCAATATCAATCTAATTTAGCTTTGTGTTCTGGACTCAGGAAACAATTTGAACATAGCGAAGCTCTTTACGAAGCCATGGTATGTATTTCCCCACCCCCAAAAGAGTTTTATATGATGACCAAAATAAATGTAAGACATTTTACACCGTCATAACTAGTATGAACAATCAGTGAAAAACAGAGGGATGACATTGACTTATATTTACTTATTAATTACATCAATTCACTAAAATCTGTATCAATTCTTACCAGAGGTATGTAAGAATAATTCCTAAAAAGGACAATTCAATAAAAATGTTCTGGAGGAGCAGCTTATGATAAATGACTTCAAACCCACAAGTAATTTATCTAAATAAATTCTCAGGGCTGGGAACTGGCAGTAGACACTTTCCAAATACTTTTTTGCTCAAGCCACAAATATTACCCGAGTGATCTGACTGAGTCTTCAAGACTGTATAACGCACATAATAAATATACACATACTAAACTTAATGCCATTGTTAATATCTGACTAAACAAACGGGAGAAAACAAACTTTATTTAAAAAAAAAGCATTAGCATTGTTAGCATACCTGTGTACATTGTCCCTGGGAACCAGTTCTTCCAAGCACCTTGGTGACCTGTAAACAAAGCAATTTACATGATATTACAGCATTTAAATAAAAAAGGCTATCTTTTCTGATTGAAGTAGTTAACAGCGGTCTTTATGAGGCCGACAGTGAACCAGCAGGAGACACGGACAGGCCTCCATGATGGAAGCACGAGCGCCAACGTGCAGTTCACTAATCGGTGCATAAAAGTAACTTTAGCATCAATGTTTTGGGACCGTATGGTGCCTTAGTTGTTATTGTAACGATGTATCCATTCAGATAAGATTATTTTAAGCATATTCAATATTTTCTTACTCTTGCGAGCTTGATCGGCTGCACGCGGCTGGCGTCCATGTTGTCGGGTTAGACCGGAAAGGAGGTCACGTGGTGCGCGGATCGCATATGTAGCAACAGTAATAATTTAATTTATTACAAACTAACCATTTTAATTAAAGCGAAATAAACGTATACATGTATTAGAGCACAACATTGATAATCAAAGCCAAAAGTGAAGTAAGAAAAAAAAAAGAAATTATATTTTATTTTCTCACTTCCTTTTCCGGTGGTTTGGGAAATACCATTAACACAAGCTTCAGTGGGAGGAAACGCGGGGCATACCATTATTCTCTAGGTTGTCTCATCTACCTGCAGCATGTGTGTGTACAATAAACCTAACCGTTTCTTATATTAATAATCAGTGTAACATCTTATTGTTTTGTGTTGTATATTCAGTTCAATAATTTCACATTTCTGTACATAGCTCATTGACTGGAGTGAATGTCTAAAGAACAAACAAACCACAACAAAATCCTCTGACCCACATGTACATTATTGTACATGACTCTTTCATGTACAGTCTAAAGATCAGAGTATAGTTGCTTGTGGATGTTTGTTATCTAACAAAGTAAGTGAATACAAATGCGTTATCCGTATTATAATTATATATAACATAGATGTAACACTGACAAAGTAGAGTCAATCATAGTTTACCCTGTACAGTTAAAATGTATCTGTATTATAATTATATATTCAATAGTATATTATCAAAATTGGATGTTTTATTATTTGGAGTTTGCTTGACTTTATTTTAATGGACAAACTCATTCTAATGAGTAATTGCAAATATATTAATCAAGACCAAACAGGGATTTAAGAAGAGTGAAGATAACCTTATGCTGAATAGCTAGAGCTGACTTGTTTAATCTACCTGTAGCATTAGTATAACTTCCTGTGCAAAAGCCTCCATAGCCTCATTAGCAATGCAATACTACCATCACCCCATTCTCTCCTCCTTTCCTCCTCTCTCAGAACCCAAAGCCTTAAATCACAACACTAATCCATGTGAACAGTATTTTTAACTTGTGTTAGGACAGAAGAACAGCAATAGGATTAGAGAATCAGTGAAGAGGCTGAATCCCTAACTCATGCACTTGATCTCCTTGCACAATGAGAGACAAGCACAGGAGCTCCTTTTTTATCTTTATTTCAACCTGACAGCAAAGAAGGATAGTATTTTTCTTCAAGGGAGTGCTTCTGGAATATTCATGTTGTTGTTTTTCATTGACTTTTTTTGAACTTGTCACCAAACTCCTCTGTTGGTTGGTCTTCTAAGGAGCTGTCAGAATGGAGACTATTAAACCCAGGCTGAAAGTGCTGAAAAAGCGTCGCTCCAGCCTTTTTGCAACCATAAAACGGGAAATTAGCTTTGCACAAAACCCCGAAGAACAGGAGAGTGAATTTCCCTTTTCCCAGGACAGCTCTGTGAGAGCCTGGACGTCTATGGACAACCTTGATACTCCTGATGGGAAAAAAGTTGCAACAAAAAATAAGAGCAAAGACACACCAAACCCGAGACAATCAAACATTGTCAACCTCAATGTAGGTGGAAAAATATTTCACATCCCGAAACACTTGGTCCTGCGATATCCGAAAACCAGGATTGGTATCCTTGCACTTTGTGATGATCCGGTCAAGCGTCTGACTCTCTGTGATGATTATAATGTTCACAACGACGAGTTCTTTTTCGACAGGGACCCCATGTTTTTCCACTACATATTCCACTTTTACTGCAGTAATGTCCTATGGGTCATGGACAGTCTCTGCCCTGTGAACTTTGAGGAAGAGTTGTCATTCTGGGGACTGAAACTAAAGGACACTCCAAGGTATGCTGCAGATGTTACTGCACTGTTTTAAGCATGATTTTGAAAATTTGGTTGTATATCTCTTCTTTTTCTCAGGTGCTGCCGTATTATGTTTGAGGAGAAACTAGATGACATCAGAGACCAATTGAAGGTGAACCAGGAGCTGCTTGAGGAGATTAAGCCTCATCAAGATGACAAGAGCTACAAGACCATGTTTCTTGGAGACCTTCGGAAGGTCCTCTGGGACGTGATGGAGAATCCCTACTCGTCACTGACAGCCAAGGCCTTCGCTGTGTTTTCCAGTCTGTTTGTGCTTATCTCTATAGTTGCCATGACAATAAATACAGTGAAAGAACTCAGGCAGTACCAAATCGCTGGCAGAACCTATATGGAGTGGATAGAGATTAGCTCCATCCTTTTCTTTACCCTGGAGTACTTTTTGCGCTTAGTCACCACATCCAACATCAAACATTTTGTGAAGAGTGCCCTCAACTTTGTTGATGTGGTGGCTGTTATGCCCTACTTCATCCAGCTCCTTTTTGAGGCATTTATCATAGATACAGAAGACCTCAGTGCACAGGAGGATTTGAAAACCATGTCAAGAGTCAGTAAAGTCAGCAAGGTGCTCAAGGTGGTCAAGCTTATGCGCATCTTCCGTATCTTGAAGCTTGCCCGTCATTCCACAGGCATGAGAGCGTTTGGTTTCACCATTCGTCAGTGCTCTGAACAGGTATGGAGGAAACTATTCATACACATCCACACACACAGCCACAAAGTGACAAAAGTGATAACATGTTTTCACTCATGAACTCCTGGACATTGTTCACAGTCGCTCTTT
Source organism: Ctenopoma multispine (assembly GCA_034779795.1). NCBI lineage: Eukaryota > Metazoa > Chordata > Actinopteri > Anabantiformes > Anabantidae > Ctenopoma > Ctenopoma multispine. The sequence continues at coordinate 7,392,880 of JAUYWH010000009.1, read as the reverse complement.
CAGACATGCAACACAACAGGAGACTGTACGTGTCAGATGTGTTCTCACCTTGAGAAAATAGTCTTTTTGTTTGCTGTGAGGGCTGGTACCCTCCCTGTACTAGGGAGCTGGTTCGGTGATGTAACTCTAATGTCTAGGTCGAGTGGCTCAGACTACATTCCTAAGTCCATTTATCTATCCATTTATTTCTTAACAACAACATAACCACAAGGATATATACAAAATGCATCTATGTGATGTGTGTGTAATCCCAATCTAACAAATACTTATTACCAGAAAGTAATACTTGGTGATCTATATTTCCTCTTAAGACTGTGCGCCACTGGGAGAAATTAGGACATGGTATCTGCTCTGGTTTATTCAGTCTTTCCTGTTGCTCCTGCTGTAAAAGCTTCAGAAATTGTCCCATTCATTGCAGCAGCTGCATTGTCAGTTGACCTTGCTGAGCACAGAGTTTCCTCTTCTGAAAGTTAGGTACAGTTCTATAAAACAATCATATTTCATATCTATTCTTGTGCGTCCGAATCGGTCTCACACATTGTACATTGAACAGTAATCCAAAATTTATATTGTCGAGAAGCTACCAAAGTAGCAGAGGTAATGTGCATGTGCAGTTTCAGGGACTGTAAAGGAAAATCACAGTTCTTCTCATCCTATGGAACTGAAGAAGGATGACAGCACATTTTTCATGAGGAAGAAACATATTATACAAAATAACAATAATAACTCCTTTAAAACTGTGATTTAAATAGTCTGTGTCCAAGATGTTTTCCTCCTTGCAGTGCTGCCACTCATGGTGATATACACACAGACAAAAAACAAGATAAACTGGACACTGCTGATATGCACCCCTCTGTTGTCCTTTAGGTATGCTGCCTGTTTCTGTTCATTGCGATGGGCATCTTCACCTTTTCTGCTCTGATGCACTCTGTGGAGGCTGATCAGCCTGGAACGCCATTCAGCAGCATACCAGATGCCTGGTGGTGGGCAGCGGTGAGTAGCATAAACCTAGTAGTTAAGTAAAGTTTCAACATTTTTGCATTTGTGTCTGCAGAGATTTTAACCTAAATACAAAATAGCATGTTCAGTATGTGTTCTCTATGATTGGATTTGTATTTCCAGTTACTTAAGTGCTTCTTTCCTGGACATTAACAGAAATAGGTATGACAAAAGAAAACTGGATCAACATATATAATCACATTTAATTTAGAAGAGCTTTACTTGCACTTGGTTATTAATGGACCAAATAAAGGTGCTCATTGTTTGGATTCAACTGGATCTTATGGCTGCTAGATTCTTCTGGATCCTGATTAAGTTGGTTCCGAAGCTTGTCTGACTGTGCTGTGAAGGCACTGAAGAGAGGCTCAGTAGGGTGTGTGTCAGTATGATCAACCAGTGCAGTGCATTTCAGGTGTCACAGATTAAACCTCCAGGGTTTGTACTGTCTGCAGAGGGCAGGGCAGAGTCATGTCATGTGCATGTCTGTTTGTCCCCATAGATAAAGTTTACAAAGAAAATGTAGCTAGAGGAGAGAAGATATTGTTTTTGGTTTGTTGTGTAACATTTTCACAAAATATCTTTCTATCTATTTCTATTTTGTAGTGAACATGCCTTCATTGTATTTGTTTCACTCTCATTTAAGGACATTTCTTTTTTTCCTTTTATCTGGTGGCAGCTGTTAATTTGTATGTGTCTAATCCCCTCTAATACGGTGCAAAGTGTCTAGTTTCTGGACAGACGCAATGATTGCATTTGAGAGAAACTGCTGCGAACTGCTGCAGCAAATTCTTGGTAATGTTTTTTGTCATGTTGTGAATTTTTAAGAGGCAGTCTACCCAGTCTCAGTACCATATACATTTAAACACATACAACTATTGGACCCTCAAATGGCCATGGCCAATGGATTTACTTGGAAAGCTTGATATATTTGGAAAGAAATAAAGGAGGGCCCAATATTTTCTCTATTCAAGATCAGTGAGAACTGGATTCTGTGACCCATTTATTATACTTTACTTTCTTCTTCCTACAGGTGAGCATCTCTACTGTTGGCTATGGTGATGTCGTCCCCATCTCTTACCTTGGCCGCTGTGTAGCCTTCAGTTGCATCTCTTTTGGCATCATCCTCAATGGCATGCCCATCTCCATTCTGTTCAACAAGTTTTCCGACTACTATGCCAAACTGAAAGAACAGGAATACACTATTTCAAACAGTGAGCGTACCTTCCAGATCAGGAAACGTCTGAGGCGCAAGTTTGGCAGCTGCTTTGAAGCACCGCCGGAGGACTCTGATGATGAGATACACTATCGGCCCAGCGGAAGGCAAAGTATCCACCTGAGTGAGGATTGAGAGAAGCTGCCTAGTTGCAACCTTGTTAACCTTAAAAGGCCTTATCGCCTATGACTCTAGAACATGTCTAGAAAGACCTCATTTGCCTCCAACTCTGAGCCTATGTGATTTCAGATAAACAATCTAAAGAAGGAAATGGAAGCAGTAACAATCTGAAATACGTAGGTTTTGCTGTTTGCATGCCATGACGATTCCTCTGTCCAACCCACAGCTTGTTATCAGTTTCCAACTGGCTGCAACTAATTTTGACTGAGATATTTGAACCAAAAAGAACAAGTAGTAACATTATCAGTGATACAGTGTTACACTGATTGTTTGTGAATTCTTTATTGGAAGTGCTATTAATGAACTATTTTGGACACCTACAGGTTTAATACATTTACTTCACAGTATTACTTTGATTTTAATTTTAAAATTTTTGGCCAGCGTGTCAAACATCATGTCTTTCACACAAATACAAATGCACAAGATCTAATTTACTCTTTATGCAGAGCCAAGCGCTACTTTGTGCCATGCATCACGCATCAGAAAAATTATATTTTTATCAAAAATATAACTTTTTTTGTGTCCAGACACGGAGCATCCACAGCAAGGGGTGTGCCAGTAGTGAGCAAAAGCAGCAGTGTAATTTTGTTGTCAAGGATTACTGGGATTTGTGCTTGCGCCTCCTGCCCAGTCAGAAAAGGGCAAAAGTTAATCATGTACAGTGCTATTTTAGTGCACAGAGAATCTGATCAGGTGCAGAGAATCAGCCTCTAGTTAAGTGCTTACAGGCTACTTTCTTGAATGATTGCAGGTCAGTTTGTTACTGATATAAGGAAAATTTAAATTACACAAGGATGATGGCCACCCATCAGATCAGTGTGGCTCAATCCCTGCAGGAAGTAAGAACTGAGCTCTATGTTCTTGGCCTTAGTTGTCAGGATCAAGCACAGTCCAGACCAACTGTCCTACTAACACTGCTGCTGGCAGTTCTTGGGTCTTTGGCTAAGATCATTACACCACTTCCTGTCCTGGACAACAATTCTCCAAAGTTAGCATTACATTAAACAAGTCTTTGACCTCACCTCAATAAAATGTACACGCTGTAAATATGCATCTGCCTGCTCGGTCAATCATATGGTCAAAGACAGGTTTTTACCTCTGCTCAAGACTCATCTGTACAGAACACCGACTTTAAAGACAAGAGACAGATTTAAAGGAATGAAAATGTGTCCAGCTTCTGTTTACATTTTTTCTGTGTAGCAGTGTAACAGTCGCATGTTGAGTTGAAAGGTTTCGACTGGGGAGTCACTGCGTGAAATCTCATAGATGAATGTGTGGAACTGTATGAACGTGATAAAAATGTGATTCATAAAAAAGTGCAAACAAACAATGACAAAATATGTATCTATTTTTAAAGACAATAATTATTATTTTATGTAATTCCTTTCAGATGTCTATTATTCAGTTTCTGTAAAAATGAGTTTTGCTTTGTGTAGATACTGTATATACTGTTAAAGGCTTCATTATTTCTATTTCTGTCCATAAACACAAAACAGCAAAACATACAAACGTGACACAGGCTAGAGATTATGTAAAACACAGATTTTATTATATATAACAATGTATACAATGTACACTACTAGTAAAATGTTTGAACACACATAGGAATGAGCATGTTTTTCATGAAGAGATACATGTGTTCAGTTGTGTTACCATCATTGCACATGGTTTTCAAAAGATCAGTTAATCTTTTAAATTAATACATTTGCATTAGCAAACATAACATGCTATTGAAAGACAGAACTAGGCCAATTGACCAATATCCAATCTGCCCTTTATCTCTAAAATCCTTGAAAAGGTAGTTTCAAAGCAGCTCTGCGACCACCTGCGCATGAACGATCTGTATGAAGTCTTTCAGTCAGGATTTAGAGTAAACCATAGTACAGAAACAGCACT
>JAUYWH010000009.1:7373980-7388492 GCA_034779795.1 Ctenopoma multispine | reverse complement strand
ACATTCATTCTGATCAATCTGATGTTATGAAATCTGCTTTTCTTTCACAAACATGCTCATTTCTATGTGTGTCCAAATGTTTGACTGGTGTATATTGTTACCAAAAGTGGAATAAAGAGATTTCTTGCTCTATTACATAAATTTGTTCTTCATATAATACTGTAGCACCTGACTTAACCAGTATCATAATCATCCACTTCCCCTTTAAATAGAATAAACCTTAAGTCTATGTCTATTAACAGACACTTGTCTCATTTGTCTGAGAGATGATGCTCTCTGTCTAATAGCATTACAGGATAAGGTAATGGGAGAGATGCCAGTGGTTTAATAGTGTTGTCCCCATCAATTAAAACTCAAGAGTACTGAGAGATTGTGGCTGACTTATGTGACTCAGCCAAATCAATGGACAAGAATAGCTCCAGTCAAAAGGGACATCAGGGAAAGGTCAATAGGACGGGCAAAGACAGACAGCCATCGGTGTACCAGTAGTGAGAAAAACACGTGTATTTTTTTGTTGTCAAGCATTACCTGAATTTGTGCTTTTTTTCTGCTAAATGCTTCATCATGTTCAACAGGTGGCCACTAACTTTGTCTGATGTTTACTGCCAAGTGCAACTATTTTTAATCAGAGCTGAAAACAACTTGTTGCTGTTGCTGCAGACAGTACTGTTCAGTTGATAAGAGCTCATTATTGTAAAATGCTTGATAAGAGAGAACTAAAACATACAACTAAAACAATGAGCGGAAAGATGCTAAAATGGGCTGTGGTTTCTTCATACACACTGTTTCATGCAGCTTTAATCTTAAATTTTAACCTGATTTTGTATTTATAATAGATAGATAGATAGATAAAACATAATTTGGGAGAATAAACTAGTCAAAACACGAATGACATTTCAGAGATCAAATCAACAAAACTGAAAAGACTAAGGCAAACCTCGACAGTTCACAGCAAAAATGTGTTGCAGTGGCGAGTTATATGAGAATTTAAATTTAGTTAGTTCAGCATCTGTAGAAACTAACTTGATTTTTATGCCAATAGTGAACAGCATGAAGTTTATCCATGTTTTGAAGGACATAAAGGATTTGAATTAATGACACACAAAAGAATAAACAAGACGTTTCTTTTGAACTTTATGTCCTCTTATTTGTGCTGCAGCAACTAAGTAAGAGTAATAAACGTGTCATTGCATTCCAGCGACTTCGTCATTTGACGTCAAAATGCCGAGCATAGCCAGAAGTACATTTGAGACAATAAAGTGCCACTGTTCATGTTTTTTCATCTGAAAATATGAAACAGTCATCTCTGGCATGAGTGGGCGGCTACAGTACGACCTGGGGTGAACATATGTGTGAATAACTGCATCAATATCCTTGAAATGTTTCTGCTAGTCACACACTCTTCCAATTAAGATATTAAGATATCTTCCCTCAAGATATGTCAAGATAAGATGTAAAAGCAAATGACATTCAAGGGAAAGAGTTCACTCTAATGTGAAATATGTTTTTCAAACACACACGTGCAAATGTTTTGAACATAATAGATGTATAGGGACTAGAGCCATAAAACAGTAATACCTGTAAACACAGGGCATATTAGCAACTGCGTCACATCCACCTTAATGTTCTGTTTTACATCTATGTCTGTCAGTAAAGATCCAGTAGGTCCATACAACTATAATTCACAACTTTTCTCTCTTAATACCTATAATGTTTTTAAAGCTGAGCTGTAGATCACTATTGGATCAGGGTTTTATCTCAATGAGAGTTTCAGCCTTGATGAGACTTTGCATCACTGTCATTTTAGCCCCAGATCAGGACATACTTTTCCCTCGCCAAGGCTGAATACAACTTTTGAAAAGAATCCATGGCCTCAGCATTTTTGAAACCACGGCTATGGGTGAAACACACTGACTATATAAACCCCGTCTGGTTCATCTTGTAAACCATCAAGCATCCTTGTTACTCTCCACGCGCCCAAGCTCACCTCTCATCCATCCATCTATTCCTGCCTCCACTGACCAGCTAACACCAGTAACACACAGAACGATGTCTGCTGCTAAGTGCTTGGTGTATCTGATGATGATGCTTGTGGCTGGAGCGTGTGTGGTTCATGCAGAGGAGAGGATTAAAATGTGTGGGAGAGAGCTGATACGTTTGGCGGTCTCATCATGTGGTAACGCCCGGCTAAGGAGGAGCGTTCCGGACATACAACTGGGCCAACACCAATACAATCATCACTGTAAGTACTTCAGGCTACATTTTTAAACAGCAGTTGCACTGACTTACAGCTGTTACTTGGCACTGCAAAACATCAATATGTAATAGTGGTAATGTGCATCAATATGCAAAGATAATTAACATTTTAAATATTTAAACATACAAATATGTAACATAACAGTGTCTGTACTTTTCTTTGAGTTAGTTGAGACTTGTGTGATTATGACCTAACATGTCCACTTTCTTATGGTAGAGATTTTATCCATAAAAGAATGAATTTATTCTGTAAGCATTGTGTTACATTTTTGAACATCGTAGTCTTATTTACAGTTCTCAGGAAGTCTCCAAAAAGCTTCATTGCTTCTGTTTTTTGGCAACGTACCCATGCATCGAGCTCACTCCAAATCCTTTTTTTTTCCTTTGGAGTTTCACACAATGTTTCTGAGTGAAACTGAGAAATCTTGCTAAATTTAACATCGTCTTTCTTTCTCATCTGCACAGGGGACCTGGATGCCTCCACAGAGGAGAACCAGACTTCAGAGATGGCCCACACCCCTGCAGAGTCTGACGGGAAGAAGAATGTCTTCTCCCCGGCTCCTCACTGGTACTCTCTCTCCTCTCGCATCAGACGAGCTGCTGGAAAAATATCTGATATTTGCTGCGAGAAAGGATGCAGCATGAAAGAGTTGATCCAGTTTTGCTAGATGTAGCTCCCTACATGCCACAAAAGTTGTGAACTTTGCTGCAATGTTGTTTAAAGGAATCTTTACCAAGTTGCCTAATGCTTGAGAAATTGAATAAAGTAATAATATATAATCTGTCCAGTTGTGTACTGTAGCATTGTGTTCTACTATTTAACTGCAATACAAAGACAAAAACACAGTATAGACAGATTTTGCAGAGTGACTGTCAAAAAGAAATGTTTGTGTAATTGTGTATTTTTATAATTGACTGTCTCTGCACACTTTGGAGAAAACACACCCAGAAAATATGTAGGTGATAACTTACTTATCTACTTAATTATTTGCAAACTGTACTGGAATAAGCATTTTAGTGATGTTTTTCTCAATCATGTCTACTGAAATGCAAACAAAACTTTGCAAAGTCACAATACTGCAAGACAATAACTTGAGGATGATAGAGTACTCTAGTGATTTAGTACTGGACTTGCACACAGTTGGGAGACTTGTAAAAGACAAATAAAAACAGAAGAAAGTTGTATAAATACCGACTATAGTGTCTGTAGTGTGTGACAAGCTCAAAAAAGACTGAATCCTACATTTCCCATGAGTCAACTGAGTATTTTCTTTTCTTAGACTTTCTGTAGTTGAATAAAAACAAGTAAACTGAGCTTCTGAACTGAAATCACATTTTAAAGTCACCTTTTATTTCAATAGAATTATTGGAGATGATGCTTGAATCAGTCTTTCAACTGACTGGCTGCCATGGCAGATAAATTATGTACAAAACAAACCGTTTTGTTTAAAACTATCATAGTTAGTGGCATTGTTTTATTGTAGACATCAGTCACCTCTGGAGCCTCTTCTCCGCACAAATCAGCTGCAGCAACTTGTCAACTCATACACTTAAAAGCCTCTGTTGTTTTGTCAGTGTTCACAAAAAGAAACCTTGGAATTCCAAAATTATGTCTTCAAGGATAGACACAAACATGCATAAGCTATCCTTCACACACGAGTTATGTAAAAGTGTGAGTGCAGTCGAGTGCAGAAATCTTGTGTCCTTTCTGATAGCCCTAAATCCGATTGAGGATGAGCCACAATAACATAAATAATCTCTGTAACCCGTCCAGTTGCTCATAGTGAGGAGAGTATAATTCTCTCAACAGATAATCAAATGTGGGGCTGATTATTTGCCGCTCCATACTGCAGCCTTCACTAAATGACTCCTAATAGCAAATGACGTGAGCCTACAATGACTGATTGTTTAATTGGTTTTAGTTGAGAATGGATGGATTGTGTGACATACAGTTAGTTTTTTTGTGTAATTGGTTCTTTTTGCTGCATTATCAGACGAAACACCCTAAGATGTTAAATTCATATCAACTTGCAACAAGGTCTATACAAATGTTGGTCTCTACAGTACAGTTAGACAATACAATACAAAAATGTAAAAGTAAGAAAGTAGGTAATGAAAAAGTAAACCTATTAATTATGGTACAGACGTACAGATAACTATCATTGTATTGATCCTCTATGTGTGTTAGTCACAATGTCTCTAAGCGTCTTTGTATCCTGTACACACATGAATATACAGTATACTGTTCAAATTTGATTTAGTTATGAGTTTTAAAGCAAATTTGGTCGAGCCGACACCTGTCCCTCTGATCCAGCACAGTAAATTATGAATTTCATTATGACTGATACAAAGCACAAACTTTTAAATGGGCTAAATGCAGATTCAGAGGTAAAGCAGGGCATCAGAAAGTAATCTGACAATGAGGTTTTATGCAGCGTCACATGTTAACCAGCAGAGAGAGACAGATATTTGATTTTAAACGCTGAACAGTCTGCCCAGATTTCCCCTCACAGCTGACACAGATGAAGAACCGATTCATTCTGAAATCATTCTACCAACCAGAGAGTGTAACTTCTGAAATTCAGTGTTATTCTATCAGTTCAGCTGTTTTAGATGGATTCCTGCCATGTTTCCTTTCCCGCTGTGATGATCAGTCTCTCAAAGCTCATTATTGTAAAATGCTCAGTCACTTCAAGTGATCCTTTACCTCCTTATGATAAGAGGAGAAATCTGATCAGTGGACACTACGATGGTCTCAGCCCGTCATCATTCAGTGCCAACATGAGATTACAAACACACGGCTGCATGGGGTCTCTTTGTTGGGCTCCTCTTTATGCCTGTTTTGTCAACTGAAAAGCTGCTAAAGTGAATAATGAAAATAAAATCACAGCTTCTATCTCTCTTCCCTTTTCTTTGTGTCTAGCTTCAGTGAGAAGGAAAAGCAGCAGGGCGGAACAGCGCCATCACTGAGTTCCAGCGGGGCATCTACACAGCTCACAAACATGCAACACTCGTGCATAAACACACGATCATACGCACACCCATGGTAGGCAGGAGCATGTGTCTGTGTGTGGTGAACTGGTGGGTGTCAATTTGCATCTAAATGAAATGGCTGTTAGTGTTCTTGTTTCCAACAGTAAAAGTGTCATGGCTAAAGATACTTCATTTGGACTATTTGTGTGTGTATGGTTTGTATTTTCACGTGTACACTCGGCATGTGTTGGCATGTACTGTGCTATGTAAATGTGGTTTGCTTAATGCTGTGTGTGTGGGTGTGCAAGACAGGGAAGTCTATTTCTATATGTAAAAACTATTTTGTTTGTGTTGTGTGTATCTTATTTTATAACCAGTGGACACATGTGGGTGTGGGAACAGCAGTCAGGATGATGACTGACATGTCCATTTTTGTGCGGCCATTATTGTTAGTGCTCCGGGCATGTTTCTGTGTAACACAAAGTGTCAGATGTTGGGTCAAAGAAATCCTTAGTAACAGGGCGTCTGTCTTGTCTTGCATGCAGTGTTTGAATCTTCGCCAAGACTTAAAAAAATGAACAACATGTAATTACATCAAATAAAATCTGTTTTATTTTAGAGGCAGTGTGGGCATAAAGTTACGTTAATGTGTCTGTACGTTAGACACACTGTGGCCGTCTGCAGTGATGAACGCACTGCAGTATTTGTGGAAGATTCTGTCAAAGTCTACTGTTCATATATACTGGCCAAAACGATCTAATGCTTGAAGCCTTCAGTTTGATGTGAACACTAAAAATCAGAATAATCAGAAAGAAAATAAATACTTTAAAGAATAAGGTTTTACATTTCTTTACTTAAGATTGCTTCCAGTCCTATATGCCAATTACATCTCTGGGTGGACATTTTGACTGCTTATACCAAGAAACACACAGTCAAATGAATGCACATGGTGCTGGCCCTTAACCTGAAAGCTCTTAAAAAGAACAAAAAAACATCTCAGTTGCTGCATGTGTTTCATTATCATTACCACTATAATCTCTTTAAAACTATCAGTTCCTGTTCTGTGTACGTTGCTCAGTACACCAGTGATTTCTTTCTTTTTCAGGCCATTTCCAATATTATTGGGAGGTATTGGTTATGTTCAATGTTTGTGCAACACCTCTGACTGATTTTCCCTCTTTTCTCAGTTTTACAATGGCTTGTTTGGCTCCCAGAGTGCTCTTTGTTTATTTTTCCTTTATAACAAAAACTGCACGTCTTCACAGCTAAGATTAAAAGAGTATTCGAGTAGCTAAGAAGAGTCATTTAGAGCTATTTATTTTTTAAAGACACATGAGGATATACTGTGTACTAGCAGATATTTTATTCTTCAAGTCAAATATTCCCAGATTTCCATTGCTAGTGGCCTCTGAACCAAAACCAATTACTACCTCAGCTTCATTAATTAGTTTCTCGCCCTATATGGTCTTCCATATGCATGTCATTATATCCACTTAATCTGCCTGGTGAAAGAATAGAAGCACATGCAGCAAACATCACACACAGACACACAGACACACACACACACACACACACACACACACACACACACACACACACACACAGACATTAACTACCACTTTGTCACAACCTTGGGGCCACTGGGAGGTGGTGAAGCTGAACTAATAGAGCTGAGCTGGTAGAGGGCAGTGTGGCAGCAGCAACCGCTAAACTGACTGCAGGCAGGTTTTCTGCAGTTGCAGAACCAAATGCCACAACACAGTATAGACAATGTGATGCTTGGTGCTGCTGCTTATAGCCGAGTATGATGGCAGTGTCAAATAACTGAGAATGTGTAGAATGTGTTTATACTCTTATCATATTTATCCCAGAACCATTACTATATAATCTTAAACCTGTGTCTATAATGTATTAGTACTGGTTTTATCTGGTTGCTACAATTATCTCAAATAAAAAAATGTATTCCTATATTCTTATTAAATTGTACATGAAAGAAAAAGACGGCAGCGCTCTGGTCTGCTGATCAGTTTAAGTACTTTTCACAAACTGGGCTGTTGTTGTGCAAGATTAAACATTTCAATCGCTTTCTTTCTCATCTTCCCACTAATTTCCCTTAAGAAACTCCAGAATGATCTTTTTGATCAAGCTGATGATTCAGTTTTCGACACTTTAAAGGAGTATTTTTTAAATCCATGTCCTGGACAGAAGAAGAAAACGTACATGTCTTTATTTCTCACACACATCACCAGACGACTTCATTTCTTCAGCTGCTTCAGAGCTACTTCACCTGGCAGCGTCCAGCGTAGTACAGTTACTGCACGTCAACCCACGCAGCTTGCCTCCAGCATAAAGACTCAGCTGCTTGTCCTGTGAGTGTGTATGTGAGCGTGTGCGTGTGAGAAATAACCTGCAGCTGCAGCGGAGAGTGCGACTAGTCACACATGCTGAACAGAAATTTAGAAAAAAAAGAGGGAATTAATAAAGATGGGAAATGCATGCGTGTGTGTATGTGTGTGTGTGTGTGTGTGTGTGTGTGTGTGTGTGTGTGTGTGTGTGTGTGTGTGTGAGTGACTGAGTGAGAAGGAAAAGGGTAAGAGGAGAAAAACGAGACAGGGGAGCGACGGGCAGAGACAGCGGTGGGCAGGCCCAGAAAAAAAACGATTACTCCAGATGCTCTGTCACAGCTGCTCCCAATTGATCCATTGCACCTCTTTCTCTCTGTCCATCACTCCCTCCATCTAAGCCCCTCGACCCCCACATGAGCGGAGTGGAGTGCTGCTCCTCGCTTTCAGCAGCCCGCCTGCACCGCTTCCTCACTCAAAGCCGCACTATGCTGCTCCGCGTATTATCGCTCAGCGCGCAACACAGATTGAATCCCGCTCCAACCACATCGTGCTCTTTCACTCCATAAAGGGGGGGGGGGGGGGGAGTCCTGGCGGGCTCCAGGCTCAGCAGTGTGAACGGTACCAGAGCTGAAGGCTCCTGCTCTGCTTCGCTCACACGCTCTGCTTGGTAGCTGAAGTTGACTAAATGCTCCCGGGTACTTAGCTGGCGTTGCACATAGTTACAGTGATTGTTGTGAAGATGAAGAATAAAGTTATCATTAATGCAGTTGTAAAACAGGTGCTGGAGGGATCTTTGTTTTTATGGCAACGTCCATCACGTATTTAAGCATTTCGTATATTTTACACTCAGAACAAATACTCTGACTTTATGAAGCAGTCATATTCATGTTTCTGTTTCTGCTTTGTACATAGAAACACACACAGCATTCTTTTTTGGTATATGTGAGGCTGTGTTTTAAGAAATTGAAATGCTGCTTCTCTTCACTTCCACTAAGTGGACCCATTAACGAAAACAGAGGCTTAATGGTTCAGGGTTTAGCCCCATCTGAGGTAAGTGTGCCTCTGAAGCCTGAACCACACAGGTGCAAAAGAAGAGGCTGAGGGAAACTCGGTTGTCCTATTTTTCTGCTCTGCAAAACATGCAGATTTAATAGCTAGTGTTTACTCTCATATTTAGCCTTCAAGTATTTTCTTCAAAACAGCACAGTTATTTGTGCACACCTACAAAATAGGTGGTGCTGGAACTGATGCAGGTCAGACAGTGAATACTGCTTGCTGAGTCTAGTTTTATTTGTGGTAAAATGGAAACACAGAGGGAACGCTACGTTGTAGTCGGTTCTCATTAAGCAGAGGAAGGTTATAAAAAGATAGTTTTGGTCTGAATTTAGCATTTATCGTAACTGTGTGCATGGTTAGTAGCATTTTATTTTGTTATCTACCATCACTCATTGCTGTGTATTATAAACTAATATGAGATTTGGTTTAAATTGGGTTTTACCAATTAATATTTTGTACATTATGAATGAATTCAATGCAACATTAAAATTAATGACACAACCCCTAAATATTGCAGTTACATTTTATATAAAGCACAGAATGAATCCTACTGATTTTTCAGTTTCCACAACCATTAAGTTAGATATACACTTCTGGAAGAAACAGAGCAAATGTGGTGATGCCTTAACTTTTCATCTAGTTACATCAAAAAGTGATAAACATGGGAAACATTACACAAGCATTGTTATGGTCTTATTAGTAAGCTCACATTACCACTTAGCACAAAGCATCTCCGTGCCCATGAACAGCCTCACAGAGCTGCTGATGTTTTTGCAGACCTGTAGTCTTTTTGCACCATGTTTGTGTAATGAGCAATGGATCAATGTAACGTCAAAGTCCTCTTTTAATTGTTTTATGTGTTATGGAGCATAACAGATTTGAATGGAAAGTCCTTTATTAAGGTGATGTTTAGCAGCGTCGCTGCAGAATGAGGTTTGAATAATGACCTGTGGTCTTTTTCACATTATGTACTTGTTCCAGTTTCTGACCAGATTATCTCCTAATGCAGAACCACCTGCGGCCCAGACGACGCCATGTCCTCTCTTGTGTATTTGCAACTTTCACCACCTACAGCCATCCTTAAGGATGACAGAAACAGCCCCTCAGCCCTGGCCCCCCACCTCTCACTCATTTTTAATCTCCTTTGCCCTTCCTACTCTCTCCCCTTTTCACCTGCCCTCCTCATCCCTCTGCGTAGGTGGGTGCTCTCCTCTTTCCCTCTCCATCCATCTCTCTTCCTCTCTTTTGCTCCAGCTGCCCTGCCATGCATAATTAAGTTTTCAGTGGAAGTGCACCCTCCCTCCCACTTTCTCTGTTGTCTCTTCCTTCGTATCTCTAAGTCACTTTGTCTTCCCTTCGTGCTATTTTCTGAATAAGACACATAAAACTGGCTGGACTTCTCTCTTTTTCCTTTGCTTTCTCTCTCCTCCTTCTTTCCCTTACACCCTGCTCCCCTCTGGCCCCCACTGGGGCCTAGTGCCAGGCCTCTCTTGTTAAGTGATAATGTAAAAATGCTAAATCACACCAACACAGCCACCACTGTCACAGCCCACACCCCCCTGATTCTGTGAAGGGTTTCTAGTTTCACATTGCGCCGTCGTCCTATCCAGTGACGCTCATCAATACGCAATGCAGGAGCTCCGTCAGCCAGTGTATTTGTCTTCCAACGTAAGACAAGGTGATGCTTCGAGTCTGACCAGTGCCATGTTAATGTGCATGTTAATGAGACTGAAGTATCAGACTTCCTTCATTCTTTCAGTTTCACGTTTCAAGTAAAAACATTGGACAGTCCCCGTAAATGTGAACCAATCTCAAGACAATCGGATTTAAAATGTCTACCAAGAATTTTTTTCAAAATAGTGTTGGTCAATGTAACATTTTCTGTACCATATATGTAAAGTAATGATTACAGAATAATTACCAGTAAGGGGTTGTGTCATTAATTTTTGCTTGGCTGCTTAAGCACCCTCCACCAAAACAGGAAAACGCAGCTTCACTGTCACAATGGGACGTGCACACATATTCACCACAGGAACAGCTAGTTTAATGTTAGTAAACTAGCTGTTCCTCTGGCTCTCTGCTCCGTTGTGCCCTGCTATGCTCTGCTCTGCTCTGCTATGGTCCACCAGGCCTCATTGCACATGTGCTACAAAAGCGTGGCTTTGTAGACACAGAGTGTTTGTGCTTGTCTGACCTGCCTGTAGTCCAGAGCTGCCTCTGCTGAAATATATGACACATTATGAAGAGGAGAATCAGACAACAGCAGCCATTGACTGTGGAAACAATAACTGTCCTCAATTCTTAAATGATCAAAAAGTGTAACACTGCTAATATTTGAAAAATACAAAGTGAGTGAAATCTTTCCTGTGTGTTTTTAAATCAGATAAAAAATAATTAAATGTAACTGACTAATCACAGATATGACTTTTTAATGACTTAAAAAATCTCAGCTTTTCAGGAAATGGTGATTGTGTCAGTAAATGAGTGACTGACTATTGAAGTAGCTCTGATCACAGACAGTACTGTGAACATTTGACCAAGATGCAAGTTTCCTTGCCAGTTTTTCATTGTAGTAACGTCATCACAATCACTCTGAATTGTCCGTAGGTCTGAATGTGAGTGTGTGTGGTTGTTTGTCTCTATATGTCGGCCCTGCGATAGACTGGCGACCTGTCCGGGGTGTACCCCGCCTCTCGCCCGAAGACAGCTGGGATAAGCTCCAGCTCCCCCGCGACCCTTACAAGGACAAAGACAAGCAGTTAGGAAAATGGATGGATGGAACTTCATCACAGTAAGACACAGATAGTAGACAGGCATCATGACCTGATGATGTTTGCTATCTGGTTCAGCCCTCATGTTAATGTAACCCTTAGAGGTGATGGCTAAACAGTGTGTTAGTGTATACTGTCTTAGTACTATTACACAGGGTAGTCCATCTGATCCACTAATGCATTTTCAAAGAGCTACTGTACCACTGACCCTCACACCAGCTTTACGGGTTTACAGGATTTAGACTGGTAATGTACCTGAGACATTAGAGTAGAGTATCAGCGATTCATTACACAGGAAGTAATTCCAAATATCTGAATTATCAAAGTATATGGAATTTTTGGCAAAGACATTGTCACAGGCGCTGCAGACAAAAAACTAAAAATAATTCAGTCTCAAATCTTACTTTATGACAGCACACAAACTCTTCTGAACATGAATCATCTGTCTATCCAAAGAAAACCTTTCTTGGAGATCAGGTAAGTGTTTATTCATGATTATAACATGTATCTAGTAGCTGTGAGCGCACAGAGAGGCAGTTCCTGTGTCAGACATTTCCATTGCACTAACTTGAGCCAAGCCTTGAATATAATCCAACGCCATCTGTTGGGTAGATCCTGCGATATGCTAATTAGGTTGTGCCAGTCCTTTCTGTTTACAATTGAGGTCTGACAGTGTCTTTAAAAAGGGGAGATCTCCTGTGTCAGTTTGATTTGAAGATGATTTTAGCTGATTTAAAGATGGTAAATGCCATTACAGATGTGAGAAGTCTGTTAATAAATCATTACTGTTTTACTTTCACACACATAAACTTTGAGGTTTAGAGTCAAAACCCAGGACAAAAATCGGAGAATCTCAAGCTGGTTACCAATATCACTGACTTAATACGGAAATATGTTTTACATTTTGACATAGTATTTACACACAGCATATTCATTTGATCATTTGAAGTTGAGACTAGGTAAAGATCAACAAATCATTAAGTTCTTTAATATCTTCATCAGGATCAAGTAGAAAAAAATATCGTCACTAGTTGCATATATAGTGCTTTACAAGACCTAAATTCACGATGCACTCAATAGTTTTCACTCAAATTCTCCTTACAGTATATGACCAGAAAACCTGTGATTTACATATACATTTATTATTTTATACAAGCAAATTAAAGCCAATGAAAGGTTGCATGAAACACAAACAGATCATAAAAAGAGGTTTAGTAGACACAAAATAGCACCATAGCCAACAAAAGGTGAACAATCTTAAATATGATGCAAAATGTGCTTTACTTTGAATCCAGGGACAAACTGAAGCCTAGCAATTTTACCAAGAGAGCTAAGAGCCCCACAGGCAGAAAACAAGAGAAGAAAGTGGAGACCGAACAATACACAATGTTCTTCTAGCCGTGCGGAGCAGCTTTACCTTACAGTCTTTTAACAGTAGGTTGAAACCTCCTCATGTACTTGTCACTATTCCAGTGTTGACACTCTTAAATGCTTAACTCTAATTAAAGGCAAAAGTTTAAAACTTTGTTTGTTTGCTTTAAAATGCATGTTATTAAAATGTTATTCTTTTTAATTACACGTTTCCCTTATGTGCAGAAATCCTATACAAGGTAGTATTTTATATAACAGAATTTCGATTCTCCTGTATGTTCTGCACAAGTGAATTGATAATAAAAGACAGTTTGTTTTAATTTAATTTGATATGACGGTAACCAACAGGCATTGAAAGGTCATTGAGCATACTCTCTGTGACATAAACTTATATTTAAAACTGATTTAATAAAAACAAAGCTAAAAGTGTCCATATTGAAATGTTTGAAATTATTATAGTTGGTGAGTTTTACACATAGTCCCCCTGTAAAACAACCTTAACTTCCAAACTACAGTCAATTACTGCTCAGATAAAGCAGTAAATGAGTACTGATTGTTAATGTGGACTAACATATGTAAAATGTATGAGACTCATTTTGCCGCATTGTTAGCCACTTTTTAAATGTGGATTGCAACGTTTAGACGGTCTTACATGCAAAACTTAATACACATGCAGACAGCATAACACATTATATATATAAATATATATAGAAGTATATACACTTTTCACCCCTGTTGTTCTCATACACAACTTAAAAAAACCCTGAAATCCTCCTCTTACAGCCACAGCTTTGAAATACAATCCATCACAGTTCATGATGAAGAGGCAACTGTTTTTAAAATACAGTTGGAGGTTTATGGAAATAGACGGAGATGAATACATCTCTCTCTCATCCTTATCTCTTTCTCTCGGACATAGGAATGCACAAACATTATCACTCTTTCTCTCACTCTCTGAGTTACATGAAATCCACCCACAATTATACAGCATCCTGCTCACAACTGCAAGGGAATCTATCAGCAGCCTGGGTTTGGTCTCAGTGGGCAGCGCTTCACTGCTGAGTGTGCAGCCTCTCTTGCCTCGGTGGGGGGAGGCCTCCTCTGTCGAGGTATTATCTGCTTCCATCTAATATTCATCAGCTACTGGGAGATTCATGGCGACAAGTCAATTTGATAGTCTAACTATGCATCGAGGTGGTCAGTGTTGTTCTGTGCAAAGTGCAGGTGCAGTGTGAGTCCACATTAACAAGGTATAAGACATGTGCACAAGAGGCTGTGGTGCGCTACCAGAATAATTAAAGTCTTTTTCAAAGGTTAGTTAAGATGGGTTCAAACTTTTTAAAGATCATCTTCTAAATGTTTTAAAAAGTGGACAATAATCAGTCATTTAAAAGAGGAAATCATTATTACTCAGCTAATGTAAATTACTTTAACTGGACCATTTAAATGTAAATGTAAGATTAGGGCAACATAACTTGTGGAAATGCGTGGGCACCTAAACTCACTATGAAGTTAAAGCTGCAAATAAATTCATACAGTGTGTGGATGATAGTACTAAATTTCACTGTGTGGGATAATAAGGTTACGTCTTCATTCTTAATAAATAGTAAACATTCTCAGACAAATTATATTAAATGATAAAAAAAATCACTGCACACTAGACTGTCAACACACACACACACACACACACACACACACACACACACACACACACACACACACACACACACACACACACAC
>JAUYWH010000009.1:7340251-7373880 GCA_034779795.1 Ctenopoma multispine | reverse complement strand
CACACACACACACACACACACACACACACACACACACACACACACACACACACACACACACACACACACACAAACTAAATCATTCCCCTTCCTCTCTCTTCTTCCCCTTTCCCTCTCTTTCTTTTTGGCATCCATCACTGTCCACGGCAATGGACTGCGAAACAAATTTCTATCACTATACATTACAGGTTAAGAAAGGGAGCTGGGAATGTGTTATATATGCCCGGTTCGATTTTTATGTAGCGTCTACAGCCTCGTCCATCATTGCTCTGCTAGGCACCTTTGTGCACTGGGCCCCTGACGAGATGTTGTCTTGGCACCGCTATCAATCACCTTACGCTTGCCCAAGCCTTGTGCCCGATGTGCAGGAGGGGGTGTGTGTTGTAGCTGTAGGACTCCCTCCCTCCAAACACACATTACCTCCCTAGATCTCGCCTGTGTCTCCATGACAGTGACGCCAACACTCACAGTCATTTGTCATTTGAATGGTGCATTTAGAGCATGTGTTTAGTATCTTAGGCCTTCATCTCTGTGTGACCTCTACAGGTCTTCCTTTCTGTCTCAGTGCTGTAGAGCACCTACTGCTTTTAATAACAGGACACGACTGGGTATTAATTGTGAGAAGGGCCTTTGTGTTGTTTTTTGTTATCAGTGGCTTTCGTCTCCTGTAGATGCCATTTTGTCTCTGTATCTCTCTTATTGTTGATGATCATAAACACAATAAATGAAATCATCATTTAAAAACTGCATTTTGTTTACTCTGGTTATCTTTGTGTAATATTACAATTTGTCTGATGATCTGAATCATATAAGAGCTACGATTAGGTAAAGAATTAAAAGAAAACAGGAGGGGAAACACTTTTTCACAGCACTGTATATGTAAACATTGACTGTGAAGTCCATTAAGGGATCTTCACTCTAAACCATCAGGAGATTACATTATTCAGTGTTTAAGGTGGGAGCAGTTAGATGCAGCACTGTGCTTTGATTTGTGGCTTCATCACCGTACAAAGACTGTGAAGGTTTATTATTTAGTGTTGTTATGCTTTAATGTGTCAATTTAATCTCTCAGCATGTTTATGTATGACACATAAGGTTGAACTGCCATAGGATGCTAAAGCATGTGTCTTCTCATGCCACTGCCAGGCTAATCCCTTTTCTCCCAAAGTCAGGTGGATTATAATTTGAGGAATACTCCTTTGCCCTTCACACTTCACAGTGAAAGTCAGCAACCTATCTGAGAGCAGGGGGGGCAGGGGTTTTGGAGGGTGGACGGGAGTGAAGGTGGAGGAGGGGGTGGGGGTGGGAGATGGGGAGTGGGTTTAATTAGGCCAGATCACTCTTCACTACCGCCTCAGCCACCACCACCATCCCTAGTCTCTATACTATTCCCTTAGATCCCATCCACTTAATGTTCTGTGAAATCATATTCCACTCCCCAGAGAAGGGAGAGAAATCAGAACAATAAAAGGACACATTTTTAAGAGTGGCAGCACCATGGGGAAATAGACTGTTAGTGACACATGGAAGATGTTGTGGACTGATGGATAGCAAGCGCATCTGTCTGGCCTATCACCAACAAACAGCACCAGAACCAAAATACATTAAAGTGCATCAAAAGACGCGTCTGCATTTCAGTCACTAAAACCGTCAACTAAAAGTCGCTAGTGTTAAGAATTCACATTTTCTTTAATAAGGGACGTCCTGACAGCAGTACTGGACATTTCTATTTTAACCATAAGAATATTAACCATATATTTTACCTCAGTTCAATTTAGTTTATTCATTTTGTGCCAAATCACAACAAAAGTTATCTCAAGGCGCTTTGCATTGTAAGGTTTAATACTATATATATACTTATCTAGAAAACCCAACAATCCTGCTTAGCCAAACAGTGGGCCACAGTGGAGAGGAAAAACTGCAGACAAAACACTGGGCAGGTTGGTGGGGCCATTAACTGCACACTGGAAACATACAGCTCTGAGGTCTGGGATACCTGCAGAAAGTTACAGAGAGAGGGAGACAGAGGCACAACTATGGGAGAGAGAACAGACACAAAGTTGATGACATGAAATGGTGGCATATGAGTGGATCCACAGGAAGGGAGCTGGATAGCTGACGTCTCTGCCTCCCAGTCTACATTTGGAAACTCTAAGAGACAAGTAGACCTGCACTCTGAGAGTGAAGTGCTCTACTGGGATAATATTGTGCTATAAGGTCTATAAGATAGAGTTTGATCATTTAGTGCTACATATGTGATGTATTTAAAAATTTTGTGTGCATGCATCTTGAAAATGTGAAAAAAAAGATAATAGGACTATTTGCAGTGAGTATAAATAAAGATAGCTCACTCTGCAGAGTCATATGAGAACACAATACAGCACACAAATACAACATAATACAATTTTTAATGCCACTGTGTCCCTTGAATAACAGCAAATTCAAGGTAAGAAGTTAAATTCTCTTTTGAACAGACCTTGTTACAAATTAAACCTAAGCTCCTTTAATTCCTTAATTAAAACTGTGTCATTGTCTTGTGTTTCCCTTAGCTTAAATTCCACTGTTACTCAAACTTGCACCTGCTGAGCGGCCAAACGGTAAACTTACAGTATAAAGGCTGCATTGTGAATAACACAATAATGTAGCTTTTTTTCTGAAGCAGAGCAAAGGCAAAGAGGCAGTGAAGCAGACAGGCGGACCAGCATGCTGCAGGCGGCAAGTAGCAGAAACAACCAGCAAAATGGAGGTAGTCAAATACAGAGAGCTGTGGCATGCAGACAGACACAAAAGAGAGGAAGACTGTCAGGGAGGAAGTCAGAGAAAAGCTGGACCAGCACATACACGATACACCTGTGATACAAACAATACACACACTGGACAAACATCTGGGCAGACAAAGACAGTTGACACACACATTGAGAATGACAGACAAGAGGACGTGGCGGCAGGCAGGCGGGCAGGGTGGAGGAAAACCAGACATTAATGCAGAGTAGATGGCAATCAGACAGACCAACGGGCAGCAGGGACAGACCTGCTTGCCTCTCCACACCTCGAGGACACTTTGGCAGGAAGGAGAAGCTAATCCCCCACTGTGTTTAGCCAGTTAGGGCCCTTCACAAGCAAAGAAAGTGGTTTTACTCCCCACCAAGGAGAGAGAGAGAGACACACAGACAAAGGGTGAGAGGGGTCCGGCATTTTCCAGCAGCCCGATAGCATCTGGGGTTTTTCATTAGGACACAAGGATTATCATCCAGAACATCTGAATTTTACCCCCATCCACTATGCTCTTTCTATCGCTCCTCTCCAATCATTTCTAATGCACTCTGTCTCCCTCCTGCCGCCCTCTTCTCCTCACGTCTCCCACTCAATCAGACAACCTTTCTTTAAATCTCTCAGACTCTACCACTCTTCGTCTTTTAACTGTATGTCTGTTGTGTTATTCCCTCTCTGCTTCTCTCCTTTACTTCCCTTTTCAGGAGAGAGAAATCGCACCATTAAGTTGATTTTTATGGTCATTTCAGCTACAGTATGTTTTCCAAACCACTGTTGGTCTAAATTCACTGTGGTGAGAACTTGATAAATTCTTACGTCCTAGATGTAAGTCATTCCCAGAGGTGATAGCTAATTATTTTCTTGAAATGCATCAGGGAAACGCTGTCACTTCACCATATGCTGTCAAAACACCTGAAGTGATCGAACATCTTAATTTTAATTTAATTCAAAG
This sequence comes from Ctenopoma multispine, assembly GCA_034779795.1. NCBI lineage: Eukaryota > Metazoa > Chordata > Actinopteri > Anabantiformes > Anabantidae > Ctenopoma > Ctenopoma multispine. The sequence goes on along the minus strand of JAUYWH010000009.1, from coordinate 7,370,156 downwards.
CAATGTTGTTTAAATGTGACATTGTGCATGTGATGCATTGTTGATGACAGCAGATACTTAGAAATCTGAAGGCCTGTTTATTGTTTTAAGGCTAAATGCCATGTGCATACAGCAAGAATAAAGCCATTACATATACCAGACAAACAAAGAGAACATTTGCCTGCAGATGTGGACAATTTTAAATAACTTACAGCCATTAAGAATTGTTGAGCAGCCCACTCTGTTATGTGTGTGTTTGTTGGTTCAAACGTGAACTAGCTTTAAGAGATGGGAGTGTTTGCTCTATAATTTCTCCTCACATGGACCTCTATACATACAGCCTATACAGTACTTCCCCTCTGCTGCAGTTTTGGCTGCTCGTGTTTCCCCTCAGTAATTATACGCCTCTGATTGAGTGCTTGAGTGAATAATGCAGCCAGTTAAAGGAGTCCTCTCTGGTGCCTGCATGCGTTTTTTTTCCTTTCTGTCCTGCGGTATATGCCCGGGTCTCCCTACGCCGTGTGACCTGCGGGTGACGGGGAAACCTGCCACCAATGTGCCCGGAAACCCTCGACACCAACACGACAGCATGAGCTAAAAATAGTCTGCCGGTGATAAATAATGAAACCCCTCCCCATAAGCCAGGCGCCCCTCTACGGTCCTCCTGGCATCAGCCTGTGCAGCTAATTGTGTGACTTCATTTGTGGGGTACAAAGAAGTTTTAAGCGCTCACGCTCTTAATGGTGTGCAAATCAAATGGGCCTTTGTAAACGAAATGCGCACACAGTTCTCCTAATGTTCCTATATCCCTCAGGTACATGAATAATAAACGTAAAACGTAATAAAACTGCGTCTTAGAATGATACGTCAGTGTGGTGATTATTATTATTATAGAGGAACGAGAAAACACCATATTTACATCATGTTTTATATTCATTTTAAAGGAACACACACGTCTACCAATTACATGTTATATAGTCTGATAAATTATTTTACATGTAAAAGATCTAAATATATATATTTATGTATCTTTATTGATATATTACTGAACACACTATCTCATCAGCATCACGTTGCCCCCTCTCACCATAATTCTGCATGATTTTTCTTCCACTTCTTCCACCATTTCATTTAAGGAGCTGTGTAATTTAACATTGGTGTAAAAACCATGCTAAATTTAAACAAAAAAAAAAAAAAAAGCAGTACCGTCCTGCGTGGAGAAAATGACACGGCGCTCCCTTTTCTGTTTCTCCTGGCTGTCTGGTCACGATTCAAAGCCCTCACAGCAGGAAGCTTTGTGTTGATGCTGCTGCAGCTGAAGTCCGCATGGGAACCCCCCATGCAAATCCTTCTTTCTCTCTCCTCCTCTTTTTTTCCCCTGTGCTCCTTCTCCTCCTCTTTCTCTTTTCCTCCTCTCCTCCTCCCTTCTTTCCCATTTCTGTCTCCTCTTCATCCCCCAGCTGCTCCTCTTCCTCCTCCTCCCGCTTCTCTTCTCTTTCTCTCCTCCACCCACGTACGGCTCTCCACGACCAGGAGACTAAAAATAGCATCAGGAATCCCCGCATCAATTCAGAAGGAGGAGGGGGGGGGGACGTCAGGTCATAAACCCACCTTCCAGCGCCTTTCTTGATTTGTCACATCATCAGCGTCTGTTTTTTTTCTGTGTGACACCGAGTCCTACACCGAGACAGATTTTATGTTATCGTCTTGAACTGATAAAAGACCAAATTGTATCGATCTTCTGTAAATCACATTAAACGCCTCTTCTGTAATTAATGTCAGGGCGCATGGATGGGGATGTGATCTCACTGTGAATTCGAGGCAAATTCAACTAAACAAAGATAAAAAAAAGGACTTTAAACAGCAGAAACTGGGTTTTATCATCGCAGATGGAGAAAAGGAAAGAAAAAACACACGAGTAAAGATGAAGCAGCCAATGGCTGTGACCATAGGCTAAGCATGTGCTTGCAAAAAATCTGCGCGTATTCCCCGTTATTCTGTGCTACAAGCGACAGGAGACTGCAATGAGTGGGAGAGCCCCTGTTCTTAGGAGGAGACTATTGATTTTCTTGCTGTCATTTATAATTATCATTGATGTGTCTTCCGCAAGGAGAGAGCCTTGCAACCTCCATCAGATAAAAGGTATGCCCTTTCCTTCTTCCTTTTCTTGCTCGTTGCCTTGCTTTTCAGTTCATCCTGTTTTCAGTATTAGTTGAAAAGAGGAGTGTGAGAAGGTCGCATGATGAAAGTGCAGATGGAGGCTCTGATACAGTGTGTGCAGCTAACAATCTTTACTGCACGACTTTCTTTCTTTTTTAAGGAATGCATTTTCTTATCTGACATAGATGCACCTCGAGAAAGCAGATGGAGCATGTGTGTGCAGTGTAGAATATAAAGGGAGATTCCCCCCATTTAATCAGTCTGATGAGGCAGGGCTGCTCGCACGTACTATACTGTGTTTTTCAGATGGTGTGTGGTGAGCAGGGAAGACGTTCAAGTGTGTATATTTTTTATCGGTTCTTAAAGGATGTTTTGCAGGACATGCTTTTTATAGACTAGTGCCCATCTTTGCCTGCTGGTGGTGAATATGGGGGGTCAGTTGGTCACCTCCTTTGTGTTTGTTGTGGCTCTGATGATGAGACAGGGGCCGAGTCTTTGAACCTTTGCATTAGTGATGAGCTTTCTCCTCTCTTTATCTCTCATCACCATATTTGACAACTGGGTGAAACTGAGCCCTTCTTGTCAAACGCTGGTCCCCTCCACCCACACAGGTATGCACATGTGTTCAATTTGATGCACATGGTTTGAACACACACACACACACACACACACACACACACACACACACACAGAAGCACAGTGTCATATTAACCTTCTTTACATCTACAGTATATGCAGGAGTACACATGCAGGCCAGATTGCATTATAAATGGACTTTGCCCTGTTTTTTTTTTCCTACTCTTTGTCTTCTACACTTCCCCTTATCATCAACTGCTCCATCTACCGTAGTGACATCATTGTGCTCTGTGAACAGAGGTTGATGGTCCAATGCTTCTGCCAAGGCCCAGTTGGAGAAAACAAGGCAGGTGTTTGTTGTTGTGGATCAGGGAGACGTCATGGACACCCAGCAGCAGACAAAACGCACGGACACATTTGTCATTGATGCATTAAAACTGCCACAAGTTGATTAGAGGTAGGAAAGAGTATGACGTATAATGCTTTAAAGCTAGTGAGATAACGTCTAAGATAAGTGGGAGCTATCACATGGAAAAAAAAGCTTTGAAAAAGCTTTAAATTAACTAGAAACCATCTATTTAATTGTTTTATAAGACAAGTTGTGAAGACTACGCACTATACTGTGGTAGTCTTCTTGCTAAATATTTTGTCATTCTTGTGGAAGTAATTGCCACAGACAATACGATTTTCCTCATTCATGTCATGTCATTCATAATCTCATAATTAAAAACCATAGCAAATGTAATATTACAGTAAATGAATATAACTGTGCTGTGATAGCCCTTCCTTGAGTGAGGCAGAGAGGAAACAAATATAACAAGGTCATACAGTTCAGTGTGTGTTTACTGTATGTGTGGTGGAAGGGGGGGTTATATGTGGACCAAGGTGACTAATTGTCTTTCTCTGAGATGGACAAATACACTCACTCCACTGCTCCTTTAAGCTTATGACTGTGTGTCAGGATTAAAATACTGTCAGGGGTTATTCAAGGATGTTTCCTAAGTATCCTCTTATTCCTTCATTCTCATCTCATCTCATCTCATCTCATCTCACCTGGCATGCCTGTGCAGTAAGCGTGCTGCCTGCACGGACCTCTTTATCACTCACCGCACCTTGTGGCTGTAATAGAAAACACTTAATCACCATTGTCCAGCTTGTGCAGGTCTTTCCACTTGGGACTTTGGAATTCTGTACGTGTACCCGCCTCCTGCCGAATGACGGTAAAACTGCTACGTCATTAAAGTAGCTGGAGAAAATTGAACTAATGATCTTAGCAGTGAGATGTAAATTTCACCCCTGGGTGCAGGGCCCTGCCACCATCGCTGCTGTGTCTGGCAGCCTGTATCTCCCAGAAGCTCTGTCTCAAGCCTGCCCTCAGTGTCATCTCACACTGGTTGCACCGAGTGCGTGATGATGCCACAACCCGAGCTGTGTCACGACTCATCTCTTATCTCGCAGCATCGCAGTTTGTTTATAATGTTTAGAGCATATTGCCGTTCGCGCAGGCCAGCTGCATTGATTCAGGAGGTATATATAGTTACACATGCACAAAGTTGACAGACTAATTCAAAATGGCTGCCTTATACTTAGCTGTCATATGTTTCTTTCTTTGTCACTCTCTCTGTTCAGGAAACATTATCTGAATTTACAATGTACAGTAGAAGGCAGCAAACATCAAGCTGTTTCTCACTCAGTCAGTCTCTGAAAGCCATGGTGCCACAGTTAAATACAATTCTTAAACAATTTTAAGATGTAAATACTGTAAGTTAAAGTGTAGTATCACACCTTTGTCAAAGAATTACATGTAGTTTTATGGTTTAAGTTTACAATTCTCCTACTTAGCTTAAGCTAAATAAGTCATGTGAAAATGATTGATCTGAGAAATTTGTCACAGCTGTGCCTTAGAAGGCTTTGAATTCTGTACAACATGTGATGGTGATTATCTGGAAACCCTCAGGTTGGAAAAGGAAACTTTATATGTGAAAATAATATGTGTTAAATGTTTATCTTGTAGATACAGGGACATTCAGTTATTTCAAAAGGACCTGGAAACACTTACTGTACACATTTACAGTGTAATGAGATAAAGCTGAGCTCCAGTAAACGTGGATTGTATCTCACTATTACTGGCACAAACCTATGTAAGGAGACAGACAGACAGTTATTCATGTTCTGTCAAAATGTCCCTGAAAAAGACACAAAGGCCGTGCTGATTCAGTCACACCAGTCGGTTTAGCTGTTTAAAAGTAAAACTTTTCAGATAATATGAGTTTAAATCTGACTGGCACATAACATGTAATACAGTAAGATCTTAAGAACAACAAGATACCACACAGAAGCATAGAGCTACGTATATAAAATCACATCTCTCAGAGTAAACAGTTCTGTTTTAAGATATTAGGCTAATCTCTGTACCTGTGTGTAATTATTTTTGGTTTACTTCACAGAAGAACACATTTTCTGTCTTCCTCCTCTTTTCAATTGACCTCTTTTGATCTAGTCTGTGTTGGCGCACCTGCTCTTTTTAGATATCTCTCATCCTGTCCTGTTTCTTTCTCACACACACACACACACACACACACACACACACACACACACACACACACACACGCACACACACACACACACACACGAGTGTGCACACTATCAGTTTCTCCCTCTCTTCCTCTCATGCGCACGCAAATACTTACACATCTCTCTGCTTCGCCTTAGTTGGTTTTCTCTTTCTCTGTAATTACAGGCTTCTTGCTTCCTATGTTACGTGCCTCAACCTCCTCCATGTTTCCTCCTCTACCATTTTAGTGTCACAAATCTTCCGCTGCTTCTCCTTCTGAGAGCCAACAGGGACAGAGACACACAATATGCTTTTTAACATGGCTGGACAAGCCAAGTTTGATGGCTGCCATGGGACAAATGCTAATTTCTAGTAGCAGTTCTTTCAGGATAAAGCTATTTGAGTGGATTTTTGTGGTGTTATTATGATTGTGGATGTGTGCGCTTAAGAGAGAGATGGAGAGGGAAAGGGCGAAAAAGCAAGACACTGAGAAAATTTGGGCTTTGGTTTCCATGGAGGGTTAGTGAATGAGTGTTTGTGTGTGTCCAAGAGTTGTAAAGTGTAATTCAATTATTCATGTGGAAGCAGTAACATGGCTTCCTAAACTAGCAAATGAAACTCCATCTTGCCAAGAAACTCACACAGGTCAGAGCGACCAATTACTTAATGAAAATGATCAGGTTTCTAATGCAGGCCTGGCCGAAGCGCCGTTCCAAATTCCTGCAGTACGTCATGTAGCTATAAAACAGAGTGTACCACAGTCTTCTTCCAGTGGACAGACAAAGTGTGCCACCGCTGCAGTCTTTAGACCCATCAAAACTCTGAATGGCTGAACCAGTTTGGAGGAAAGGATTATTACTTATTAAGAATGGCTAATGTATGATGTAAAAGTTGTCTACCTCTCCATCTGTATCCCCTCGTGCTTTCTGGCTCAGCTTTAACTTGTCTGTCTTATGTTAGAATTACGTGCTTGAGTTGTTCATACTAAATATATATTTCTGAATCTAATACTAATAGAGGCTTTTAATTTGTATATACAATACTCACATGACGACATGATATTATATTTTATTTGGAACTCTGTTTCTGAAAGAAGATGTAGACATTAAGTCGACTCACTTAGTTAGAAAACCATCACATCACAGCCTGACAGATCTGAGTGAAAAGTTGGCAGACAGACTAAATCAAGGAGCAGGTATCTGTAAAGGACTGTGGGACAGTGGATTTCACATTCTCTATTGTTAGGATATGTACTTTTTCAATGCAACGCAGAACTAAAAATCTGAACATATCATTTAATCCAAGTATTATCAAATGAATATTCCTCAAACATCTCATGGACAGTTCATCCCTTTGGCTACTTGACACCACAACAGAAGCTATTTTAGTGATGTGTGTCCTAACTCCCTCAGCACCACGGACAGCGCCGTCTGCGCCCAGCCCCTCTCCGTCTTCATCCAGCCAGTTTCCTCACTGCTGTGACAGCAAAGCCTTTCCCATGTTACACTGAGAGCATGCAACAGCAGCGAGCAGCGGCGCGCACTCTCCAGCCTGTGAGCCGACTGGCTCCGCATGGAGCACTCATTCTAAATATCTCTGCCTGGTAATACAAAACCAAGCATATTCTGCTAAATTATTAAATAGCAGGCTGCAAGGCTTGGGCTGTGTGGCATGAAGTAATCGTTACAGCTAGTCAAGTCTATTTTATGAATTTCTGTGACCAACAAGTGGCTATGGCTGGCTAAGTAGACATAAAGGAAAACACTTTCTGGACACAAAACTGACAGAGCCGATCACAAACTATATTTACTCTTAGGATATATGCGGGCAAAGCGTACTGTCTGACAGGCCTATGGATCTGTTTGGGTGACGTAGCAGTAAAAGTGATTTCTGATTATGTAGGATGGTTATGGCAACATTGAGAAAGTCGATCTACTGGGTCCACAGTGGATTAAGCTGATCGACCAAGTGAGCGGGATTTAAACACCTTTCTGCATCTCGATCGTCCTATTCTTGTAATATCACCCTTAAGGAGTGATCGATCCGCTGCAACCTGTGCGCATAGCAGGCAATGGACGGGTTTTCAGTCGAAGGCGGTGTTTTGGCTGTACAGTGACGTTTTAAGGCAGGTCTTGGTCAAACCTACCAATGATAGTAGTCGGTCCTATTCTGCTGGGACTGATCGCAATGAAAGGGTGTCGGAGCTCTGTACGGCAAAGGAGCAACCACAGCGAGACGAGGCGATCAAGGGGATGCGGCATCGGTACGCGGGAGCTGTCCATCAGCACCAAATCCCCGACGAAAAGCAAGGAAGCAGCAAGCAAAGCCGAGACCCAGTCGCCCCTGTTTTCAGCCTGCCGCCCCCTCCCTCCTCTCACCACCGAGACCGCACTTCGACCACCGCCGCTCACCGCCAGAGCCTCCAGGAGCTCCCCTGTCTGAGCCAGCCCTCTCGGAGACCTGTACACAGCGGCGACACTCTACCTCTGGCAAACTACGACACCGCCCAGCGACCGTCACACCGAGGCTGCGAACCCAACACCGGGCAGCCGGCGCACCTGCAGCAGGATCCCTGGGCCCCGTCCGGCTCTCAGCAGCCGCCGCCGCAGTCGGAGAAGCAGCCTGTTTTTCCGAGCTGCCACTGCAGTTTTTCCGAGCAGGAGGCGAGACATTCTCAAAATCAGCACCATCCTGTCGATTGTCTCCCACCGCAGCCCTCCCCACTATTTCCGCTGCCTATACCACCTCCACCAACGTCGTCCTCCTCCTCTCTGCTGTGTTCCCGGGAATCTAAAAGGGGGGATCGTCTCCAAAGGAGTGCCAATAATTACCAACAGGCAAGCATCGTGGAACGCTGCAGGGGAGGAGGAGGAGCAGGAGGGCAACGAGACCACAGGCAGTTATTGCAGCAACAGCAGCAACAGCAACAGCACAGTCATTTAAGACTCCAACAGAGGGACCCCTCCCCTGAAGGAATCCGTGCAAACTCACAGAAAGGGCGCTCTTTAAATGTATGTGAGTCAAGCGAGGCTAACAGGAGAGCATTCGAGTGTCAGACTCAGGACCTGCAGCAACAGCAGCAGCAGCAGCAGCAGCAACAGATCCCACAATTGCGAGCGCAGCAACAGCTACTGGTGGGGAGCAGCTTGCCTATCAACTACTGCGCCAGCGCCTCAGGAGAGCTATGTAGGACTCACCAGGCTCCACTTCTGCAACAGCAAGACCAGCAGCAGCAGCAGCAGCAGCAGCAGCGGCAGCAGCAGCAGCAGCAGCAGCAGCATCAACAGCAGCAGCAGCAGCAGCAGCAGCAGCAGCAAGGCGCACTGGGGCTCCGTCCCCAGCGTCCGCAGCACTGTGAACAAGACCGCAATAAGTCTGGCAGGATCACCGTGCAAGGCGATCAGGCACCACACAGCCGCGACTCCCGCGTAACACCCCCGGTAACACAACAGGCATCCGCGGGGAACTCGTCTGCGACTGGCAGCAACAGCAGCAAAGACAGCCCCAACTACGGCTCAAGCTATCACCTGTGGCCAGAGAGCCCGCATAAAGGAGACGAGAGGATACGCATCGACCTCCATAAGGTAGATTTTTCACATTTTCTCACGCAGTTTCGCAGCAAATTAGTGTCTAACTACAAAAACAAACTGCCCTTAACGTTTTCACTCAGTGACCACGCCTGTCATATGATTTTAATAAAGCACATTCACCTATGTGTGTGGTTTGCGCGCGCCCCTCTATGTATGTAAACGAGGATATTTTAAATCGTCGTTCACTGTTAGGTCGGATTTCCAAAATACCCAGATGTAACTACCGTGAGTGTAACCCAGTGCGTGACATTTCATATCTAACCTGCTAGGTTACTGGTTTTCGTTTGGTCACACAAGCACGCGCATACATGCGCAAAAGCGCTATTGCGAAAACACACAAACACACACACACACACACACACACACACACATGCGTGCGTGTGCGCGGTACACACACCTGTTCCATGTTGCAGTGTTGTTTTGGGTAACCCACCGAAAATATTGAAATGACGCTCGCTGGCAGGTGAATTAGAAACAAAGCGTCTGTTGTTTCCACAGAACAGAGGGATATCTGAGCGGGGGAATTTTAATATTTTGGCTTCTAGACACCGTTTGTGACACAGTGGCTGGCGTTATAACATTGGGCCTGTACCTGTCAGTGTGAGCAGCTGCTGCTCAACATACTTCCAAACTCAGTTTATACAGTATGTGTTTCTTGGACAGCTGGCTTGTTGTTAAATGGACAATACTTTTCATTAATTCTAGTCGATCTTCATGATATGTGCAAAGAAAATACATTTTATGGAAAGAAAAAAAAAGCCAAGAAAGATCTGTAAAATAAATTAAACTAACTCTCCAGAAAATAAAATAATGGATTAAATGAAAGTGTGGAAACAAGTGGGAAAGTGTGTGTGTCAGCATGTATGTATGTGTTAAAAAAACAGAGGGAGAAGAAACAAAAATGTGTTTCGGGGCATGTAAAAACAGTTTCAGATCTTTGAAATCCATTGTGATTTAAAGGAAGATTTAGCTTAACTGTCAGTATGGATGCTACTATCCACAAATCCTTAATGTATATTATGGAAAAGTTAAAGCAGAAAAAGATCCAACTATAAGATTTTAAAATATGCTGTTGTTAGATCTTTGCCACAAGTCATGTCCTCTAATAATCTAGTTGTCCAATCATGACTAATTATTGGTGAAATCAGCAGATATAGGGCCATTGGTTCACATGTTCATTTTTTTAAAAATTAATAATAAGTTCATTCTTCCCACTGTTTTTGTTTTTCTCTCCCAGCATTTACTCGAGGGGAAGGTTTTATATCGCAGGATAGGGGAGAGAACAGAACAGGAGGCACTGATGAGGGTGCAGCATCAAAGTAAGAGCACCAGACTCCTTTTTAAAATGCTGAAACTGTTTCCAGGGGCTGAGCTGGCACCAGTAGCAAAAGGTGGTACATCGAACCACCTTGACATGACTGTTCTGAACTTGGCTCAGTTTTGGAGCATCAGCAGAACAGAGAAATTACCAAATGACTTAAGTGAAAGTAAAGTTAGTTTTTTCCTAAAGTTGCCACCTTTCTGTTTCAATTAACACTTACAAGGTTTGGCTGACAGTGAAGTATCACAGGTAGAGATACAGGTATCATGTCAGTAATGTCAGATACAGTCCACCAGCTACCACAATAAATTTGATGCACAACACCGTCAATATGTCATGATGGGCTAAGAATTTAACAATGTTGTTAATGAGTGTGAACGAATGTTACTTTTGAACTGATCATTGTCTAAAATCTAAAATCTCTAAGTTGACAAAGCGAGAGCTCATCATTGTTCAAAGCACCTTGGATTTTACCCAGCCGTATCACGTCTTTTAAATGCCTTCTGATTGTGACACTAATTGTAACCTAATCTGATGACTCTGACTCTCTGGCTCTGATGGTCTGACATATGCAGCGTGATAATAACAGTATTCTCAGATATTAGCAACAATTTATTAGCTTTATTTGTTGCACAGCTGTTAGATAATTCCCATTTGGAAATCCTAAAGACAAAATCTGGAAAAAAAAGTATCAAACATTTTCCACTTGCTCAGATTGAACCTTGCCAAGTATTTTAATATGGCTAGATGTGCTTATCTATTCATGGATATTTGTGGGATTGTGGTTACTTATTGACTCACCCTTAATGAGACAGCCCCTAACTCTGCTCCCATTTAAAATCCCTTAAACAAAACACTTGTGACAGAACAAGCCTGATAAAGTGTATACAATTACAGCATCCCACAGCACACCCTGAAACTCAATAGCTAGCCCACTGAGCTGATGGCAGGTAGTACGATAGTGTGTCCAGCCTCAGTAACATTGTGCTTTGAAAGGTGCATTGCTGCTTCTATTGTGATAGGTTGTGTAAGTACTCTAATGCTTGCCACTTACTGCTATGGTGATATCCCCTGCAGAGACACTGTAGTACACAAACACTGGTTTCACCTGTTTAACAAGGCTGATTTTTAAGGATACACAGATACCACGTTCAGCAGGAAAAAACTGTGATTAATCATATTACAGTTTGTCAGATACGCAAAAGCAAAAAAAACAATTCCAGTAATTGAGATTGCAATATTTAATTCACATTTAAACCTGAACATAATTAAAAAAATACATTTATGTGATTCCTGTCTCTTGCTGGGGTGGTTTGTCGAAGTACAAGCAAGTTGATTTCTTCCTGGTGCATCCGGGGTGACAAAACGTACCATCATTTTAGAGCTGCAACTCAGCTCAACAATTAATGATTACTGATTTGATGAATCAACTTCTCACGTATCCTATACAATATTAGAAAATAGTCAATAAAGTCTTCAAAGCTGATGCCTTCAGATAGCTCGTTTTGTCTGACTAACAACCACAAATCCCCAAATAATTGATTTACTACCACATAAAATAAAAAAAGACAATAAGCACTTAATCTTACAGCATTATGTCTGATGAAAAGTGACAAATGAATATGATAATTGTTTGCTTTATATATTCACTATTTAATATATAATATACAGTATGTCTACCATTTCATAGTTCAAGAAGAAAAAGCACATGTAGAGACAAGAAAGAAGAAGAAATGTAAATATTCATAGCTGGTTCATCACCTGTCACATCACCCATGTATGCTGCTCTTCTGTAGCTGTGTGTGTGTGCGTGTGTGTCAGACGAGCGCCTGCCCACCTTTCTGGAGAACATAAGGTTGTATGTGTCATTGCAGAATGGATGGCTAGAAAGAGGAGGAAAGCTATTACAGTAAAGCCTTTTGTGCAGCGTCTGCCAAGCTGCAGTCCTCCATGTGTATAATCACCCTATATGATCTAGAAAAGGTCAACACAGTATATATCAAAGTGGCACTTGCAACCAACTTAGTGTCTCTTTGACGCTTGTCTGGAGAATTTAGTGTGGTTGTGTTCAGCCCCGTTTGCGTGTGTAAAAGCTTCGTAAAGCAGAAAGTGAATGGTTTTGTTCCGGGGAGACACAAGCAGCAGCATAAGTGCTAAGCATTTCCTATAAGCCAAACAACATATTTCTTTTTCCTTTTTGTAAGTTGTTTCGAGTACCTACAGTTCTGCTGCTTTCATTCATTTAAAGCTTTTTGTTTTTCACTTTGTTCCTTTCTGCCTTTTCTTATAAGTGAGATCATTTATTTAAAGTGAGTCCTACCAGAGCACTTATATGCTTTATTTGCTTTCCTCTCGTCTAAATTAAGCAAAATACTCATTTTTTTAACACAGTTCATCTTATCAGTTGTGTGTTTGTGTTGGATTTGTGTTAATGCTGAGGTAACATTGAGTGCCGGTGCTCAGAACAATTGATGTCGACAGATCTGCTTACAGCATTATGATTTACTTGTGGGCTTATGCCAGGAGAAACATTATGTTGATTTAAACTTTCTCTATCGGTCATCTCTCAGCTGTTGTTACCGAGGCTCTGTTTATTTTTCTCTCATTAAGCATCCATGTTTCCACTGCCTTCTACATTATAGTCTGTGAGGGCAGCCAACACCTTGAAAGTAAACACACCCTGCTGAACAATTAAATGTCAGACAAGGGGCAGATCCTAATTCACGTCCTCTGTGTGACGAAGGAGTGGCACTGCTGTAGATCTCTGATAACACTCACAATTGTATGAAGAGAGGTTTGAGCTGTGGGAGCCTCTTAGTTTTGGCTGCAACTGGCAACACACAGGCAGTAAGTATTAACATAAAACTCTTTCAATAATTGATTGCTGTTTCCCCCATTTTTCGTCCACTGTTCAAGTGCTGTGCTGCGCTTCTGCTCTGATATATATTTGTGTTACCATGTGAGTTGCTATGGAGAGATCAGCCTGGTATTGTGTAGCAGTCTCTCTCAGGGGTATTGAGTTTGGTCAAGGAATCATGTACAGAACAAGATTATTTTTTATATTTACGATTCATTTCACACTCACTTTTAAGACACATGCAGTATGGGCTTGCACACAGGTCCATATCATACACACACACGCACACACACTGTAGGACAGCCCACACAAACACTGATATTAATGTAAGTGGTGTTCAAATAGTGCTCCACTTGATATAGTCCATTCGCTTTGCGTTTCATTTGAGTGAGCCTGCACAAGGAGAGGTGTATTGAATTACTTGCAGTCCAGTTGAATACAAAGAGTGGAAAGAATGTGTGATTGGGGTTTCCTCAGTCACCGTGAGCCTCGCTGCTTACTTACTCCACAGCTAGAGTCACAGCATGGCAGATGTTTTTGGTCCGCTGGCAGTCAGTGCAAATTGTAACTTGACTGCACGACCCCACGTGATGCTTTGCTTTTCTAATGCGTGTCGTAGCTTACAATTTCTTTATTTTTTATACAGCACACCAAGTTCCCCTCCCCATGGCTCTTTGCTTAATAAATGACCGTTGTTCTTTTATATAGCAATTCCTGTGAGATGGTAGCCAAGCATTGCCAGGCATATAATGTATCACTGCAATGCATATGCTTTATGGCTAATTAGGTTATTGATCTGAGGCTGTTCCTGCGTTAGGGCATGAGCACAACACAAAAGAGTATATGAGTATGAGTAATGCAGTTGTAAGCAGATATTTGTCTTTCATTACAGTGCTGGAGAGATTCAGATGTGCAGTGATGGCTTCCTGGAGCATGTGTGTGAATGTGCAGATGTTTGTGTGTGTTTCTACATATGTTGTAATATTGTCAACGCGTGAGCTCATTGAGTCATTTCAATATTGCCTGTTGGCTGTTTTCAAATGTTTGTTAAACACGATGTTTGGTAGGAGTGCAGGGGCACTAGTGAGACGTGAGAGATGTGTGATTTCATCAGATTTTACTCACACAATCGACTAACGCTTCACTTGCAGCCTGCCCTTGAAAATCCTACCATTGTGAAATACTATATAGAGAGCGTTTGTTTTCTGCAGCAGACTGTGTGTTATTGCTGTGCATGAGAATACATGCGTGTATATTCACGATGAGCTCCCTGTGCTACCGGTGCGCTTACACTGGATAAATTTTTTTCCTTCCTCTCATCAGGTCTTTATGCCCCCAGGTCAGAGTTCGACTGCTGATCCCTTGAGCTGCCATACTTGTTAATTTACAACATATGATAAACAACTATTCCAATGTAAAACTAAGTCACAGCTTCCTCTGGACACTGATTAATATTCAGTCAAGAACAAAAAGCCTTAGCTGATCTGCGTCTTGTAAGATCTCCCCTGCCTTTAGCAGTTTATACTGTGAGAACTATTTGCTACTTTCATACAAACAAAACCTTTCTCTGGGAATGTGTGTCCTGTATTTTTCTATAACATATGAAAATGACTAGTTTATCCAGTACACAAGTTTTTACAATGAAACAGAAGACAAAGTGAATGAAGCATGCGTTCCTTTACCGTCATCCATTTTTTGTTTTTTCCTCCACTCACCTCCAGTCACCTTGCTGGAGAATATAAAACAACTTTCATCCACATAACACTGCAACAGTTGGAGGTTTTAGCTGAGGTTGACTGCAGGCAATGTAGTGTAAGCTGCAGAAAAAATATGTGTTCCATGGGGATTGTTGTATCTGTAATGTGTATCTGTATCTAATACTGTATGTTCTCCTGCATGTGTTTTGTGTATTTGCCTCATATCTTCATGTGTGAAGGAAAGAGAGTGAGTGAGTGAATGAGTGGGAGGATAGCTTCAGTTTATCATTATCATGTGGATGCCACAGTCTTGTCTTCGGATGGTAAGGGTCACATTCACTCCACTGCAGTTACAAGTCCCGTTACAAGACCTACTTATTCTTCTTCAGGAATCCTCAACTATATCACAGCGCTGTGGTTCTCTCCAGGAACAGTTTTCTGCTGTTTGAGTCATCTGACATTGCTGACATGCTTTGTTCTGCAGTCGATTGCTGCAGTTGTGTTTACAAAGAGGGTGAACATACCGATTGTGTTAATGGGTGTACACGTGTTTCCAGTACTGTTTGACATACTACTACTCATACAAATACTGTATGAATGCTGCTTCCTGGTTAATGAATGTTCACAGGATGACTACATGATGACATGAGTAACTGTTTTCCTTGATCCCTCACTCTACCTGTGTTTTTTTCCTGGTTTATGTTAGTGGTTTCTATGGTTGGCTCTCTGCGTACTCTATATACAGCAACTCCAGCTTCCATTAATGGCCTCCCTCCGATTGTTAACCCCTTAATGGGCCAGTGGTCTACATGCTTTCCCTTTTGTCGCTGCTATTTTCTTTTTCACCCCTTCACAAACAAAGCTGTCTCCCATGTCCCTTTTTTTACCTTTGAGAGTCCACTCATTTCATCCACTCCCCAGTCACCTCTTTTTCTCTGTCTGACTGAAAAAAATATTTTTTAAATAGATTCAATTTACACTAAAGGGCCCAGGGGGCATTCGAAAATTGCAGCACTTAATTTCATAACCAGAAAAAAAAAACAGAGGGAAACTGTAGCTTAAGGCTGCTAGCACAATTCCCAGAACTGTTATCATGCAAGATGTAAAACACTAACATGAAAAACAGCTACAGAACTGTAGTATAGTGTGGTGTGGGGTCTGGTCATAGTTTACAAGATTACATGCAGTTTGGTAAAGTACAGTAGCTATATGTGTGTGAGTGTGTTGCATTTTCTCAGGACGTGTCTGTAGGTGAATATAAATGTACTGCTTCTCGTACTGGCCTCTGTTTCACTTGACCAGAGGAAAAGGGGGTTCAGAGCCAGATAAGGATATTCAATTAGCTTGAGTCTATAGAAAACCGTAGCACTAGCCAGAACATGCTGGAGCCGAGTGACATATGGTAAGGGCTCTCTCTTAGAGTGCAGGAGCTGTGAAACCTGAGAAATCTACTCATTTAATCTTGTCACTGTTTCAGTAATTGTCCCATTGCAATGTCAAACATGCAGTGCCTGCTTCAATATATATCATTTACCCCCCTTTTCAACAGCTACACCTTAGCTTAGAAACAAAAATGCAAGGTAACTAGGGTACAGGGAATAAAACGAGAGGCTTTTAAGATTAACTCAGTCTTCCTTAATTTTTTGTGCTTTTGGTTGATTTTCTACAGAAAAATCCATACAAGCACAAAGAAAAATCTGTTTATTAGTATTTAAAATAGACACGTTCTCTTCCTCTCCCTCTGTTGTCCTCTAGCTTGTGTTCTCCCCTCACTATAAATCTCCAGCGAGATGTTTTCCAGTCAATCTTTACTGAGTTTGTTTCGCTGTCGATCTGTCCTGTGCTATGAGGTTGTCCTGGCTTCTCTCAGATATTGATGTTTTGCCCCAGGAAAAGGAAGGAACTGTCTCAGCCCGAATCAACTGAGGGCTCATTTTTATTTTTTGTAGTTGGAAAAAAAGATAGTGTAGTAATGTATGTGGGGCACTTAAGGGTAATAATCTCCATTGGGAATACATGGCCACTGCGGTCTTGTTGGGTGGTCAAATAGCCGTAAAGGGACCAGTAACCCAATGAAGATGGTTTAGTCTTCTGGGTCCACATAGATTTATGCTATATTGTGGTTTGATCCATTTGGGTTTGTGAATGTTTGTGTTTGTGTGCCTAAAGACCAAAAGATTAATGGTCATTTTCATTAGTGGAAAAACCAGCAGTCATATTAAAGGGTTGTGGAGTGCAAATGTGTGCATACAAGTTTGTGTTAACCACTCTGTGTTAACCAAATTAAAACACTCTTAACATAAGCACTTGGTATGATTTACAAATACACTGCTCAAAAAGATAAAAGAAGACTTTGACAACACGAGATCAATGGGAAAATGAATCATGTTGGATATATATACTGATATGACTGGGAATGGAACGATGCCACATCATTTGATCGAAATACAAATTATTAACCTAGAGAATTCAAAGATACCCCAAAAATCAAAGTGAAAAAATGGCTAGTTCATTTTGCCGAAATTTTATTTGAGCAACAGATAAATATACTTAGTAGTTTGTATGGCCCCCATGTGCTTGTATGCATGTATGACAACGTTGGGGCATGCTCTTTATGAGACGATGTATAGTGTCCTGGTGGAACTCCTCCCAGATCTTAACCAGGGCATCGCTGAGCTCCTGGACAGTCTGGGATGCAACCTGGGGCATCGGAAAAACCATGTGTCCAACCAAGGTCGCAGAGGTGTTCTACTGGATTTAGGTCAGTCAAGTGTGGAGGCCAGTCGGTGGTACCAATTCCTTCATCCTCCAGGAACTGCCTGCATACTCTTGCCACATGAGGCCGGGCATTATAATGCACCAGGAGGAATTCAGGACCCACTGCACCAGCATAGGGTCTGAGGATGGGTCCAAGGATTTCATCCCGATACCTAATGGCAGTCAGGGTGCCATCATCTATCCTGTACAGGTCTGTGTGTTCCTCCATGGATATGCCTCCCCAGACCAACACTGACCCGCCACCAAACTGTGCTCAGGGTGAACCAGCTCTCATCTGTGAAAAGCACAGGGCGCCTGTGCTGGACCTGCCAATTCTGGTGTTCTCTGGCAAATATAAACCAAGCTCCCTCTTCTGGGCAGTAAGCACAGAACACAGTGATTCACACCAGTGGCCCACTGGAGGTCACTTTGTAAGGCTCTGGCAGTGCTCATCCTGTTCCTCCTTGTCCAAAGGACCAGATACTGGTCCTGCTGATGGGTTAAGGACCTTCAACAGCCATGTCCAGCTCTCCTAGACTAACTGCCTGTCTCCTGGAATCTCCTCCTTGCTCTTGAGACTGTGGTGGAGGACAGCGAACCTTCCTGTCTACCTTCCTGGAGGAGTTGTACTACCTTGGCAGCCTCTGTAGAGTATTACCTCATGCTACCAGTAGTGAAAACTGCAGCCAAATGCAAAACAAGTGAAAAACAGTCAGAAAAGATGAGGAGGGAAAAATGTCAGTGGCCTCCACCTGTTAAACTATTCCTGTTTTGGGGGTCGTCCCATTGTTGCCCCTGTAGTTCACCTATCCAAAGGAGCTGAAGCTGATTAACAACCCCCTCTGCTACTTAACTGACCAAATCAATATCCTAAAAGTTTAATTGACTTAATGCTATACTCTGATTAAAAAGTGTTCCTTTAATTTTAAATTTTTTAAATTGTTAGTACTCTTAAAACCTTAATTACACTGAACATAATATATTTCCAAAGGAAACATTACCTAGCAGTAAAAATCTGGCATCATTTAGGTAATCATAATGGGATTTTATGGAGTCAACTGGGCAACACTGTTAACAAAAATAAAGAGGATGTTGATTAGCTGACTAGTTCAATGTTGAAATGTTCTTTAAGTCCGATTTCAAGTCAAATCTCAAGCAGAATTAGTCATCAACATTAACTGGGCCTGTTTACATGACCACAAAAAAGTATTGGGGAGAAATCCAGGTGTCTTTATTCGATTTCTCATAATCAGACAACCTCTGTTATCTGACAAAGCCTATCAGATAATGCCGTTTACATGATCACATAATAATCAGAAAATTATCAGATTTTTAGTGTGCATGTAAACGGGACCACTGAGAATAGTGTAATATCAGTGTAATCAGATGTGTAATATTCAACTGTAAGCACAGCAAGTCAAACATTTAAGGAATTTGAAAGTAACTTTTTGTTTGAAAATTAAACCAAAACTAAATTAAAGTAGAAATACTGCCTTGTGGTTGTCAACCAGTCAGATTACAGTTTAAATACATGTCTGTTCAGTTTGATTTTCTAATCAGTTCATCATCAAGATCAGTTTGAAGAAATTCCTTGAAGTTTACATGCGATAGGATTCACAGGAATGAGATGGATGTAAAGTTACAGTAACCTTGACCTTTGAACATTGACCACCACAATCTAATCAGCTCATCCTTGAGCCCATGTGGATGTTTGTGCAGATTTTATAGAAATGCCCTCAAGGAATTTCTGAGGTATCGTGTTAATGTCATCGATGAACTGACAAGCCGACAACATAATGCCTCTGGCCACAACTGAGTTAGCACTGAGCTTTTTTGTTTTTAGTGTATACTTGTTTACATTTTGACACATTAGCACCTTTGGGTATTATAAGTTCCTGTTTGCAGTGCACACATGGATGTACTGACAACTCTAATACTGAAGAAAACATAAAACACATTGAGTCTCTGGCACATTCTGGAGTTAAAAGCAGTTTCATTTTTTTCTATTCCTAAGCACATTTATAAATTGATATTTGTAATAGACACAGGAAATCATAATAGCCTTTGAAGGGATAAGTCATGCTCTATCTAAAACTATGTCATGTCATGTGTTCAAGTTTGAATCAGTTATGGCACCAATTAATTAACCAATTAAGTCTTCACATCTTTATAACTCCCCTTCAACAATCCTCTGAAAAGTCAAGAGAGTTTGAAAAACTCTGCTATATAATATTATTATTGTACTGAAATATTTTGTATTTTGTATTTTCTACTGTTGTGAGTATGAGAGTTTTCTGGCGGTATTTAGGGGTCAATGATACACATCACCAATATCAAGATTCAATTAGTTAATAGTTTTTCCAGGATCAGCCCATCCTGTATGGCCCTGATCTACAAATGAAGTTTCTAACAACCCCCTTCTTTAATTTGCTGGAAATTAAAATGGTTCCTAATGAGGGAGTGGGCGTCCCACAGGAAAAGTAACCCCCCTTCAGTCCTAACCCCAATCTCCCCAGGATCCAGTTTATAAGACACACACTTATGCAAGTGAACATGAAGTAACCTTGATGAGTCCTAATTATAATGGCATTATGTCTCTGTTGAACACAGGACATTATTAGTCCTAACAATAAAATATCCCCTCGGGCATGTACCTATGTTCCTTTTCTCCATGGAGGTTCTTTTGTTTTTGGCTACTTTTTTTACTCTTTAATCTCTAAATGAATATTAAAAGAAAGTGGGACCATGAGGGAGCCTGAGCATCCTGTGTAGTGAATGTTCAGACATAGCTGTTGTAGTAGCTGTTGGAAGTAGCCACAACCCCTGTTCTGTCATGGCTATTTAGCTGTTGTGAAAGGAGACTTTTGACAAAAGAAGTAATTAGAATTACAATGTGCAAAAAAGATGACATTTTTGCACATTGTAATTCTAATTGCCATTCTATGTTTTATTAATGTATAATTGTACCACATGGAAAAAAAGTAATTATGACCTGATAATATGTCATTTGGTTCATAGCATGACCATATTTAATCTTTAAGTGATGCCAACATTAAACCATGAAAGAATTTCACCCTTTTCTGTTGTGATTTGATGCTATTGTCCCATATTGTAAGTCTAGTTCTGCACCTCCCTCAGTAAAGGTTATAACATCCCTGAGGCGACTGCTGTGCTGGTCAAGACTTTTTTATGTTTACAAACTATATTGTGTAGATTTTATGTTCGCCTTCTATTCTCTTGCTGAGTTGCTGAGTTTGGTGTCACACTGGGACTTCCACAGAGGATATAGACACCACATAGCAGACACCTACCACTTGCAGCTAATTGCCCTAACTAAATGACAGTAACAAGGTAAGACAGTGATCTTTCCATTACCTTAAACAAGTGATTTGAGTTACCTAAACTTAACAATAAAAATGTAAATAATTGATTAGTTGCCAGGAGCAGATATTGTAGGGAGAATGAATAAAACTAATTGACATGAACATTTTGAGAAACACTGAACATAAACATTTTCTACTTGTCATTACATTGACAAAATACCTACATAAATTATGAGCAATAACTGAAAACACACACTCAGATGACAGTTAATGAGGTGAACCTAGGTCAATCAGCAGTCTTACAATGAATCCTCCCTTCACAAAGGTGAAGGTTTACAAAATGATCATACAGTTGGATCATCGCCTCTGTAAAAGCTTTAAACAATCACCTTCATGAAGGCCAAACAGGCCACTATTCTTATAATCACATGAGGGATGTGCCAGTGTTGGGTCATGGGCAACACACATAACACAAATCCAATTCAGCATCACAACGCCATAGTGACACACAGACAATATTTAGTCTCA
This sequence comes from Ctenopoma multispine, assembly GCA_034779795.1. Taxonomy (NCBI): domain Eukaryota; kingdom Metazoa; phylum Chordata; class Actinopteri; order Anabantiformes; family Anabantidae; genus Ctenopoma; species Ctenopoma multispine. Next base: position 7,348,814 of record JAUYWH010000009.1, on the reverse strand, counting down.
TGTCACAATATCAATGTTAAGTTAATATACTGGGGCTTTTATGAAGTGACCTGCTGATGATACTGTAGCTGCACAGCCTCTGTTAAGAGCTAAAATAAGCCAAATCTGGTCTGCCAACTGTATGAGACGTGTGCTTCACTGCCCTGTTAAGTCGTGACTTTGTTCTCCTGCAGCTTTACATGTTACACACTGAATATGTACAATACGCACAGACAGACATGAGTACATGTGGGGTATTGGGCTGGAATAAATGAATAAAGGTATGAAGGGAAAAACAAGACCCATGCACGCATGTGTTTTTCTTGTGTTTCAACACACATATTCCTGTCATGTCCCAACACGGTAAGCACCATGCCATCATCCACACACTTGTGTTGATGTGAAGTCAGTGCGAGAATAGAACATATAGAACAATGGCTGCCTCTTCAGTGCTGGTACTGCTGTGTCAAGTGTGAAACACTTGGTTTAAACGTATCCCGCAGAAACAGCCATTATTTAACAGCAGACATCCCCACAGAGATACACTGTAAGGACATTAAGTATAGGGCCATAAGACCGGGCCCACAGAGACTCACCCTTTCTACTACTGTGAAGAAACTGTATTTTTACTTAAGCGTTTAAAATGGCATTTTTTTTATTTACAGAATGTTTTTGTTCCAGGGAGATTATATAAATGCCTATGCTATTCATTTTTGATCATTTAATGCTCTGACAAGACTCAGCATTAAATATATATTGTTTACTTCCACCGCTGCACCACACAGAGAGTTCTCATGGAGGATTTTGCTTTATAAATGTAGGACTGCAGCCTCTGGTTTTCCTCTGTCCTTACCAGTGCTGAGTAATAATCCACATGCTGGTCAGGGATGGACGGAGGAGCCCTGATGCCTGCTGGCCTGTCAGAGAAATGTGACAGCGTCTAGTGTGCAGGGACAAACTAGAGAGTGTAGCCTACAGCTCTCAATCACTCCAGGGGCTGGCAGAGACACCCACAGGGAGCTGTCTTCACTTTCTTTCATTTATCTCTTTCTCTTTCAGCTGCTCTATCTTTCATCTTCCCTGAATTTCTAGATCTCTTCCTTATTTTGTTGCTTTTCCCTTTCCTTCTTTCTCTTTTGTGATCCTCCTTTTGTGTCATCCTTGTCAGCATCTGTCCCCTCTTCGCACATTTTACGCATACACGTGGAACTTGTCAAACAATTCCTCCTCATGCTTGTTTTGCTGCTGCGTCAGTATCCGACCTAATCCAATGGATGGCTCAGCGTGTTCAACTATAGCACACAGAGACTAATTAAACAGACTGGCACCCACATGCTCAAATACAGAAATACACACAAAACTGAACACGTTTGATTTCATAATGCACAGTTCCTTCATAGCTGCAGCACAGTAGCCCTGTAGTTGGCTGGAGAGAAAGAGACAAATAAAGACAGAGGAGGAGCGGGGCAGAGAGGTGCCTTCATTTAAACTGTTCTGCACTGAGGCTTTTCAATTTGATTATGAGGCTCCATTTCATAGATCTTGGAAGCTGCATGCCATTCAGAATGAAATTGAGCCATTGGTCGGCTGGACAGGCAGCCTCCCTGTGTCTGCTCTGTGCGGGCATCAGGGGCAACACTGTCCCCCATGCCCCTCCACTGCACTGTTTTAGTTGAGTTGCAGGGGAAATATGACCAGAGTTGGGGGCTTTGGTAGCTCGCTAAGTGGGTGAGCGTATTGATTGTGCTTTGAGGTTTGGAAACGGCATGTGAGGCCTCCTGCTGGTATGTGTGTGCAGAACATGCATTGTGGTATGTTGTACTGTAAATACCTTATTTCTCTTTTCTCATAGACTTTCTGTCTCTTATTTTTTCTCTGGTATATTACCTTTGATGTGTAAAAAATGCAGAAAAATACTGTGCCCCCGTTAACACAAACTGACTGATGGGGTCTTTGTCCATAATGGGTCCTGACCTGGTTCAGTGATGACTACTGAATTTTAGTTACCAGGAACAGGTAACTAAAGCTGAGGATGTAACAGCAGCCCTCTCATTGTCAATCGTCTTATTGGAGCAACACTCGTGGGATGTTTCAGGCTCTTATTTTATCCTATGGCTGTCAGAACAGGGCTACATTTGCTCTGACTTAAGTAGAAACTTCATATCTTTGAATTAAGCCTTTTTACATGAATTGCATTTACCAGAAAACCACACTACCGTTCTGGTTCTGGTTTGTTTGGCAAAACAAAATACACTGAAGACATTTGAGTTTGAGATAAAAATATGAATACAAAATCAAAGGTCACATTTTTTTGCTTTTCTTATATTTTCATTAATTAGATAAATAACACAGAGCACAACGCCTTTTATGTTGTTTTCCTTGGCTGACCTATTCTGTGTATGTTGCTCAGGACACCAGTGATTTCCTTCTTTTTTAAGACATTTCACGTTGTTGTACTGACTTACCCAATGTTTGTGCAATGTCTTTGATAGTCTTTCCCCCTTATCTCAGATTTAATATGGACTTTGTTCCTCCCATGGAAAGCTCCTTAGTTTATGACTTCATGACTTCCATTGAATTGAATTCCTCAGTGTGTTTTCACTTTGCAAATCTGTGGCTAAATAACTGAGAGTCCATACAGGGAGTGTTTCATTGTTTGGAGCAGGGACAGTTTTAAGCGTCTCTGAAATACCCAGACTGTGACTGAAACTACTCCAAGTTCAGAGCACGACTTTAGAGTCCTGCACAAAAGCGTTTGAGAATGAATGACATCATGTTTTGACACACAAATCAAACGGAATAAGGATATTTTGCTGTTGTGTAGTTATCCAACAATGTGCACTGAAATATTTTTCAGGAGGATATGGTATTTATCCAACACTGCTCTCATTGTCATTCTCTAATCTATGCTTCATGATATTTTTGATAATGAGGTGTCATATTTATGAGCTACTCCTGTTGAGAAAATAAAAAAAGTCCAACAGAGCCAACATTTGCATCAATACATCTGTGGTTTGCATGGCAGGGGAATAATGAAATATGTGGTGATTCTAATTCTTGTTGTCAGTAAGCTGTAAATTGAAAAAAAATCACATTTTGCAAAATAGATACAAGACACTTTAATCCACTCGGCATCTGAAAGAAGATGCTGTGATTTCACTTAGTTTACCTCAAATTTAGAAAATTTGGCACTCTATTTTTACCTGCTTATGAAGAACAACATCTTTACCACTACTGGCGTATCAGCATCTACAGCACTTCTGCAGTATTTCCTGTCATTCAAACCTAAAGTTCACTCACGACACAGTTATGAAAAATGTAGAGGGGTCCTAATGGCACAGATTAAAAAGCAATTTAATACAGAAAAGGGGATTAGAAACACTATGGCTGCACTAATCCTTAACCTTTGGTCCTGTTCTCATGGAGTCACAATATGTGCAAGCTGATAGCATCACAGGACCGGAGTTAGTAAATTTCCATTAAGGCCACCCTTCTTTATTCCCACCAGCACATTTAAAAGCATTAGGCATGCTTTGTCAAGGCTAATAAAAAGGGCCAGCAGTGCTATCACACACCCCTGACTTGTTTTGGAAAAGGCACTGTTCCATGTGAAGTTTTCATAACCTATTATGATAATCTGCCCAAGTCTCTGAAGGGCAGGGGATGGACAGGCGGTTAGATGCTTCTAGGGTGACTGCTCTACAGCGCCTGCATGGAGAGAACATTTTCTGTCTGTGCAACCTGCACAGAAACTCTTCTATCTGCCAAGAAGAACAGAAACGAAAGCTCACTAAATGGAAGAAGAGAGACGACTCCATGGCACTAGGGTAGAAAATAAATATGTGCAGGCGACATAAAAATAGCAAAGAAAAAGTTTGTTTTATTTCCTATCTTATTTACATTAAATACAGTTGGCTGAACATTATACTGTATTTATATGCAAGCATATAAAGGACAGGCATCATCATTCTTTAGCTTGTCCCCAGGTCACTTTTAACCTCAACAAACATGACATGTATGGTTCAAAAAATGGTTTCTCGTGTTTTCCTCTTAAAATACTGGGAATCTCTCATTTGGTCACAGGGGCATGCCTGATTTGAGAAGTTTCTTTTTTTTTTTTCCTGTCTGCACTCTTTTGGGAAGCTCACTGCTCATCTCTGCAAGGGAAGAGTGTTTCTCTGACAGGAAACAGGGCCACATAGAGCATTAATCATTCATATCTAAATTTGTGCAGTGCAAAGATTCAATTTTCTGCACTTTGTAGGGTCCACTATTGGTTATATGGTTTTATGCCTCAAAGTATTCATTCATTATTTATTTGTTTTTGTGCCATCCAATTTTGATGACATTTTCTTTAAGCAAAATCTGGAACGCATGAAACACACTGTCAAATAAAGGGAAAAATAAACACAGGCAGTAAATGTTAAGGAAAACAAACCTTGAGTTTTTGTGTTCAAACAAGAACTTTTGATATTTTGGGTTCCGACTGTCTGTTAAGCCACATGTCCTGATAATCTATCTGATTTTATAACCAACAGTAGTATACTTGTTTTAAACTTAAAATAGGCACAAATACATTTGGTTTACTTTATATATACTTATAAGAGATATAACAGACAAAATCTCTCAATCACTTATCAGAGTATAATACTTATACTGTACTATACTAATTTACTATGTTGCATTGATTTCTGCACTATGGTCATTGCCACAGTCACCAGTGACATGAGAAGTGTTCATCATGTTATAAGTAAAATTTTAATGCATATTTAAATACACTATTTTAAATACACTTCAAATGAGAAAAAAAGTATACTACAAGTAAACTAATGGTATACTTACAAGTTCAGTATTAGTATTAGGAAGAATACTTTTCTAAACTTGAAACTATACTAGTAGTACGCCACTAGTAAGTTAAGGGTACATGTAAAAGTTTACTTTCATAAACTGAAAAAGTGGTCTAATTTAGTGCCAAGTACACTAAACGTACATTGCCATTTGTATACTTACCACTACTACTACTACTTACTACTTTTACACCATTTTTTGTTGTAGTAATATTGTACTTATCACTCTCCTTTCTGTCCACAGGCCTCAACTGAGCAGAAGAAGCTGAGCCATGCTGGATCCAAGCCCTCCCTCTCCGAGAGCAGCGGCCGACTCCCTCAGATAGCCATGAACACCTGCAAGTACAATGGCGGAGTGGTGAGACCACTAGTGGGCAGCCTGGCGTCCTCGTCGCGCCGCAACCTCGCGGAGCTCGACTCGGAGACGCAGCCTTTGCAGACGCTGCACAGCTCTGGCCTGGAGGTGGTGGTGTCCAAGGGCAACGGCGGAGAAGACCCCAGCAAAGCGTCCAACGAGAGCTTGGTCAGGGAGGGCGGCGGGCGCGGCGGCGGCAGAGCGCCGCAGAAGAAGAACAGGGACATTGGCTACAAGCTCGGCCACAGGAGGGCGCTGTTTGAGAAACGGAAGCGGCTCAGCGACTACGCACTCATCTTCGGGATGTTTGGGATTGTTGTCATGGTGACAGAGACGGAACTGTCATGGGGGGTTTACACTAAGGTAGGTTGTGCATGTGTATGTGTGTGTGTGTGTGTGTGTGTGTGTGTGTGTGTGTGTGAGATGCATGAGTGGGAGCGTTTTGTGTGTTGTCACTGCCATTGTTAAATGTTGAGTTGTGTGGGGTTGGCAGCTGTCAGATTTATGAAGAGTGATTATTAGTACAGACACTGACGTACATTATCTAACAAAGGTGTTGGGAACTTTGCAGAAATATAAATGGAAGGGACTGTCATGCGATCTGCACAGTGACTAACAACCTATCCAGTGGATAAAATTTCAGATTTCTCTTTTTAAATGTTCTGTTCAGTAAATATGTGAGAGAGAGAGATACAGACAAGTTGGGATGAAGAGAAAAGCCAGTAGGAATAAAAGAAATGCCGCAAACTTCCCAAAAGCATCATCCACTTTTAGCAGATCAGAGCGGGGACAATGCAGTAAAGTGAGGGGCAGTGTGGATCATGTTGACCAGGTCACCACCCGCTGACCTGTCATTGTCTTCCAGTATCGTCTGCACTGTCAGTGTGTTTAGGAAAAACTCATTCACTCCAACAGCTTCTAAGGCAGCATTTACTGAGCTGTTTACTTGGGAGCTGACATTGCGGTGCGCTGCAGCATGATAGGTCACAGAACAGGTGACTTTCATCTCTGGAAATAATAACATCTTTTTAAAAACACAATCAATGTGTGAGTAAAAGAACTGAACTGAACTGAAGAACTTCTAGGTGTCGTGTGCACATCTAAGTCCATCAATCAGGCTACAGACTGTGAATGTTTGAGCATTGTTTGTCACACCACAAGAACATCATTTCTTGTGGTCACTTCTTTCTAATCCTGCTCAAACATTTATTTGGTGATTCTGCAAATATTTACTCTAATTTTAGCTCTTTGGACAAATATGCAGAACTCTATAGTTTCATATCTGCACCACTGTCTTCATGAAAAATGGAGTTGCAGAGACTTGTGATAACTTTTTAGGTACGCGTGAATAAGTAGTCTAGTACCCACTATGGCCTTCAGTACTAAACATGTGTTAGAATGACCATATTTCTGACAGTTTCAACAAAAACTAGGAAGTTATAACCTTGTAAAGCAGAATTTATGGCAGAGCTGTTGTATTGCACAGCACTAGTCTGTATAGGTGGACATAAAAAGTAGCCAGTGAGTGTATGATGATTAGTTTGTCATCTTTATTCTGCCGTACAAGTTACATTATTCTCACGTGGTGCTGCAGCTGTGAGAAGGGGCCATTTTTTAAACTCTGTGCTTTGACAGCCTAAGTTTGAGAGTCACCTGCCAAAAAGCTTTTAAATAATGATGCCAACTGACGTCTCACATTTTGAGACAAATGGAAGTTTTTGACATTAAGTAGAAAATGTTTAGCTTTAATTAATGTATCAAACTTGAACGTAATCTGCTAAACCGTATAACACTACTGACATGTTACTTTTACAGGTGATAGATTGTGTCTGACAGGTTTATTTGAATTCAAACATGTGATGTGATTATGGCTACGGTAGTTACATGTGTGTCATGTACAGTATGATAAAGTAAGTCGGTGTGGTAATCTATAGGATGATTTATAGGTTTTCAGATAGTCAATAGGTTTGCATGTGACTGTTACTGAGTGGGGTTGAGTCTATTCATCAAGCTGACCTTAGCTAAAATGGAAACGACCTCCCATTTCTGAGTGCCACAACGCCCCCTCCTACATTAAACAGGTAGCATGTGCTGTGGATGGTCCATTTTCCATCTCACGTCACATCACAGAGCACTCAGTGGAGGATCAGTCAAGGTTCTCTGAGCCCTGAAGGAGTGAAACACGCTAAAGAGGCAGCGAGCACTGGGACTGAAAAATCCTTGAACCTCTGGCAGGTGGATTAATTGGTTTACTCAATGTTATTTCACCAGGGACTTCTCAAAACAATTTCAGACATTAGAATGTCTTGAGAACATGTTGCTGACCTGAGGGGCAAAGTAATCTAGTTGATAGCTAAAAATACATTTTGTAATATGGACCACCGAAGGACAGAGTAATATTAAGCAGCGCTCACACTAACGATTCTAAACAATTTTTCCACCTGTTGTTTTTGTCATTTGTTTGTGACATTTTCATAATAGTAGAGAGAACTGACCAGTACAGGTTTTCAGTTTTTAGATCTATGACCCCCATGTGGACACACACAACACTGCAGTGCTAGCATCTGATTGGCCTATTTATCACCACCAGCACTCACTGTGGTGGCCCTCCCACTAATGCTAGACTGGCCTTTTCTGCGCCTACCGTTAAACGGAAAGTCCCCCTGATTAATTGGTAGTTTAGATGCTGGGGGAACAGTGTTCATAGATAATATCAGGCTTCACGTACACCTGCAGTTGCATTGTTTTGCAACATCCCGACTGTGCTGTTTGTGTGTAAACCCGATTATCTGCTCTTTGTTAGACTTTTAAACTAATGAGCAGTGTGTGTGCATGTGTGTGCATCCTGCTGTGTGTAGCTGTATGTACGTACCTCTGTGTAGGTACTTAGGTGTATGCATGGGTTTATACAGGGATATTTATAACGCTTATCTTTTTAGACATAGCAGATATAAAATGTTGCTTTTACTTTAGAGACGTTTGATGAGTAAGACAAGTGTGAATATTGTATTAAAATGTGTTAGTTACGGTTATAACATGTTAACATTATTTCTAATATGTTTTCCTCTCTTTCTCTCACCATAGGAATCTTCATACTCATTTGCACTGAAATGCCTTATCAGCCTTTCCACTGTTATATTGCTTGGTCTTATAATAATGTACCATGCCCGGGAAATCCAGGTGAGAATGCTAGAGACTAACATTTTGTTGTTGTTGTTTGATAGCAATAATAAAAATAGGAAGAAAAATTATTTCTGTTTTGTCAATTGAAATGAAAATATTATTTTGACATAATTGATATAACATTTGCATTTAATATATACAGTATATTGTCCAGCTTGGTATAAAGTCACACACACACACACACACACATATATATATA
>JAUYWH010000009.1:7255037-7340059 GCA_034779795.1 Ctenopoma multispine | reverse complement strand
TATATTGTCTTGTCTTTCCATGTGAGTAATGACAAACACATTGAAGATTGTGTGGGATTGGAGAAGGTATAAAGGTATTGAAGAAATGCTAAGTCCAACAACAAAAATCCTAAGTCCTTGTTTTTCTTCAGCTGTTTATGGTCGACAATGGTGCGGATGATTGGAGGATAGCCATGACCTATGAGCGGATCTTCTTCATTGTGCTGGAGCTGCTGGTGTGTGCCATCCACCCCATCCCGGGCCAGTACGTGTTTACCTGGACGGCACGGCTGGCCTTCACCTACACACCATCGGTGGCCGATGCCGACGTGGACATCATCCTCTCCATCCCCATGTTCCTGAGACTCTACCTGATTGGCAGGGTCATGTTACTCCACAGCAAGCTGTTCACGGACGCTTCGTCTCGCAGTATTGGCGCCCTCAACAAGATTAACTTCAACACACGCTTTGTCATGAAGACCCTCATGACCATCTGTCCAGGAACTGTTTTGCTGGTGTTCAGTATATCTTCCTGGATCATTGCTGCATGGACTGTGCGCGTCTGTGAAAGGTAAACACAGGGTTGTGAATAATTGTTTCTGCTGGCGCCGAATCAAAAAACAAAATGGCTGATGCCTAATCACACATTGTGGTTTATGAGACACATTTTCTTGCATCACTTGTGTCTATTTTTTGTCCTGCGTGTGTTACCTAATGTTGTGCAACTTGATCTGCAGTGGTGCACAGAAACATGTTGACATTGTACGCATGTGTAGAGTTAGGACATACACACATACGCCCACACTCTTCTCCACTGCCTGATTGAAAAACACGCTGACATACGTTTCATTAGTTCAGCAATCGCTCCACAACTCCTATTGCTATTTTAGACAACTTGTCCATAATTCATGAGTGTCTAATTGTTTGTTTGCTGAATGGTTTGTTTTGGTAATGCAGAGCAGCCCCAGGATCCCCTAACCCGTTTTCTCCCCAAACTGCATATCGGGCTTTGTCTCAAGGGGGCAGCAACGATTTTCACTGAATATGAAAAAGGCAATAGAAAGGAAATAGAAAGCTTTTTTTTCTTTCTCATTTTGTATTTGCATAGGGAAATGAGACATTAATGCCAGCTTTGATGTTTTAATGTCATTTTTGCATAGTTGAAGTGGAAGAGAGACTTGAGTAGGGTGGGTGGAGAGTAGAAGATCTATAACTACTGTTTTTGTCAGGCTTGGTATGGTACTGTACATGTGCTGCACTATAAACTTAGACATCATCTCAGGAAGGCTTCAGTCCTCAGTCTACAGATGCACAGCATCCTCCTGCAGCTGATCTTGCCTGCTTTTACTAAGTACCTCCCCTGCCTTCCTCTACTTCTCCTAATAACTACCCCCACGTATTAACTCCACTAACCAACTCCCTTCACACTCGCAATCCTGGAGCCTCTCGGGCTCTCTAACTAATGGCTAGTGGGTGTAAATCTCAAAGGGGGGACCTAATCATTTAGTTTGGTACCTCATTATATTATAAGACAGGAATTCCATATTATTTGTGCTTTTGGCACGGGCCATTCCTAAATCCATCCTGTACTATAGATTGCTGGTGTCAATTTGGAAATCTGAATGTACATAGATGATTGGATGAGAACCACAGAATCTCTGGTCTAGGTATATTGGTTTGCTCACACACACCGTGACACACACTTTCCATGAGCAGTGCATGCCATTAGTCGTTTGGTTTCAGTTTTAGAATAACGTGTGTTCAGACGGGTTGTGAACGTGTTACTACAAATGGGTGAAAGCATGCACATGTAGGTGTGTGTGCGTGCACGTGTGTGTGTGTGTGTGTGTGTGTGTGTGTGTTTGTATAATTTTGTTGTACTTTCTATTTCCCCACTATGCTGCTCCATAGGGATACCATGTGAGTCCTCGTTCTCTAGCCGTGGATAAACCAACTTATCATTTTGCACTGAGCTGGCGCCACTGCTGCCCTGAGCAGGGTTTGGAGGGTAGGGGTGGGGAGAAGGGGCAGCCCCTCTAAAACAATTAACCGATGATCCTTCCACTCAGTATGACAAAGGAGGATTAGGTAGGCCCTCTAGTTGACATGACAGTGGCACCATACTTCTATAAAGAAAACTGGCTTTTAGTGGCTATAGGAGCACAGCAGAGACCAACAGTGTGAGCCGCACTTTGAGGCAAGCGTCTCTTTGCTATTGGTAGTGTGTTAGGCCGGTAGGGGCTGGTGGAGGAGGAGGTGGAGGAGGACGAGGAGGAGGAGAAGGAAATTTGGAGCAGCTCCTTCAAGTCACCTTCATCAGTCTGCCAGAGGGCAATTTGTCTTTTTTTCATCTTTGTCTCTCCCTCTCCTTATGCAATTGTTATAGATCCATATTGCACAAAAAGTCTTTTTAGCAGCAACTCCAAAGATTTGTTGAGGAGCAAAAGCTTTTCTGTTCTTTGTGTTCACACATTACCATCCCATTATGTGTTTCTCTTCACTAAATTAATTGAACAATGTTGTAATGGTTTTCCACAGACTTGACAAGAAAACGTGTTGTTTTGATTGAAAATATTTTTGCTCTAGAAATGAAAACAGTTTGTCTCCTGTAGCCAAACGGAGGTCTGAGTGTGCAAGAAGAGGACGAATGTCAAGTCACTGTGAATTACGTTGTAGTTTGGGTCTGGGGTGTGTCTTACTATCTAGCACAGCAATATTTTGTTCACCAGTGATACATTTGTGACAATTCTTACAGTTCTTATGGTTCAAAGTCAGGCAGGTAAATGAGGACATTGCTTTTCATTGTTGCACAGTTTCTTAAATGGAGAGATTCCTGAAGGACAAGTTTACTCTGTGCTGAATGCAGTGTCTCCAGTTTTTGTTTACATCCATGAACTGATTGTCCTCACCCCCCCCTTTGTCCCCTCCTTTAGTAAACATCAAAACAGCATGCGTGTTTTGATGTTTACTTGTTAATCCCATCATTTTAAATCAAATTAAAGGGGAAAAAAGAGGCGCTTGTTTCCTGTAGTGCAGTATGGGATTTTTGTCTCTGTTAAATGCGCCTTAACACTGTCACATTGACCACTCTCCTGAGCCAATCAAAGGGCAGTATGATGTGAGATTGGACGAGCATGGAGTCTACCTGGAAAATGCCTAGATGGGGGCAATGAAAGACACAACCAGGGGGACAGAGAGTGATGGAGGGAGGGTGGAATTGGGAGAAATGCTAATGTTACAGTAGATTAATTTAATGCTGGTCACTGCCCCCCTTTCCCTTCATTCTTGATACAGACCATCGTCAGAGCTAACCTACCTTAACTAAGCTCCCTAACTAAGCTCTTTTGGCTTCTCCTTCACTTCCATAAAGCTTCCTCCCTCTCTCTCTTGCTCCTGACTGATCCTTTGATCTCCTACTGTACTCATCTAATGTGGCATGCCTTGCAGTTTTTCCTCATCTCTTTCTACTACTTATTCCCAGTCCCTATGCCTCCCCTTATCCATAGCAAGCAGGCCTAATCCAGCCAGAACTCACTTACACACTTGCATGCATGCCTTGCCTGCATCCCTGGTTTCTTGCTCCTTTTTCTCTTCCACTGTTACCTAATTCTCTTCCTCTCCTGTTCTAACTCTGTTATCTGAAACAAAAGGCTCTATTTTGAGGCGATTTGAGACTGCTGTCTCTCACCTCGCTTTCTCTCAGTAAGGACCCGTAGGCTACGCAGAAGACAAGCTTACAGAAAGTTTAGCTGACTTTCCCTCAAATCGCAGCACCGGATTATCAGGCTTGAGTTACTAGTCAACTACACCTACACCCAAGGTCTGACATCCAGATCGTGTCATCACTTAGCTACAAGATACAGCACCAGGCAAGAACAGACTGTCCAAATGTCAAAGCAGAGAAACAGACACAATACACCTTTCTCACACCAACCACAGCTTTACATCAAATATTCAGGTATTTTTATTACTTTGCATTTTCCAGCCTACAGTACGACTGTGTCATCGCACTAAATCGACAGTGTTGATTACTTTGCAATTACAATGCAACAGCATGAGAGTCTATAGAAAACACATTAAATTCTAAAGTAGTGACCTAAATGGTGATAATGTCATCAAAATATATAATTTAGTTTAAAGAGGTTCAGTCTCTCCAAGCATCTTTGACCAGAAATTTCAAAATACCTGACTCAAAGATGTTGCAACCTCAAGGACTAGTGGATTGTCTGTGGTTTGATGACTTGATCTGATAATAACTCTGCAGGTATATTATTGATTTCTGCCTTTGGCAAAGTCATATACAGCATCCAGAAGGCTTGTTTGCTGCAAATGAATGTGAGAGCGATAAAAATGTCAAAACATTAACAAGATATGTGTTAAGGATTGTAACCAGTGCTATTCTTTGCTAAACAGACAGTAGATTGTAGCTTAATTTAAAATACTTATTTTTGTTTTAGTTATTAATTTGACTTTGGCTTAGGAATGCACATGACACCACATTCAGGATTTAGATTTCTTTGTAAGGGTGCAGTGGTAACATCCTGGAGCCATTTTCTGAGGCTGCATAAGTTAGTGTCTTGTGTTGGTATGTACAAACTAACAAGCCCCTAAATGTGCCAAAAGTACTGATAATGAGCAGGGGAGTGGGGATATCCACAAATAGATCAAATAATTATAAACTCAGGACTGCTTGTTCTGAAATGATTGAAACATCTCAGGTAAAGATCCCCAAACGCTAGTGCTGCGGAGGAATTAATAAAAACATGGTTTGACAAGCAAAATGAATAATGGAGCTGGAGCTGAAACCCTTAACTGCTCATCTCGAGTTTCAGACATGCTTTCTCAAGTAAAGAGCGAGTCTCTCCTGAGAGTGTCTAAGAGTGGCTCACAGTGCCAAACATTGCAGAACAAACAGCAAGAAATCAAATAACCATTTGATAAGGTGGAATTAAAACTTGAAAACTTTAAAATGTTTTGGACCCGGTAATGTGTCACCTGAATGTGCGTACATACGAGGGAGGCAGTTGTTAGTCTCAGGAGTTCTAATCAGCAAGCGCTACCTTAAAGTCAGACTTCGTTTGTGTGCAGTGCAGCAAATCAGATATTTTGCGTAGTGAACATGCATTCAGAAGATGAAAGAAAATGCTTAGGTGTAATGAGTTGGCAGCGGAAGTGCAGTGGAGGAGCTTCTCTGTGTCCCCTGGAGGTTGGATGCCCAGAGTCTGCAGCAAAGTAAACTTTAATACAACAGGATATATGAGTTTCGTTGAACAAAATACCTTTTTTAAAAATGAGTGAGGTCTGATTGTGAATATATTTACATCTTGACCATGAGCACAGGTCTGTTTACAGTTGTCTATTAAGATTAGCAGGGACTGGGATTCCAGTACCTAACTGCTGGGTTTTGTGGGGGTGTCTCTGAATGCTTGCTATCTGATAAACCCAGCGACATAACTACACTAACCTAAGGGTGGCATGAACAGTGCTCTCTGTCTGGTGGCCTTGTAGCTCAAGGCCACTTGGAGCAGGACTGATTGACATGCTCAGCTTAAATATAAAAGTTTGCAGACATCAACACAGCCTTTCGCCGCCACTGTTGCATACCCTTCAGAAGTTTGATGGGTCTGGATGAGAGTCACAGACTTGATCATTTCTGGCAACTGAAGCCAGAATCTTCCTAAAACTGTAAGTCAGCAAATGCAAGCAGTTCATCTGGACTCACATCTCGGGTGGTTGACAGCAGATTTAGTTCATTATTAATGTGCAATATACAGGTACAGAGGTGTAACAGGGAGTGATGTTATGCTACAAGAGATAAGTGCTTGCTGAGTCACACTTAATTTCATTTCTGCAAGCCCCTTTTTGGTCTTTGTGTTTTTTTATGAATATGTTTAATGTTAGCTTGACTGAAGTTCAATTACATCACACGTTGTGAGGCTGCTACTCCTTCACCAAGTTTGATTTTCAGATGGAAGGTCACTGTGAGATTGAGCCCCTTAAATGGTCGAGTGCGTTTAGGAATTCACTGACCACAGTTAAAGTTGGGTACTTTGGCACTGTGGTGCTTTGAGTGAACTGTAATACTAACACCAGCATGCTAACATGCTCACTGTGACACAGTTCTGTTCGGAAAAAGCATGCTTGTTTATATGCAATAAGTACCTTATTTCTGCTGGTATTTGTCATAAACAGAGTGATAGAAAATAACAGAGAAGCAGCAGAAGTTTTGGCTTGGTGATGGAGATCAAGCGAAGGCATCACTAGTTACTGGGAAATTCACTCAAGATCAAAAGCTTAGTGGAGATGATAGAGGAATTATTCATCTGGTGACAATGAACACCAGCCTAAAATTTTATGGTAGTCCCTAGTGGTATGCCACCAACATGACAAAAAAATAACTTTAACTACAGATAGAATCTGAGATTTAGGTATTGTTATATGACGCTAAATACATTTGGTAAAAGTGTTCAGCAGTTAAAACGTTTTTAAAAAGAAAAGTTTAATAAAAAATAACGTCAATCGACATAGCACAACTTAACAAAATTCTAAAGATCCTAAAGAACTTGAAAACATAGTGCACATATCCTACATTTGTCACAGCCCACTTTGAATGTGCTACTGCTGCTTGCTTTGCATATTGCCTGTCCCGTGAAAACATTGTTAGGTTTGGTTTGCAGTTTTTTTATTAGGTCATCATCACTATATGTTTAATCTGCTCATGTTTACTGCAGCTCAACACACTCCCTGAGGAGCATCTCAACATAACTGTCCCCACGTTTTCTCAGCCAGCGCTCACAGTGATTTATATCAACAGGCCGGGGAACTCACTGAAAAATATTTTAATTAGCTGTACTTGATGTGAAACCAAAATTGCAGGAGAAAGAGGGGAAGTGGTGTTATTGTACAGGCAATAGCTGCAGAATAGTAAACACTAGCTTTTGAATGTGAAGACGTTCTTTTTTTTTCGCTGTGGCAGCTGACCGGTGGAGGAAAGTAGGAACAGAAGTAAGCTTGTGCTTGTCCGGGAGAAAGTTGGTGTAGAATTGCATTTTGCATGCATTATTTTGTACTTTACATTTTTTAGGGACACAAAACACAGACTTAAGAATATAAACTTTAGACTGTGCCTACAGTCCTGACTGTAAAACAAGAGAAAAGGCAATTTAAAAGGTAAACTTAAAGTGTTAAAATAAGAAAGAAAGAAAGAACGAAAGAAAGAATGTAAAACAGAACTGAGACAGATGCCAGTTATGTTACATTCACAGTATTTTTTTTTTTATTATAATTTTTTTTTATTATTGCGTGTACGATTACTATACTTCTTTTTTAAAATCAGTAACAGTATCTATTGCAGTGTTTTAAAGCCTAGCGGTGTGTGTGTGTGTGTGTGTGTGTGTGTTGGCAGATGGTGTGTGTGTGTGTGTGTGTGTGTGTGTGTGTGTGTAGCTCTTTCATATTTGATCCATCATTATTATTCTGTTTGTTCGGAGTTTGTGTTGTCAGCTTTGTTTCTGGATTTCCTTGGGACTCCTCATATGTATGATAAGCATATTTGTATACATTAACAGCTAAGAAATTAAATGACCGATTACGATAAACACCCCAGTGTTAATATGATATGTTAGTGATAATGTGAGTAGGCTGATGAAGAATTGTTTTTAAAGAGATTGTCACCTATAGTTTCAGATTTAGCCTTAGAGATTTCACCGTATTTGTTTTATGTTGAGTGAATCGTGCTGTACTCCTCTAACCCACCACAGAAGCAAAGTTTTAGAGCTAATTTGGATATAAGTTACATTATTATTATTATATTTTATATTGTAATCATATATTATCATTGTTATCCAGTAGTGGCTAAATACTGTCATCTATGACATATTTGAGTAAGTGATGCTGGGACAATGCTTTCACTGCAGAGTGTTTGTCAAGGAGAATTTAACAGTGGGGAATAAAACTGTCTGCTCCAGACACTATCTACCTCTTGTCCTGGAATAGGTTGAAAGTGGTGCCAGCTCTTCTCCATGCTCCTCCAAAACTTGACACAGTATATTGAGAGCCTTAAAAAGCTATTGATTACCTCCCCATTCTGCCTCTGTCTCTGCTCTGCTATTGCTGTCTCCCGCTCTTTTTTTTTAGGGTGGAGAATTAGTGAAATATGAGTGTTGAAAAAACATAAAAAAAACAACAACAATAAAACTTGAAGAATCCCCTCAAACATTTATTGCTAAAATATAATGCATTGTGCATTTTTATTTAGCATATTTATGGGTTCGGTTTACAACAGAGAGAAGGCCACTGAAATACACTCGAACACATTGTTCACTGTGCTGAAAGGTGCAGCACATTTCTGCCTCCCTTGAAGACATGACTCACTCTGCACGCCTTGATGACAAGATGAATGAAATTAACATACTAGTCACTTGTAATTACAATATTTAGCCAGCTGATCAAGTTTATCCCCCTGGCAGCTATCAAAGGGCAGCTGGTGAAGAGCTGGGATGCAGGTAAAAGAGACAGGGGTGTCAAATTCAATGAGCTTCTTTCTTTGTTACACATCCAATCTTACCCCACTGTTTACAAATGAAAGCACGTCTGAGCAGATGTACAATCCCCTTCCACCTAGTGATACTGCAGCATTTGTCAAAGGTGGTATTCATCTAAATGGACCCCAGGTTTTCCCATCGCTCCCCAGCTCTCAATATACTGGCTTTGAAGCATGCAGGATGCAGACATCTTTTTTATTCCTGCATGGTATTGTACTGACTGCTTCTCTGCATGTCATTTATAAAGTTTGAATCCCACAGACTGCACACTTTTTTGTCTAGTGCTCATAGTTGTTTCTTCCCCTGACTTTGAGCATTAATAGAAACCTGAGAGTAGGAGATGTAAGAACTGCAGAGGGCATGATTAGTTCATCTATGATATTTGATAACAATGAACTGTCTTGGAGGAGAAGACATTTCTACAAAACCAACTCAGGATTTCTTCTTTTTTCTTTTTAAAAAAAATCATATTTTGTTCCAGTCTGCACTAATTAGAGGTGATTGTTCTTGGCATTATGTGTCCACATGCTGGGTCACTGCTAGATAGTTTGAATCCATTAGCAATTCATGATTTGCCCAGTGAGAATCCCCTTCAGAAAAGCTTTAACAAAACCTCTAGAAAGTACACCTCTCCCATGCAGTCTTGTCAGAAGGATGTTAGCAAAGTGTTGAATATTTGATTTTAACTCCAAAATTAAATCTTATCTGATCTCCTCCTTGACAGCCCATTGGGAATAATCAGGCGAGTTGAATGGGGAGAAGGGGGGGCAGGTTTGTCTCAGTGATGGACTTTTGTCTTGTTGCAAAAGGTATGGGAATGTCATCATCAGTCAAGCTTTGCACAGTGTGAGTTTTATATAAAAATATTTTTGCCTATGCCTATGCAGGCCTTTGAACTGACAATTCAAACATGACTGTCAGCAAGTTTCAGCAAACAACATGTTTGAAGTGATGATTTGCATTGCCAAACCTTTTTTGGGGGCAGCATAATGTCTATGGAGAAAGTTTTGCAGCAAAGCGTGACAATAAGCAATTTGTTAGTTTGATTGAATGCAGTACAATGTGATTTTTAGAACATTTGTGGCACAGACATTACAGTAGTAAGTCTGACCTACAGTATTGTTTATTCAGTCACGCACAGCGACATTTGTCATTTAAAACATATTTTCTGAAATTACAATTTCTGTTATATAAGACAAGAGTAAGTGATTTGGCACTTATTGATTTTTGTATCATTTATCTCACCTAATGGTTAATTTGTGTATTGACAGACGCTGAATGTGAAATACATGTTCAGTGATTCTGCTCTCTCAAAATCATTCCATCAAATTCTTTAAACAATTTACACCATTTGCTTTTTTCTGCCTACATGTCAATTTAAGTTTCCAACCATTTAAACATGTTTCTCCATTAAACTGTTACAGATGGAAAAGACTTACAAACAACAAAAAAAGAATAAAAGTGTCTCAGATCTATTGAATATGTGATATTTTCTTATATATTTTTATTACTCAGAATGAACTGTGTGCCAAGCTGGCATTAGAAAACAGGTGTAACACCTTGCACCATGATTTCTTCCTCCTCCTCTTCGATCTTCACCATCTCCACCTCCTCCACCCACCACTCCTGTTTGGTTCACACTCAGCACCACATAATTCTCCAGCATGCTCACGTTCAAGAGAGTGTGTCCCGTGTTACTGACTGTGCTTCTCCAACTTATGCTTCTTCATCACTTCAGGTATCATGACAAACAGGAAGTGACCAGTAACTTCCTGGGAGCCATGTGGCTCATCTCGATTACCTTTCTCTCCATTGGCTACGGGGACATGGTACCACACACGTACTGTGGGAAAGGCGTGTGCCTGCTTACAGGGATAATGGTGGGTTCCTCTCTTCTCCACTTAGAAATATACAAAACACTCTCAGAAGACTGGAAAAGCTACAAAATGAAACCTCACTTCTGCTCTTACATGTAGTGTCTGTTTTAGCCTTGTATTTATTTTGGTATACTGAGAAGCATAATAAAATAAATATCCCATTATTACTTGTTGAAGCTGAAAAAACATTTTACAGATTTGCTGGTACCTTAGCTGCTGTTTCAGTAAAGATTTAAGTAAAAGCTGTGCAATATATTGTTTATAGTAAACAAGACACAAGTACAAGTTTGGCATAAGTTGGCACATTAATGTTGATGTGTTTGTTTGATTGTGTCTTTGTGCAACAGGGAGCTGGTTGCACTGCACTGGTAGTTGCAGTAGTAGCCAGGAAGCTGGAGCTGACCAAGGCTGAGAAGCATGTCCACAACTTCATGATGGACACACAACTCTGCAAACGAGTGAGTCACAGCATATTACTGCATTTTGAGTTTGATTTGTTTCCGAAAAAAAAGATTTTACATACATCTGCAACTTCAATAGTATGTATTAAGCCTACAACAAGCAGGTATATATGGGTCCAAGAAGTATAAAAAAAATATAAACCCGTCCAGAGAAATGGAAGAATTAAATAAAAAGAACACTGAAAAACCTGCCCTGTAGTTAGCTGTCCTCATTATTTTGTTGGTGCAAATGTCCCACATTGACACTAATCTTGTTACCTTATATAGTCTATGTAGTTTATGCTCATAAGATTGTAAGCATGTAAATTCTACCACAGTATCAGTAACGTATTACTTTTTATGATGCTTCTTTTTATTTAATTTCTTAAGTTTATTTCTCCATTTTTGATCATTTTGTGAAATTCTAGTTGTACTTCATGATATTGTATTGAATGTTACACTGTGTTACTACTTTCTTTATAGTTTGGTGCCTTGGAATTTTGCCGTGTCAAACTAGTACGACCCTTTAGAGAGGTCACTGTTAACATGACATTTCGTGTTCAACCTTGTTACACAGGTAAAGAACACAGCTGCCAATGTACTCAGGGAAACATGGCTCATCTACAAACACACCAAGTTGGTCAAAAAGATAGATCATGCAAAGGTGCGGAAACACCAGCGCAAGTTTCTCCAAGCCATTCACCAGTAAGTCCTACACTGTGTGTGTTTTGAGTGATCTAATCTACAGTACAAAAAACTGGTTGACAGTAATATGTTGTTTGCCACCAACCATCAAAGGGGGAGTCATTCACGATTTTCAAAAACTAAAACAACCATATCTTTTTAAAAATAGTTATTAACATGTTCAGTCCATGTGACTGTCTTTAATGTTATTTGTGACACAGAATATTCCTGCTGTATTCTCAATAGCTGCATTACCATTAAACTGATGAAATGTAGATGTACCTGTGAATATTTGGTAGTATTTGTTGCAGTGTCCTCTTAGAGAACCATTTCTTCTGACTGTTAATTCACACACACGTAGGCTCTCTCACAGACACACATCCATACACATACACACACACTGCAATCTAGTGTAATTGTCCTTCCTATTCCGTTCCCTGTCCCCCTCTCCCTCCGACCCCCTTTTACCCCGTGCTTACAGTGAGAAGTGTAATGGTTTCACTTGTTTCGTGAATGTTGTGGGGTTAAAACTCTGTACTGTGTTCTGTCTTTGTTTTGCTCTATCACTGCAGAGCTCAGAAGTAAGTTGAGTCTTCTATGTATCCTCCTCCTCCTGTTTCCTTAACATCCTCCTACTCCTTCTCTCTCCATGTCTGCGTTTGACATGCATGAAAAAGCGTTTGTTACCAAAAAAAAAAAAAAAAAAAAAAAAGACAAGACAAAAAATGCTGGATGCTGAATTGTTTTTGTTTTTTCTTTACTTCAGTGTTCCATTTACTTCCCTCTCCCTCCCATTCCCCCTTGAATGGGATGAAACAAAAATAAGCATCAACATTTTGCCACCAGTGTCAATAGTGGAGGGTTGTCTGGAGAGAACGTGTGAAAGAAAAAGCATCTTGCACAGAATGAGCTTGAAGCTTTGTAAGCCTGGCCAGCGGTTCATAATCATCTACTGTACAATGTATAATGTTGCCCATGATTAATATAGCTGCTCTAGAGGCTATATTAACCTGCATCAACAGATCCCATCCTGTAAACTCCTGATGGTTTTGTGATGACATGAACTCACACAAACACACACAGTAACGCACTGAGGAGTGACATGAAATTTCTTGCTGTTGTTTTAACACAGATTTTTCCTTTTTATTCTGGATGACATAGCTCAAAAAGAGACAACACATGTAGAATAAAACTGTAGTCATGATGCATTACACTAATAAGTAGCGCTTTTAGCTTTTAGCCCCATTCTTCAACAGCCATAAGGGATAACAAAGCCGAGCAAACAGACACAGTTTCCCACAGAGACGGAGCCGTAAGCGAGCAGTCTCACTCTGCTCTGATATACTGATTTGCACATGAATAAATGCCCTTGAATGTCATCCTGTCTCATAATTTGCCGAACAGGGAAATTCTTCCTCTCACACATCCAGATGATGGCTGTGTGATGCCACCACTAACAATGACACATTATCCACATCAGCGATAACGTTTTTTACAGTGCCATAATGTATTTGATTAGAGATAAGGAGGCACAATGTTGAAGGCATCACAAAACATGTCCATTGCACCAGTTACTTGAAATGTCTTTGTTGCTGTACTGTATGTTCAGCAGCGTCATTAGACAGTTTATTTATGGCAAGCTTCATCTTTTATCTGTGGCATCCACACACATACACATACAGACAATCCAGCTCTGAAAGAGTCACGTTTCATTGTGCACAAAGTCACTCACAGTCACCGCACGCTTACTGAATGACCACTGTGTATATATGAAGTTCTACCACTGACCAGTGTGAAGCACTGAATAAGGGCATGTCATCTGTTTCCTTTTTTTAATGTCTTACATTTGGGTGAAAAGAGATGAGAATGTTTTGATTTTGAACATGAAGTTTGAGGTTTTCTTGTATGGAAGCATACTGCACTTTTGTGGTGTGCATCATGTGTGTCATACAAATAATAATTTTTTACCATACAACGATGGTGGAAATAAGTATCTGCTGGACTGTTTCTCATTGCAGAGGAAATTGTATGATAAAAATGCAGCTTAAGGCATCGCACCATTATGAGAAAAATATCTTGTTAGAACAGTAAACTGATCCTGATAAAACATCATAAACACAGTCTTGATTTCTTTTAATGAGTGTAGTATGCTTCCGCAGTTTTGCATGTTGGTTGGTATTGCATTAATCAAAACCAGGAATGCTTGTGTGCATATATATTTTTCTCTCTCAATATATATATATATATATATATGTATACATCTAGATTTGTAAAGTAAACATATTTATGATGCATGCAGGCTCTTCTCTTTTTAATGTCATCAGTTAAAGAGCGCTCCTGATTAAAAATGTGTTGTTCTTCCTCCTTCTTCTTTCTTCACTGTTCACTCACTATTCTCCACTCCTGCATACTGCATTTCTCTCCTTCTTTTACTCTACTCTTTTTCAACCACTTCCCCCCCTCTTTGTGCTCACACTTCGGTGTGCGCCTCCACCCAGACTGCGCAGTGTGAAGATGGAGCAGAGAAAACTGCATGATCAGGCCAACACCTTGGTGGATCTGGCAAAGGTAAGTCTTACTTTTTTCTAAAATTAAAAATCCTATATCTGTTTATACTAATCACTTTAAATCGCTTTAAATCAGCTTTAATCAATAATTTTATATTAACTATTAATCAAATGGTGATGTGTAAAGAGAAAGAGGTCATTTGTATGGAAAGCTGTAGAGGTCATAATTTGTATCTGAAAACCTGCATTTGGTAGCATCTAAGCCGACTCACCTAAGTGTACATAAAAGTTGGTTTAAGCATATCGGGAACCTGAACCTGACTCCTCCTTGTAAACAGTGGGTGGCTGTGAGAGGGTGAATGCAGTCATGCCTCAGTAGCTGCTGTTCTGCTGTATAGACGTCAGCTGACCCACCAGCACAGAGCAGAGAAGGGGTTCAAAGGGAGGTGCATGAGTGCAGCCTCATTTGATCTGGATGGCATTTGCACTCCAGTGTGTATTTTAAAAGGTTCTAAGGCCAACTCCTTTAATGTGTGTTTACTTGCCCTTACTCTGCTCACTGGTCAGATCCATTTGCGTACACCCTACGGTAGTTCAACAGCTCAGTGTCTTTTTCAAGAACTATATAGAAGTAACCTGTTCACTGATATGTACAAGACAGAAACCATCTGATTGCTGAAATGCACAAATCTCATACTCATAAATGGGAAACATTTTGCAACTTCTATTGAGCATTGTTTCTAAGAATATAATAATAATAATAATGTAATTTAAATAATAATATATAATATAACAATATTATACATCGTGTTTTATAAGATATCGAATTGTCACAGTGTCAACATGTACATGGCAGTACCACATACATTAACACTGCATCTATAGTTGGAACAATAAGTACCTAAATAATTAAATCACTTTTCATTATGTGTCTGTCAAGTAAATGCCTTAAGCATTAAATACCTCTATGTAGCTATAAATGAACTGGAGAAGCTTGTTATTAAATCAGAGAGAAGATAAAATCTATGCTGACTTGCTGAAACTATACAACCCCCCGCCCCTCATATCTCCACCTGTCAGTACTTTCCTCTCTTCAGACTGAGTAAGTCAGATTTAGACTGTCTTCTTATATAATTTGTAATGCACGATTACATGAAAGGCTTTTGTATACAAACTGTATTTTTGTATCTTTTGATCATTTCAGTTGCTTCATCTCTCTATGTGGATATTATGTTGTAAATCAGCTTTTGTTCTCTTGTTTCGTCCTCCTCCTCTTCCTTCTCCGTCCTCCTGTTCTTGTACCTCCCCAAACACATTTACTTTCTCTCCTTCATTAGACCCAGAATGTGATGTATGACCTTGTGTCAGAGCTGCAGGAGCGCAGTGAAGAGCTGGACAAGCGCATCGGCACATTGGAGGACAAGCTGGACTCGGTGACGGGCAGCTTGCAGGCGCTGCCCTGCCTCATCTCCCAAGCCATAACCCAGCAGCAGCAGGACTTCCTGGACGGCTTTGTTCACCGCTTTCGGCCCGCCTCACTAGCCTCAGAGCGCTCTGAACGGTCTGAGCGCTCTTGGACTTCCACCGCCCGTAGGCGGCGCTCACCATCAACAGCACCACACACCTCCTCTGATAGTGGATAACCTTGACAAATCATCTTCCATCACCTTCAAGCTTCACCTTTCCCAAACCAACTCGTCATTTCATTCTGTCCCATACACGACCATCCCTGTAACAGCTGGAGAGTCCATGTCAGGACTAATACTGAACCCATATCTTGACCCTTCACCTGATCCTTTCCCTTACTCTCTCCCTCCAACCCATTACTCCTCTCCTTCCTCTCCACTTAACATCAAATCCAAAAACCAATTCCTCTGTGACTGAGACTCTCAGCACAGGACTGGATCAGAGCTATTCCAAAAGAACAGAGAAACGCAAACCAAGACTTAAATCAAGAAAAAACACAAATGCATCCAAAAGAAGATAAAGAGAAAAAATTTAAAAAAGACTGAAAAACTGAGATTAAGTAGAGATATGGTTTATGTTTTAGCCATTGTATGGCTGTTCAAGTTAGCTTTTTTGTAAAAGCCCTTGTATAGTTAAAAAATGACTGAGTTCAGGGTCGCTGGGGTGAGAGCTGGCTATCACACCGGAGAGTCCTTAACCATGAGGGGTGGAAGTTGGTCTGTGAAGATGAGGGTCTTGGCTCACCTGCTGGTCCTCTGAGGCCATGGGGGGGCATCTCTCCACGCATCTGTTCGTCTATCTGTTTGTCTCGTGAGGAGAGCAAGACAAACCATTGGATTTCCCCTTTCAAAAGACTAGTGTTATGGATTCTTTCCCATAGATTAGGGTGAAAGCTTTAGGACAGACTACGAAAGCTCTGACTTCAGGTCAGTGTTTGAAAATGCACTTAATGGGGAGAGGAAACTATCACACAAAAGAAGAGCAAAGGGGATGCATATGGCATTACTACTGGGTAGGAAAAATTTACACAGTTGCCAACTTCAAGGTTTCAGCTTCATTGTTCTTACCAAGGGAAAAATGAGAGCGACTATCTTTTTTAGTTACATATTGACATGTGATTTTTCAGTGCCTGAATGTATAAATAGTAGAGGGTTATTTAATTACTAATTTCAGAGCTTTTTTACGATGTTAACAGTCTAAATACAGCATTGCATTCCTTTTTCAGATACATTCCTCTCCAAAAATTTAAAGAAATGTCTTAATGTAATGCATAACATTGCCTCCATTACACAGCAACTCTAAATGTTTTGAAAACCTTTTTTTTTTTCTATTTCTACTAACACCACGAGATACAAAAAATGTCCAGAGAGCAAGTGACAGTGAGACAGAATGAGTGTGTCTGTCAGAGAATGAATTCACTTTTAGCTCAATGCTGCACAGTCATATACACACAGCAATGAAATAAGTAGTAGTCTACCTTTCTCACCAACACTAATTAGAGCTTCCTGTGGTCTTCAGATAGTGGCATGGCTTGAGTTCTGCTGGTATATACAGACACACAGACACACATCACTGGTCGACAACTTTGACCCTTTGCATGGTTCTGTGCAAAAACAACAATGGAACACAATCTTCTTTGAACGGCTTGATAATTTTTCCATAATTTTGATTTTATTGTGTTTCCCTTTGTTTGTTTCTTGCCTTTTTTTTCTTTAATTATTTTTTGCTATGTTTTTTTTAGTATGATACTTTGGGTTTTTTAGAGATGCAGAACCTAGAGAGTTGCAGTAATGTGATTCTGTAATGCATTCCCTGTTTCAAATATGAGGTGAAGGAAAATTGCTATTACAAAAGACATGATACAAATAAAAATGCTGAAGAAACAGAACAGTTAATTGGTCTGTAAAGAGGTTTAAAGGAATAGTTCAACATTTTGGAGCATATGCTTATTCATTGTCTTGTATTAGATAAGAAGATACCACACTCATACCGTTCTCAAGCTTGTAACTATGAAGCTACTGGAAGGAGCCAGTTAACTTCACTTTATATAAAGACGAAGGTAAGGTAAAAAGGGGAAACAGCTGGCCATGCATAGTCCAAAATTACTCTCAAAATTAAACCTAAACAAAAGGTTGCACATAACTGAATTATGTAATTGAACATAACATGTAATACTTAGATAAACAATAGTTAAATAAAAGACAAACTTATGTTTGTCACAAAAATCACATCAGCTGGTAGCTGTTTTCCCATTTTTTTCTTTATACTAAGCTAAGCTAACTGATTTCTAGCTCCATATTTACCGTAGAGACACAAGACTGGTTTCTTATCTAACATCAGCAAAAAAATTTATGAGCAATTTTCCCAAAATATCTAAGTATTTCTTTAAAATTACAATATCAGGCCAGTGTTTTGTGTTTATGTGTGATGATAGAGAAGAAATTAATTTTTTTTTATGTCAAAGGCATGGTAAATGACGCATTGTGATAACTGTAAATTATTGATTTGATTTGAAGAGATATATTTTTTAAAAAGTTTTTTCTTCCAAAGCAAAGCAGATCAGGATGTCAGTTAGCAGGTTAGCATGCTGTGCTGAAGTAGTTTGAATGCTAGATGAGTCCCAAAAGGATGTTAGTGCTAAAAATCATATATCATTCATATTTATGACCCCTTCAGATAACAAATTATATCATTATTATTTCTGGATCTTAATTATTTCCAAGCTGCTTCAGGCTGTGCCGGGTCTAAATCAAACCCTGTGAGACAGTTACTCTCTCCCACATGCTATTGGCTGGCCAGAGAGCACTTAATTTACGAACATATTCTGTTTGCTATACTTCAAGCATGAATATTAGCTTTTTCTTTTCAGTTTAAGTTGACGAAAGCATGACTCTTTACTGCTCCCACCTTTAGCCATTTCCCATACAGTGCTGCATTTGAACCTTTATTAAGAAGGGATTTTTTCATGCCATTAAAGTCTCGGTTTTTATCAGTGTTATCCAACGAATCACAACGACCACTGGAAGAATATTTGCTTGATTACGACCCCACCTGCCTGTTTCTTTCTAATGTTTCCACCTCTTTATTAAGTTAGAGGTCTAGCCTCATGTTTGTCATCTGTCATCATTAAGAACATCAGTCCCCACACATGCAAAGGCTTCACATAAAAAATAAAAAAAAACAGAAAGAAAGAAAGGAAGACGCAGGGGAACCTCCAAGTCATGTTCCATGTTAAACTCAATGTCCAAAATTTAATTACAACAGGAAGGATCACAGATGCTGGGGCACCTTTTCCAGAGAGGCAATGGTGCTGATGTTAAGGATGTCATCCTTCATTAGACAGCAGGAAAGAGGATATTGAAAAAGAGAAAAATGAGTCATAGCTCATTTACTGGCAAGATGTCCGTTTTGGCCCAGGGGGCCAACAGCAAGAGAGGGTGTCCTGTAAATATGACCTCATTGTAGATGTCACCAAGTAAACAGGACAAATGGGAAACACAGGGGTAAAGGTAATTTGGTGCAATGCATAGCACGATGTGCTGTAGAAATAAACCAAAAGAAAATCAATGGTTTGAA
This sequence comes from Ctenopoma multispine, assembly GCA_034779795.1. NCBI lineage: Eukaryota > Metazoa > Chordata > Actinopteri > Anabantiformes > Anabantidae > Ctenopoma > Ctenopoma multispine. The sequence continues at coordinate 7,320,986 of JAUYWH010000009.1, read as the reverse complement.
ATTCTGGCAAATTAAAAGACCATTTTTCCTACGTGCGGAGGTATGATCTGGTTCACTTTTTTTATTCAGCTTTAAGGGTTTGTTTATTACAGCCCTTTTCTTGCAATGAACAAAGACCTACCAAAACACCATTCCAATATTTAATAGTGACTCAGTTTTCACCTCTAGAAAATTAATTTTAATGGAGCAGAATTTTGTAGTGAAGTGAGGGACGTTCATGATGATATTCTGATGATGACAGATGAGTGAAAGTGATAAATGTATCCCAGAATCTTTTCTTATCCTGAAAAAGTAGGCTTTCCTCATAGAGCAGGCATCAGAACACACTACTGAACAATAACAGAGTGAAAAACCCCAAAAAGTGAAGAATTGTAACCCAATCATTGTTCTGTGTACACTGCCACATGATGCATAATGTACGTAGTAGCACTGGAATAAATCAACTTTTAATGGATGGCAAATGGGTTTCAACATTGTTCTCTGTAAACTGTTGCTGTTCTTTCATTTTGCAGGTGAACGTTTGACCTAGAAAGAGAGACAGCAAGGTCAAATCATTAAAGACTATCTTCAGCTATGACCATAACTCTCTTGGTTTTTCACCTATCATTTAAAATATTTTTTTATGTGTCATACATCACAAAATCAACAGAATTACAGTCCAAGCTTTTGCCATGCCATCTGAAACATTTTCACACACGATCCACCACAATGAGCCTCAGGAAAAGGTAAATGCTAGCAGCCTAATACCAAGTGTATTACGCTGAAAGACAGGCTGGCACATGTGTTGACAGACATAGACATCACATGTCTCTTCTTGTAAAACTGTGAGGTAGTGATGTCCTAAAACATGATTACAGGAGGATGTATTGATATAAACATAAACACTGCTCCAGAGGACACACCAGCTGCTGAGGCGCTGTTCCAAGGTGAACTATGGGCTGAACACAGTGCACACACACACAGCCATTAATGTTCAAATAACAAGCTACTATTCATGTCCACATGCACAAACAAGGCACAGCCTGGTTAATTACACCCAAATCAGGAGGGACTTGGCAGCAGACTGATATCCTGCAAGAGTGGCAGAGTCAGTCACCCTGTAGTTGTTGCTACACACCCCCAAAGACATCAGTCTAAACACAGGGCACAGCTTCTCTGCTCCTCATCCTCCATATGAGTGCAGAGTAGTTAAATTTAATATTGTTTTAATCCTGTAATTTGATAAAGCTTGTATAAAAAAAATATAATTCAAACATACACCTATAGATCAAAATTAGTTCCATAATCCAATGCAAAACAAAAAATGAAAAAATTACATCTGGGTTAGTTACGGATTCACAGCTTAAAAGAGGCCCTGTCCTTATTTTCATCTCTAACAAAGTTGGTCTTTGTTAATACACCCAACCACTACTCAATCTTGTGTTTAACTGAGAAAAACAAGTAAAGAGGCATCAGATTACCGGAGCTCTCCTCTAGAGGGTACTGAAGATCAATCCACGGTCACAAAAGACAAGAGAAAGAAACAGGTCGCAGAAGACTGAAGATGACCCTCAGAGTGGGGGAAGGACAGGGGAGAAATTAGCTTGCAGGGTGTTAAGGATCATCCCAAAGTGTAAAAAGGTCCGTTGGGGACAGCTTGTGGCAGGCAGGGGAAGTCATTCATTGATTTTATTACCGGCTCCACTTTTCTCTCTGCCTGTCCTGGGAGCTAATAGCTAGCAGCTGCATTATGCTTAATGCCCTCCCTATCACTCTCAGCTAACGTGGTTTGGCATACATTTAGAGAAATCAGAAAGAATAAGAGTATTGATCTTGGTTAAGGTCTTTTTTTAGTGTGTGAAGGACCTTTTCATTCCATGAAATGTTTTTTTGAGTGTCATTTAATTCAGCATCCATCAGTTCTCTTTTTCTCTTTCTATCTTTGCATCTCCATCTCTCCATATCTCTTCCTCTGCTGCTTATTTCTCTCTCTGAGATATCTGAGGCTGAATTAACTGATACAAATAAGGTTGTCTGCTGCATGTTGCTGTACCTTTCTTGTTTCATTTAGCTGTGGAGGAAAAAAAAAGTCTTTCTGGAGCCCTCACCTCACCTCATACATATGTCAAGCATTCAATAAAAATATAGTTGTTTATATTTAGAGTTTGTGTGTGGGGACACACATAATAGACACGTGGCCTCCATTGTGTCCTCCTATTGACAGAATAATTTCACTCAAGGCTGGAAATTCAGATCTTTGATTATGTCTCAGATCAAGAACTGTTTTGATCACGTATTAACTTGTTTTCTATGACCACCAGTACATGTACTGAACAATTAAATGAGTTACCACTGACTCACCTGACAGTGGTTGATCATCCCATAGGCTGCATCACAAGTGAACGGGACACAAAAAATGTGGTTATTGATTGATTTATATATTTATTCAAATTAAGTAAATAATATAGCAGTAAATAAAATAAAAAATAAGATACAGCAAAATTAAATACGAAAAAATTAAAGAGCAGTATTAAGTCCCCATAAATCGAACAAAAGTGTAGTAGAAAAATCTGATCAAAGGATGAAGTTAGAAATAAGGTGAGTTAAATGAGAAGATCAAAACCCCTGTCATTTCTGTCTGTGTATATATATATATATATGTATATATGTATGTGTATATATATTTGTGCTATGCAGCTATTTTAGATATTGGACTAGACTTTTGTATTGTTGGCATATTATCTGTAGCTGAGCAGGCACCTGCGCCGGCAGTGGGAGACATGCTATAGCCCTGGGCCAAGGTCACTGGTGGGAATCTCACTTTAGAGAATGTGTTGCATTATGTGTTTACTGTAGTGTACTGGTCATGAATACTGCAAAGTGTGTGTGTGTTTGTGTGGGTGGTGCTTTCGGGGGGATGGGGGATCACCACAGATGTCCTTGCCCTGAGCTCTCTCTACATGAAAATCATCTCTGCTCTGGAAGAATCGCTAAGCACAGACTGACGTCACATTATACAGCAGGCGTGATTCCTGGAGTCAGACTTGGAGACTTAAATCTACTGAGGATAAGCCACGAGTGTCGGTTCTAGAGAAGAAGAGAAGAGAAGTGCCGCAGTAAAACAGACTAGATCCTGGTTACATTAAATTAATTCAGTGAGATATATTCCATATACAGTATAAAAATATTATTTGTTTTATCATAAGTTAGCTGGATTGGATTGGATTCCTTGGTAAGAATACTAGATAGTACTTTTTATCAGATAGTAGAACAGTATTTTTTGTTACTGAGCAAGTCAAGCATGAAAACAATGGGAAAGAAAGAGACCACAAATGTGATACAGAGACAAACTCAGAGAGAGATGAATGAACTGGAGACAAGACCAGGAGCCTGCTGCCCTCTAGTGTCAGACACCACAGCTCCTCCTGTGACTACAGTACAACATGACACAGTCGAGATGAGCATGAATTATTTATAAATGATGGGATGATAAAGCAGTATTTCACAGATCACAGATATGAGATGTAATTGATAACATAGTGCTGATATCAAACACACGCTTGTCTCTTAAAGTGATATCAATAACACTTAAGAACTACTAGACAATGCCGAGTGTGTATGTGTGCAAAGGAATCCCTGAAGCAGTATTAAAATAAGGATTAGCCGCTTTTTACACATTTCGTATCAATAAAGTACCAGTAATGTGAACTCCAAGCAGCCTAAGTGGCCACCCAGACCTTCTTAAAGCACCTGTTGTGGGCTACATGCATCATTTCAGGTTAGCTAAACACCTACTCTAATTTGTTTTATAAATGTCAACCATCTCTGCACTCCCTCTCTCTCCCCCAGAGATTAACCTTCTAGTACCAGCCAGCACCAGCACGGGGTGGTTCAGGTTTAATATTTAAGCTTTAACTCCTCCCTCCTTTCTCCACTCACCATGTCCAGTCCCCCTGCATGTGTCTAAATTAGGAAGTGAGTCACCTGAGAGAGGGTGAGCTGAATGGGCCTGGTGGACACAACGGCCATTTTACAATAGACACTTACTTCATCAAAGAGACAAACAGGTACGGAAAACTGTTAGTTTTAAGACTGTTTTATTGTCGTCAAAAAAGAAATGAGCTCTGCGTTATGTGTATGTTTCCTCTGATATGCTGTGACACTTTGACGGCTGTTGCTGTGTTGTATTAAGAGTTCGTGCTGCTTGCTGTGAGTCACAGCTCGGCTTAAACTCCTCTGTTATTAGTCGAGCCTGTGCAGCACTTTAGTTGTGTTGTGCTCGTGTCTGAGTTGCTGCGTTCAGTGTATTTCTGAAATAGTTTATTCACAATAAGGGAATAGATTCCAGCAAATGTTCATTGTTGGTGGATGTTGGACTTTGATAAGGTAGACTCCAGTATGAATCTAAATGAGTGCTAAAGTTACTCTGTGTCCTCGGGACATGTAAGTTTGTTAACTTAACTTTGACCTTGAAAGCTTGTATCCAGTCCTCACAAGTTGGCAAAAATCAGTTGGTTTCATGCCTATTATACAAAACTAATAAGCTATCCTTTTTTCCCAGCACAGTTTCTCTCTCCCCATGCCTTAAAAGGATTTTGTGATTACATTTTTCTCAATGAATTACCAAAATCAGCCCACAGCATGAAAAGCTGGAGCAGGAAACTCAAAAGACAAGTGCCTGACAGTGTGGTTGAGTCCTCATCTAGCACGAGGAACTCCATGAGTGATCCACCAGTGCCTGTGTGGGTTACTCACACACCCACACCGGATAATATCACAGATGATGGTGAAAATGCCACAAGCTACACATCCAGTACTCCACCTTATGCAGAAGCAGAGGGTGATGAGAAAAAGGGGAGTATGAAGGGTCGGCTGAAATCCCTCATCCCTCAGTCATGGGGCTGCGTCACCCATAAATGGACACAAGAAAATGACAGTTCCTATTACTCTGAATCCAGCACAACAAGGATCCAGATCCTTCCCAATGGGACCAGGGTGAGCCCCCCAGTAAGTCCTCTGATTGAGCGCAAGAACTGGGAAGAATCACCAGGCAACTCCAGCTGGAACTCCCAAAAGCCTTTGTTAAGAGACAGCCCCACTGATGAGCTGCTCCATCAAGGCTCCCAAGAAGAATCTGTACTCACCAGTATCCATCCTGCAGAGTACTATGCTGAAAAGTTGGAGGTCTATAACCAGAAGTACTCTTATTTGAAATCCTGGCCAGGCCTGCTCAGACTTCTAGCTGGACTTCAGCTCCTATTTGGGGGAATGGTCTTTGCATGCGTCATCGCCTACATTCAGAAAGACAGTGAATGGTCCAACGCCTACGGCTTATATAATGGTGTATATAACAATGGACTTGGGCTGTCTGGGTACAGCTACAGGGGCCCCATGACTCCCTTCATTCTGGCTGTAGCTGGAGTCTCCTGGATCATTACCTTGTGTCTTTTGGTGGTGGGAATGACTATGTACTATCGCACCATCCTCCTCGACTCCCCCTGGTGGCCTCTGACGGAGGCCTTCATTAATGTCGCGTTGTTCCTGCTTTACATGGCAGCAGGAATTGTGTACCTGAATGACTTGAACCGTGGAGGGCTGTGCTACATGACGATAGGTGTTAACCCTATCATGGCTAATCTGTGTCGTGTTGATGGAGGACAGATGGCGGGAACGGCTTTCATCTTCATCAACTTGACATTGTATCTTGGGAGCTTCCTGGTATGTCTGAAGATGTGGAGGCATGAAGCCGCACGTAGGGAGAGAGAGTACTTTGGGGACCAAGTACGTTTTTTAATTACTTTTATGGTTATGGTGATCTCATGGTTATTTTAAGTATATTTTTCATATTAAAAAATTGCATTTATTTCAGGTAACAGTGAGTTACAGTAACAATATATATTATATAATATTATGTGGCTGCAAATGAGCCAACATTTCAACAGCAGCAAAACAGCAGCAGACCAAATCCAAGCAAATGTCAGTCACAGCAATCAGCAATGAGACTGCTGTTTGCTGGTATTAATATGGTCGATACCACGACAGCCAAACAAGATTCTCTACAACAAAAACTCTAAAGTGGATCTTTCTTGACTCTTCTTGCCCTCTTTGTTTCAAAGCACCAGTGATGACTTCAAATTGAAATAGATTTTCTTGTTCTGTTACCATGTGTGGTGCTCTCTCAATGTAGTTTCTAAATTTCTTATCTTTGAGGTTTGTCTTTTTACATTTGTCTTGATCATACCCAACATAGAATTAAAAAAGTTGTTGTAGTATTGTGTTGATATATCATATACGATGAAGGGACATTTAAATAAATATGAATATGGACACAGACTTCTTTTTTGTTCTATAGCCCCAGGGGGAGTTTCAGCAGTCCATCCCACTAAAACCCAAAAAAACAAAACGCATATCATTCAAAGATGAAATTGATAAACCTCTGAGTAGAGAGCATATCAATCCTCATGTCCCTGAAGTTCACAAGAATCCAGCCAATCTGCAGAAAGACAAAGCACCTGAATACACCCCTAACCCACACATCATTGCAGACTACATCATGTGAGTGAACATTTAAACTATACTGAGAAGTTGAATGCTGTAGTACTCACAAAACATACTTTGATGGAAAAAGAATAATCAGTTTGTTGTTGCCATGCCATTTTCTCTCTGTGTAGGAAATATCCAGAGATCAGCTGTGTGGAAGAACGGGAAAAGTACAAAGCTGTATTTAATGACCAATATCAGGAATACAAAGACCTTCACAAAGACATCAACACTATGCTTAGAAAGTTTAGAGACTTGGATGCCACAATGGCACAACTTCTCAACGAGGGAAAAAGCCATGAGGTAAGACCTCACAGGTCAAATGGTCATAATTTGACCTCCAATTTGTACAGACAAATGTTCTGTTAGTACATTTCTGTGTTAGGATGGGGCTGTTATGACGTCTGTCAATTCTGATCGTTTGGATATCATTTTGCTTTTACTTTAGGATCGGCAGAGAATTCAAAGCATTTTGAGGATATATCAGCAGAAAAAGAGTGTAAGTGAAGTTTGTTATTTATAGTTTTTCATCTGCATGTGAAACAACTTACATGTTACTGTTGTGTAAGCACACAGGTAATATTTGTTTGTGTGGTTTTTTTTAAATAAAGCTGTCTACTGATGCTAATAATAGTGCTCCCATCAACATACGTTTTCATTTATTTCAGCTACAAATTAAATAAGGCAAGATGATAGCTAGCAGAAGTAAAGGGAGAGAAAGAAAAACATGTTGAGGTAATGATGATTTAAGACATCAATACATGATTAATGTGTGTGTTTTACAGGACCCTGGTTTCCTGGAGAAAAAGGAACGTTGTGACTATTTGAAAGCCAAATTAAGCCACATCAAAAACAGAATTCGTACTTTTGACGTGGAAACTATAGCAAGTGGTGGCACATGAGGAACACAAGCAAGTATCAGCTGCACCTGATGACCAGACCAGATACTGATTTTCTAAGTATGTTGTATTTTGACTGAGCAGCATGTTTTCAGACTCTTTCAGTGCTTTCATCTCGATGTTGCACAAAGGATCAACATTTCAATACAGTGTATGCTTCAATAGGTTTTGACTGATTTTTTTTTAACAAAAAATTTAAAATGTAAATTTGTACAATAAAGTGTTTTTTAAACAGCCACTGTACATCGTTCTTTCTTTTTGAGCATGTGCTGACCTGTTTGTGCTACTTAATTTGTATGCCCTCGCTGTTAAATGGGCAGTACAAAATCTCAAATGTCAGGTAGACAAATAGAATATCTTTATTGTCATTGCATAAGCAAGGAGATTTGAAATGCAATTCTCCCAGTTTCAACACGATAAAACACAAACAACATCAATTACACAACATACAACATATACCAGTACTAACTCTACTACTACTACTGTTGTTGGCAATTATTGCACATTACCCAAAAAAAGTTTAAGCAGTGATTCAATGAATTTATGGCTTGTGGCTGAAAACTTCCTTAATCTTTGTCCATACTTTAATTGACCTTAAGCGAACACTGAAAATCACAGCACTTGGTGAAGTATTTAAATAGTTTCTGTTAAAACCTTTTCAGGCTCAGTAAACAGACAGTACAAATACAGCTGGTATCCAACTGCCAATATTGTCAAGTGAGACTTTTTCAGTTAATGACAACTGACTTTTAGTGATATACAGTATGATAGTACAGCGCTGCCATGAATACAATTATTTCAAACTTAGAAATATTCCGTTTTTGTTGAAACTGTCAGGTCATAATCCTACTATACATTTATTTTTGAGGTGACAACAGGTGGTGGAGTTAAACTGGACTGCATTAGAGAATTATTAAATTTGGTTGTTGTTGTTATATACTTGTATAATATTATGAGGCATAAGGCTCGTAAGCAGCTCATAATGTCCAATAATTGAATGACTTTCTAATAACTGATGGTCAGACTGCCATGCAGCTACAGGTTATCAGCTTTAATGACCCTGTTATAAAATGTTACGGTTTATAAAAGCATTCATAAACTTCAATTCATAAACTTTAAAAGCTTTCAGCATGTATTGTGTGAATTGCACCGCACCTTATAATAATACCAAATGTATATTTATTATGGAGACTAATCATTAATTTAAACGAGCACGTGTGCAGCAGCTGAACAGGTGAACTGTGTCCTGCGGAGAGACACAGACAGCTGTGCAGGGCCCACAGAGTCAAACAGCTCCGAGGGGTTGAGTAAAGCGTTTTTCATAGGAGAAATGTTTGCATCATAATAATCGGACACTGTGTTGTTAAAACAAAGACTCGTGAATGACGAGACATGAGGGCAGCTGAGGAGGATGAGTTCAAAGTTGAGGAACATGTCTACGGCCTTTCGGTAAGTTGTGCAATAGAGTCTGTATCCAAACTAATGATTTAGTCGCTAGAAGCTTTAAACTGATTTCCTGTTATTTGTTCAATCATCCGACATATCGAATGAGTTTTTATAAAGGACTAGTTTTATTACTATATTCAAATGAGATAAGTGAGCTTTAACTTCTGATGGAAACAGGACAGAAGCTATATTTTTAGGATGAAGTGGAATCTGATCTGAGTTTGTTTACATGTATATCAGGAAACATTTTTTTTGTTCAGTTCATATACTGACGTCAAAAGCAGAAACAGGGAAGTCGTGTTAGTTCTGTTGCTGATTTTCTAGCTTAATGAGTGGATATTTGAAAAGTTAAATAATCTGTGCAATTGATCAAAACCTCAAACAGCTCTGTAATGCCTGGCTGAGCTTATTTTTTCAGCTCTCTGAGTGGACTGACGCTCAGCAGGTGCCCACAGGTAACATACTGTAGATGTAGCACAGGGAGCAGTAAACACCACGCATGGCCGCGCCGGCTCACCTCATATCTGCTGTCTGTCTGAATTATTGAAGCCTGTTGGGTTGGGTTCCTCTGGAGTGATCAAGTGTGGGTCAGCGATACCGGAGAAAGGGTTCAGAGATGGGCTGGGGTGAATGAAGGGCACTGTGCAGGAAACATTGCTTAAAATAATAAAATCTAAGTACAGAAAATGACTGAAAGTGCTGAAAGAACTAAAGAACAGGTACAACAGTGGGTGAAGTAATATTACATTATTCATTTTTAATTTAGAGATGCAAATTTACTCATCAAGGCCTCACTAGGGGACTGAAAATACACGAGGCTAATATCTGACTATGTGCCTCTTTCAAAAGCTGCTGTTAAACAGAAATGTTAAGTAATATGTTAATATTACAGCGTGTAACAAGGACATTGCTTTTATGATGAATTAATTTTCCCCTCATTTTCCCTCCTTCCTCCAGGTGTATTTGCTGTAACATTCACAATGTATGAGCCCCAGTATTACGATAGCCCTCCTGTGTATAGCCCACCTTACAGCACCACCTCACACAGCTTCTGTCTCCCAAGAAGCATCCATTCGCCCCAGATCCAATATGTCTCCTACACCCACAACCTCCCTACAGGCTCCTACTACATGGAGGGGAGGCCTCAACACTTCTACCGCTGGTTTTCTCCTCCTGGTTTCGTCAAAACCTTCCAGGGAGCCACAGCACTCATGTGTTTTCTCATCTTTGCCTGTGTGGCCTCAACCTTGGTGTGGGACACGAATGGATTTAGATACGGAGGTTATGTCTTTGGTACCACAGAGGGTGTTCCAGGGAGCTACGGCTATGGCAACTCTTACATGACGCCTTACTCTGCCAAGTTAGCTATGATCTCCATGGCAGCCATCACTTTCCTGGTTTCACTGGGATTCCTCATGGGGAGCTTCTCACGGTCACGGATCACTAGAGGATGCAGATTTTACCTCACTGTGTTCATCTGTAATATCATCTTAGCTGTCCTACAGGTGAGTGCCTCAACGAAAATAAAAACTGCATCAACTGTAATGCATTCTCATCTAGATCTTGATTTCCATCAGTAGGATCAGGAGTTCTAGTGAGAAAAACATTGTATTGAATGTAAATATGATTTTCTTACTGTCAGCTTGCAACAACAGATCAGACTGTTGCATATTTACACAACACACACAGTATCATTTCTATTTATTTAGAATCACATTTCTTGTAACCTGATCAATGTAAGTCCAATATTCACACTAAACTTTTGGTCTCCACCAGTTGTTGAAATGAACTGGCTGTCTCTTTAGCATAGCTAGTGGGTAAATTTGTCTAATAACCTATTGGTTGACTTGATGCTCTAAATGTTTCCATTTTAATAATAACAAATAACTTACAGTACATCACAGAGTCCCAACAATACTATTTCATGGGACCTTTAAGATTCCGTCATTATTCCTATCTTGGTTATAAAGCCAGAAAAGTATTAAATCTGACATGTGAAAGGCAAAAATCTAAATCAAAACTGTGAACCTATTTCTGTCTTGACTTTTAGGGCATCATTGATATCATCTTTGTAATTGGAGTGAACCCGACGTCTCAGAGCTCACAGAGTATGCTGTACAACCCCATGCTGATGATGTGTCAGAACATGCAGGGCAGCCCAAGCCTGAGTGGCAGCGTGGGGGCCAGTTTTCCAGGGGGTTTCCTCATGTACAATCAATACCTGCAACACTACTGTTACATGGATCCTGAAGAGGTTAGAGGGAGTACTCTACTATATTTTATTCTGCTCTCGTGTCTTCTAATGTGTTCCAGTCTGATTTATAATTTACTCTCTTTACTCAGGCAGTAGCATTAGTGTTGGGTTTGATGGTGGTGTTGGCTCTGTCCCTGTCTGCTTACTACGCTTACAAAACCCGCAGCAAGATTTGGCGCCATGGCAAAACTAACATCTACTGGGATGAGCCACTGGTAAGACCATCAGAGGGGCAGGATGTACAGGACTGGGTTAGTAAAGTCTTTGTCTCCTTTATTATTTATTTCTTCATGTGGTAATTTGAGGATGATTGCATCTCAGCGGTTGTTGAGTGTAAGTAAATGAGAAAGCAAGGACAGAGTCAGTATGAGTTGAGTGATGAACATTTAGCTTGGAAACAAAATACATTAGGGTTATATGTTTATTTCTATAGTATTTGTAGAAAAATAAAAAACAAAGGCCTGAAAAAACTTTAATGCTTCTAATCTCACATGTGCTCTAGTTTCCAGTAAGTGTGATGTCTCAGTGCCAACACAAACACAGTGTTACAATTCTCATGTCTTGCTAATAACCACAAGCTTTCACAAAGTCATTTTGTGCTGCTGTTGACACAGAAAACGATGGTGTTTATCATCAGCACACCCAGGTTTCACTCTGACTAATCATTACCCAGACAAGTGATAAGCAGTTTCACCGTGTTCATATAAAAATAACTGACAAGCAACGTTATATGATCTCATGTGAAAGGAAACAGGGTGCAGAAAACAATGTGCATGTTTGTGAGCATGGTTAATATTACATACTAAATATAAGCATAACATTATTATTCTGATGACGTTAGCATTAAGCACTGATACAGCCTCACAGCTGCTATTGTATGGCTGTAGACTCTTTGACTTATTTTGACATTTTTTCATATCAGTTACCAAATATCAGATCAAGAATTTAGGTTCCAAAAATTTATTCTGGAAAATTCAGAAAAATTAAATGGAAACGCAGACTACAGATCAGCATCAACAGCTTTGGGTCATTTTCATCTATTTCTGTGGAGCGGCCTCTCATGGTCATGTGACATATGGCTTTTCTCTACAGATAAATGTTTGAACTATATATATTAATATTCAGAAGCAAGGAGACAGGAGCTGTTATTCAGCATAAAGTATCCAGTTCGGCCTTAATTGGTTACCATCTTGATGTGAACGTGAGTTGTGAGCAGTTCACCCAAAGAATGATTTTGTTTTTTCAAGTTGTTTAATTTGAAAGACTTCTGGAGGCCTGAAGTGGTGACAGTGTAATTAATAATAAGTAAATGTAAGGAAAATGGCAGAAACTGATTAAAAAATATGCATACATGTGTGTCAGAGTTATCCTGTCACCTCAAATTAGATCCTCACGTGGGGAACGACTGTTGTAGAGCACTGGTGCTGCGGCATTTATCTCATATTCATGCTGCTGTACAGCCCTTTAAAGACTGTGCTGTTTGTACGTCGCAGCAGTAAACTCATGTGGTATTTAACAGTAATTAATCTACTACCAGTACAACTGTACTATGAATGTATCATAGCTAGTATGAGTCATTACAGAAAGAGAACCAACATATTCAGTTTATACAGTGAGGCCTTGGCCTACATCACTGCAAACTGTGTAGTGAGTCAGTGTGAGATGCATTCCCTATTCTAGGGCACGCTTGTATCGCAGTGAAGATGCTAGCCTTGCAGGGAGGCATATATAATGTATGTGATATGTATAATGTATAAAAGGGGTTGAGTTTCCTCTGTGCTGCTGTGTGAATCCCTTCAGAGTGTGGTGGCGCTAAATGATTCAGTCTGCAAAGGGCTGCTACACAGTGCTGCATATTAGACCACTGGCAAAGCAGTAATTTCCCTGTGTTTTGTGCTACATTTTCATGGAAAAGTGTGCTAATGGAAAGGAAATTTTAGGATAACTAGGTTAAAGTGAACAACATGCCATAAAGAAATTATGAATTGTTGTATGTTGCTCTCAGTGAATAGGACACCTCAATAAATATTTATCAACATGAACAACTCGTCCACAGTCAAAGAGGAGAACGGAACTACAACTATACTAACTGAAACATAACGTGATGAGGTGCGTTAGTGTGTAACTCTTCCAAAGAGAACAAATAATCTTATAATGCTGTATGCAAAAACATGCCAAAAGGTTTATTTTATTTTTTACAGATCACACATTATATTCACAATTAATTGTTTAATTAAAAAAAATAGTATGTTGGTTGGTTAATAATAAAAACAATAATTAGGTGAAGTCCTAAAACATTTTTCTCTTTCCTTTTTTTTACAGCATTGCACATTTGCTTGTCTCAGTATGCTGAGTTTTAACTTCGGCAGAAAGTGTCACTTTCACAAACACTGACTGGAGCAAGCGACACAGGAATTAATAATACTTTAGTTTCACAAAGCTGTGGCTGTCACCGCACCTTTCTGCTGCAGTGTGTCAGCTTCCCTGCAGTTTGTTGCAGTTTTTACACATAGAGGAGAACAATTCAGCTCCACATTCACAAGATCTGTTTCGCAACCTGCTTCTTCCAGACTCTCACATCAGCTCACTAGATCCTTATCCTGTGTGACTACACTTTCATCCAGAAATAGATCAAAGACTATAAGATATTAATGATGTGTGTTGGTAGATTATATAAAGAATAATGCAGTTTTAGTGTTAGGTATCATTTAATGATGTTTTGTTTTCCCCAGTGCTGTTATTTTACTGACTTTCTGTTCCTGTAAAGAGCAGTGTTCTACTGTAAGTGTTCAGATTTTCAGTTTGATAAGCACACTGTACTGATTTCTTTTCTGAGACATAAAAGAACTGCGGTGTTCTGCTGCATGTTTACCTGGTGATTCAAAAAGGTGGAACAGCAGAGATGTTTGATGTACCACAGATTTCAGTCCTGTGTTTCCAATCAGCTGTTTCTGACAGTCAGTGAAAGAAAGGATCTGAGTTTAGACACTTATCATTCTGAGAACCTGGAAGGAGGGATCTTTCCTGCAGTGTGTCACACTGTGTGTTTGCTCTTGTAACTGTCTGGCTACATTTGTACATGTCTGGCAGTTGTACAGTCTTTCTTTTTTTCTGTGCAGAGAACTCTTCAGTCCTTCAGTAATCGTGACTTTACATGAAGGGATTTTCATTAGAGTCTCCTGACGTTGTCTTAGGTGAACCATGTTGGAGAGGTGCGTAGCACCCAGCAAGCACCAACTGTTGTTGTATCAGAAAGAGCGGCACCTAATCTCAGGGCGGAGAACAGTGTGGTGTCCTACAGCAAGAGAACAGTCAGCGTCCACAGCGTGGGAAATTATAAAAGCAACAGGTGAGCGATGGTTGCAGCTGCCCACCACAGTGGGTCTGTGCTCAGGAAATGATACAGAGATAAGAAATATTTCACTCCTCAGTCTGAAAAGTTCATATCTTACTTACTGTGAGGATATTTAATATAAAAAATTAAAGATTCATTGCAGATTCTATCAGTTGTAGTGATCTGTTTTCTGATTTTTGTAAAGTTTTTGGTTTATGTATAAATAACTGGAAAATAAAACACATTCTCAGCTGCCTGTCAGCAAATATTATAAGGCTAAACTAAGATGGTGAACATGGTAAACCTCATATCTGTTTCAGTATGTTCATTTTGTCATTGGAAATATGTTAACATGCTGATGTTAGCAATTTATTTGAAAGCACATAGGAGCTACCAGAGCACTAGAGCCACTCAGTTTTATTCCTGAGTTTGTGGATATCTGGATGTATACTTTATATTCACTGACTGTATACACAGTCAAACATTTTTAATCCATCTAAAGTTTTTCTGCTGATTCCAGTAACCATCAGGCTGGAGAGACTCTGTACCAGAACAGCAGAGTCACAGTTTGCTCCAGCAGCTCCTCAGATGAGACAGAAAGCATCAGGAAACCTCCTGCTTATCATGTGGAGAGAGAAAAGAGGAAAGACAGAGAGCCCCGGTCTACTGCTCAGAAGATGGTGGAGTACCAGTATGAAACTGGTTACACCACCGAAGACACTGGCAACGAGCTGGACCACACGGACTATCTTTACAGGTGAGCAACTACACTGCTGCCAGTTGTTCTGTTCAACAATTTAGGAATGTTTAATGTCAACAAAGCTATCAGCAACGTAAAGCAAAAATCTGCCCTTTTGCTTGGCAAATGGTATTTAACATTTAGCCAACTGACAATAAGACTGCCTGAAACAGGGTTTATAGTATTTCAGAATAACATCGTCACTAATACTGACAGTCACCAGTGTCTCTAAGGCAATTTGACACACTGGTTAAGTGTTTGTAATAAGAGTAAGCCTGATATAAATTTAATTCCCCTCTGTACTTCCCACTATCTGAATAATAATGTGAATTTAATAATTGATTCATGTCTTCAAATTAATATCCCACTCCAGCCTGTACCCAGAGATAACTTCAGGTGAGCAGCGCCAGCAGTACAGGAAGGAGTTTGACTCTGATCTGGCTCACTATAAGAGCCTCTGTGCTGAAATGGATGGCATCAGTGACCAGATGCACAATTTAAGCCGAGAACTGGACACATTGGAAGAGGACTCCATGAAGTACCAGGTGGAGTAAAGCAAGAGGGGTGGAGGCAGACTGCCAGATGGCTGTATGGTCATAGCTGTCTCTTTCATAAAAGTGAGCACAATCAGTTGACATAAGTTGTATTTCTATTATCAGGGCGTGGCAGAAGAATATAATCGACTGAAAGACCTGAAAAGGGTGAGTGAGGTTCGATCTGTGGGATCATGATGTGAAATGATTACTACAGGTAGAACTGCTTATTTAACAGGTGCTCGCTTTGCGTTGTCTTTCTTTTAGAGGCCAGACTATCAAGCAAAGAAGAAGCAGAGCAAAGAACTTCGACAGAAGCTTTTCCACATCAAACGCTTGGTGAAGACCTATGACCGAGGTCTTTGTTAGTGTTTTAATAATCTGAGGCAGCGTGTGACCTGGCTAAAGGGACATTTATTCTTCATTTTACGATTCAGTTTTACCACTTTGCTGTTTGACTTGTTAAGGGGTTACTACGTAACAACGTGACTTTTGTACTGGCCTCACTGAACCTCAGCCCTGTTTATGACCATGTTTACATCTACTTTATTAGTATTGCAGCTGTGAGAACAGAGCTAGTCAGTCTGCTCGAGATGATTGTAGTTTATAAATATCAGCATTTATGTTTGAATATATTTTACCTCCTGTGTTAATTTTAAAACTTTAATGTAAATGTTCATCTACAGCACGTTAGAAGTAGTTCTTTATGTACGACATAAAGGTAGATAGAAAGATAAGACAAAATAATGTAAATAAAACACCTCAGTTTGGGCGTATGAATACTCTTACATGAATACACGTACATTTATGGTACACGTCGCAGTGTTTATTTGGCATTCGTCATACAGATGTGATTACAACACTTCACTTTCAAGTAGCTTGAGAAAACAAACAACAAAAGACACATCTCCATATTTTGATTCTTTTAATAATGTAGCCATATGTGTGACATTTTTAAAAACCAAAGAACTCAGTAACACAAAGATAAGAAAACATTAATAGTATAGTTATCTTTTTTCTTTGACAATGTTGTGAGTGGTGGCTGAGCGAAGAAGATCCAAATAACTATCAGAAGGCGCTGCAGTAGATCAAGAAGCAGTTACATCCTTCAGCTTTGTGTTTGATTTAGAGCCGATTTTATTCTGTTCTCTAAAGTACCTAAAATACTTGTGATTTTTCCAACACGCCTCTTGAAAAACCTGTGTGAGGTAAAGCCTGGTGGACCAGTGATTCGGGGATCATCCTCTTCCAACTCGTCACAGACAGTTTGATGTTTTGGCATTGAATATCCTCCAAGTGCAGTTTGCCCATCAGATTATCATCCATTACAGCATCATCTCACATCATTCACAACAGCAGAGACTCACTCAGATGCTTGGGGATGCGAGAGTACGAACATCTCTGTTATGTCACCTGTAACAGCATGAAGATAAGCTTCTTTTTTGACATCTGATCAGATGACAGAGGTATTTTTCATGTAAATACATATAGAAAAAACATTTAGGAGTTAACAGTGAAAGCAATATTTTAATGTTTAAATGAACCTCAGATTATATAATGTAAAAGAAGGAAACAACTTAGCAGATATCCAAAACAACATTTCAACATGCAAAAAGACAAAGTTGGCCTCAATATATATACACATTACAATACATTTTTTCAAGGGATCATTATCCCTACAAACAGGTTTTATCAACGTAAACTAGTTCTCAGTCGATAGTGTTGGTTATAAACTCTCTGATCACATCAACTATATTTCTTGAACTAACTCTTCAAATTGTTTGTCATTATGGAACCCAGGTTTAATTCAAGTAAACGTCAGCCTGTTATTTCTTAAGTTTCATCCAAACGATGCTCAGTAGCTGAATCAGTCAAACCTCATACTGAAAACTGATCAAAATCACTTTGGAGATCTTTTTAAAAGATACAAGACAAATGTTTGTGATGCTTCGTAAGACTCGTTTCATATTTCATAGGTGTCCCAAATTCCTACTGAATAACAAGGCAGTTTAAAAAAGAAGGCGATTTCTGGTGAACGACACTTACAGAGGTTTGTGTTGAGGAAATATCAGACTAAAGCATTCTGATGTCTATTGAGGTATTGGTCCGTTCTTGTCTAACTGTGGCTTCATTTTGTTCAATCTTCAACTTCCGTGAGCCCTGTGAATGACTTCAAATGTACTGTTCACTTAATGATCAGACTGTCACAAGAGTCTATTTATCTCCTTGTCTCTGCTTTATGTACCAATTATTCTATGTAAAAACCATCTCTGAAGATGATGTGATAGACTTTGGTGAATTTTCCTTGGTTCTATTTCATTTCTGTTCCTTGGCTTTGTCCTTACGTGTTGATGAAAGACAGCAGTGAATTCATATTTTTTCTTACTGTGTCTTGTATTCAGTTCATAGCACATCCACACCGTTCTGATGCTTTACTGTTCATTAATAGCCACTACGGTCACACTTGTAATGTTATCAGTTGTGTGGATAAAAAGGTTGGGTTGGTGAGCCATGGAAAATGAGCCCAGTGTGGGAAAAATTGTTCCGCTGACTTTCAGTGGTGGGACAGTTTTGTACTCTCGATGTAGTTTTAGCAGGGTGCTGCTGCCCTCTACATGAAACTGCGGCATCTTTAGTCACTATGGCAGGCAGGTGGTAACATGACTAGTTGTGGTGGCCATATCGTAGCCCAGCGTGAAGAGCTGGTCTCCGGTTTGAGACTTGGCACCAGAACAACTGGGCTGGCAACAAAACAGATCCAACCTGGCACGGGCTCCTCTCTCTTCTCTGAAGGCCCATGTGGAGACAGAGGGCTCATTTCATGAGGGGGAATTGAGCAGTTACAGTAAAGTACGTACAATGGCCAGCTGGCACTGCAGTTTGTTAACCACACAGATGGATAGTGATGAGTCAGAAGGTTTCCTGTGGGTCCTTGTCGTCACTAATCCCAGACGGAGACCTCGTCCATCAGGGAGGCTACTGTCCTGGGACATACGGCCAGCTGATGGAGCTTCCGGAGAGCTGCATGTCACGGATCAGCGTCTCAATGGGTGTCTTCCCTACCAGGCGCATGAAAAAGAGCTGGGAGATGAGATTGGCGGGAACGGCACGCAGGGCCGGGAGGCGCAGAAGCAGGCGGCCGAAGCGCTGAGGCTGACTCGGATACTGCATCCTCTCATACTCTGTCAGAGCCACCTGAGCCTTCTCCTGCAGAGACTCCACGTGGACTGGGTCTGTTAGACCACAGGCATCTGAGAGGGAGGGAGGAGGCAGTTACTTAATAGTGTGGGCAGGTTACATAAAGAGTCGTCACGAGCCAAGTGGAAGGTTGAAATCCCAACATATAATGTGTTAAAATGCCCCCGAGGGGAACATATACAGATTGTGCCTCGTTATATATATATGTGTTATGTAAAAAACATAATTCAAACCCTACAAACCCCCAAAAATAAATTATAACTATTACCAGGGTATGGTCATCTAGCTTAAAAAAGATTTTTTTTTATTTATGCGGTGGAACTTATTCATGATTCCACTTAAGACTTAATGACTGAAGTCATAAAATGCACAGTGTTGTATAATGATTATACACAGCATAAACGATTTCTGCCTTTACCTTAATAAGCCAGGAGATGGTGCCATAGTGGGAAATTTCCTGGACTAATGTAGCTGACCAACGCTACTTTTATTGTTGTTGTCTGATGATGTGTTTTTAGACTCTTACTTCTTGGGCTATTCAACACCAGTGTCCCAGTCCCACACAGCTTGTGAAAATAGCTGTAGGCTATTTGGCTTCTCACTGTGACATCTGATGATGTAATCTAAGTTTTCTCAGCTTATATCAGCAAGTTTAATTTAAAACTGGAGAGAAGCTACACAGCGGGTTATAGCGGACAACACTATCCAAAGGCAGGATCTCTCTGTATCTCTCTGTTTTTGACATTTGTCTCAACATGTGCAACAACTGCAAATCTCTGAACTAACTGTTTAAATTAAAGTATCTACCTGGTGTGATTCTGCAGTATAACAGCACATAAAGCAACAAAAGACAATCACCTGGAGAGAACAGCGCGATGGCCTTGAGACAGCTGTATTCAGCTGAGTCCACCTGCAACCTGGTCAGCTTTTCCACCTGGTCCTGGAACACCCTCACCTGGTCCATGAAAGACACCACGCGCTCGGCAGACATGGGTGAGGAGTGGAACCCGGCCGCAGCCAACAAGGGAGCCATGTGGAGGGGCAGGGCTGACTGGGCCGCATTGAGGATGAACAGCTCGCTCCAGCTCAGCCTCAGCAAGGCCACCTGAGAATTAGTTCATGTGTGAATTAGACTCCTACAAAAGTATCATCAGTATTCACTGCAGTTATCGAAGCTCTATCTAAACAAGATTGTGCCACACTTTCTTTTTTCCATTTCCTAGTGTAGATTCTGATAACAAATGAAAAAACCTGCAGAATATTCATCCTAACATATCCAGACATGCATTTGACCCATATGAAATTTAACCCACTGACCTGGTCTGACACAGGCAGCTCAGGGAAGTAAGGGATATTTCTTGCCCACTCCACGGTGCTGAAGAGTATCCGGGCAGCCAGTTCACAGATGTTATCAATACCCATGGCATTGTCAGGACCGGCCTGTTGGTTGTACTGGTGCCCATACCTACTGTTGGGGTACGGCTCGGCTCGCAGCAGCTGGGAAATGAGTTCTGACACTGGCTGACCACCACCACTTCCTCCGTTGTTGTTGTTGTTGTTATAGAACTCGCCACTTCCAAGCCCGCTGGCGCCACCTATGGGCGTGATGGAGGGGCTGAGGCTCGACTGAGGTGGGATGCGGCCGCGTTGAACTGCTGTAGTTTGGTTGGGGGACATAGGTGAGGAGAGGAGAGGAGAAAATTGCAAGAGGTGGAGAAGGAAGGGATTTGGACAGCAAAATGGAGAGGATGAAAAGTTAAAACTGAGTTCAGTCTGCGACATACATCACATTATTGGCAGACAGGTTTGACGTGATTATGAAGCCATTCTTCAACTTTAAAAGGAAGCACAGCCGAGCCTAAAGTGAAAGAGATGCTAATGCATGTCAGGGAGCATGAAGGCACTCCACAGAAACAACACAAAGACTTGAAGGCATAAATTTACTTTCCATTAAAAATGTAAACCTCCTGCATCATTAATTATGAGGGAGACTAACATGCTGTTGCAGTAACCTTAGTATTTATTCATCTTTACAAACATGGATGACTTTGGCACTTTAAAACACTATGAGACGCTCAGAATGTCACGTTTTGTAGAGAAAGCACCACAGATAGTCTTACTGCCAAAACAGCCTATGAAATAAAAACTAATTCATGTAGAGACACAAATTTGCGTGGTAATTGTCTGCTCTAAGTGTTACTGAGGAAGACCTTCCGTTCAGTGGAATGCTGCTCTGTAGATGACCCTGACCTCTGACCTCCCTTTGGAGGTGGTCAAGCAAAGGAGATTTCTCTGTAGGTAGTCGTAATGCATCTCGTAAACTTGCTTCATGTTCAGTGAGAATAAGGGGGAAGCAACTCTGGGACATATCAGATTCATTTGTATTTAAAATCACAAACTACTCAAAACCCTTTAAAGTGAATTACATTTTCTCTGCCTGCAATCCTACACAGTGTTCCAACCTATGAGAATCTTAATGCACAGTACTTATTTGTAATTTTGTTTAAGTCTTTGCTTTGTGTATCTATCATCAGGACATTAAAATACATTGAATGATGCCTCACTTGGACTCCACCACTTAAGGCAAAATCCCCATATTGGATTGGATTGAGCCAACAAGTCAGAGTGTTTCTGCAGCTTCAACCGGAGGCTTAAGGCTCTGGAACGCAGGTGTCTTAGCTCTGTATCCCTCTCAGTCACTCTTACGCCGGCACTAGATTAAGCCGCTAAGTACATGGCATTGAGCTGACACGCATGGCTAGCTTAGCCATGATAGAGCCTTGACAGCCATGTGCAGCATTTTCTCTGCTCTATGGAGCTTGTGGAACAGAGGAAGTAAGATAATGACAGAGGTAAATTTAACTATGATTGACTTTTTTTTTCTTTTCTGACAGCAGCTGATGGGAGTAATGGGAAGACTTTCTAAGGCTCAGCACTGTATATTTCACATCAGTATATTTAAAGAGATCACATAAACAATAACAGCATGTTTCAGAGGTTCCCTTGAGCATTTTTTTTAAGGAATTATGAGTGAGGAGAGACAGACACCTTCTTTGCGCATGCCAACACGAAAACACTTCTTCAGGCGACAGTACTGGCACTGGTTCCTGTGGTGTTGATCAATCTGACACTCTCTGTTTGACCTGAGAAAAGCAAACAAATGATTATAGGACTACAGAGGATTCAAGTTTATGAAAGATGCCAAAAATGCTCAGCTCTTCCTTTTTGGGCATAATAACTCTAATTAAAACACTATGAAAACAGATTAATACTGAATTACAATATTAGATGTTCTACTTCTGTCATGTTTATAAAGCAGCTGGTTTTTGCATATCTGTAACACTTAAATGAGTCAGATCATCAAACTAATTTTAATATTACACAAAGATAATCAGAGTAAATACAAAATGCAGTTTTCATTATTAACAGAAAAAAGCTGTTGAAACCTGCCTGGCTCTATATGAAAAAGTAATTGCCCCCTACACCTAGCTGGATGTGCCACAGCCTTTACATCCCTGTGAAGGAATTTTGACCCACTCTTTGCAGAATGGTTTTAATTCAGCCACACTGGAGGGTTTTCGAGCTTGAACAACCTGATTAAGGTCATGTACAGCATCTCAATTGAATTTAACTCTGGACTTTGAATAGCCCACTACAAAACCTTAATTTTGTTTTTGAGGTGGATCATTGTGCTGCTGCGAAACCCAAGTGAAGCCTGCAGTTCTTTAGATGCTGCTGTTGCTTTTTAATGACCTCCTGAATGTGTCGTTGTTCTCTCTAGTAGGCCGGACACACCTGGGAAGGTTCACCATTATTCCAAGTTTTCTTAATTTGAGGATAATGATTCTCACCATGGTTCAATTGAGTCCCCTCACTTTTCCAAAAAATGTGGTTAATCATAGTTCATTCAGGATTTATCGGGGGGGCAGTTGATTTTTCACATGGGGCCGGGCAGACTTTTTTTCTTTGATGAAGGAAATCATTTAAAATAAAACTGCATTTTGAAATTACACTGGTTATCTTTGTGTAATATTAAAATTTGTTTGATGATCTGAATCATTTAAGTGTTCAGAAAGTGAGGAAATACTTTTCAACAGCACTGTATAGAGTCATTTACCAGTTCCAGCAGAAACCCATAATCAGTTGCTCTATGGACCAATAAATGACAACAATGGATTTAACTCTAAGACTTGAGTGTGTATAAATATATTAAAATTAACTTCAGGGCAGCAACTAATGATAACTAACTCAAGTTTGTCAATCAGCTATCTTATCGTGCATTTACACATAACTGTGCGTCGCTGGTTCTTAACAAAAAAAACATTATTTATCACTATTGTTTGCAGCTTGTTTTATACAAAAACAAGAGAAAAAAATTTCCCATCATGCCCCACTCACCTGCAAGTGTAGCTGAGGTTGCGTCTGACGCTCCTCTTGAAGAAGCTCTTGCAGCCCTCGCAGGTAAACACGCCGTAATGTTTCCCGCTGGACTTGTCCCCGCACACCACGCAGTCCACCACGCACGCTTTGTCGTCGTCTCCGGCCTCCATGTCGCTGCCCCCCGCCTGTGGAGAACCGTCGTCCTCCTCCCCCCTCAGGTAGCTCTTGTCCCCCAACCCGTTGGTGCCTCCATTGGGATCTCCCCAGCCCCCACTCACCATGGCCATCGCTTGGTTACCGGACCACCACAGAAAAAAATGGGACAGGCAACCAAGATTTCTGGTCGCTGTCAAGGTAACACAAATATGAAAAGTCCTGATGTGTGTCCCCCCCTCCTCACCTGGAGAGAGTCAGTACCCTCCACTTGCCTTTGCTCTCATTTGTTAATTAACTCTTTTGTTTATTTTAGAGCATTAAATAGCTGAACTCGGGAGGGGAAAAAACTGCCCTCAGGCTAAATAAGCAGATGTTACTGAATAAAAAAATAAAAGCAGAAATAGCAGTCAGGAGGAGGGTGTCTGGCAGAAAAAACAAGAGCGATTCAGTCTCCTCCCACTCCACTATGACCTGGAAACAATCTCAGTGTGGCAACTTTTAGTTTTGAATGCCTCTGAATTTTAGTGTCCCCGTTTCCTTCTCATCTTCTTCTGGTAGCCGCCGTGTGTTGCGTTGACCTGGGGTTTTTTTGTTGTGTTTTTTTTTTTTTTTTTACCAGTTCCAGATATGGTTTAAGAGAAGCCTGCTCGTCCGGTCGAACGGCTTCAGCCAAGGAACCTATCACAGGAAACAAATGAGGCACACATACAGTGCACGTTCTCGGAAAACAATGCAAAAGGCAGAAAGGTTTGCAAGAAAATAAGACCAGGTGAAAATCTTCTACCACACCGCTGCACTTAGTCCTCTCTGTCTCACACTCCCAGCTCTGTCTCTGTAGCAACAGTAATGGCTGAAAAAGGACCTCGGTGTAGCTCGCCTTAGCACATGCCTGGAGAGGCTTTGACCACCCCTCTTAAAGTACCCCTTACACTAAATTTGTCTATGCTCAGTCCAGTTATTTTTTACATAAGGCAGCTGGCTCACTAAATATTTCCCTCTAAATCCCTGTGGAAATGATGTTAAGCTTACCTCAGAGCTATCATTAATGTGCTGTATCTATGGCTTCTCTCATTTGGAAATAAATCCTCTCGCTCTAGATCCTCCTTCCATCCAGCAAGGCTGAGAGCGCAGACACAGCTCTCCTATTCTGCTGTAATCCTCTCACTGGCAACAGCATTGTGACCCACAATAAAGATATTCCAGATCAAGCAAAACAACTTGATGTCCACGCAACAACATCCGAGTGCTTCCTCAAGGCACCGGCAGCTGCAGCAGCGGGGGCAACAGTAGCAGGCTGAGCCGACGTGGTCCGCCCGTGCTCACTTCCAAAATACACAAGTAGATCCTCAGCTCAAGGAAGTGCTCTCTCTTCCCGGCTCGCTGTAGCACGAGTGCTCTGCTTGTGACAGTATCCTCTGTGCTGCTTCCTTGAGAGAAAAAAAAAACCAAGAAGGACAGAACGTTTGTCTCCTCAGCCCTCCATAGTTCCTGTGTTTGCTCTCCAGGCACTCATGCAGCAGTCTCCCTCCAGCCTTTTGTCAGTGCTTGCCCACCAAGAACTAATGACTTGCGGCCTAGCTCTGTGTGCTGCTTTTCATCCGTGTGTGTGTTTGTGTGTGTGTGCTTGTGTGAAGCCTTTCCCTGCAGCTCAGGCAAACTGAGGTGGGGGTGGAAGGGACGGGTGCTGCTCTTCCCCCTTTCTCTCCTTCAGCTTGAGAGTCAAATCAAATTATGAGTCAAGAAAATGGCCACAGCCAAAGAAAGGCTGGATTTCTCAGCGTTTGCTTTTTATTTTTTTCCTATTCGCCCCCCTTTCCTGTTTTCCACCAACCTATTTGTGTGTGTTGGAGAGAGAGATCAAGCAAAGCAAGAAAGAGGGTGAGAGAGGGAGTGTGTGCTGAGGGGGAGGGGGCAGTTAGTGTGTGTGCGTGCGTGTGCGCGCACTCCCAGGGATTTGACACTGCTATTCAAGCCCTGTGGTTACCATGGTGCCGGCTGCCTTATATGGTCATTGGAGTCAAAGAGCAAAGAGAGTGGGCTGTGTGGGGCAGCATACACACACGTGTACACACACACACACACACAGACAGGAAGAATGTGGAGGATCTCTGCCCTTAGAGATGCAGAGAGCATGACCCCAAGGCCTCAAAAAACACCCCAACAATACCAGATTACCCTAAAGCCCTGCAACAAATACACGTAAGCCGATCTCCTGCCTGCTCTTTGTCTTTTAGAAAGTAATCACAGCTCGCATCTGAAAGTTTTTACATTGCAAAACACAATTTTAGAAGCAAAGCAGCAGTGACACGTCTTACATTTCTCAAAGCCCGACTTTATCTCTCGCTCTTGGATAATAACACTTTGATCCTGCATACATGCAGGCAACGTGCATGAGAACAGCTCATTGTACTGGAAATAAAGGTTACCATTTCGTGGTCATTGCTCATTTCTCAAAAGGCCTCTGTCTCAGCACCGTGTGGAGCACACAGCGATTTGTGTTTGAGGTTACCCCAAGAGGTCAAACTTTCACACCTCTGCTACGCTAAAAAGCCCAGGGTCAAATGCAGATAAAGGGGCAGAGAGGACACACAATAACCCTGGATAAGAGCTTCAAGAGATAAGTGATTAATCTGCTTGTAAATGTGCAGCTCTTTGGGGTTGGGGGTGGCAGTCGCAGATATGGAGAGATGAAAGTGTCAGTACCCTTAGAGATTCATTATGTGCAACTTGTCTTATCTACCGAGCATTTACAGAGATTTTAAAGTTGTTTTGCTCCTTGTGGACACTTTTATGGCATACCTAAATTTAAACCCATCTTTACCCCCTGGAGGACTGTGTGTGTGTGTGTCTGTGTGTGGGACAGAGAGGTATTGTTCCAGCCATTGTACAGCTAATAGGTCATCAGAGGGTTGTGTGTGAGAGAGAGTGTGTGTTAATTTGACTGAAAGTCCCTTTAATTAGGACACTGTGCCTGCTTATTGTCACTTTTTGTGTCGGTAAAGATTACGCTTGTCAAATAATGGGGGATTGTAAAGGATTGCTTCTGTGTGTCTGTGTGTGTGTGTGTGTTTGTGTGTGTGTGTGTGTTTGTGTGTGTGTGAAAATGAAATATCCAATAAAGCCGTAAATCAATAATTGTGTAGGAAAACGGGTACGAGAGGAGCAAATTGGGTGTGTTTATTATTCTAGTCACCTGTTTCATAAAGTAACATCTCTAATTTTAAAGGTTGATTGTATCATTTAGAATTTATTTTGTATCACCGCTACTTAATTTTTGTAAAGTGTGGTTCCTGGAGATGGTGTTAAAAGCGATCATTGTCAGAGACATCTATTACATTCACATCTAGACTTGTGTAATCTTGTGTTATTTAAGGTGTTTCTGTGTTGATGGAGGTGTCATTCACCCTATGATCCCATATTTAGTCATCACCTTATTAAAATGTACAAGAAAATTGATATGCAGTCAGTGATTTTTAAATAGATTTTTAAATTAGTATCTGACAGACTGAAGATTTCACATGTAAGGGGTAAGCGTATGGTAAACCTTACAGTCAAAGAGATGCTGTACATTCCTGTCATTTCCACTCAAGTGTGTGCGTCTGTTTGTGAGATACCACCGGGAGCAGGAGTGATGTGACCTTTGAATCAGTGGTCAGGAATGTGGTTGCTCCCAGCGAGAAATCCAGAAATGCAAGACTGCAAAAGATGTCTGCCAAGCTGCCAGCCTGAAAAATGGACAGTGTATCACGTACACAGAGACAGCAAACACTGAAACCTTAGACATTTCTAAAGTCCTGTTAAGTCTTCATGCACCACCAGCAGTGAGGGTAAATAATTCTACACCACCGAGGATAAACATGGATTCCTGTGCGCCATCATGTTTGTCCATGTCTGGTCTGACTTTGTTGATTGCACTGTACGCTCGCATCTTCCTGGTGTCGCCTCTCTGAGAATAATTTGAACAGTTTGTGACTAAAGCACTATGATTTTTTTTCAGAGCACTGTCACCGTCTGAACTTTGTCTTTCTCAGCTGCCTGTGTTCTCACTCTGTTGAGGTGAAAAGTCACCAACTATGCTGTGTACTGGAGCTTAATTAACAAGTCGTGGTTGTAATGTGAAACCTTTCTCTCAGGTTGAGTATTGTTATTTGGATTTGCACGTGATGTCAAAGTTAGTTTAGTTGTATTATAATCTGGAGTCTGTGTCAGGCACTGGGTAAAAGGGCTTTTAGAAACTTAGTGAACTATCTGCTCTAAGAGGAGTCAGTCAGACCTACATCACAACATTGTTTGTCCAAATCTTACATTTCTAACTTCCAATTCTATTACTAACTATTGAGAAGTGTTTGAAGCAGAGTTTATGCAGAGATGATCGTATCCATAGATCCACCTTTCTAAATTTCTTTTTCTTTGAAATATTAGTATTGCATCAGTCCATCTTGTTTCTTGAATCACACGTTACAGCTCGAGAGCATTAAGCCTTTGGCATTTCTAGGCTCGCCCAAACATGGCTCATTCAGTTTACATTTCAACCATTCAACCAACCAAACCAGGTTGTAAAGGCCCACTGCCCTGTTTGTTTTCATTCACTGCTGATTACCTGGATCAGGTGTGTTCAGTAAATCAGAAGCTGTAAGACACCAGTTCACTTTCTTCCTCCAGTCTTCCCTCGTTTGAGATTTTATCTTCCAGCTTTAGATAATCAGCAGTGAGTAGGACAGAGATTGTTGGGAAAACTAGCAGGGCAGTGGGCCTTGAGGAGCAGGTTTGGTAACCCCCTAATTTAAGTTAACTTTTCTTTGACGGTTCTGTAACATTAACATCCCACAACCAACACAATCACGCCTCCCCATCCCCACCCTGCTGTCCACATGTCTCAGTGTCTAACGTTAGGCCAGCTCCCTTCCCTTAGGCATCCCCAGCAACCACTGCCGTTCTGTAATTCAATCTCAGGGTGTTAGCAGTGTGCTCATCCACATCAGCATATGGAAAGTAGGTTTTTATTTAAGTAATCACGAGGCGCCTCTGCAGCCTCCTTGTGGGGACGGTGTTTTCATCACGCTCTGATGGCCGTCAAATGTTTAGACTTGCAGTGACAGCTTCACCCTGAGACCAGAGTGACCTGTGACCTTTGAGGAATGGACAAGCCTGGAAACAAAAACAGAGGCCTTTTGTACGGGTCAAAGGGAAAACATCTGCTGGGCTGAAGACTGAGAGACGGGGGGGATTAACTCTTGGGTATTCATCATTTGGTCTTTTCAGACACGTCTGATGAGAGCTGCCTGATGGGAAACACGCAGAAAGACACTGTACATCGCATTATTCTGACCCAAATCCTTTTTCCCCCATTAGCACCCCAGCTGCCTTCTTCAATCGACAGGAAAAATTGATTAAGAAACGCAGATAAATACAATATGAGGGGAAATTTCTTTGATATGAATGGCACAGTCGTTCTTATCACATCACCACAGGAGCCACTGGTCACGGCTAGTCTTTCATGTTTAAATGAAATTTGGGCTTGAATAAATGATCTGAAAGGATCGCACATCACAGGGCCTGTTGAGAAAATTCATTTGAGCAATTCAGGCTTTGATATCATCACGCATTGTCATGATAAATGAGTGTCTGTTTTTTGGGGGGGGGTAACACAACTGAGAAGTATCACTTGAATTAAACCAAAAAGATGTCGCCATCTCAGTAGTTTGCAGCAAAGACAACAAAAGAACTTACTTTCTCCACTTAACACAAACTCTGCACATGCAGTTATTTAGCACCATGTTGTTTATTTGCATATCCTTCCCCTCTCTTTTCCCTCTGTATTAGTAAAAGCTAACCTCTACCTTCAGGCCAGCCACCTGGAACTAGCACATGACTGTGATACAGACAAGCAGATCCTTAAGAACAAGTTACCTATTAGCCAGTTGTCTCTGGAGGGAGTACCTGATGGTCTGATTTGTTGTGTTTTCAGGCTTTATCATTACCAACATGGCTGTAGCTGTTTTGTAAAGGGCACGTAAAACAGTATGGCAGGTGGGTGGATTGAGTGAAAGGGGTTGGAAATTTGAATATTTTTCTTATCTGCTTTCATTAAAGCAACAATTAGACATTTTAGGAAATTCCCTTATTGAGATGTTGCCTGGCAACCAGTGGAGACTCGGGAAGGTTACTGCTCCCAGCAGAGAAACTGTCTGATAAATAAAAACATCAGGCTGTGGCTAATATTAACACTGAGTCTCTATCATCACCAAAGAGTATTACTAGTGCCTGATTGTTGTACATTACATCAGTCTAAACTTTGATCTCAGCAAATAATAACGACAATAGTTATCTTAGCTTTGAAAGAACATTCGCAGTCATTTGTAAAATTAAATGTTAACTCCGTTTTCTTTGAGAAAATAATGGTTAACAGTTAATGCTAATTTTCAGGAAGCAAACTATATAACCAAAAGTATTGGGACACTTGCCTTTACATACACATTAACTTTAAGGGCTTCAACTCTTCTGGGAAGGCTGTGCATGAGGTTTAGAAGTGTGTTTATGGGAATATTTGACCATTCTTCCAGGAGAGCATTAGTGAGGTCAGACATTGATGCTTTCAGGCTCTGTGCAGGCCAGTCACGTTCCTCCACACCAATGGGTCTTGCTTTGTGCACTTGTTTCATCGAGTTGGAGGGGTGTTCTGATACTTTTGGCAATATAGTGTATATTAGGTTCATTCCCAGGACACATAAGATACAACAATCTGGTTCCCTCCTGGTGTCCTCCACCAGCACTCAGTATAAGCTGCATTCATAGAGTTTCACACATTAGAGCTTAACCCTTGCAAACTGTTCATATCCAGTGCCTCTACAGTATGTAAGGATTAAATAAACGCAGACCCCATACTTTCACATTGCAAACTATACTCTTAAAGGCCAAGGCAAGCACATTTTAACCACATTTCCAACGCATGTTTCATCCATCACATTTAAATTCATGAAATGTTTAAAACAAATGAGCAGATCTAAGCAGTTCAATACATGGATAAGTAAAATACAGCAGCATGTATCATGTACAGCTATTGATTTTTATTCCCTATGCATTAAAATATTTTCACTGCTTAAGATTATTTACATCTGAAATAATGCAGCTCGTTCTCATACATTTATTTACCTCATTAATGAATGGTTTCAGTAGCAGTAGTGTAATATGCCCACTGAGTGGCAGTGTGTTCCACCATATCTGTGTGTGTGTGTGTGTGTGCGTGCGCGCGTCTCTTGAATATTGCACTGATCTTACGATCAAGTTATCATCTTACTATGTATGTCATGCATAAAAATGCTGTTTCAGAATGATGTAGAAACATTTTTAAATAGCAAATATCTGATAATTGCTCAGATAAATGTTATATAATAAATCATTTTACATAAATCAGCTTTTAAAATTATTTCACACTTAGTGCAAATTTAAAATAAATATTATGCATCCTGTTCTAACAAATGCCAGAAGATTACATAAATAGGTTTAAGATTATTGTTCCGCTATGGCTTAGTTGTGTCAGTTCAAATTCAAATTTGTTATCATATGCTGTTGATTCAACGTGTTAGTACTTCACAGCCGTCACAAGCTGATCTCAAAGGAACCTCAGAGGATGCTGTGTGGGTGTATGTTGTTTGGAAATTCAAGAAATGGAGTGGAGTGTGAGTCAGGGCTTCAAGTTTCAAAGAAAAAAACACACTGAAGCCCTGCAATAGACTGGCAACCTGGTCAGGATGTATCCCATCTCTTGCCTGATGACAGCTGGGATAGGCTCCAGCATTCCCATGACCCTTATGAGGACTAGCAGTTAAGAAAATGGATGGATGAAAAACACACTGAAAAATGTTCATTTTGACTGCTCCCAACATTTTAAAGACGACTGAGTAGTAAGTGACATTTTTGTTAAAGAGGTGAAAAGAGATTAAATTAAAAATATTATTTTAAACGCTGAGATTTAAACATGTCACGGCAAGAAAATCCTTTGTTTGACAGGAAACCACCGTTCTTCAGTTTGTCTTATGTAACAGAACATTTTATATCCTGAGCACTGACGACACAATAGAGTGCTGTTCCCTCACTCTCTGACCCAGTGAAACCCAGAACTACCTTCAATAAAGGTACATTATGCTAAAACAGTGTAACCTCAGCAACAGATGCTGTACACCTACGGTAGCTAATGGTGTGTAGGAGTGCATCTACACACATGTAGGAGAGCTTCATCCTGTTCACCTATGAAGTACTGTGAAATGAGGTTGTTCCACTCCCCCATTGGCAGCATGTGATAATAGGTTGAGAAATCATATTTCAGTGATTCATAAACTATAATAATTTATGTTAAGAGTCTTTACTGAAACTAGTTTCTTTTCTAAAAAAAATCTGAGTCACAAGCAACTTCTGCTATCATAAAGCCTCTTATTGTGAAATAAAATATTTAACTTGTAAGGATCTCGCTGCCTTGTACAGATTTACTGAAATGTTTTGATCATTTTATTAACATTATTGTCTTTTCTGGTCTCAGGTTCAGAAACCCATGTATCATTTATGTAATTTTAATTCAATTAAATTTTAATGTGCCCATATATAATACATACTTTGGAAAGACATTTTTGTTGGTCTTTAATAATGGGGTAATAGTGTGATAAAAGTTTGGAAATAACAAGGTATATCTCAGGTCAGGTCATATCTCAGTAATAAGGCAATAGATTGGCAATACACTGCTCAAAAAATTAAAGGAACACTTTTTAATCAGAGTCTAATATCAAGTCAGTTAAACTTCTGGGATATTGATGTAGTCATGTAAGTAGCCGAGGTGGTTGTTAATCAGTGTCAGCTGTTTTGATGTTAATGAAATTAATAACAGGTGCACTAAAGGGACAACACTGAGATGACCCCAAAAACAGGAATGGTTTTGCATGTGGAGGCCACTGACATTTTTCCCTCTTCATCTTTTTTTGACCACTTTTCAGTAGTTTTGCATTTAACTAGGGTCAGTGTCACTACTGGTAGCATGAGGGAATACCTGGACCGTATAGGTTGCACAGGCAGTCCAACTCCACCAGGATGGCACATATCGATGTGCCATAGCCGGAAGGTTTGCTGTGTCTACCAGCACAGAATCAAAAGCATGGAGGAGATTCCACTAGACAGTTACTGTAAGAGAGCTGGACAGGGCCGTTGAAGGTCCTTAACCCTTCAGCAGGATCAGTATCTGCTCCTTTGTGCAAGGAGGAACAGGCCAGAGACAAAGTGACCTCCAGTTGGCCGCTGGTGTGAATGTCTCTGACCAAACCATTAGAAACCGACTTCATGAGGGTGGCCTGTGGGCCCGACGTCCTGTGGCGGGCCCTGTGCTCGCTGCCTGGCACCAATGCTCGACTGGCATTAGCCAGAGAACACCACAGTTGGCAGGTCCAGCACTGGCTCCCTGTGCTGCAGATGAGAGCAAGTTCACTCTGAGCTCTGTGACAGACGTGAAAGAGTCTGAAGAAGCTGTGGTGAACGTTATGCTGTCTACAACATTGTTCAGCATGATCGGTTTGGTAGTGGGTCAGTGTTAGTCTGGGGAGGTGGGAGGTGGGTCCTGGTTTCCTCCAAGTGCATGATAATTGCCTCATGTGGCAAGAATATGCAGGCAGTTCCTGGAGTATTAAGCAATTATTACCATTGACTGGCCTCCACGCTTGCCTGATCTAAATCCAATAGAAGGTTTAGGTCCACCTGACACAGCCAGGTTGCACGTCAGACTGTCCAGGAGCACAGTGATGCCCTGGTCAGGATCTGGGAGGAGATACCCCAGGACACAATCCGTCATCTCATAAAAAGCATGCCCCAACGTTGAACGTTTTCAACACATTACCCATTCCATATCAGTATGAATATCCAGCATGATTTTTTTTCCAATTGAGACCTGATGTGTTTCCAAAGTGTTCCTTTGATGTTTCTGAGCAGTGTATTTAAGGATTAACAATGTAGTGAGGGGATTATTTTTAGTCTTTAGCTTTTAGTATATTATAATGTATATGTATTATAACAAGTTAAGTTAACAGAAGACAGATATGTCTGTAATAACAATGTAATAGTGATTGTGACAATAATAGCCTTTGAGTCAGAAAAATGTTTGTTCATATGTTATTTTAGCAATTTGGCGTCCTCTAGTGTAATTTGGGTTTAGGCAGTCAATTTAAGATTATAGAGGAAGTGATAGATAGTGCTAGAAGCACATTTTCCAGAGGGGACGTTTGGGAGTTAATCCTGCATCGTCCTGTGGATCCTTTTATGAAGGCACTGCCTGTAAGTTTTTTATATAACTGTTTAAGAGGTAATTTAAAGATATCAAAAATAATTTATTTAAAAAAAATGTTGTTTCTTTTTTGAATGTAAATGTACCTGCATGTAAATGACATAGCTGAATCTAGCAGTAATTTGTGGTGTATAATTACTTTTGTGTTTTTCAGTTTTACACCTTTTCTATGGCTACACTGAGTCTTGATTAAATGTTCGGAGCTTGAAAAGCTATATTTGACTCATGTAGTTATGAAAGGAGTTTGGCTTGCTGTCCATGTGATGTCATATGACTTAGACTAGGACAGCTTGGTATAATAAATAAAGGCCAAAAAACATTACATAACAAACATAATTATTTATGTGTTTATTTTAAGGCAATAGTTGTAGTGAAAAAGATGAACAACGTGGCAATTCCCCAGACATGAAGCCATTTTAGGCCATGTTCGCAGAATA
This sequence comes from Ctenopoma multispine, assembly GCA_034779795.1. Classification (NCBI taxonomy): domain Eukaryota; kingdom Metazoa; phylum Chordata; class Actinopteri; order Anabantiformes; family Anabantidae; genus Ctenopoma; species Ctenopoma multispine. The sequence goes on along the minus strand of JAUYWH010000009.1, from coordinate 7,286,773 downwards.
CTGTAGGTCATAATTCCCCGTTCACTATATGTTATAACCTTTTTACATTATTATGCTGATGTAATTTCAAGTGGCCATGTTTCTGTTGCTTTAGAAAGTTCAATCAATAAGGACAATGATAAACAGCTTTATTGTCATTGATCACATTTTTCAACGAAAGCGCAGCTCCACCCCAAGGGGGGATGGGTTAAGTGGAGAAGTTAAGTTTCGGGGGGGAGGGTAGCCAGCGCTGAGAGTCTTGCTAAAGGAGGATGGGGACTGGTCTGGGATCTGATCCTGCCACCTTCTGCATTATAGTCTGATGCTTCTCCCATTGAGCTACCAGGCTCCAAGCAAATTAAAAGTAAATTAATTAGCTTGTTTCATAGGTTGCTTTGCTCTTTCTCCTCCTATGGCATGTCTCACATTACCTATCAATTAAACCTGTACGTTTTATTAAAACACACTTCACATTACATTACAATCACATTAAAACTATTCAGCTCAGCAACATTTGTAGCAAGTGTATAAATATGTAAACTGAGCAACAGGTTATGTTACTTTTTCAGCTCTCACTTGTAGAGGCACAAACATTTGTTCTATAAAATTACACTTTACACAGGATACACTTGTATTCTCCTTCCAGACCCACACACCACTAACCTTGGGCCGTACTTCTATTTGTTTTTTAGAATTAGCTCAAAGTTTAAGAAGGACAATTACAAATCTTTGCTTTCTCCTGTAAAACAAGCTTGCATTTTTCTTGTCTTTGATTTTATATTCATTAATCAGTTACAGTTACAGTATATTGATAATACTGTAACTGTTGATTCCTTTTTAGTTTGAAAGCAGTCCCATGCCCTTTTTTTAGACATGAAGATAAAAACACTTTAGATTTAAATAAATCAACATTGTGGCTGTTTATCTCTCATATTTGTCTCTAATATCCCTCATCTGTTGGCGTCTTGTATCTGGGAACTTGCCAAAAAAGTTGCTGCAGGTTGGACCATTAACAGCTCCTGTATGAATTACTGCTTCCTGTCAAGATGACGCCTGGCATGTCAACAATGCCTGCCAGGAAATAGTACTTCAGGAACTCCAGTTATAAATTAAATGTCTCTGTGTAAGCGTATGTCTAGGGGAAGTGTATGTGTCCTGTGAGACAGAGGGCAGAGTACCCACGTCATCATGTTGGACTGAGATTTGACGCATCAAAGGGCCACTGAAGAAGAATTTCAGAAGAACAACATGCCTTTTGTCCTACTGGCTGACTGGCTGACACCACAAAAACAATATTCATGATCCCATAAAAATATTTTGGCACATTTATCAGGGAACTGTTCAGGTAGTGTTTCAACGTGCGTGTCAATGCAATGTCTTCTGATTAATGACTTGAAATTAGTTTTTTTAATATTTTGCATCAAACCAACAGTTTCATAACCATACAACACTAAATTTTTAGGAAAGTAGATTATATTGTGATAAAATTACAGAAAGTCCAAACAATGTATTTCTTTTTTCATAACATTTTGAAGAACAACACACACACACACACACACACACACACACACACACAAACACACACACTGTGTTTTTGTATGTGTGTGGGATGGCTCGCACATGCATGCATTTTGGCCGTGTGTGTGTGTGTTTTGGTCACCTCTGCACAGGGAGGTGCAGCTGATAGAGGGTGGGGACTAAGGCTGGGACAACTTTCAACAAGTGAAGTGTGTGGACACAAGAGTTTATAAATTCCTGCCCATGTTCCAGCTTGCTCACAAGCTAATCATTTCTTATGTCATCAACTTATCAGCAGGGATATCTGGCACATATTTGTAGTGTGCTGGGCTTTGTTTGTGGAAGGGGCACAAGCTAAGCACAAAATGGACAGTAATATCTTTTAACTGGTCTGAAGTAATTCAACATAATCTTATCTGTTCAGCTGGCTTGTAAAGTGCTGAGGAGGAACGTGTCAAGATTAACTTTGTTTAAACTCATCCTGACCTCTTATTGCTTCTTCTTCAACCAACAGCACCAATGTACAGCAGTGGCTATTCACAGGTGAACAAATACAGTCCAGAGACCCAAAAGAAGATGCAGTACCGCTCGAAGGGCAAGAGCTGCGGCTACTATATGCGCATCATCTTCTTCTTCTCTTCACTCATTCAGACTCTTATCATAGTTAGCCTTGTGCTTTTTCTGCTCTATGGTAAGAAGCAGGACACAACCTCCACATCACGCATCCAGGACCTGGAAAAGAGCTTCAACCAGCTCTCCATTGAAAATGTAGCCCTCCGGCAGCAGAGGAAGAACCTGACAAACTTACTGAATGTTACCCTGACCGAAAAGGCCCGTAATGACTGGGACCTGAGAAGGTGCCGTGAGCTCATCAACATCTCCGCACTCCTCATCCACGATCTGAACAAAAAGCAGGTGAGTAACTGATCTATATTTGTGACTATATTTTCTGCAGTGCTTTAATTGGCAATTTAATTATTATGTCTTATTTTAGACTAATATTTTTACAGCCATAAAAATAAAGTGTTTAAATACCACACATACATATACAGAATATATATATATGTATGTATTTAGAGAGAGAGAGAGATATTTTAATTTGAACAGGATTATAACATCTAGTTCTAAGATATTGTTTTCTGAGCAAGAAGTAAAACAACCGATTTTGAGTATTATCAAACCTTGACAAATGATCCATTGTTTTTCTCTGCATTTTACAAATGGTCTAGATGAAATTACTAGAACATCTTTTTATCTTTTACTATATGAACAGCATCAGTGCAATAGTGAGTTGATACTTTGCAAGTTCACACCAACTATTCCAGGCGCGTGCCCACCAAAATGTAAGTATGACATTTCTTTACTGTAAACTCACAAGCAATCAAAACATACAGTAAATTAAAAAGTAATTTTTCTATTGTTAACAGTTTAGTCTTAAAACATGTTCACCCATCTCGTATGTCTTTTGCATTAGTAATTATTTAAATTCAATTTTATTTTAGTGCCTAATGACTGTAACTGTGGGGTGCTGGTTGAACAGCTGAAAGCCAGGCTTCAGCTTGTGGAATCCAACTTCACCCATACAACACAGAGGATAAGGAGAGAAATGGACCAGACTGTGAAAGAGAGGGATGACATTACCTTGGAGGCCATCCAGCTGAGGAGGGACAAATCCATACAAGAAAAAGAGTTGCAGTTCTATCGACAAAAAAACAAGGATGACTTTTCCCAGTGCTTGAGTGGTGTCGCTAATGTCTCTAAGGCTTTCCTGCAGAAGATTGACTCTCTCTTCCCTGCACACATTGCTTTTCAACTCACCTGTGCAAAACAAAGGGAACACCTGGAACAGATTCGCAGCAATTGTACCAGCCTGTCCAGAGAAGTGGAGGACAAACTCCAGGTTTACCTGAACAGTGTGGGAAGCCAGGTGTCAGACATCCAGTCTGAGAACAGTCGCTTAAAGGCAGAGAATTGGCGACTGTCCGAGGACTACCGCTGGTGCAGCCAGAACCGCTCGGGCTTGATCCGGGAGCACAGACAAAATTTGGACAAGCTTCAGGAGAAACATGATAAGGACATGGAGAAACTCCTGACTGACAAGATGAGGCTAAATGGAGAAAAAGAAGTCCTGGAAAACAATGTCAAATTTAAAAGTAAAGAGGTAGATCACCTTAAGGAGCAAATCAAGCACCTCAATATGTCCTGCCTGTCTAAGGTAAGTCCTTATGTGTACATTTGATAATCTTTAAGCAGCTGTATGGACTCTAAACAGATCTTTCTAAGTTGTTTGAAATCTTTGTTTAGATTTTTATCACCAATCATGCATTCTTATTACTCGATAAAATATGAAGATATGACATTGTTTATGGAGGTGGATAAAAGGAAAAAAGCTTGTGTGTCAATAAAGAGTGAATGTTTTTGTTTGACTTTTACTTAGTAATGTGGATTTATACATATACTTATCATGTTTAATTTAAGTACAACACCTTGTTATATGTAGTTATCCACGTGCATTTGAGGTAATATGAATTTAAGATACGATATAAAGCTGTATGGCCTTCTGAAGTACAAGGCAATAGGAGTTTGAGTGTTAAATCAGAAAATATAATTAAAATGACAATATTCAGTTTAAGTTGAAAAAACTGGTTGATGAAATCCACAGTTAAGAGGAATTTTTTTCATATTAACATTGCTTTTGTTTTATTTCAGATTGGATATTCTCAGACAGGCACACAATCTCATTCTGGGTGGAACCCGTCCTCTGGTGGTGTGGTTAGGACAGGGTCAGTTGGTTTGGGTTCAAACTTCAACAAACCAGTATCAGCTGGGATGGGCTCTTCCAGCTCCTCCTTCTCTTCATTGGGTTCAAGTCCGAGCCTTAGCTCCACTGGGTCAGGGGTTAATAGGCAACTATCAACTGGGTCGGGCTCTTCCAGCTCCTCCTTCTCGTCACTGGGTTCAAATCCGAGCCTTAGCTCCACCGGCTCAGGGTCCAATAAACCACTATCAACTGGGTCGGGCTCTTCCAGCTCCTCTTTCTCATCACCTGGGTCAAATCCGAGCCTTAGCTCCACCGGCTCAGGGTCCAATAAACCACTATCAACTGGGTCGGGCTCTTCCAGCTCCTCTTTCTCATCACCTGGGTCAAATCCAAGCCTTAGCTCCACCGGCTCAGTGGTCAATAAGCCAGTTTCAACTGGGACGGGCTCTTCCAGCTCCTCCTTCCCGTCATCAGGGTCAAGTCCAAGCCTTAGCTCTTCTGGGTCAGGTCTCAATAAGCAAACTGGGGGTCTTTTTCCAAGCGTTGGCGCAGCAGGGTCAATTCCAAGTCTTAGCTCAAGTGGGACAGGTTTAAATAAACCAGCACTGACTGCAAGGGGCACATCAAACACAGGGTCTTCTTCTGGGTCAAATGGGCCAAGTCCAAACTTAAGTGGGACAGGCTCAAACAAGCCAACATCTAGTGGGAAGAGCTTTGGCTTAGGGTCAGCTTTCGGGTCAACTGGATCATCAAGTAGAACTGGATCAACAAACTCCGGCTTTCCTTGGCTTGGATTTGGGAGTAGTAACTCAGGACAAAGTAGAACGGGAAGTGGAACAGGGAAAGAAAGTGGGTCTAGTTACAGTGGAACTGGATCATCACTTGGAGTAGGAAGGTCAAATGGACCGGCAAGTGGCTCAAGTAAGAGTAAACAAATTCACTAGTTACAGTTTAGCTATAGCTCATTATTTCTACTGTTTTTTAAGGTTTGGTTCACCTAGACAACAACATACAGTGTCTCACAGTCATCTCTTAGCATCTAGTCATGTGGATAATTTTGGTTTTATTTGTCCATCTCTGAGAATGGTGAATATAAATGTACTTGTGGTGCTCAAAGCTTTAAAAAAATGAAAAGAAGATAAATAAAGATTTACTGGCAAAATATTTTTTTCAGAAACACTGTCATATCTGAAAAGTTTTATTCTACCAAAGTTATCTGCACAGATAGAAGGGTAATGTCTTCTGAACTGGCAAAATATGCACAAATTACAACTGCACATATTGCATGAAGTAATTATTAATAACCTTTGAACCAACCTTGGAATGAATGGTTTTGATGTTTACAACATGTGTAGAGCTGTTGTTACTTTTGTTATATTCTAAAGATGAACCAGGGTTTACTCTAAATAATGACAAACCATTGTTTTCTTATGTTCAACCAACAGTCAACATAGCTCAGCACCTTCAAGATCTGCAGCGCATCATTAACCCCCCTGGCCCAGAGTGAGTATCTGCGGTGTTTCTGCAGTTTTTGATGCAGTCAGTGTGTGCCATGTCAACTGTCAATTAGACAATCCCATAAAAAAATAATAACACAAAAGCAAAAATTTGTCCATGGCAGAATACTTTGACTTACATAACCTGTCAAATTCAAGCCCATTTTTTTAACTTGTTTTTATTAGCTTCTGGATACAATAGAGGTCCTGGTTCAGAGGATGAAACTATATCTGACGTGTTAGTCGTATAAATTCATTGTTGGTTTTGGTTTATTTTATGGGGTTTCTTCTTCTTGATTAGTTCTGATATCATTACCTAACAAACACCACTGAAAAGGGAAAAACAAGTAACAAAATCTGATTACATAAATACATATGTGAGGAATCTTTGACCAAGATATCTCCTTTACCTCATATAAATAAAAAATACATAAATTTGAGGAATATTGCTAAAATTAATTACTAATATGATGTCCCAATAAGTCCTTAAAAGGCCTCCAGTCAATCCAGAATGCTGCAGCCAGAGTTCTGATGGGATTAGCAAGAGATGATGTTTCACCTAAGTTAGCTTCTCACCATTGGTTCCCTATAAAATCTCCATCATAAAAAATAACATAAAAACAATCATATCTTAAAGACCTTATATTACCATATTATCCCAGCAGAACACTTCACTCTTAGGTGATAATTTCTTAACGGTTCAAATTCTGAACCATTTCTTAATGATTCACCCAGTGTCTGTTGCTTGTTGTTGTTTTTCTGTTGCCTGCTCTTCTTTTCTCTCTCCTCTTTTAACTCACCCAGACCAGTCAAGGAAGATGGCTGCCCACCCTTAGCCTAGTTCTACTGGAGGTTTCTTCTGTTAAAGGGAGTTTTACCTCTCTACTGTCACCTAATGTTCCTCAAGCAGGATTGTTGGGTTTTCTACACAATTCTATATATAATTATATTCTGTATATATATTCAAGTCTTACAATGTAAAGTGCCTTTAGTTGTGATTTGGTGCTACATAAATAAACTAATTTAAACTGCATTGAATTGAATATGGAAAACAAAAAAGGATTATTTTAATTAATCTCTCTCTCCCTCTGTCTCTTTTCTTTACAGGGAGAAACAAGATCTATCCAGGATGTTGGGTTAGTGTGTTAGATGTGTTTATGCTGCCTTGCTTTCATTATACATATCTAAATATTGAGTTCATCTATCAAGTATATTGATAAATCAACACTATAACAGACAGTTTATACTTCAGTATGCATTTCTAAAAGTGATTTGAATCTTTTTTTGCACTTTTAAACATAAAATGTGAAGTTTATGCATTAGTGATATATATCCAAACATTATGCGTCATAGAATGAAGAAGAACATGTATTGTTATAAGAATGTACATACGTAAAAATAAAGCTTTGTTTAAACTTAAGTACTTCAACCGTGCCTGTCTCGTCTTTATAAACAAAGTTATTTAAGATATTATCCCATTCACACCCGGAAATAACTGTTTATCTCAGTGTGTGTCACCTATTGTGTGGCTAATTGTCCACAGTGACTCTCCAGCCCCTCCTGTGATGTTTGAGGCAAGACTTACTGGCAACAGTATTTAACCTGTCCTTATGTTTACCTGCCAACCTGTCAGCAGAGGCAGAAGAACCTTTGAAAACACTCTTGTATATAACTTTTTAAAACAATGTGCTGTCACTTAACCACAGACAACACGGATATCCATAGCATAAATAAAGTCATAGAATAAATATATATTTATATAGAGGCCACTGCAGTGGAAAAGGTGGAGCTTTTTTTGCTGTCTGGTAAGTGTTCTAACCTTGCCCAAATAAAAACTTAAAAACATCAACAGCAGATTTTATTAAAACAAGTAAAAAATGTAAATACATATAGAATATATATACATATATATATATATTTAAACAGCTTGATTTGTGTACAGATGAATAGTAAATTTTTCTTACATCACCATAACAGAGTTGTTATTATTGAATAATACTGAATTGGAACAAGGAAACAAACCATCATGAGAACAGACAAACATCCTGTTCACTACCCTGTGAAAGGATGGGAGCGTACTATTAATGTAAGATCCAGAAATGTATTGTTTGTGCCAATTAGTAAATACAGCACTTAGACTTGAGCAAAGGGAGAACTCTTCCCCGCCTAAAGGATATCCTTTGTTTAACATCAAGTGTTTTTCCACGCTTGGGATCGGCAGCTTTCTGCAGGAGTAGCTGTGAGGATATTAAAGGTCATCTGCTTGGATGCCTAAGAGAGTCACTTCATTACACTTACTGAGACACAGGACATGTTAAAACCGTACCTCTTTGGAAAATCATCATGACAGTTCTTCATCTTGGCAAACATTCTTCCTGTCATCTCAAAACATTTTCCTGTTGACTCATATTATTTCTGTATTCCCTGTACACAAATGACACAGTTGTCCATTGTTTGAAGTGATACAGTGGAAAATAATTGTAAGTGAATAACTACTTCATTTTAACTTTTTGACACTACAGTAACCAGTTAGGTAAGCTGCAGACAGAAAATACAAAGTTAAGTCTCAGTCGTCCAGGTCATGTTTATCCCAAAAAATACTGTGGTGGCAACTTTTTTTTTTTTTTTAAGACATTTCACCTTCCATCCAGAAGGCAACAAGTCCAGCTGCCACTGCACAGCACATTTTGGGATATAGTTAAATCATATTCAGGACTTCATTTGTGTTTCAACAGTAGAGGTAATGATATAAAAAAGAAAAATATTTTAAGAATGATAACAGTAAAGCCAACCCAACAGTCAGGTTATTTGTGCGAATATTAAAAGCAGCATCTGTCAGCTTACAACTATATAACAGCCAGTCCCAAAGAAAAGGTTTGACGATACACTACGACAACACAACTGGTCTGTAGAATGGTTGATTGTAGACCAGTTACTCGCCAAGTGTTAGGGTATAAATTTGTCATTTTAGCAAAACACAGCCCGTTTGAGACTAAATTACTTAAACACGTAATTAGATTAATTTCTAGATGTTCTTTGGTTGATCTTGACTCACAGTATTGTGGACAGTGCTGAGGCGTCTGACGAAGAGACATTGTGTCACAGCCTAGCCACCTACCTCTCCCCTCTGTTGATGTAGGAAAGGGCATGGGTGCTTATGATTACGACCTCCTTCCTCACCTGGGGTTGCAGGACTGTGACCTCCTTTGTCCACGGAGTCTAATGTTGTCTTTTTACCGTGACATCTAATTGCATTTCCTAGACGTCTGGCCTCTCTCACAGTCTTTACCAGGATGATAAAAACATTAGGAGGCAAAACCCTTTCTCTTGCGCAGGTAGTACAGTGCTGAGGGGGTTAGCACTGGAAATAGCTGGGAGGGTAAAATGTTCCCCCAACACTAAAACTCCTTTTGTGTTCTTCAGTACAGCCCTGACTTTCACCATGACCCCTGTCAGCATAAGAATTATGAAAAGAAAACATGGGTCAATTTATGGCTTGAAGAAAGACCTTTGAGCTGCTATACTTTCATTTAAAATTACACTAGTTACTGCATGTCTTTTCTCAGATCTCTGACCACAAACCATGGGCATTAAACTACATATACAGCAAGTGCTTGTAACTACACTGTTTTCTTTTTTGTTGCAGGAAATTAAAGTATGTTGTTGTATGTGTAGAACCAACATACAGAATGATTACATTGAAATATTATAAACTGTCAAATACTTAACTTCTGTACTTTGGCACAGCATTGGACTAACTTCAAATGTCAGCTTTTATCAATGTCCGTCTAGGACATCACAATACACTGAAAACAAACCATACCCGTAACTATCATACCCCTGTAAAACACAGAAAATAAGTAGTGAATCCAGCAGAGACTATAATAACATTCAGTTGTTATATTAGGTTGTTTTACATTAGTGCTGTAGTCAATTTATGCAAACAGAAAGCAAGGACTTTACTGAAGAAGAGATTACTTTCTCCTGCCATGTCATTTGTTGGATGTCATGAGTAGAGTTGCTGTGAGCCCAGAACAGCTGTAACAGTGTTTACTATGTCATTGATTATCCATCACATACTAAGAGCACTGGTGGTACACCACAGGCAGGATATAGAGATGATTACTGATCACCTAGTCTGCTAAGAAACAGACTACTGCAAGTATTTGGTTTCATCACCTCACACCCACTTCAGTATTGCACAGTTTATGTAAACGTGTCTTGACTGTCGCTTGTGACATTAGGTCACAATTACCTGACAGAGTGAGAGAATGTACATTTTCTGACCCTCTCATATTCCACATTAGTACAAATTTCCCTGTAATAAATGTCATAATTATGTGTGACTCCAAAGACTCTGTTTCCTGATAGCTAACAAATTACCTGGAGGTTATCAGTTTTTTGGTACATTTTGAATAAAATGGAAAAAAAAACAGGAAAAGTGACTCAATGGAAAACCCCTGCTATAATATCCTACATTTGTAGGGGTCCATTTGGACGGCCACCTGACTTCAGCAGTTCCAGGAATAAGCTCTACAGCTAACTGCATATTCCAACAGAGGTGGGGCTGCTCATACTTCTCTTAGAGGCCTAATACTGGCATCCTTTTGAATTGTCAATGTATTCATTTTTGCATTCATAGTAATACAGAGAGCTTTACTCTTTTTGTCTTATTTGTCTCCTTTTTCTGTATGACATTTCAAATTGATTGTTTCAATGTAATCGTGTTTAACAGCGGATCTAAAAATTCCCCCCAGAAACTCCCACTGTTTGTCTCAGTGATTTTTATTAGGACAGACAGTTGACCTTTAACCTTTTATCTTTATGTGCTTACCACTTCCCAAGGTTTCCCCTCTCTTTTCTTGTTAAAGGAACATTGGTGGAGTTTTTTTTTTCTTTCTTTCTCTTTTAAATTAACCTGAGACAGATTTGTGATTCGTGCTAGTTCACAATAGGTAGCTCAAAGTTCAGTTCAAACAAACTGAAATAACGAAAAGGTGATAGTTGACAATTTAGAATTTTAAGCTAAGTTTGCATTTTAATTCAAACTTGGCTTTCCACTTTTTTGCATCTTGTGATATGAAGTCTTCTAATGGTGGATTGTGATATCTTTACCACTGCTCTGTTGTTGGTGACTGTCTCATTGTTTTTATGCTGCGTCGTGGGTTTCTTTCTGTTCCCATTTGTTGTATCAGCTATGCCAGTGTTTGTGCAATGACTTTGATTAACTTCCCCCATTTTTTCAGATTCAAAAAGGCCTGCTTTTCTCCCCAAATAAATAACAGTGGCATATAGGCTTGCTTTAAGTCCAGTTGCCACTGAAAAGCATTTTTTGGGTTAACCATGACCTGGAGGACTAAGAATCTTGACAGACACCTGTTTTTCTCCCATGGACAGCTCTCTCATAAATAAATGCATGTTTCACAGGTAAGAGTGCAGTCAAATAAAAGCTTCATCTTTTGATCTTAAATCCAAATGTCTACGTGTACAGCAAACACAACACTTTTGGAAGGAACTGTAAATTAAATTAACTAGGATATTGGGGATTGTTTAATCTCCACATCTGATTAATAAAGCTGACGTTTGACGCCCCCTATGTCTTTAAGTCTGTGTCCTGCCTCCATCTAGTGTCGATAGCAGTGTATTGCCATGGAACTGGAGGGAAATTAATATGTATCATATATGTGTTGCAACAGGTAAAAGGAACAGTAATTTACAAATCATGAAGTCAGTATCATCCTAAATATTTATAATATGTATTTAGGAAATAAAGTACATCAGTAGTTATTATTTTGAATAATGTGATCCCTGCTTTCACTCTCTGTCCACGTGTTGATATGATGTTGAGAACCTGTGACAAGCAGACAGGTGTGCCTTTGGGTGATGTCCCCAGCTGAAGGTGGGATTCAATAACGGATTCCAAGAAATAAAACGAGTGTCTCCTTAAATCTGTTGTGCTGAACAGTTCTACAAAAGAGTTATTGTGCATGATGCTGGTGACTACTCTACACCGAGCTCATGTTCACTACATGTGCTTTAGGTAATTGCCAGTGGCAATGACATTCACTTCAACACTCAAGCTGCAATTAGGACAGGACTATCAAGCTGTTTTGAAGGTTCTGATACATATCTGATTTAGTGCTAACAATTATGCAAGTGCTGTAGTTGGTTGCACCCATAGAGAGAGTTTCCCTTTAACTGTTACAAAACTCTAGTAATCTTACAACAGTTCGAAGTTACAGTTATGAGGAAGGTTAGGTTCAAGTATAACCAAGGAGAAACACACTGGGAACAACCAGAGACACTGTTGATCATATCTCAAATATATATATATATATATATGTAGAGAGAGAGAGAGAGAGAGACACATGACCAGTCTCATGGTATCTCCTCCATGCTCTTGTAACTGTGCTGGGAGTTTTGTGTAGGCAGTACCTGCCTTACCACGCTGCATAGGTATTAGTCTCAGTGTGTTTGTAAAGATGTATAAAGATGTGTGTAGATGTATCATATACATCTATGTATCTATGTATCATATACATCTACACCTATAACATCAGCAGGTTTGGGAACATCAGTCCTTCATGCCCTTTTGAAATACACACATTTTATTTGATTGAGTACATGCTTTAAATGAATTAGCCTTGATCAAGCCTGATCAAAAGCCTTGAGTAGATCTATAAATGTGCAGCACTGCATCTTTCAGTTGCAGCAGTTATTATAAGCGAGTTTATAGACAGACTCCTGTAGATTAAGATCAGCCACAATCGGCTTTGGGATGTAGCACAGCATATAGCAGATTTATCCGAATCAATGGAATCGATAACATTGGTGATCGATCCAGTGTCAGCTCTGCAGATGCTGTAGCTGGGAAACATATGTAATTGTTAATACCTGTGGCGTGGACGGTGTCTCCCTAAACTCTGTCGTCACCAGCAGTCACGACTGGTGCGCGTAGCGTGTAGATGTCATGATCATGTTCCGCCTACTCTTCCTCCTCCTCATCTATGAGATACACTAGGGTTTTCTCTTTACATACAACAGCCATGCAATAAAAGCAGAGTCCTCCGTGAAGTGCGGGTTTCCACCCCTTCGCCACCAGGACTGTTTGCACAGCATGCAGGGCACCGGAGCAAGTGATACCGATGTTACTGTGAACAGTGGCAACAACAGCAGCACCGCAGACGTCGACGACAGCAACGGGGCAGGAGAGAGGATGGAGAGGACGGTGCCAAGCGAGCAGCAGGACAGGACCAGCAACCACCAGCAGCAGCAGCAAACGTCCTCCACGCCGTCCGGGGTGCTCGGTGAGTGTCCTACTAGACACGGTAACATACGGTATGTCTATCCTGCGAGCTTCCACTGGAGACCAGAGGAAGCTGGGTGTTTGTGTTCATGTGGGGAAATAAGATGAGGTTACGAGAGATTAGAAAAGTGTTCGTTTGGAGCACGAAATGTGCAGTCAGTGATGTCTAATAGACTTCAGTGAATGACTCAGGGGAGAACAGAGGTCAGTTATCTGTGTTTGGGTTGTGATTTCATTACGTCTCTCTTATACCACTACACAGGACGCATTCCGATCCACACAGGCCCGGCAAGAGTCGGGCTTTTTGGACAGACAGGTGCATGCTAGAGAAGCGGGGGTGCGTGTCCCGACGCACTGTGCTACGCTACACTTTGTAGAGAGTAAAGATTGTGTTGCAGGCTCAGATGTCATCGGTGACTGTTTTGTCTCAGATGTGAAAGACCAGAATGGTGTTATGGTTGTTTTAGGAATTGCATTATGATGATATGCAGTACCTATGGTAAAGAGGAGAGAGTCATAGTCAGACCTGGATAAAATCCCTTCCACTATCAGCCTGAACAATGTCATTGCAGTTGCTGCTTTGATTTGTATCTAGACTTGATCGTAAAGGGAACCAATGTAATAGCCACTGTAAGAAAGATTCTGCAGCTCATCTGGCAGGGATTTCATTTACCATCTAAGAGCATTATCAACAAAGTGTGGAATTTTGCATTCTGGGGTAATCTCATAAGATTAGAGTTTCATGCACCTGTCAACAATATTAATCACTGCAGCCTTTTTAAATAGTCATTTATATGTTGATGAGAAAGGAGGGTGATGATGTTGCTGATGGCCTCATCAGTTTGGCCTACAGGACTCACAGATTATCATATCAGATCATGTTACTTTAATAAACTCCACTCCAGACGTTTGACTTCCTTCTTGGTTTTTCTGTGAAAATGTATTATTAAATTATAATGATAACTCATGAACAGTAGCCACTGATTGGCCAGCTCGTGTTAGAAAGGTTTGAAGATGGCTGCCCGCTTCACCGTTCACACAAACGGCACAGGATTGCAGTTTTGCTGTGATCCTTCAGCTAGACACTCAATCATCTCCTACATCATAATGTGGCTGTGAATGGATGCTGCCTGGCAGATAGATTTACATGTCAGATACAGTACAGCTACACGTCTTCTGGAAGATCCAACTTTAATAAGAGATGATGTCACTGAGAAGCAGATAGACAATCATGCTGTTTGACTCTTTGAACGTTTCCGAGACAGGGAAAGGATTTATTGTCAAACACACTCACTCAGTGGCCACTTTAGTAGGTACACCTGTACAATCTAATGCAATAGCTTTTTTTATAACATCTTTATTCTTTAGCTTTATTAAACACATAATGTTCAGTTTTGTTGTAAAAATGTACCAAATGTAGTTCTCAGTAAATACTTTTTAAGTGTTTAGTACAGCTATAAATCGTACTACAAGTACTGATGGCAAAGATGTGGAGCTGGAAGGTGGTAACGTGAAATTACGCTGCAGAATGTGAAATACTCATCAGAGTACAGAGAGAGTGTCACAGTACGACTGGGTGAACAATGAAGAGATCGGCCAGTCACTGTGGTTACTGAGCCTCTGTGAAACACTGTGTGTGTGTGTGTGTGTGTGAGGTGTGATTTTAGAGTGAGAACCAATGTGTGAAACAAGAAGCAGCAGAAATTATGACTTCCCAGCTTAGTTAGACTGTATTGTGGAGATGTTTAAGCTGCATCACGTTTCTGGGAAAAACTAATCAAACAAATGAAGATGTTTGCCTTCATTTAGTGGGTTTAGAGGCAGATTTCAGTACTAGTTTGTTAATGACTATTACACATGAGCATTTGTTTGATGCTCATGTGACCAGTGGAGCACAGTCAACCTTCACGCTGGCTAAACAATTATTTTGGACATTTGTGTGATGTTGTCTCTGTGAGAGGAGCAAAAGATAAGAAAATATGGTGACAGTGATGTCAGAGATAATATCACCATCTCTCAGTCGCTGTTCAATGACTTATTCTCCATAATCTCCATTATCCTTCAACTTTATTAACCCAATCTGACTCAGTTCCACACTCTGTTGCCCTTTCTTTCTATTTAGACAAACTGTTTGGGAAGCGTCTTCTGCAGGCCAGACACTACATTATGTCTCGAAAATCCTGGCTGAAGATGGTTCCCACCGAAAACTGTGATATCCTGATGACATTCCTAGGTATGGTACAGTAAGCTCCTCCTGTAATGACTTCCTCAGTTTAGAGAGAACAGCACGTCCTGATTAAATGACTTTGGTGGTCACCCAGACACTTAGATGTAGGACTTGGACTTGAAATGGTCTCTAGGGACAATTAGATCTCATCCATTTACACTACCTGTATCTACAGTATATTATAAAGAGGTTGCAGTTGTGGGCACAAAATGTCTTAGACAAACTACAAAACACATTCTGCACATCATGTTGCATGCAAAAATATGCACATACAGAGTCCTACACATCTTGAGATTATTTTCATTCAATATGTGACTGCTAGTACTAATTCTTCATATTAGCTAAATATATGAGACTGTTCTTGCTGTAGAAACTTTTTTTATTAGAAAATACCTTAGGGTTCATGTTACATAATGTCAAACGAAAGGGTTAATTAGTCTGTCTGCTTCATTGCAGTAAAATGCAATAGTGCAAGCATCAACTCTGAGTTGGGTTTTAACAGGATTCAAATACAAAACCACATCAGACCAAAATTATTAGCTCATTATCAAGGTTACATTCAGACCGTAAAAAAAGTTATGGTCACTTTTTTTATTTTGGTTTTTCACATTAAGTTAACATGTTGATGTTATAATTAGAGACTTCTTCAAAAACAAGAACAGTCTCATAACATTTGTATTATTTACACTTAGCACTTATCTTTCACTTCCCCAAACAGTCCAGCTGCTTTCATTCATAACTTTTAAACTGAGTCTTTTCAAGACTCTTTTACTTGCTAATAGTATTTCACTTAAATGCCTGAGCATAACGTGTAATTATTCAAATTATTCAACGTGAAGGAAACAAAATTAAAAAATTATATTTTAGCCAAGTCTGACATGACAATAATTAACCACTACAAAGGTCTATGAACCTGAATTGAACAACTGATTCGGCATTTACCTTTTCTTTTTCATGGACAAGAGTGGGACAACATGAAATAAGTCTTTTTATACACAACAGAAATTCAAATTGTGCATCAGAGAGCCTTTGCAAACTTCTCGACAACACCCTCTGTGCTTATCCCCCAAATTCAATATTTTTACTTATGTAAAAATACAAATGTGAATCCTTGATAATTAATATTTAAGATCCTTAATATGTAATACATTTGCTGCAATAGTTTTTAAAAAAATTTTCAACAATTTAGATTTTTTTTAATCCTACAGTTGGTTTAGTCAAATAGTTTTAAGAAAAATATACAACTGCTGACTAAGGACGTCTTTCTGCATTCTGTATATGCATCCAAAGTCTCAGTAATTTCAGACTGATGTCAATTGTTTTGGTGTTCAATGCTCAATGGTACAATGAATGTAGATGAATTGAGATTTTAATATGCTGCGTACACGGGCTGATGCTGGCATCAGTCTGGTTTAAAGCCTACACCGATGGGAAAATGTGTTTGTGATATATGTAGCGTAGGATTTAATTGGAGTGACCTTTTACTGCAAACCTCTCTCCACTGCTTCTTGATTCTTCTGCCATGGCAGTGAAGGATGACTTCACTTCAGACTGTCGTTCAGCGTCTTTACACAACACCAGGCTTTTCCTACTTTTAGCAAACATGCATGCAAAGGCGAGGAATCAAGATTGATTTTAGATACTGTATGTATTTAATGTTTATTTCTCCTTTATCCAGATTCAATAGATGACCACACTCTGCTGTGGCTCCTGAATCAAATTCGCGTTGGAATCCCACAAGTCAGCATCCAAGTTCGACAGCATAAACACACCCAGGCACACGCCTTCTTCATCACAACAACATTTGAGAAGTACGGCTCTGACTGTGTGTGTGTGTGTGTGTGTGTCCTTCTGTGTCTCTGTCTTTCAGCTGTTTGGAATAAGGACATTTCCTTGAGGATTAGTCTGCACTTTTACAAGCATTTGATAGTGCTGATACTTGAGATTAAGAGAATACTGGGATTCCTGTTGTTTGTTGGTAACATTTTACTCCAGTATTTAACTGCATACACATGGGCTACATCAACATTGCTTAAATGTATCTTAACCCTCAGTTGCTGATCAAATCTAGTTCCCCAAATAGGGTCTCTGTCTTTGCAAAGCATGAAAAAAATTATTTCAAAAGCTCCACCAAGTTTAATCCTGTTGTCCATTTACCCTCTGTCCTTACTGTCAGCTTACTGCGAGGGGCAGAGCAGATGGGAATGCACAAGATTGTCAAACCACAGTTTGGTGGTGGGATGCGGCGCTTTTCCTGTGAGGAGGACAACATCTATGAGAACATAGAGAGCGAGCTCTGCTTTTTTACCTCCCAGGTTAGAAGTCAAAACCGCTGGCTATGAGAGCTGTTTGTCAGTGTGACTATTCTGGCTCGTTGTGAAAGATGAATTCAGTGTCAGTATAAATCTGAAATGTATACCTCTAAATTTAATGCTTGTCTCTATCTACCTGCACTTGTGTTCAGGAGCGTCAGAGCATCATTAAGTACTGGCTGGACAACCTGCGAGCCAAACAGGGAGAGGTGCTTCACAACATTCATTTTCTGGAGGGACAGCCAATCAGTATGCAGTTGTTTATTATGTCTTACTTTTTATATAAATATAACTTTTTTATATACAACTTTTATATTTATTTATTTTAATTATTTACTCACTGTTCTGCTAAAAAACAGAGGGCAGTTTTCTTAATGCTCACGATCACTCAAGGTCACATGTTTGAGTTTAAACGTCCCTCATTAAGCTAATTAGTAGGATTTTCAAAATGCTGGACTGGAGCACTTGCATAACCCTTTTAGCTTTAGTCAAACATAGACCAAGTGTCACCTGAGATGCAACTTTTTGCATTTTGTGATGTTTCCTCTTTAGTTCCAGAGCTAGTAGCTCGTGGGGTGATCCATCAAATGTTTCCTCTCCATGAGCAGAGGATCCTCAACCAGCTGATGACATCCTGGGTCCAGGCTGTGTGTGAAAAGCAGCCTCTGGGTAGGAAATACAAAATACATTTTGTTTTTAATAACATTGGACCATGACTAGTCAATTATTTAGGACATGATGATCCTTTTGCAGGCAATCTCAGTATTAGTCATTTACAATGTCATCTGCCTTATAGATGATGTCTGTGATTACTTTGGTGTGAAGATTGGCATGTATTTCGCCTGGCTGGGTTTCTACACCAACTCCATGTTGTACCCTGCTGTCATCGGTTTTCTGCTCTGGATACTTGCAGAGGCTGACCAGGTACACGAAAACACTTTATGTATTTGTTCTGTTATACTGTAGCTTTCTCTCTTCTAAATCACAGTCACAGTGGTGTTCATTTGTAATCATGTTTTACCTTTCATCTAATTTTTGTTTTTTTATGTCAGAAATTTGGGAGAAACAGTAACTGAAAGCTCAATGGTATAATATAGTTTTAGTATCTGTGATTCACCTATCGTCCCTCACAGACCAGTCAGGATATCTGCTGTGTGGTCTTTGCACTCTTCAATGTCGTTTGGGCAACATTGTTTCTGGAGCGGTGGAAGAGGCGAGAGGCAGAGCTGGCCTACAGGTGGGGCACCCTGGACACCCCCACTGAGTCCTTGGAGGAGCCCAGGCCACAGTTCAGGGTGCGGATTGTTGCCACAGTTTGTTGCATGCATTAAATAGCCCAGTTATCTGTGTTGTAATTTTGTGTGAAAGTTGTTTTTCAGTGTTTAAATTCCACTACTTTCATTGTCTCAGATAAAATTCAGTATCAGATTGTGGTTTACTGCTGTTTGTGAGCAACTCTGGATTTTCTCACAATATCAGGAAATGTGATCAGTATGTTCACAGTGATCAGTCTTTCTCTCATACCCCACATGCTTGCTGAAAAGGGAGCATGAGGAATGAAGAGAGGAGCTGGGGGGGGGGGGATGTGGGGGAGGCCTTTGAAAAGGTCTTTGGGGGGTCCAGGAACATGCCCGGCTAGCTCAGTTGGTAGAGCATGAGACTCTTAATCTTAGGGTTTGTGGGTTCGAGACCCATGTTGGGCGTCAGCACCTTTTGGTGAGAAATATCTGGTACAAACAGCCCATTCATGACAATGTTGAATATGAGAAAAATTGAAAAGAAATAATGCTCCAGTTTTAATTATAACACTTACAAAAAACTCCATACTCTCTGTGTCTCTCCTCTCTTCTTCTGCTGTGTCTGCAGGGTGTAAAGCGCTGCAGTCCCATAACAGGCTGTGAGGAGTTCTACTACCCACCCTGGAAAAGAGCTTTGTTCAGATGGCTGGTCAGCCTGCCCATCTGCCTCCTCTGTCTCTGTTTTGTCTTCCTCGCTATGCTTCTCTGCCTGGAACTGCAGGTTTGAACATGGGAATGATAAATATGCATGATACTGTACATCTCTACTTTGTTTAAAATCACTGTCTTGCTAGAAAAGTCTATAATAACACAAGTTAAATGATATTAAAACAGGATAAATAGACAAAGCATTTAAATAATATACTTCTATCAGTTCAGATCAATTTAAAAGCCTTTTAAAATCTAACTACGGGATTTGTGACGAGATAACAATGAATGGGCTTTTTAAAATATTTATCATGCTTCTAATTCACCGTGTAGGAAGTGGTGATGGAGATTCAGGAGCTGCCTGGCATTACGAGATTCATTCCTAAAATACTTCTAGCCGTTACTGTAACCATATGTGATGAAGTGTATAAGAAGATTGCCTACTGGCTCAACGAAATGGGTAAGAGACACAAATAAACTCTCAACAATCATAACAATTATTTTATAAGAAATTCAATTAAAATACAACATACTTCCCAATTCTGTCCTTTCCGTTCCCTATAAAAGCTTTGTGAGGTAGATAAGAGTGAAGGAGACAAGAAAACTGTCAGTCTGCAGTCATGTAGCTGAGTAATGCTTCTCTAATATTTATTTCCTCATCCAGAAAACTATAGACTTCAGAGTGCCTATGAGAATAATCTCATCATCAAGATGGTTTTTGTAAGTCATGCTTCCTCTCGAAGATACAGATATAGATGACTACTTTTTATCTGGTGAGGGTTTGAATTTCTTTAACCTTTGTTTTACAGTTTGAATTCATCAATTCCTACCTTAGTCTTTTCTATATTGGATTCTACCTCAAGGACATGGAGCGACTGAAGGAGGTAACAACAATTAGCATTACAGTAAGAAATAAAATACAATATGGAGTGAAACGTTTTTTGGTCTTAAAGTGACGCTTATATAAGTACATTACTTTTGTGACTGTTTGCTAAAACCTACTCCTTTGTTACAGCTGCAGTTCTTGTCAACCTCTCATTTTTCTAGGGCACATAATGCAGTTCACAATGACCACCAGTTCACCACTCTTTAGTGCTGCTCATTTTGTAATGTTTCCAAATGAGTAATTTTACATAATCTGTGAACCCACAAGACCTGTGTCCTGAATAATGCGCTGTTTATAATATAGCACACTAGTCTTACTTTGTAAATCCACGGTGAAAACAAAACTCTCCCTGTGCATTTCTTTGCATCTCTACAGTGTCGGAAACCTCAATTTCCTGCTCTCTATTGAGAAATTATAACTATCTGCTATGTAGGTGATTGTGAATGAGTGAATAAAGGGGTGCTTTTAGACACAGACAACACACCTTTTCATTTAGCAGCAAAATCCTTAAGTGAGCGAATGTGTGTTAAATAGCACACTAACAGATGTTCCTCTACTCCTCACAGATGCTAGCTACTCTACTGATCTTCCGCCAGTTCCTGCAGAACATCAAAGAGGTCCTCCAGCCTTATCTATATGAACAAAACAAGCTGGGTGTCTTCACCCCAAAGGTGCTGTGGGAGCTACTCCAAGCCATTATACTTAAGTATGGCCGCCTGGCTCTCGGAAAGGCCCAAGCTTCAATGACAGCCTATTCCTTTCTGGGTCCCAGAGGGATCCCTGTCAGTCACACTGCTAACAGTAACCCAGAGCCAAAGAGAAGAGGGGATCTGAAGGCTGGATTCAGGCTGACAGAGGAAGAGTGGGACATGAATGACAGTGCTCTGAAGCAACGCAAAGTCAGTTTTACGGAGAAGGTTGACTACCAGGATGTCACAACAGCCGGGGACGACACATTTCTTGAGGACAGTCCCACACTGGTAGAGGAAGGGATGGATCCGTCCAGTATTTTTGACAGTTGTGATGAGGACAGCGACTGTGAACCATTGAGTCAAGTATGTGGTCCATTCATTGCTATGATTTCTCTGTCTGTTTATAATTCTCATAGAAGCTCCACTTTGTTGAAGAAGTATAAAGAAAACGATCATTATCATTTTAGATCATCTCATTCAGCAAGGTAGAACAGCCACAGAAAATTAAACTATCCACTGCAAAGCTGCAGATTTAAATATGTCCTCAGAGTCACCAAAGAGACTACTGTAGTTCAAAATGTTTACTTTAGTAGTTACTTTAGTAATCAAGGACAATGTCAATGTGTGCTCTCCAAAGCAGTCTGACACAGTCTGTCAGAGAAGAAAGAACGTAGGTGAGGGGAAAGAGGACAAGAAGTCATGGATTGATCCACCAGAAGAGCCCACAACTGTCACACTGAGCCAGGCTGAGATTGAAAGCTGTATGCAGACATACGAGGTGGGTCTCAAAACGCTAAAGATGTCATTTAGATCAAATCTACGGTATATATAATAGTATACCCATTAAGAATTTTTTCATGATGTTTGATCTGAACAGGACACACTTCAGGACTACCAGGAGATGTTCATTCAGTTTGGCTATGTGGTGCTTTTCTCCTCTGCGTTTCCCCTGGCGGCCATGTGTGCTCTTATCAACAACATAATCGAGATCCGCAGTGATGCCCTGAAACTCTGCACTGGCCTTCAGAGGCCTTTCGGACAGAGAGTGGAGAACATTGGACAATGGCAGGTCAGGGTATTTTGCTTTGGAAAATGTCAGACAAGCCTTCCATGCTATAGTGTTCATAACAGCTACTGAAAATGTCCCTTTTCTCTCTCTGTCTCTGTCTGAACATCAGACTGCAATGGAGGCCATGGGCTTGATAGCCATCATAGTAAACTGTTACCTGATTGGTCAGTGTGGGCAGATTCAGCGTCTTTTCCCATGGTTGAGTCCTGAGATGACCATCATCTCCATTGTCTTACTGGAGGTACTGTCTTGTGTACAGTAAATGCAGGTTTGTCCATCATTTTAATGGACAAACCTGAAAATGTATATTTATTACCAAGAATTACAAGAGTCTAAATGTGCATGGCCTGCTATTCTTTGTTGTTGTTGTGACTTTGTAAAACCTTGAAAATTTTGGAACCAGGTTCATTAACGAACGCAAACCCTTCCAAGTCTTATCTATAGAAAAACTACACAATAGGTCAAAGAATGTGATTGTGTCTTGATGTAACCATGTGTTGAGCCTGTCCCTTTGTGGTCTCGGTGGTTTACAGCACTTTGCAATTCTCCTAAAGTACATCATCCATGTTGCCATCCCTGATATCCCTGGCTGGGTAGCAGAAGAGATGGCCAAGCTAGAGTACCGACGAAGGGAAGCTTTCAAGGTATAGTTGTGCCATAGCTTGAAAGACCTTCGGCCAGAGTAAGGCTTGCTGCTGGCTGCACTCTGTGCGGTTTATATCGTAATTCTTTATACCTATCCCTTTGTGTCCCTTACTCTCTTGATGTGCATTATCCAAAAATATACACTAGTGCAGCTTTTTCTGACTGTCCATAAAAAATATCTGTATGTGTTTGACTATGTCTGTATAGTGATTGTTGTATCACATCAGTGGCACTTGTCTTGATGGTGTTGAAGTCTTGTCATAGGGATAGTGAAGCACAGCTATGAAAAAAACTCACTATATTTTGTGTAAGTGATTACCAAATAGCTTGTCTACTATTATAACTTCCTCTGCAGGGATGATGTGAGGGCAGACAGGATCAGTTAGTGTCACATTGATCTGTATGCTCCACTTCTGTATCTTCATTTTTGTATGCCTCCCCCATTTAGAAGCATGAGCAGCAGGCCCAGCAACACTTCCAACAGCAGCTCAGGCGTCGACGTGAAGAGGAGGAGCTTCATCGTCAGGCTGAGCTGCAGGCGGAGGCCCGTCATGAGAGTGACTACCACAAGGCAGACTCCCAGCACCAGCATCACCACGACAAAGCATCAGGGAGCAAGCCAGGGGACAAGCCGAAGAGACCCAGTTCTCTGCTGGGAAATAACAATGTGATGAAGTTAAAGCAAATCATTCCGCTCCAGGGGAAGTTCTCTTCCAGCAACTCACGCTCTCCAGCCCAGTCCCCAACAGGAGGTGAGGCAAAGCTTCCCGGATTTCTCAAGTTCTTGAAGTCGCCTGAGATGAAGAAAGAGCCAGCAGTTGCAGTTGGAGCAACACCAGGCTCGACAGTGACCTCTTCAGTTCCCCCTAGTGGCCAGGAGAGGTCACAGTCCCCCAACAGAACATTCAGTCCTGGAAAGCTGTTCAGTTTCAGCAAGTCAGAGGGTACCATTGTGTGTGCGAATGGGACACAGCCGTCAACCCAGGCTGCTAACGCTCAGCCTAACAGGGCTGACTTAAACACAATGCCAGAGGAATTACCCTCTAATGAGTCTGATAAAGGAGAATCAAGACAATTGACTGATCTAGAAAACCCTGGTTCAAAGAGTTAATAAATGTTCAACCATGCCAATGTAATATCATGAATGGAGAGAAATGTATAAATGTTCACAGACAGTGACACACCTGTACTGTAGGAGAGCCCGTCAGTGAAGTCGAGGACCACAGTTAAAGGCACTGAGCATTAGACTTTCACTCTTGATGCGACTTACTTTGCACAAAGTATTACCCTGTATCTAACACTTGATTATCTAGCTTCCGTGTAAAAACATGTACAGTACATGTAAATCTGTGAATGGAGCTTGAATAACCTTTACATAAGGGTAAAATACTGCATGATTGCCTGGTTTTCAACCGCACCAGAACAGATTATGTTGACGTGATCTTTAAAAAAGGACCTGATCACCAATGACCCCTTTTGTTAAAGGACATGAACAGCAGCCTCCCTTCCAGGTTTGTTTATCATTCTGATGCCAGTACTGATTGCTTATTGCGCATTGTGCATGCATTACACATCCATCATGTCTTTTCAGTTGTGAAGCCGTTTCTAAGCCATTGTATTCTTCCGCAATAGGTCAGATTATACTCACTGTGACCATAAAAAATATTCTATTTTTCTTAAATTTGATTTTCTATGAATTATTTTACTACATAAATTAGTGAATGTACTTCTATGATACAAATAAATCTCACTTGAATTTACATCCATCTCAAGATAAAGTGTTGGCTGATTTTGTTATTAGTTAAAATATCACTGGATGACTACTGGTCCTGGTTGATTTGTTACCCACAAATATGTATATGTACATGTATATAATATGTAAACTCATTCTCTGAGGCAATTATAACAGACATTTACCAAGAAACTGTTTTCATTTAGATTTGCTATGTTTTGAACAGACAATAAATGCCGCTTATAAGGACCAGAGTTTCTTCAGTTCCACCCAAAGATGTCGATGTTTACTCTGATTTTTTAACTTAACCATATGTCAAAGTGAATCAAAACGAGACTACAACTGACAATACATTTATACAGTAAACTCAAAGCAAAGCATTTGACAATCTACACATTCCAAGCTTGACCAGGTGATGGAATAAAAACCATATCAAGTCAAATGAAAACACATTCTATGAACAGCCAAGAAAAAATAAAACACTGCATGTGTTTGTGGTTTCAATTCATAAATTAGAATCTTACAGTGTGTGTTCTCTGTACATTAATACACTGTAAGGTGCAAAGCAAAATGAGTAAAAGGATTTTTTTTAATTTAACTAAACACAGACTTGTTTTCTCTAAGCATAAAAAAACAAACTGGTTTAGAAAGAATATGGCTAGATTGGGGAAGACGGAGTGAGTAGTTGTTATTACCTGATGAAATAGTCACAACAACCACAATACACCATACATTTGTGGAGCATTATGACAGCAGCAAATGCAGAGTGTCTCTAAACATGACTCAAATGATCAACCTATTAAGCAACGTAAATGGCACATTTATGAAAAGGATTGACAAGTAGCAAGTCTTTACAAGTAGCCTAGACATTAGCACAGCTAAACTCAACAATCAAACATAACTGTAGTCGTCACCCATTCCTTAAAATACTGTGACTGCTGTGCAGTAACAAAGACAAAGCCCACACTGAGCGTCAAACTTACAATATGGCTACAACATCTGCAGGTCACACTGTACAAAAAGATCTTGCTTCCTCTAGTGTGACTGTATTGGCATGTTTGTGACCTTACTGAAAGGACATGCTAATATCCACTCAATTCAACAGTTCAACACACTCACTTCCATTTAAGGCAATACTCATAATTCATCTAGCACAATGCAGTTTTATTGTCTACTTACTGACAGTTATCACAGGATGTGCTAAATATTTTAGAGCCACTATCATTTCATAATTTGAAACTAAAAAATTCCAAAGTTTGGAGAAGCCAACAAAGATGGCGTGTTGCTTAATTATCTATAGATTTAAAACATGCATATCTCACAGATGGTGAAAAACAGAGAGGTTGAGAAATCAGGAGGTAGATGTATATTTAAAACTACAAAGGCTAAAATCTGAGGCAGAGGTGTTTTGGAAGTGGAGGACATAGTGGGTAAAAGCTGAAAATAAACAGAAATTAATTTTTGGTTAACAAAATCTGTCTTGTTTTGAAATCAGCATCACAGCAGATATTGTCTGAACGGATGCTTCAACATGAAGGCCTGGGTTTGCAAGCATACGTCCTGCATCTGTGTGTGCCTTTGTGTCAGTCTTTACTGGGTTTGCATCCACAGTACTGCACTTTATGAATCCTCATTCACCTCTCGACTGTCTGTTCTGGCAATTTTTCGTGGAGGCGCTGAATTTTCCCCTTCTGTTTGTTCCTGCTCTCGCTTTTTAGCTGCATTCTGAAAAGTCAGGAAAAAAAAAAAGACTTATTAAAAAAAAAAAGATTTATCAAACTATTAACAGCAATACAGAAGATACCTACTGCAGTCGGCTGCAGTTCTCTATAGCTCCCTTAAAAAATCTTACCTTTTTATCCCACTGTTGATGAAGATATCGCAACAAGATGTTCGTCTTCTCTGTGACTATGACTGAAGAGAGATAACACTGATTAGACCATGAGAAAAAACAAACAAACAAAAAAAACAATATTAAAAAAGGTCATAAGTGCAATCTTCTAATACAGCTAAAAAAATAGTTTCCCCTGTTCTTTTAACAACCTCAGTCAATTTACTTACTCTGCCCTGAGGGATATTCCCGGGTTGGAAGATACACAGATGGTCGTCGGTTCTAAAACAATATTGAGATCCAAATTAGTTTGAAAATTACTTAAATTACTCCAGACAAAAAAGGTGGTTCTGCACTGCTATATAAAAATACATTCCTGAATTTAACATAAAGTACACCAAGAAAATCTTTTCTCAGCATATTAAGAACAAACAGAAGCACTTACTGATGCTTTGCATACAGAGTCTGCATGAAACCTGCTGAAGTTATTTTTGTTGTAGACTGGCAGTCCCTTCAGGAAATCCCCCTGTGGACACAAGACAAATATGAGCAAAAACATTTCTAAGTACCTACAGTTACAAATGTTGACTCAATTAATTTAACTAATCCTTATATTGAATTATATAACGAGTAAGTGGTGTGGTAACGTTATTAAGTTAAGTGGCAGAGAGCATTTACAGTACGTCGTACCTGTCACCACGTAGGTTACATGTCTATCTAATATAATAAACAAAACAACAAATATTTAAGATCATCTGTACATAAACGATAGCACAGAGGTCAAGCTGTGAACCTACCTTCTCCATTTCGGTAACAGTCACAATCTTCGTTTGTTAAGCAGCTAAGCACAGTGAGAGTCAAAGCTAACAGATCCTGTTCGTTTAGCTAAAACAAGCTAACAAGCTATGTTGTCTTTGTCGTGGCCAAGATGCCGGCTTCTCACTACATATACAAAAAAAAACTACGAAAGACTTTGATATGATCACATCACACTTCTTGAGTTTAATTATAAACTTTCACTTATATAAAGGAAAGTACACTAAAGTACATTACATAAGAATTGAAACTGAACGTCCTTTGGTGACTAACTTGCTGCTAGTTCATACAACTCCATTTTTTCGACTGTTGGGGGGCGTCGACCTTCACAGAGTCTACGTATCTGATTGGTTGAACAGTTCTGGAAGTGTAAAGACGGATGCTCTGATTGGTTACAAAGTGATTACGTAAACAGACCAATCCCCCTAACACAAAGGGGTTCTAACGAAAACAACACGATCAGGCTTCTCCATTACTGTCAAGTCCTCCACTATGTGCACTATGTTTACATGCCTCTCAAGTGCTGCTGCTTGTAGTCATAGGATGTTAACACTATTATATACTGATTAGATACCGATTAATAAAGCTATACGTTGAACATCAATGCAATGTCTCCCTAAGAATTATAATTAATTGACATGAAACGTGAAGAGTAAAAGTAATTACTAACAAGGTTGTTCTTTGGAAATTAGTTGCAGGATACCCAAAGGCACTTTATATACCATCACCAAGAAATTCTAAAAATTAAAAACACTGTTAAAATAGGAATGTATTTTTTTAAATACTTAAGTGCAAGTTATTGTCCAGTATGTAACGTTACAAGTTAATTCCTGTTTTTCCAGTTTTCTAATGAAAGTAGTCATCTCCCCTAACTCCAAAAATATCTAAAACAAATAGATATATTTTCTCAGCTTGATATAATTGTACACTTTAATATTTTGGACAAAATTGAACATTAGAAGCAATTTGTTAGCTGCAGACCTAGTCAAAACCAAAGAACAAAGTGTTGCTTTGTCAACAAATTATCTTTGTTTCCATTTCCAATTATCATTTTTATTATTCATTTTTTATTTCCATGTCAACCACAATTAAGTGTTTTCATGTAAAAACAAAAATTACACAGATTTTTTTTTATCATTTATTAAAGACACAACTTTGTCTTTTAAGCACATTATTTCACACAAACTCACCAAGATGGCGCCACAGTAGGCTGCTGGTTACCTCAGTTCCCAGTTTGTTTTTCTTCTCTTGTTCTTGTAATTAAGTTTTTCTTTTCCAACTTTGGTCTATTTTTTAACTCTGATTTTTGTACTCTTGTTTTTAAATTCTTGTTATATACCTTTTCTGTGCTTTATGTCCTGAGCTGTGGTAACACACAAATTTCCCACAGCTCAGGTCCTATATTATCTTATCTTATATTAGATGATTATGATCAAGTCCACTGTACTGAGTGTTGTTTAATGATGTGTATTAAATCAAGTCCCATGAACAGTAAGTCAGTTAAACTACAAGGTTTATTTTTTAATCAAAGCAAATTCAGTGTGTTTGTTGAAGGCCAGTTTCCATTCCCCCGCCCTTTACTAATGATATGGGAACGCAAAAGCCTGCCCACACCCAGTATCACCACTTAACCCAATTTACATGTCCTTTCCTGCTTGTTGAGCACCTCCAGTATTTCAGAACCAAAGTCTGTTTCTTGAAAGTCTTAGCAGGTTTTCTAACAGGAACGTTTAGTGTGAGAGTGATGTCCGTCCCTTCAACATGCGCCGCAGAATAACCTCAATGCCACTTTTTGAGCTGATCCTCTTGATCCAGCCGTGAGTTCTCTTGCGCTTGAGGTTCTTCGGCTGATACTCCGTGCCTCTTTTTCGTGTCCGTACCTGCTGGTATTGCCATGGAAGTTGGCGGAACACTCCTGAACCTTCTGCTTGTGAAGAAAGAGGCCCACATCTGGAAATCGGAGGTCCTGCAGCTGTTCTAGGCACAATCCAGCTGCTGAATAACCTAAGGTGAGAGGTGCCAGTTACTGCAAGGTTCCCTGCAGGGATGCTGCTGAAAGAGCAGAGATTAAAACGTTACAAGAAAATGTATTCTCTTAAAGCAATATTTATCATAATAATTACCTTTATTAATCCCCTTTGGGAATTTCTTATACACTATCTTGTCACTGCTACTGATTTATTTTTTAAGTTAGGTATAATTATATGATTATATGCATGGCAAAAAGGCAACACATAAACAAGTGTCTAGAACAGAGCACAGTGACTAAGTCTCACAAAAGAATTTTGTTTTTAATACTACGTCCACTACCACACTAGATTTCAACATGCTCCTCTGTCCTTCCAGTATTCAGTAATGTTGAAACTACCCAGACAAAGGCAGCCTACAAAGATGCGTCAATACCTTATTAACTGTGGTGTGAGTAGTATTCATTAAGCAATAACTGGATTAGCGAATTCTTTCCATCAAGTAAGTAATGTTAGCTTCTTGTTATCTGCATAATCAACTACCCAGGCTGCTAATGCAAAGCTAAGCTAGCTTGTCAATGCTAGCATAGTACACAGGCATTATGCGTTCGTCTATCATAAATGTCATATGTCAACTCTGTTACCTGCTGAAATTAAGTAATCCACACAGTCTGGTAAACGACAGCATGATTTTCGTTTTTTGATATTTACACAGATGACACGCACATGAAAACACTGAATGTCACACCGCTGCCAGCCCGTCCTACACGAAGAAACGTGATTGGCTGAGAGGTTTCAGCCAATTGAAATGAGTTTTACTGGATCACATTATGCCCCGAGTTTCGCTTTTAAGGTTACAATCAGTAATTTAGTGAACAGAGAGGAAAGAGAATAAAAAGGTAAACTGACGAGGCGTCGCATGATTCACAGCCTGCAAGATAATACTGCCTGAGGAGCCAACATTATAATGCGTACTGTATATCACTGCAAATGTTGAAACTGTAAATGGCATACCCAGTGCGGAAATACATTGGGATAAAATACTACCTAAATATTATAATTACTTATGTATGTTTTATGTGGTTTTTGTAGTTGTAAATCTGACTATTAGTGGCTGTATGTCTCAGTTAGAAATGAAAGTGAAGCACAAGTTTAGTAGACACTTTTCTGACACAACTTGTTTATCTTTGACTGTTGCGTTAGATTGCAAAAATGCAGTGAATAGCTCACTCTGCTGTGATGATTGAGAAACATATCCAGAACGATCATCTGATTTAAAAAAATGCTTTAGCAATTGATAGAAACTACAAAAGCATTCCTTATTGAAATGATCAATGTAGTGTTTATGCAAAAGTTTAATGTTGAACATTAGAGATATTTGGCAGATAGACCCCAGACAAGATAAGGTGGTGATGGGCTGAGGAGGAGGGTTGCGCAGGCATAGGTCTGAAAGACAGAATGGCAGAAACAGAGTGACATTTAAATAATAGATTTGATTAGCTGATTGGTTTGAGAAATTGGGAGGAAAGATTATTGGATGGGACTGACGAATTGAAAGGGAGGGAAAATTTGACAGTGTGGGAAAGCGGGAATGGTGGAATAGATTTAGTAGGGAATCCCAGCAGAGAGTGAGTATTAAGATCTTCCTTACTGAACTTTTATCAAAGTTTCATTATAATGGATCAGTGTAGTCTGACGGTAACTAAAAGAGGGAAGGTATAAGGGCATTGCACTACCCAGAGTTAACACAGCAGATGTTGAGGACAGTTACCAGTATTTTAGCATCCCACACACAAATGATGACCATGAATAGGCCACATGGAAATCATAAACTGTCAAAATACCTGCAAAGAGTAAGGAGAGCCTTACCCCTGCATGGTATGTACCATTGGCAGATAAAACCGGTGACTGACATCAAAAAATCCTATCAGAGGCTGAACAAAGCCGGACTGAAAGACAGCACAGGGCCACAAATCATGGCAAGTCAACCACAACAGGCAGACCCTGGGTGCTGCTGTGTAATGATGCCACTGAAGCACATAACAACAGGGTGCAAGATGCTAGAAGGCAGGGCGTACATAGTGTAAAGGAACATCTGTGCTGAGTATTAACTGGAGGTCCCAAAGTCAAAATGGGATCCACCACCAAAGGTGGTTGAGAATGATTGAGTCCAGTGGGACTTCCTGGTAGAGACCTGACCAAGGTCAGACACAGCAGTGCTGGACAAGCAGAGAAAGGAGGCTGTAGTGACAGATGTAGCAACCCCAAGTGATGGTAACATCAGTAAGAAGATACATTAGGAGCTCGAGAAATACCAAGGGCTGAGAGAAGAGTTAGAGAAGATGTGGAGGTGAAGGTAACAGTGGTTCCTGTGGTAATCTGAACACTTGCACTGGCTGTGGCCCCCAAAGTGGGAGAGTGCTCCAGCAGATTCCAGGGACATCTGAGATGTACAGGCAGAGGGCGAGTGAGGAAGAATATAGATAGATAGATAGATAGATAGATAGATAGATAGATAGATAGATAGATAGATAGATAGATAGATAGATAGAT
>JAUYWH010000009.1:7204191-7254937 GCA_034779795.1 Ctenopoma multispine | reverse complement strand
AGATAGATAGATAGATAGATAGATAGATAGATAGATAGATAGATAGATAGATAGATAGATAGATAGATAGATAATTTTCCTATGTGCCTATGGGAGATTTTCTATATAATAGGCTATTCTTGTTTCTTAATTGGCTTAAGTGATTTACGTTCCTTTATTAAAACACAAATGCATACTAGATGTAAACATTAAGCACTAACTGGCTGTCAAACAATGACAGAAACAGTTGTTTGCTCACAGCCTCCCCACCACCCCATAAACGTCACCGTGACAGGCACCAGACTGTCCCAGCAGTACCAATGCGTTGATGTGAGTTCAAGGGTAACAGAGGAAGACAGCACATCTTAAACCACAAGGCCTAACACGTAAAGTAATGCAGACTTGTGTTTTCCAGTTTCTGATGACGCAGTAAACGGGCTGATTTAAACCCAGTTGCAGAGTATGGCACATGATCACACATGCAGTGCTCATTCAGATAATTACCTGGACTACTGTTTTATCACTTCTGTCACGCACGCAAAACACGCACGCAGTTTGCTATTCTCTCAGCCTTAGCAACAAGGAAACAAGCGTCTCCCATTGGTTTCCCCTCAGAACACACGGCTCCTCCATTCGCCCTCCTTACTGCCACTCAAGAGCTACATTGCCCGACTACTCCTGTCGCTGCTGCGGATGCAGGGCAGCGGGGCTGGGTAGGTTCTGACCTGGATACGCAGCGGATGCTGAGGGAGAGAAAAAAACAAACATCGCTTTATGATATCGTAATGGGTGTCTTATTGAAACACAATTGGCACAATCTTATGGACGCATGCTTTATCATCAACGTAAGCCCCTCCATGTTCTGTGATAGCAGTCTAATGAGGCTAATAAGACGCCTTCACTATTTTGCAGCATCTCTAGCGTAGACTAATTGTTGCGCCAAATGCAACGTTTTTCTCCGTCCAGTGTCGTCGGCCCCTGACTGTCAGCTTTTTGGTGCAGATTTCGAATCACCCTTCATCAGCAGTCGTTGTGCAGGTAAGGAATCGATCTCTGTTGCGTTATGTTGTCTAATTAGCTAATGTTTGCTGTGCGGCATGTTGTCATCAGCATCAATAAACAGCTGCACGGGGACTGCGTGGCCTGTGACAGTGCAGAAATAATCCATCTGTCAGTAATAGAAGCGCAGTAATTATGGCCTCGCGAACCGCCACAGAGTTTTAGATCCGTTTTGTATTTGTGATACTATGCGGTGAAGTCTAGATGGCTAAATATCCAAATGTGTTATTTGCTGTGTATCTGTACTGTTGTCAGACATGATACTTAATTATTTACGTGCAGTTACTGAGATATGGAGACTACCTGTGAGCTTCATGATTGGGTGTTTTGGAATCAAAGGATTGTATAATCAGCTGTCCCTTAATTATGGGGAATTTGGGCATATAGAAAATTTAATTTTATTGGACTAGTTTTATTTGCATTTTATGTGCAGATATGTCAGATTACAATATGTCAGACTACACTTCTTGTAAACCCATGTGGAAACAGGGCAGCACACAGTGTACTAGATTTGTATTACTGTACCATATTGAGAGATAGTAGGTCACGGGGAGTTTCTACGACTTTAATGACAAGGCTGTATTGTGCTGATGTAGTGTGTTGATGAGGTGTAGTGGTGTATTGTCAGGTGCACTTTTAGTCAAGAGTAGGGTAACACATCATGCACCACTTGTAACTGATATTGCACAACTTGTAAAATGACAACAAAGTGACAGAATTAATAAATTTAAAAACCATCACATAGATAGATAGATAGATAGATAGATAGATAGATAGATAGATAGATAGATAGATAGATAGATAATATGAAACACGTGTTGAGTATAACACAAGGCTTACAGACTGCTCATAGACAGTTCAGTATATCTGTCTGCATCTTGGAAACACAGGGCAGTTAGTCAACATTCACTCAGCTCCAGGGTGTAACTGGATAGCGCTTGATGTCCTGACCTTCAGATCATGCTGCTACACATTTGACGAGCACACATGAACTGTCCTGCTCCATTTCTCCCTCACTGCCAAAGTGCCAGACCTCTGAAGTATTGTCTTCAAAGAGTGTGTGCAGCTAAACTGTTGTCAAAGTCTTTATTTTGTAAAGACTTTTGTTCTTGAATTTTGTACTTTTAATCTAACCCAAAACAGATGGAGCACATAGAAATATAGCAAATGTTTTGTTTATTATAAATGTATTACACTGTTAATGTTTGAATAATTGGTACATGAAGAATATTAATTTGCATCTGAAGGAGATAATAATACCCAGCATTCACAGTTATATCCATATTCATCCAGTAAAAGGTATTTTAGAATTTAAAAAATGACACAGACTCTATGGATGCCTAGATGTTTTGCATCATTAAATATATTAAGTATAACTTAATTAATTAACATGTTACATTATATACTATGACAAATATGAATAATTGCCTGTAGACCTTAAAGAATGACACATTGTGCTCTGTTTCACTCTTTCTCTAGTGAACAGTGAAACAACAGTGACTTAACATGTAGATGTGACTCTTCCCACTCTGTTTCCTAGAGATAACTAGCCTCTCTTTATAGGAAACATGAGGACTAATTTTTCTTTTTTTTGCACCTATGCAAAAATCCAGTTAAGCTTTGAGTGGACTTGACCAGAAAAAAACACAGACTGTTTTGTCTCCACTGGAAACATCATATTGAGACATATAGGTCACAGACACATACACAGTCACGCTCCATGACTGGTGTTTTATATTTATATGTATCCTGATACTGACCATGTGAAAAGAAGATGTTATTAATAGCAAGCGTCTGCACTGATATTGACACTGTATTAAGGAGGAAGTATTGTTTTTATGTTGTCTGTCTGTCAGTGATGAATCTCTAAATGTTTAGCTGCTTTGTCACCAAGGTGAGTGTTTCTTTGAGCTTTACAGAGGCAGTTGCAGCTGTACACACTGGCTAAAGTATTTTCAATTTGTATACTGGTTTGCAGCATGTTAAACTGAAAGCATACTTGGCTTTTGTGTGTTTCATTTTACACTGGTGTGTTCCATCTCAAGATTGTGGTGTGTTGAAAGGATAAAGAAGACAATGTCACAACTGTGTTGCTAGGAAACAACTTGCATACTCTTTTATAGGGAACCAAACCAGGACCTAATTTTTTTCCTGGCAAGCTGTTGACATTTGCAAATGTTGCAACAGGATATATAATGATTATTATTTCAACTTGTGAGAAAATAATTAGCTGGTAGAAACCGTGTGGTAAAAGGCATTGAAACAGATAGTAAAAACCAGCTTGGTTTCTGGCAACTGGACTTCTTTCTTCCAAGTAGAGACGTTTCGTTCTGCATCCACAGAACTTTATCAATCTATAAATCTATAGACCTGACTGATCTACAGTCAGGACGCAACAGCTTGGTTTCTGTTTTGTAAGGAACGAAGCAATGACCCAGTTTTTTCCTGGTGGGCTGCTGATGTTTGCAAATATTGCAGCAGGAAATGTAATGATTATGTAACAATTAGCTGGTAAAGCTGGTTGGAGTATGGTAAAATCTGCACAAATCCTATTTTTTACATAGTCTGTTTGCTGTTCTGTTCTTTTCATAAATAATCTGATTTTTTGTTATTTAACATTAAACATCAGAATGACAATCTGTTGTGCTGTATCTCTCTCATGTTGTTTATGCAGGGAAACACCATGCTAACTAGCATCACTGAAGGGATACTGTGCTGCCTGACTGGGAAGACTGCCAGTCTCGTCCTGCCTTTGGAGTCATCAGAACCTTCTGATGGTTTTGAGTTTGTGGAGGTGAAACCTGGGAGAGTCCTGCGAGTGCGGCACATCATCCCAGAGCGTCCGCCTGCAGTAACGGAAGAGCATGTTGCAGGCAAGGAGAAGACGGGTGGTGACTGTGATGATAATGGGTCTCCTGACAGCTCTCATAATGACAGCAGTCCCGGCAGCACTGTCCACTGTAAGAGGAAGATCACAGTCTACCGCAATGGCCAGCTGGTGATCGAGAATCTTGGCGATGTTTTACATTCTGAGATCCTGCAGTGTCAGGATGGGGATCTGGAACCCTGTAGCACTGTAGAAGTAGAGCTGTCTGACTACAAAGAAATGGCATCTTCTCCAGACCCCAACCCAGTTCCTCCTCCAGTTCCTCCACCTCCTGGAGAACAAAAACCTGCTCCACCTCCTCGCCGCCGCCGCCGAAAGCCCAAGCGCACAGTGCTAATCGATTCAAAGAGGGTAATCTCAAGCTGCAAAGGAACACACTCAGACGTAGCACTTTTCTTTGTGCATGGTGTTGGAGGCTCTCTGGATATTTGGAGCAGCCAACTGGACTTCTTCTCTCGGCTGGGCTATGAGGTCATCGCACCAGACCTTGCAGGGCATGGAGCCAGCACTGCCCCACAGATAGCAGCTGCTTATACTTTTTATGCCCTAGCAGAGGACCTACGTGCCATCTTTAAGAGATATTCTCGTAAACGCAACATTCTCATTGGTCACTCATATGGGTGAGAATTTGTGAGACACTTTTGTCATTTCCCATTGGAAATATTTCTGAGGAAATTCTACAGCTGATTAACAAGACCTTTATAGTAGATGTTTGAGTTGTTAATGTGCTTTTTCTATCCATTTTTTTCAGAGTGTCATTTTGCACCTTCTTAGCTCATGAATATCCTGATTTGGTCCATAAGGTGGTGATGATCAATGGAGGGGGTCCCACAGCTCTGGAGCCCAGTCTGTGCTCTATCTTCCAGCTGCCATCTTGTGTCCTTCACTGTTTGTCTCCCTGTCTGGCCTGGAGCTTCCTAAAGTAAGAACTGTGTTTGTATAGGATAAAAACTGATACTAGATATAGTGACACATTACTAGGGCTACAATGATCAGTCGACGTAATCAACGACGTCAACTACAAAAAATTGTTGACGCAGATTTTTTCTTGTCAACGCGTCTTAAAC
This sequence comes from Ctenopoma multispine, assembly GCA_034779795.1. Taxonomy (NCBI): domain Eukaryota; kingdom Metazoa; phylum Chordata; class Actinopteri; order Anabantiformes; family Anabantidae; genus Ctenopoma; species Ctenopoma multispine. Next base: position 7,249,945 of record JAUYWH010000009.1, on the reverse strand, counting down.
AGAACCTTCTATAGAGACTCCAGTCCAAAGAACCTCATTAGTTTTTGTAAATGCAATGCACTACATGAACGTCTGGAGACAGTATCGTTTTTTTTTTTTTTTCAAGACTGTACATAGTCCTACCAACGAAGAAGAATGTCTGAGGAGAAGAAGAATGTAGAGGAAAATAATGGCAACCATGTTTGCAATGGATGCAGTGGAACTTTGTGTAGGAGCACTTCACAAATTTTTTTTTAAAAAGTTGAATGCAGAGCAGAGCTTTCTTTTCATGGCAGCACAACCGCGATACATTTGAAACACAAGCATCCAGCTACCACAGGTCAGAGGCATCAAAATAGTCAGGCATAAAATAATTGTGACTATTTGAAACAAATATTAAATGTTTCGTTGACTACCATAATAATGAATAGTTGCAGCCCTACACATTACAGTAAGTTTTCTCATTGCACAAACATCATTGCTTGTATATTTGAAAGATGATACAGAAAAGCATAACAAATTATGTGCAGCTTTGCAACGTACAATACAATTTCCTCCAAAAGTATAGACCAATTCATTTGTTTTTGCTGTTCAGTGAAGATATTAAAAGATGAGTCAGCTTTTATACATAGATATATTAATCTGCGTAGCCACCTTTGTATCAGATGACCCAAATTTGAAGTGAGTAAAATTATTGTAACATGTGACTGACGGGTCACATGTACAGGGAGGGTGAGATGATGATCTGTTTCAGTAACTTTGCTTATTTAAAACCTGTGTCATTAAAAGTGCTATGTTCTACAGTATGTTGTCTAATGTATCTAGGTGTAACCAGAGATGGTATGTACTAAGTACAGTTTTGAGGTACTTGTACTTCACTGGTGTATTTCCGTTTTATGTTACTTTTACTCCACAAAATATCAGAGAACACTGTTTTACTCCACTACTTTCATTTTAATACCATCAAATTAATTAATTCCAAGTTTCTTTTTGCAGGATTAGAATAATAAGTAAAGATAATTATATATTATTACAACGCTGCTGTGTCGTTTACAGATTAACCTGCTTTCAGTATAGAAGGTGTATAAAAGTCATTTTACTCGTTTTCACTTTTGAGAATTTGTCAAACATTTTTGTACATTTATGTTATCAACAGCATAACATTTTGCATTCTTAAAATACACTGTTTTATTAGTGGAGAGCTTTAAAGTAACATTTAGGTTGTACTTTAGTACTTTTACTTGAGTACAGAAATGAAAGCATACTGAAATGTCATATTCATCCTTTAACCTTAAACCCCAAAAAAAAACAGCAAAACAAATGAAATGACCTTACCATTCCAGTGCTTTTACAGGGTACTGTATACTACCATTAAACTGTGCCTCTAACAGTCACAGGGAACATCTCCTCTCTCACCCGTCCTTAGAGCTGGATTTGCCCGTCAGGGTGCCAAAGAAAAGCAGCTGTTGAAGCAGGGCAATGCCTTCAATGTGTCTCCATTTGTCCTGCGAGCCATGATGAGTGGACAGTATTGGCCTGAAGGGGATGAGGTCTACCATGCCGAGATCACTGTACCCATCCTTCTAGTTCATGGCATGTGTGACAAGTTTGTGCCTGTGGATGAGGACCAGCGCATGGCAGAGGTATAGGTTGACTTTATTTGTGTTCTAGGTGCAGATTTATCCTGTAATATTTATTATGAAGTGGCTTCTTTATGCTCTGTTACATGTGGTAATGTCATTCATTCATTGTGGCTTCTTTTGTAGATCCTCCTATTTGCATTCCTGAAAGTCATTGAAGAGGGAAGTCATATGGTCATGATGGAGTGTCCTGACACCGTCAACACCCTCCTCCATGAGTTCTTTCTATGGCAGCCTGACATGTCCAGAAAAGACAGCAGCAAGACAGACACAGAGAAGTCAGTTACTACTAGTGACACTCTACACACACTGAAAATCAATATACCTGTGGACAAATAACCAGCAAAGAGTCTAGTTTTATCACGGAACCAAGCAGAAGGCCTTTTTCAGCGGATGGCATGTGTTCTTAAGGCTGCTATCAGGCCACATCTTAAGGATGCAGATGACCACTGGTGCTTCATGATAAAGCAGGACTTAGGAATGGAGCCAGCTATAGAGGGATGAAACAAAGACGAGAGCAATGGATGCAAATACACAGTTGTTTCTGCTTCGCTTTTTGATACAAATGTGTGCTCCCTCGCATTTGTAAAATGATACAGTACGTGGAGATCACAAGGACTATGCCCATTTGTGATTTGTGTATTAAATGTTTCTGGTGAAGGACTGATTACTTAAAGGTGCAAAAGGCATAAAATCCAATAAACTGCGTATGACTTTCGTCACCTTTATCTTAAATATTCTGTAAAGTGCTGCCTTTATGAAATGACTTTTAACTGGGCCCATGCTACAACCGCTTTCAGTGAGAGGCTGGCAAAAAAATTAATTGGATTGAGAAAGTACACATCTGGTTGATGGTGACTAGATGATGATTAAGGATAGCTTATCATAAAATTGAAGTGTTGATAATAATAGTTTATTATCGCATACTGACAGGATTGTAGTTGGAAATGGATTAAATACATTAAATCCAAATATACAACGCAAATAAAAACTTGCAAAATGTAATTAATAATTGCATATCATGCATATATATATATATATATATATATATATATATTACATTATTCCTGAAACACAAAAACTAATTGTTTATCTGCAGTCCAGCCACATATTAACCACATTTATACAATGTGCAGTATACACCGTCTCAAAAATAAACCATCAGAGCTCAGTGGAATTTGCTCGTATATTTTCAAAATACAGCAGTATATTTTCCTTATATTGAACTATATTATAACATAAATAATCCAACAAGCTACAGTATTTGTCTCTGCATTAAGCAGAATGTAATCAATTCATAGCTGCATGGAAATTAAGTAATATTAAAATGGGAGATTTACTGTAGGCAAAATGTTTGCAAGAGATGCAAACATGGAAGCCAAAAGGTCCAGCTCCTTTACTCTAACAGTCATTTTTTTGGTACTATAAGACATCCTAATAATAGAAAGTACAGAGGGTCTGCATGAGTTCAGAATATGAAAAGGTATCGGGTTGCTTCGCCCCGTTGCAATACATTCTTATATTGAATCAGTTGAAATAAATAAGTGTTTTTCTTTATGTGTAAGTATTAATTTGCCTTATTCTGAAATAACAACAACTGCCATAACAAACTGTGGTTGTAATAACTGCTTAAATTTGTTGTGTCTCTAAGCTGATAAATGCAAAACAAGTGTGTGTTCCCCTCCTATTATCCGGCCCACCCTATTCATCTAATAGTGTAAGACTGAAAGAATGAGCATTGTGCTCAATCGAAGACATTCATTCGTGGGTGTTTCTTTGTCTCATAGTGGGACAGTAAGGTGCAAGTAAAAACATAATCTATTATGCTCCCTGACAGTGCTTATTTTTAGACTGCACGGTTTTCAGTAGCTGAAGGTGTAAATGAATGGATTATGGATTTGAAACTGGATGTCCTATGCTTGAAATAAAATTATTCAGCCAAAGGACAAGATCCCCATTAAAAATGGGACATTTGTTTTCAACGTGCTAGTCTGTTATACTGTGTATGCATTTTGACTGAAAGCATATGTAACATGACTGGTCTTATGCAACTAGTAGAAAATAGAGAGAAACAGAGTGAAAACTAGCTGACCTGATGCTGACACCTCTAAAACATTATATATATTCTCTATGGACTTTTAAAATCCTACAAGTGCTGCTGATGCAATGTACTGTATGTTTCCTTGGTGTAAAAGGTCAGTAAAACTTTATGGACTACAGGGTGCACATAGTTCTTATGCTAAGATGTGCATATACACAAATTGTCTGTGCTCATATGTGCTATATCTTTTTGTGGTTAACAAAATGTGTTAATGTTATTGCATTTATTCATGGGAAACATAATATATGCACTACTGGAATGTAGATGCATATAACATTATATATCCTAAAACAGTTGGATTCAATGTATGAATGTGCCTTTCCTGGCATGAATTAAAACAGATGTTCCCACTCTAAAGATATTCTTTCTTGCATGTTTGCGTGCAGTATCACGATCTCGGTTTCCCGAGTGAGTGTTGGATGTAACAGCATTAGCATTTAAAGTTGTGATAATTGCACATACTTTGCTAAATATACAGAAGGAAAGGAAATTGTAGATAATGAGGAAGGTATCCTAGAATATTTGTTAATTATTACACAAGAACTATAGCAGGACAATTCAGTGCTATGGCTTGATGCAGAGTACATTTACATTAGCAAAGTCATATTATTTTATATATATTAAATAAATGTCATAGCAGCTAATTTATTCAAACCCCAAATAAGTACATGTAAACATTGTGCTAGAGTCCAATATGTATTAAGTTATTAAGTTAACGTTAAACTAATTTCCTTATAATATTAATATGATGTGTTTGGCACAACATAAAATCTATGCTGTAATGTCGGGACATTTTTTATTTTATTAGTATTTTAAAAAAACACTTCATGTACGACTTGAATCCAAAGTTCTACTAAACGAGTACCTTGGCTAAAATAACTTTAACATTAATGAATGGTAAAATAAAACAAGAAACATTCAAATCAAGTTATTATTTTATCAAAATTACCAAAAACGTACATTTATTTGTTAATATAACGAATCAGAGCTCGCCTCTGATTGGCTGAGCGTGTCCCATGCGTATGGTGGTAAACAAAATCTGAGGTGCGTGTGCATGCGTAGAAGTGGTAATGGAGGACAGTAATCTACACACAGGGATCTTAGTTAGCAAGCGGTCTACTCTCTCTTCTGTTCAAAACTGCTGCTTTCATTGATTACTAACTCTTTATACCGCCTGGTACGACTTCATCCGAGAAGAGGTGGTGAGTATTTCTATATCGAGACGTTTTATGGCCGTCCCAGGAGGGTCCCTTCTTAACCCACAATGCTAATCTGAAGGCTAAAGTAGCCGGAACTGCTCCACAGCTAGCTAGTATAGATCGGTCGGGTGTATTACCTGGCAAAGGCACGACTTACTTGACGAATAATAGTTTTACTTTTTGTATTATCTGTAAGACATCAGCCAGCTTACGCTTTTCAGAACAAACTAGCGTTAGCTGCAAATTTTCAACTTGCCAAGTCGGGGAGAAGGGTAACGCTAGTTAGCTCTGCCCAAGTTTGTTGTTTGTCATATAGCTCACCATACGAATGAGCTGGAGAGGATGTAGCCCCGCTATGGTGTTTGCTGTAACACGGGAAATAGTCACATCTCCTCACGGTAGTAACGTAAACTAGCTAGCTGTCTTGTTATTGTTGCGTTTTCATTTTAGACATCACGGAAAGAAGATGACAACTTCGCTTTCGGTGGTATGCGTTAGTTTTGTATGACACATATGACCAAACACAGCATTAAATGGGACTTGAATACTAGTGCTGTGCTATCAGACTAGCTAGGGCTACGTTATCTGCCATTGCATAGTCGCTGAATTAGCTCGTTTCTTTAGCATGTTAGCAGATGAGTTAGTGTTAGCCGGCTGTGCTTTCACTATCAGGCCGAATTAAAGAGACGCGGATTAATCCAATCAGGGACGGTTTTAGCTAGCCTAGCCTAGCCTGACTAGTTATGTCCGTCCCCGATTGGTTTGTCACCCGCCATAGTGAGAGAACCTACACAAACGCATAATTCATATACATTTATATTACTTTGGTGTAATAGACATGTTTGGGCATATGTTACTATCCAGAACCAGCAATATCAGGATAATTATATTTGCACAGTCAGACAAAATTAGTATATATTTTAATTATACACTCCAACGTTTTAATTAATTACTTTGATTACTTACTCCAAACATTTAATCAAATAGTTTAACCTTATATTTTTTTACATTAATTCAGTTACACTATGCATAGTGGAACAGACCATTATGTTGATTGTGGATTATTATTATTATTATTATAGCTACTACTGTTTTTATCTTCAGTCTAAGCACCTGATCACAAAATGTCCCTTTATAATGTGCAGCTGCCGCCATTGAAATTTGGGATGGCGTCAGATATGGTGTCCCAAACCCATGGCTCCAAGGGGATCATGACTTTTTACCCCACTGTTGAGGAATTCAAGAACTTCAACCGCTATATTGCATATATGGAGTCTCAGGGGGCACATAAAGCAGGCCTGGCTAAAGTAAGTAATACAGTGTAAGTGTTTACACAGGACATGTTCAAATTCATTGCTGCTTTTGCAGGATCATAGTTAGTTTTTTGCAACCATGTGTACACCAGCAACCACCAAAGCACCACTGAATAAACTTGAAACAAATTTGTTTGGAAAACAGATGAACTTACTCTTCACTTTCCTTTTTCAAGATTGTCCCACCAAAGGAATGGAAGCCCAGAGGTTCTTATGATGATATAGACGATCTGGTGATACCTGCACCCATTCAGCAGGTGGTGACTGGCCAGTCTGGGCTTTTCACACAGTACAACATTCAGAAAAAGTCCATGACTGTCAGAGAGTTCCGCAAGATTTCCAATAGTGACAAGTGAGAAACACAGACATTTAAGTTTTTTTGTGTTATGAGAAAATGTTTAATTTGAAATTAATTACTCTCAGCTAGATTTTTTTTATCATGCTGATGAAAGTTGATTTTTGGTCTTGAAACTAACATAAGGATTGTTAATGTCTTTCATAGATTCTGTAGTCCACACTATGATGACTTTGAGGACCTGGAAAGGAAGTACTGGAAGAATGTAACATTTAACCCTCCTATATATGGGGCAGATGTTAACGGAACTCTCTATGACCCTGTGAGTTTACAGTCTGTTAATGTCTTGATTAGTCATCTGTATTGATGGGCTCTTGTTTTGCTGTCTGTGTACCTTCTGACCTGATAAACACAAGATGCTCATAAAATTACTGTATACTGGTGATGGTCGCCACTTCAGTTCCTAAATGTTAATCTTGTTTTTCTTTGTTGTAATCATTCAGGACGTCAAAGAATGGAACATTTGCCATCTTGACACCATTTTGGATACTGTTGAACATGAGAGTGGAATTACTATTGAGGGTGTTAATACACCTTACTTGTATTTTGGCATGTGGAAGACCACCTTTGCATGGCACACTGAGGACATGGACCTCTACAGTATCAATTATTTACATTTTGGAGAGCCCAAATCATGGTAAAGGCACAACACAAACAATAATTTTCTCTATTGGAAGCAAAAGCTTTTCTTTCTTCTTCTTCCTGTTGTATTGCAGTAACACATGTGTGCCATTAGGTCTAGTTATTAATACTAAAACCTCTGGCACATGGAAATGAGAGTTATTTATACAAGTAAAAGTCCTTACACACAGAAAATACCGGCTTCTTATTTGATAAGTGACAATACATTGTTAGGCATCACTGCCACTCCTATAGAAGTGTGCACTGTTAAGCTGCATGGACCATGCTGTATGTATGTGTATGTGTGAATCAGAGTAAATGAAAGCTATTTGAGAGAATGGATAAATTCACAATTGCGGTTTACTGTAATTAAGACTTATTTGACTGTCTGCAGGTACTGTGTTCCTCCAGAGCATGGAAAAAGATTGGAGCGTCTTGCTAAAGGTAGGAGGCCAGTGGGATATTTTCACAAGTTGTACATTCTGTAAAGATTTATTCACTGTTGAGGAGTCTGGGTCTTCTTAGTTATCTAGTAGTTAGTACACATTTATTATTTATTTGTTGGTGCATATTTTTCTCTTCTTCTAGGGTTTTTTCCTGGTAGTGCCCAAAACTGTGAGGCCTTTTTGAGGCACAAGATGACTCTCATCTCTCCCTCTATACTGAAGAAATATGGTATTCCATTTGAGAAGGTATTTTTGTTAATTTGTATTTCAAATGGGCCATATGCCAAACCCAAGAATTTTTTTTGTTCATTATTTTATTATCTCTTCCAAAGATAACTCAGGAGGCTAGTGAGTTCATGGTAACATTCCCCTATGCCTATCATGCTGGTTTCAATCATGGCTTCAACTGTGCAGAATCCACCAACTTTGCCACAGAGAGATGGATTGAGTATGGCAAGCAAGCAGTTTTGGTGAGCACTGACAAGTGACAGAACAGAAAATCATACTTAATTTAATTAAAGAAAGAAAATACAAAAATATATGAACAATCAGATAACAAACTGTATGTTGCAAATGTACATGCAGTAATACAACACATTTCTCATTTGAATCCTAATATGTTTACTCCCTTAGTGCTCATGCCGTAAAGACATGGTGAAGATTTCCATGGATGTGTTTGTGAGGAAATTCCAGCCTGAACGTTATGAGCAGTGGCTGGCAGGGCGAGATGTGGTACCCATTGACCACTCGCGGCCCACCCCAGAGGCTAGGGAGTTCCTAGGGGACTCTTTCAGTGACATCACCAGCAACAGTAACAATAGCTGTGCAGAGATCTGTGGGGAGGATGGAGAGCGGAGGAGGTGGGTCACTTACTGCAGATAACAATGCCCTAGTGTGGATGTGGTTTTGTTTAAATGGTTTATACAATGAAAAGAAATGTAACACTTACTTTGGATTAATTAGTATACCTGGTTTAATATGTGGTCTGTTGGGAACACCTTAGAATTTGTCAGCAATGAAAAGTCTATATGACCTTTTCTGTATGCCTTTGTTGCTGTCTTGTCTTGCATTAGTACAATTGGATAGGATTATTCAGTTATGATCATGAAGGTTGTCAACAGTTTAACAGTTGATCAGTTTAAATAAAGCCTTGCACCGGCCTTCACAGCAATGCCAGTACTGCCTTAGTGGACATGACTGGGTTTTCCCTCATTCCAGCTGTGAGATCCAGGTGTAATAAGCAAGATTGTCTCACCACCTTACTATTTCATTATGGTGTATCATACTTGATCAAAAAACAATGGCAACATCCTACTGGCAATTCAAGCAAAAGCTGAAGAACAATTAACAAGATGCTATGTTGTTTTCATAGTTGATACCCAAAGAGGCATTTTTTATTAGTAATGACACAGCCCCTTGTGGGCTTGAGTGTGTGTTTTGACGGGCATGTGTTGTTTCATTTAGTAGTGAGACACTGAAATATGATCATGTAAGACGTGCGTGTTTTAAAAGCTTTAAAAAGGTTATTAGGTGCCAAACAGCACAGTGATTTTTAATACTCAAAGACAGGATTACTCAACTCTTAAGTGTTATCTTGGCAGCAACTGTTTCATTTGTGTTACGTGGTCAAGGATCATCAGACAATGCAGCAGAAATACAGCATTTATGTAAATAAAAAATCCACCAAGTGCATAAAGTGCAACGCAACCCACTGTGGTGTGGTCCCTGTTGCGTTAATACAGAACTGTACAGAGTCTGAGTCATCTCTAAGGTTTACTGATTATTAAAAACACAAAGACATGTAATTTAAGTCTTTGTTTTTAACTGTTGAGCTAATTCCACATGTCTTTATTTGGTAAATTCTCAGCACTACACAGAGGATAGAAACCAAAAGACATAGAGTATGCCTGGAGGTGCCTGAGGATGTTGTTACCAAAGATGATGAAGATGAAGAAGACGAAGAGCAGTATGGGAAGCGTCCAAGGCTAAGCCTTATCCCTCCACGTGCCACACTACAAGATGGCAAAAGAAATAAAGGTATTAATACCTTTTGCATTATTACGTGTGCATTATCTTACTTGTTTCCTGAAGTGCAGCTGACTTTCTAATAATTGTTCCTTAATTCTAATGTTATAGGTCCTCCAAAGTTGGTTGTTACACCAACCAAGCTCACATTAATGGATCCATTTCATAGGGGCTTGGCCCAGAGTAACAGCGATGGAGGGCGGCCCCCTCATTATACCAAGACTCGTGCACCTGCAATCTCATCTCAGTCTCAAGCCAGAAATGGACATCTATCAGTTTCAGTGGCACCCACGTGGACAGAAGCCACAGCTCAGCCAGCACGTAAAATGGGGGTAGCCAGCCTGCTCTTCCACAGGACTCTGAGTCCAAAAGACACTCTTCAAGTGCACAGCTACACTCTAGAAAAGCAGCGACAGCCTCACACACAGCTCCAGGTGCACAGCTATGCCAGAGAGCACCAACCTCGTCACCTCCAGCCCAAAACGTGTACAGTGTCAAACAAACAGACTCAGTCTCCATCTCAGTCATCAAGCTGTGAGAAAACTGAGCCACAGCCAGAATCTAAAGTCATTCTTACCAAAGCAGCACCAAATGAATCACAAGCAAAGAGTCCTGTGGAGCAGGACAAGGAAGACGATAAAACTGAAATATCAGCACCTGTTGAAGCTCAGGCTGAAGTAGAGAAACCTGAAGTTGAGTCCAGCAGCAACAGTCCACCCCAAACTCAAGAGTTTAATGAAATGGAAGCTCCCAAGAACAACAAGCGAAAGGTGAGTGTTTGTTATTTTTTTCTTTTTGCGCTTACATTTTACATATAAGATTTCACAGTCTTATAAAATGCGTAATGGCATATGCATGGTTTAACAGCTTAAAGTGCATTGTCATTCTGTTTCTACCTGAAACGGCTTTTAGCCACCTCTTTGCTTTGTATTAAAGGGGAAAAACAGAGCAATGACTTTTTGGTGGCTCTGTACTGGCGAATTTTCTTTGTGTGGTGTTAGCATACTAATCTGTTCCAGCCCTGCACCATTGCTAATTACTACTAACAGGATAATTATTGATAATCATTCCAATGGCAGAATTATCAGGCATTATTCCAAAATGTTGTATGTTATTTGTACTGTTCAAACTACAGAGTAATCAGTTCCCCCTTGCGGATAGTGGCATTGTCATCCTGAAAGATACCATTCCTGTCACGAAACCAATTCACGAAGAAAAGGTGATCTCTCAGAATCATCATGTAAGTAGTTAATAGGTGTAAACAAAATGATTAAAGACATGATTGGACCGAATGTTTCAGTTAATGTAAGCAAACCAGTACAGAGCTCCCATTATTCCTCAGTACAGAGAGATGTTATGGTAACTAATCTTATGCTCATTGCTGAAGACTGTATAAATCTTGTTTTGAAGTTTTGCCTTGCTGTACACTAGTTGCTCCAGCAGGTGTCAGAAGAGCAGTCTTACTGCAAGTCAGTGGTGAAGAAGCAACAGCAGCAGGCACAGCTCCGTAAGCTGCCGCGCCACCATCCTCTAATCAGAGAGGTGCACAGTGACACTGGTATGCAGTTACATTCATCTCCATAATGCCCCCTTGTTACTCTTTTTATAGTCTTAATGCCGCAATTGCCATCTTATTTGTAGACATGAATGCAGATGTGACACTTGAGCAAGAGGAGAAAGAGGAGTGGGCAAAGCCACTAACTCATCTTTGGCAGAGCCAACCCTATGACCCTCAGGCAGAGAGGGAGTACAACAGGAGCATGGGTAAGCATGCCCCCTACTGCTCCATCTGCCTGCTTTTCCACGCATACCACCAGGTGAGAACTCAGAGCATTTATTGCTTATTATGTTAAGTTTGTGTTTTTATACGATTTAACGGTTATACTTCAGAATGACATTTATGACAATAAAACAGAGAAAGAAAGCCTGCAATTCAAACACTTTAGCCGAACTGTCATGATGCAGCGTGTCATGCAGTAGTTTGTATTGCATGACACAATATGCATTGGTTTGCGACCAAGTCAGGTTTTTTCATTTAAAGAGCAACTTCTAGGTTAATGACCAGTATGAATTACTGTAGAAAAAATGATACGGAAATCGGATTAAACTGAAGGAATTGGATTTCTTTTGGAATCATCTGTATTTTAAGAGGCCCCTGCTTTAAAATGATAATCAAATATTTGTATTGCTGGTGCATACATATAGGGCTGCGTTTTTCATTTCAGTGGTAGCATTGAAGTCCAGTCTTTTCACCTGCACACAGATCACTGCATACATGGAAACTTAAGATACCCCCCTTCCTCTTTTAGTTTGGGACAACTGGAAACAATGAATAGAGCTGTGAAACATCCCACAATTGTGGTGAGGTGAACTAGTGGAGGAAAAAGACAACTAATGTATTTTAACTGCTCAGAGTTATTACCACTCACTACTTCAGTCCTCTGTAAGTAAGAGAGAGAGTAAGTTCCTGTGACAAGATTTCATCCATTTTCACTTTTCCCTCTTAATGATGACTTTTAAAACACAAAAGATGTAACCTTTAGGTTGCACTTTAAAAAAGCCAATCATATTTCTATCAACTTAAGTTTTGACTAGTGCTGGGCAACAATTAAACTTTGATTCGCGATTAATCAGTGTTACAGGAAAAATGTAATAATAATTCAAAGTATTTTTTTTACATTTATTATTATATAGTATTGCTATATGAACAAAATTGCAATAATATTTAGTCTTCAAACACAAAACAAATAAGTGGAAGAGATTCTGTTTTCAGGTTTTCCTGCAGAAAGCCAGTCTTAGGCCGGCCCCCAAATGCTCTCATTGGTGGAGAGGCACAATGGCGCCAATCCAAAGCCAGTCCTGAAAAGCATCCCACCTCTCCTGTAACCCATTGTTTGTCTGTGTGTGTATTCAGACCCAGTTAGCAACAGACTTTCATCGTCTTAATAATAATAATAATAAAACTGCGTTAACGCGAGTTAAAATAATTAAAAATAAAAACTGCATTAATGAATCAATGCCTTCACGCGATAACGTGTTAACGTGCCCAGCCCTAGTTTTGACATTTTATATACTTTCTCAAGAATATATTGACATTATAGTAAGTTGTATTTTAATTAATCTGCACATTTATGAGTTGTACATTAATTTGGCGCAGACCTGGATATAATAGGTTCTTGAAAAATTATTTAATTAAAAAAGAAAACAAAGTAAAAACAATATAAATCCTTAGCCTTAGGTTTTCTTTTCCTTTCAAGTCTGAGTCCACTTGTGGGAGTTCCAGCCTGACACTGTTGAATCGTCCAGGGGGGCGTCAGTGGTCCAAACCGCTCATCCCTGAAATGTGTTTCGACACCCAAAGTAGCAAGGCGAATGATAGCGGGAAGGGACAGCTGTCTAACCCTCATGTAGCAGATGATGGGACCAGCCGGCTGGTCAGCTGTGTTCAGTGCTGTGTCCGTGTACATACTAGTAAGTTCCTTTTTTATATGATGAATAGCTATCAAAGTGTTTTTTATATTTGAGAGATTGTTATTACGATGTCTTACGTACCATTATTCTGGCTCTTTGTCATTTGCCAAAAAACTAGCACTCAACATCCATCACTTAAGGCCATCAATAGATTGTGGATGAAAATGCAAATGCACCTTTAGAAAATTAAATTATACAACTAATAGCACAAAGAGCTCTTAACCTTACATTTTTACTGATTCCTATTATTTTAGTTTAGTGCGATTTGCCATAGTATTTTAATTAATGAATGTTTTTTTTCCAAAATGGTAGTTAACATGACACCATCCCCCATATGGTAAGGAAAACATTGCAATATTTGTCACTTCAGCCTAAAGAGTCTGCTATATAGTTATAATGGCACTGCCATAATAGCACTGTAAGATTTGATTGGATTTAAAACCACATCAACACATGAAACCATAGGGTGCATGTTTCCAGATTGTTTTAAATAGGTGAATGTGTGACACACTTTTTTTCTATTCCTGTTCAGGTTGCTATGGTGTCTCTGGGGAGGAATCGGAGCTAGATGAATGGTTGTGTGCCCGCTGTGAAGCTGATGCCATGACTGAGGTTGGTTAGTTGCACTATAGCGCATCATATCATATTACTGATGCCAGACAAATCATTACATGTGTGAAATCTGCACATGTTCACCTTTGTGAATAAACATACTTAACCATAGTCTAAAAACTATCTAGAGTGAAAGCCACATGGTGTGACATAGCTGAGGTTTCATGATGACTACTTGGTATTAAAGGAGATTTTATCCATTTGAGTGTCACAAAATCTGTGCGCACAGTACCCTGTAAGTACCAAGTACTACTGAGCTAATAGATCAGTACAGCTGACAGCCACAACAGCCCTGCTTTTGTCACACTTCTATAAGCTTGCCTCTCTATGGTGCTGCTTACTTTGTTCTAAGACTGAGTTTTCATTCCTGTGTCTCGTTTTTAGGGGAACATACTTTGTCCAAGTTTGTTTGTAAATCTGTATCTTTGTATTTTTAAATTTCCTTTCAGCATTCCTGCCTCCTCAGAACAATAGATGAGACATTCTCGGAATGTGGCACAAACACCTTTCACCACATTTTGGGCAATGATTCACTGTGGAGTTTATGACACCTCAAAGGGATTTGGTTTCATACTGTTTTTGCTTGCATTTTTGCAGATGTTCCGATTTAGAATCTATGAGCTAAAAGATAGTAAAAGTATGTTAAGAATCGTCTATGTTAAATATGTATTGGGACAATTAATGCCACACATTTTCTTGAAGGAGCTCTAGTAATATGTTATGTTATTAACGAGACCAAGAACTACATGATTGTCTAAAAAGAATTCATGAAGCTATATTTTATTTAGGAAAAGTAGTTCATGATTTTAATCAAGTGACAAGTATTCTACTGATAATCACGTTATTTTTTTTGTTTTGTTTATTTGCACAAGAGCAAGGTCTTGGTCAAAGTTTGACTGACTAAGCCTCAGTTTCATGTGTAAATAATATACAACAATATTTCATATCCGGATGTGATAAGATAAAGGAGTCAGCTGTCAGAGCTCCTGTCTTTTACTGCTGTCTTCGAATCTAACAGATTGTTCCTCCTCCTTTAGGACTGCTGCCTATGTTCCCTTAGAGGTGGAGCATTGCAGAGAGCCAACAATGACAAGTAAGTTGTTCTAGCAGCCAAAAGTGTTGCCACTTCATTGTGTGAATCTTTTAGTTACATCCACTAGTGCAGCATTGAAAATGTGCTGTTTTCTAGGAAGTTCAAGTGCATCTATATCTGTAGGAAAATGCAATCTTTAAGATGTAACCTGTAGAAAAAAACTATTTTCAGCTTGGCACCACAGGCACCATCCTTTTTAAAGAAAATATCAGTTTGCTTTTATCAAAATAATGCATTTTGAGCTGGTAATAATATGTATGTTTATGAACGAGCCCAGTCATAGCAAATGTTGCTGTCTGGTTCACAGCCACATACACTCTATTTGACTACGTTTAGTCAGCATCTGACTGTTACTGCTGTAATCATCTGTTGGATCAAGCCCTTCAACCTTATTGTACTTTTCCAATGGAAACATATACTCAGTTACACACTCTCAGCCTCAGGTACAAAGACTGTAATGTCCATCTCATCTTTAAATCGCCAGTCATCACTGTTTCACAGTTCATGTGTTGTTTTTTTATTGAACATTCACACCACATCAGTGTCTCTGAGTTTGAGATAGAAACATTGTGTAGCGGAAAACCTTTTGATCACGCACACACACACTGCTGCGTAAACAGAGGCTAAACTGTATACGAACAGGGAATAGGTTGTCGCTCACACACCTACATATTTCTTTAATATATCACATCATATTTTGAGGTTATGTAATTTCACAGGCTGTCACAATTACAAATTATGTGGCAATACCTTTTGGTTAGACAAGAATAAGCTCATCCAGATAATCTGTATTAACTACATTTACAGTTCTGATGATATTAATGAAAAAATTACACGAGCTTTCTAAAGACTCCTGTATCTACCCTGTATCAGCTTGTGAGTCAGACTTAGTCTGTGAACACAAATTGTTGAGCCACATTACTGCTATGATTCTGGCACTCCTTAAAAACGCTTGATGCAGAAATTATTTGGATAACCTTAGCAGTTTCCCATTTTTTTCATGCTAACAGTCATTGGGTCTAGTTAGGAAGTAAAAATAGCTTCAGCAAAATCAGCTTTCAGTATCTAACATGAATTTCAAGACTTAAATTGGTGACGGGCCAGAATTAAAATGTTGTCGGATTGTGTGCCCTCTGCAAGTCAGGGGAGAAATGGGTATCAACACAACACAGCTGTGTGTAAGCAAAGATTGCTTAATAGCTAAATGCTGAACAGTCAGGATGGACTGTTTCTGTAGTTCTCTCACAAATCTAGTGAGACATCTTCTCTGGGAAAACCATCAGCAGATCTCACATCAGTTCCCAGTTAAAATGTCATCCATAAATTAAATAAATCAGCTTTAGGTCTGAATGTGAACCTTTACCATTGTGAAAATACAGGTTCAGTAAAGACTTGAGCTTCAGTTGCTATTTATACATTATATAGATTTTTAATATTTACAGTATACTGAGCATCTATGGGACAAATTATTCTGAATAAAAATGTTTTCGCTGTCAAGAACGATCATTTATGCTCTGGTTATAATATTGTTTGCATGGGGATACTTATTGTATGTATAATTTTGGTTTAAGGGGAGCTTTGTTTTTTAAAGATGTTTTGTCCTGACTTTCTAACAGTTTTCAATATTTTATTGTTGTACTGTACTGTGTATTTGTGGAAGTAATGGTAATAATATTTTATTTGTAGACATTCATGTGTAGAGTCAGCATTAGATAGGTGTACGCATTATGTTTAGTTGTTGGTATAACCTCATTCCTGAATACGTGCTCTGCAATTTCTAAGATGGACATTGAACTGTGTGTCCTGGGTCTATCTCATGTTTGCCTTTCACACAGGTGGGTTCATGTGCTGTGTGCCATCACGGTGCTGGAAGCTCGCTTTGTCAACATTACTGAGCGGAGCCCCATTGACCTCTCTGCCATCCCACTACCACGATTCAGACTGGTAAGACAAACTACAGTTAAAGTGTAGTGATGAACATCTGTTTTAAGACCTTAAGGCCGTGATGCACCAAGTCAACGTCAAAGGGCTATATGCAACGTAGACCAACTGTTCCTTCGGCTTCATCTGGGCCAAAAATTGCACTAGGAAATAACTCTATCTCAGAGACAATTGATATCTACTTGTATCTAAACTATATCTGATAAGAAATTTTAAATTGCATTAGAACCTATTTTTCTTGTTGGTGTTGTCAATGTCCAATCATCAGCTTGGAGTGTCACAGCCCTTAGGCATAAAGATCATCATTTTTTCAGCGAGGTACCAGAATCCTAAAAGCTAATTGTATTTGGCATGATTCAAAACCATTGACTTCTTTGGTAGAAATATTTCTGACTAAGTGCAGCATGGGTCTAGTGGTTGCAAGCAGCGTTTCTTCGGACTGTTTGTGGTTTTCTCTGGGGACACACATTTTACCATAGTGAAAATGGTAAAATGTGTGTCCTCAGATGAAACCAGTCTGTTGATGGTTGTTACGTAGTTTCACTCGTGGGTGTTAACCAGGATTTTTACATGAAATGGATGTGAAAGGCTGACGGCACAGGCTATCTTTCTGTTGTGTATGATTACACAACAGAAAGCGGTCTCCTGGAAGTGATACATGGCTTTGGTCACAGCGGTTGGCCTTGTATCCATTGTTGTAGGTCCTGATCTCAACAAAGCCTTCTAAAAATGTACCTGATGTCAGAATGTCATTAAAGTATCAGAAGGAAGTTGTGTAATTTCCCTCTGGCATATGTGTTCCACTTTGTGTCTGGGTCTGAACATTTTTTTTTAAGCCCTTTTTAACTTTTTTAATCTTTCCTCCCTCCCATCCTCTATACCCGACTTATTTCCTTTATCCTCCTTTACTTCCTTTTCTTTAACCTGGTACTCGCAACTGTCCTCTTGACCCCGTTCTCCCTCTCACGTCTGTGTCTTTGTCACCCTGGTAGAAGTGTGCATACTGCAGGAAACGAATGAAGAGGGAAGTAACGGGCTGCTGTGTCCAGTGCTCTCACGGGCGCTGTTCCACAGCATTTCATCCCACCTGTGCTCAGGCAGCTGGTGTCCTCATGCATCCAGATGACTGGCCGTTTATAGTCTTCATCACCTGCCACCGACATAGAACTCCCGTTATACCTGAGGTAACACAGAGGAAACACAGTTGTGCCAAAAAGATGTCACATCTTATCTACATACAGTACAGTGTCCTGTGTTTTTGTTATTATAAAGGGTTAAGTGGATCTTGGGACTTTTTTTAAAAAGGCATTCATCATTCACACGTCTCTTTTCAAAAAGCGGCAGCACTATTATTTTAGGCTGTACAATCAGGTTATGGTTTGATACTGTTTTATCCAAACACTATCCAGTATGAAGTCATGGAATCTACATTAACTACAGACAGTTGATATGATTTGCCATTTTAGTTTTATCTGTTGAAAGTGACAGTCGGCATCAGCTAAAAATGAGAGACTGCTACTTAAATGTTGTGTACACTGAAGTGAAGCATGTCAGAACTTATTCATCTTTTATCAGCTTCTTCTTTTTTTAAATATGAATTTCCTGGCTTACAGGAAAAGGGAGGGTGATCTGAGAGTGTGAGGACCGTGTGGATTAAAATCTGCTTTGGTTCATTTTTAACATGGTAAAAAATTAGGCCATTAAGATTCAAGATTAAAAAACCTTAATAATCCAAGAAGAAAATAGTTTTGCCTTGTTACAGCTGTTTTTAGTTCAAAAGGAAAGAAAAGAACCACAATGAGGAAAGAAAAATTTTAAATAATTATGCACTAATGCATTAAAAGTATAAAATATATTCACCTGAAGTTTTACCCTTGTTTTTACTGTCTATCTTTCTGAATGTAGCTATTGATACAATTTCCAGTCGCTTCCTAATTTATACTTCTTTTATTCCATTTCCTGATATGGTAAAAACATGCATCTTGTTGCTAAGGTCTCATTGTTTTATTGAAGACTGTCAAGTCAGCCTTACACCCTAGCTTCAGCAGTTTGTTGAATTAGCTGTACAGCATGTTGATAGTTGGGAAATTGCTTTTTCAGTTCTCAGACTTCCACAGGGACTATTAGTACTTTAGCTCGTTCACGCTGCTTTGATTCTCTAACTGGTGAGGCAGACACCTGTTTGGACCTGTTAGGACACATACAACAACAACAGTCATGTTCACTGAGGGTAGAGAGACTTGTTCTGAAGGATTCCAGTTTAATGCTGTTGATGTCATGTAGCGCAAAACAACAAGTCTGGGCTTGTTTGTGCAAATCCTTGAAGATAATGATCAAATCTAGTTCCATCAAATGGGGAGAGCCATATAATTTTTTTGGGTAAACATTGTTTTATCCACTACAACTGACTTATCTTTATAGACCTGAGCTGTTATTATACTACAACCACTGTCTTATCTTTTCAGTGGCAGTTAGTACTGTGGAGTGATAAGCTTTCAAGAGTAATGTTCAGTTTCTCCCTCTTAGCGCACCAAGGCTTCCATGAAGGAGTTGTCGGTGGGACAGAAGGTGATTTGTAAATACAAAAACGGACGTTATTACCACAGCGAGGTGTTGGAACTGACAACAGCCACGTTTTATGAGGTGGTGTTCGACGATGGGTCATACAGCGACAACCTTTTCCCGGAGGACATTGAGGTTAATAAAATTGCTTCCAACATCATTAAAAATTTTCATTTGTCCATAGTGTAGTGACTCACAGATAAACTTTGATACTTAAATGATCTTATCCAGGACAGCCAAAGTTTTTTTTATTATCTGATACTAATTCACCACTTGATGTGTTTGTAGAATCGTGACTGTATCCGTCTCGGTCCACCTGCTGAAGGTGATGCTGTTCAAGTCCGGTGGACAGATGGGTTGATCTATGGAGCCAAGTTTGTAGCATCACACTCTATTCCCATGTACCTGGTAAATCTCCTTTTATCTGTCTCTATTTGTGTCTCAGCTGGCCTTGTCATGCATCTTCAAAGGCTTACTCTTATTGTTCTGTTTTATGTTCCTTAATGTCAAAATGTGTGCGGTCTGTGTAGTTAAAAGTAAAAATGTTCAACATTACTCATTATCTTCAAGTGAGGGTCTTTTATCTAGTCTGCCTGTTTATGCTGTTTCTCCTCTAATTATGTTGTGGTCTGTTGATGACAAACATTATCTCAGATTTCACTACCCAGTTTATTGCAGAGTGTGAGTAATGTGCATAAATTGCTGTGTAATAAAATAAAACCAGGCATGCAGTGGTTAAGGTGTTTAATGTGTGTGTATGCCTACATTTAGGTTGAATTTGAAGATGCCTCACAAATAAGTGTTAAGCGGGAAGACATTTACACTCTAGATGAGGATCTGCCAAAACGAGTGAAGTCCCGAATGGTAATGGAAAATGTTATCAAGTGTGACTTTAACATCTTTGAGATGTTTATGTTTCAGAGCTGCATCTTCAGCAAACACTAACTCCTATTTCTGATGTCTTGTTTGGTCCTCAGTCAGTGGCATCAGACATGCGTTTTGAGCTCTTCACACAGAATGACGTCAAACAAAGCTCCAAAAGACAACGGGTGATCAACTCTCGATACAGAGAGGACTACATCGAGCCCGTCATTTACCGAGCCATCATGGAGTGATGTCCATTTCCTTCTCCAACTGCTTTCCAAATCCTTGGACTCACCAGACTCACCTCTCTACGTCTCTTGGTCTGGATTCTGTTTGACTACTCATAGCGACAACAACCCTTCTCCGCCTCCTCTTCTTTCACAGCCTGTCAGGCTTCATATTTATAAACTACGGCTGGGACTTAAATTACTTTTGTGTGCATTGAATAATATTCATAGACCTCTGTTTGCTGTCACACTCTGTAAATTATTTTCTTCATTCATTCATTTTTTTTTTCCTTTTTCTCAGGAAAAAGCCATCAGTGAATTATTAAATATAGAAAAGCTGGAGTATGACTGGGGCAAGATGTTTTCTTTTTCTTTACCACGCATTTAGCAGTTGCACATTATACAGTGTATTCTTAATTACAGACACATTATTTTATAATGTATCATTTGCAGTGAAGACAATACTTCAGATTGAGGTTTTATTGGTGAAAAGTGTCGATGTCCATTTTTTTACTCATGAGGTTTAACAAAGCCACAACTGTACATTTAAAGCTGTTAGACCCCAGTAACAATTGACTAATCAATTCAATTAAGTATGAACTCTGTCACATTATTAACTCCAAAGAAATGAAATACTGTCTCTGTGTCACTTCTCTACACATCATAAGTTGTACTGGATAACTTTTGTGTTGCATTATATGGTCATTATATGCATCTGTGATCATAGGAGTGTCAACATGCATGTACTGAGAAGATGGAGGGGAAGTGAAACATGTTTTAGATGCCCTGGCCTTACATTAAAAATGGTCAAGCGCTTTTTTCTAAAGCCTATGGTTTATTATAACTAGTATAGCTAATGTTATTAGAACACTTTATTTATGCAAGCGCATTCAGTTTGAGAACAAAGCTATTTTTGTCACGTCCTTTTCACGATCTGTAGAAAGACTGAGATGTATTTATATTTATTATATTGATAGTTTTCAGAAATCCTGTTTAAATTCTGAGGCTTGCTTTTCCTTTGCAGGGATTCAAAATGTGACTGTCTCTTTTTAAGCAGAAAGCACTTACTGTAACCTCCTGCCACGGGACATTTCATATTTTCTAGACTCATGGCCTCCACTACGTTTAGATTGTGTGCGTGTGTGTATGTGCTTTTGTTAAAAGCTAGCTAGAGAAGAACATTGTAATCAGTTTATAGTTTGACCTCAAATAAATTTGGATGAGAGGCTAACTTTCATATTTGACCAAGTTTGCTTTGATGCCCCTTCTATCTACTTTGCTTCTCAGAAGACCCGGTGAGCAGACACCTGCCCAGTTTATGGCTCTTCTTTTATTAAATGGTTGAGGAAACATTAAATTTCAACACACTTTGTAAACGCCAGCTGTGTTTGAGTAAAGTATTAAGCTAGAAAAAGAACGTTGTACAATTTACTGTAGACAATAGCAGCTAACACACTGAGGTTTACAGTGCATCTATGAGAAGCATCATATCACCTGTATTTTTGGAGCTGCTCATGTTTTGACATCTCAACCATGGAGTCTATAGGTGACCACTGCAGGAGTATCATTTATAGATTCTGGTTCTTCATTTTACTGCACTCTACAACCTGGCTGTACCAGATGTATCACTTCTTTCTTTATTATAGTCTTAAAACAATTTAAGCTGGTTTCAGTCACAGTGACTTGATAGTTACTTGGCAGATACTTGATTTCAGCTGCCAATCATACACCAATACTGCTAAATGTAAAAAGTATGATGTACATTGATTTGTTTAAAAAAATGTAGTGAACATGTGAAATAAGGCTCTGGCGAAAGAGTTATCAATTCCAGGAAATCAATTACTGCAAACCTCAGTTAAATCATTTTGACATTTGCCAACATGACTGAAAATCATGTTGATAGTGTCATTGGGAGGAAATCCCCACACTTATTCAAGAAAACAGGTAGCCTGCAAGCACTGGTAGTGCCCTGTAATGAACATAGGGTGTTTGTTGCAGTGGTCTGACTAATTTGTGTCAAACTTGATCCTAATCTAGAACATGGCTAAAAGACTGTTTGTCGATGGCTTTCTCAAGGTGGAGAGTTATGGCTTCCACAGAGCCAGTTAAATTAACACATATATTAACAGTTTTATATGTATCGTTCACAGGCAGGTTGAAATAGTTTTAGAAAATGTTTAAAAGTCTTCAAGACATGTTGACCTCAAAGGTGCATTACATTAACTTAGAAATAATAGTATGACAAAAAGAAATGTTACTGAAGCTGCATCTCATGCCTTTTTCACAGATGGAGTTGCTTAGTTCACCTATTAATGAATATATAAACTGACTTAATAGAATCACAAAGTTATACTGAAATTTGTTTTAGTTTTAAACAAAGAGTTTACATAATACATAATAATACAACATGGTCTTATGTCAGCTCCCAGTTACATTACAGTGTGTTATTATGTAGTATGTATTTTTAAAGTCCCTAAATATGCTAAATAAGGGAGTTTAAATAAAATGTTATCATAGTTTATAATGGATAGTATGATTTCTCATATGTTGATGTTGATAGCGATTTATGTGAAAAAAAAATTTCTATTCACATTTGAATGCAAGATTTAAGGAAAATGGCAATAGTTATAATTAGAAATTTGAAGCTGATTTACTGTTTATCCTGTCCCTTAACCAGCTCTGGGATCTGCTGATGATTAGATATTTTGTAAATAGTACCTTTCTCTATATGCTCAAAGAATATTTTTCTCTTTCATTATGCACATGTACAGGTAAAACTTTCTGACTGTGGTTAGCCATGGGTTTCAGATTCTCTTAAAGGCAATGATATAATCAAGTGGGCATCCTAAATGTTGTGATTTTCAAGGAAAGTACTGCTGGGGAAATACAGCTGTAATGTACAGAAATGCCCCACAGGCTTCAGTTTTAGTTTTCTTGGGAACTGGTTGAATGAGGTTATTCACCTGTACGTTGGTGGTGAGACATAGTTACCAACATCCTGCCTTCGTCACTTTAAAGCTTCACATTTCCCTCATTCTTACTTCCTACAAACCACTGATGACATAAGAAAATGTCACAGCTGTTATTCCTCTTCTTTAGTGTCTGGTCTTTGTTGGATGGCACACTATGGTTTCGTTACCTATTACTCGTCACTGTACCAGCTGAATGTCTGCACGGATACAGCATGGAAATGCTGGTCTGTCCTTCCCCAAGTTGGTCGAAACATAATGAACATAAGTGTCTATGTCAGGTCTGACATTCATAGTTTTAGACTGACTTTTGTTATCTGCTTTGTTATCACTTTATATTAACGAATAGCTGAGTAGCAAATGACAAGAGAGGTTGTGAAGTACAACCTAATGCATGTGTGAAATTAAGTCACATTGTTAGTTTTGAAATGTTAAAAAAAGGTCAATCCAGAGGCCCGCATACACACGTCTGATGGCTGCAGGGGGAAGGAGGTTGCTAAAGCTATCCCATAATTCGACATGCAAAGATGTACAAATGCAGCGCAAGTATGGCATAATAGAGCTGCTAGCATGACTGTAGACCTTTTTCAAAATTTATTTTGTAAACTAAAATTTGGATTTATGACCTAATTCTTTTGACTTACTGTTTCATAATTATGATTTAGTTAGTCAAATATTCTCCTCACTTTTTACCATGAGTGGTTTTTTTTTCTGAGATTTAACTTTTCTATCAACAATTTGTTTTGTGGCCAAAATGGGCTTTGATAAGATATAACAACATTTTGGGTGGAGAAAATATACAGTAGTAAATTACTTACTGGAAAACTATTTCCAGTAGATATCAGATCAATCTATCACATTCAAGCCATGAAATAAAACTGATAGAAATGACACCAGAACAAAGGGCCCATGGCTACACAGACAGGTGGCAGGGAAGCATAAACATATGTGTTGTAAGAAAGGTGGATGGGGTATAAACCTCATAACACTGTTAACCACCTGCGGCAGATGTGTTTTTGGAGCATCACTGCTCCCTCTGCGCTTCCCCTCCTGTGCTACACGACTGCTGACAGATAGGTGACGGTGCCAGATCAAGTTGCTTTATTTGCCTTTGCCCCCTGAGCCTCTGCCAGGTGTTTTTAGGTCAGTGTTAACTTGTACAACCTGTTAATGATATAAAATTAATGTGAAGAATATAAATAAAGTAAATTTAAATATAGTTGTATATATGAAACAAATGCGGTGTTTTTAAGTTATATGTAATAATTCAATGCAATGATCCACCTTAAATGCAGATTTACTTCAGTAAATGATTTTAGTGAGTGTTGTTTCCCAGTTTATGCTTCTGAAAACAGAAATCGTTTTAGTTTAGAGAGTGTAATGGGTTTTTCATTTTGGCACACACAAATCCATGACTGACTGCTGAAATATTTAATTAGCTGCTTTGGATTAATTTGCTGTGCTTTTATTTTCTGCCTGTTTTCAGTGAGGGTGTGGGAGCTAAAAAGAAATGAAAGAGCTGCTCTATGGTTAAGTACTATTTCATGTTGTGGTGAAGTGGATCATTACAAAGAACCAAGTGTTTTTTAGTTAGGGTAATAGAAAGGGGCATTTCATGACTCAGGGTCATGTGAATTCATCCAAGAGTTGTGCCGGCTTGTACAGAATTTAAGCTCAGACTCAGCTGTAAGTATCAATATATTTATGTACTATACTTGAGGTTGCAAAAATATGAGTTCCTTTAATTGCTTATTTGTAGATACAGATGCTGAATTCTGTAGAATTAATTGTCCTGTTTAGACCTTGTATCTCTGTCTTCTTTAGGTACAATAAATATTTTCATAGCAATGAATCAAATAAATATGTGTAAATAAACAGGTGTTGGTTCCTACAGTGACAAACATACAGAGGATCATCACCTATCTAGAGCTATCTCAAATATAGAGAGCATTTTAGCATTTTTTGATTTAACAGCCCTCAACTTTAGGAATTTGGTTTACTGTCATAGCCCTACAGCTCTACACCAGCTAATTATTTATTTATTTTTTGGTAGACCCAATTGAAGTTAGTAACCTCTTTTTCAAGGGAACTTTAACTTGTATTGCTTTATATCTACTAGATTTTCAACTGGGAAGTTCATCATATCATCTAATAAATATTAGAATTTGCACTGCCCCACAGTAACCAAAAGTCATCATTGAATACAGGAACCAAGACTGATGCAAAAGCAAGTTTAATCATGGAAACAGAATAGAAACACACATGACTCACTTACTGTTGTCACACCCAGGCTCTATTTGTCAACATTCACATAATCTTACAGTCCTCATCTGTGAACCAGTAGCTGTGACCACGACAGGTTGGTCACATGATAGTCATCTGACGTAGCTCAGGTTGCTTTGTGTTACCAATGTTTGATTTTCAAACACTGGTGTTAATGAGTATTGTTTCCCGACACAGTAACATCTTGTACAGTCACCAACCTATGTCTGTTATGTACAAGTTCACTTAGAGCTTACAGTATTTAAATAATATAATAATTATAATATATCATAAATATAATATAATTAGATAATTCTGCATTACTGTTGTAGAATCAGTCATATCACCTAACATGCAAAAAGTCATCATCATCAAAAAAATCACCTTGAAAGACACCCTACATCGTAAGATGTACAGTAGAAGGTATTACATGTTTTGGCCTCACATGTTTTCACATGATATATTACTGCAATTAGATTAAAGGGTTGTGTTTTTTATGATGCAGTACTATCAAAGATGCAACCTCACCTATCAGGACACATTGAACTTAAAACCCGATCATGACACATAACCACAGTTTCCTGTTGTTGAGTTTTACATAATATCAAATACTAATACTAAAAACGTATTAGTAAATACAGGAGTGTGTAATTTCATTATTTCACTGCCTAACTGAACGTTGTTGCCCTGCATGAGACATTGGTTTGAGCAGTTTCACATTTCCTGAGCAAGTAAGACTGTAGTTTGTTGGTTTGTTAAAAGTCAAGATTGTAACTTCCTTTGTAAATCCTCACAGTGGAAAGAAACATATTGCATAACTGAATCGTTTCAGAGGAGCAGATTCTATACATTTTAGTAAAAACAAAAAGAATAAATGTTCTTGCTTTAAGTGAATCAGACTATCAGCTATAAAACATATTACATTAAAATCTCTTTGAAATTAACCTTAAGCACTTGTCTTTAAGTAAAGGACTTGTAAAAGTTGCTGATGTTCTACTTCCTCTTAGTTGCAACTCCCCGCATACACATAAAAACAGCTTAACACACACATCCTGCAGTGTGTGTGTGTGGTTACATGAGGGCGAGAGACAGAAAATCTACGCCTGTGAGAGCGACAGAAAGTCTTAAATGTGGAAATGGTAGTTGATCAGTCGATTAACACATCAAGAGAAGAAAGAGTGATGAGTAGTATTGTTCTAAAACCTATCAATACATGGAGTTTCCCACTGACTTGACTTTGCTGTTCTATAGAACATATTTTAAATAATAATATATATGTATTATTATATATACATAACTTTAATTCAGCTGTTCCTTAACTCACATTGTTTTTTTGTTTTTGTTTTTTTTTTTGCTTTATGTTGCTCACTGCTTATGATGTTGACAAATGAATGACTGAACTTAAATGAACAAATATTTAGTTATGCAATATGAATCAAACAAAGAGTGTCTTTACTTTCTACACAAACGATATGCACTGGGCTGCTACTGAACCGCCCGCTGTACAGCACTATATTTGTTTCTTTGTGATGAGACTCCCTGGATTTGTCACCTGATTAATCAGCAGACCACAGCAATCCAGGCCTTTAAGTTTCCCCATGGCTCTACTTAGTCCCTGCTTTATCACATGAGGGATCGAGCCCATAATGGTCTGAGCAATCTTGTGTCTGCAGGCATGTAATCTTTCCCAGCTCCAGACCCAACATATCTGCTTTTACATGGTTGGACATATACTATGTAATACTGTTGTTACTGCAAATGGACTTTACCAAATGTTCTTGTGGTTTAACTTTGTTGGTTGCAATGTTAGTATTTTGCTATATTTTGTGAAATATGCTCTCTTGAGTTGAGTTCTTACCATTCTCATATGTGGGAGGTAAAATATTTAGATTTACATTATTTATTTACATTTTGCAAATGTCATAGCAATCAGCTGTTTTTTCTGTATATTAGTGATCAGTTCCAGCTTTTTGTTTTTCACTATGTTTGTATGACACACATACATACTGTGTGTGTGTGTGTGTGTGTGTGTGTGTGTGTGTGTGTGTGTGTGTGTGTGTGTGTGTGTGTGTGTGTGTGTGTTATACATACAATACACACTGTTAAACATACCCTATGTAACAGCTTGAGGGAAGAAACCTTTAAATAACCTGACAGAAGTAATCTTCAAACTGTCGTATTTCCAGTAGGATTTGAAAGAGGCTACAGTTGGGGTGAGAGGGGTCCTTGATGATTCTGGTAATCTTGCAGGTACACCGTGTTTGTTTTACTGGATTCTTTGTTTGGAGGGTAATAGGCGCCTAAAAAATAAAACTGCCTGCAGTCTCATGTGTGTAAATACCTTAAAGAATGTAAAAAACATACTGCAATTAAGGTTAGGGTTTCCTTCATTTTTTCTTGTTGTTTAGACTAATATACCAATTTTGCTGTTTGCCAGTGGCTTACAAATGTGAGGCTGCAGTGTTATACTCCTCATGTTTAGTTGGGATTATCCGTGGCACCATTCTCTTGGTCAAATGCTCCCGGTTACTGGTTAACTAATATTTACAGAAAGCACAAAAAGGGCAATGACAAAATCAAATTGTGTCTTCGGTGTTGTTCTCTTTTTGGCCATAGTGCTCTGCTGTTTGTAATTGTTTGATTCTTTGGCTGTTCAGCAGTGTTTGATACTGATATTCCGGATTAAATGCTTGATCGTCGCATCTGAAAAGGTAATATCTGTATTTACCTAATACATAGTCATACACCACTGTGATTCATTAGATCACATAAATGGAACAAACAAAGAAGCTGAAAGCCACATCCCCACCACAGAGCTGAAAGTTGGACTGTAAAGTCAATATGAGAAGCGTGAGATAATGTTAAAAGCCTAAATAATCTATCTAATCTAAAAAATCATAACCTTATATCATCCAAAAATAATCACCCAGCAAGGAGATAATATGATGTTTTTTCCCCTGTTTGTGTAGAAATGTTTTTTCTATATAATCTGTCTCCTAAGATAAAGTATCAGCACTAACATAGATAGAGGCTTGAAGCAAAAACAGGAATTATTTGTGGGCCAAGGATAAATACACGACCTTGGCCTAGTGGGACATAAAAACCTCTCTGTTGCACTCCAGGAAGGTACAAAGTGTCTCTGTAAGCTGCACAATCTATATTCTAACTCTTATATCCAGCAATTTAATATTTTACATAATGTTTTCCAAACTTTATAATGTTATACCTTTTTAATAATGACAAACTTTTATTTAGTAAAACAGGAAACACAGGCCATTTTGGAGGTGTTTTAGAGCACACACAGAAAACCCTCCAAAAATCTTAGAATTTTCTTTTATGCACAGAAAATGAACATTATATCTTAATTTACTCTGAGCGTTAGATGTGCTAATAGAAATCTAGTGTTTTCTAACTGACAGAGGCAGTCTTGCTGTTTCCCCTTGTCTATAAGCTAACCATCTTTTCACAGTAGTTTCATATTTACTATACACATAAGAGTGGTTATTATGTCATCTAACTCTCAGCAGAAAATGATGAAGCAGATTTTCCCAGAATGATGAACTACTTAACCTTTTTAAAAGGTTGAACGTATCTATGAAGGATTATAAACAGCAAAGACACAGAAATGAATTACTTGTTTTTAATATCTCTTCATTCATTACTGAATGACTGACCCTTGCTTTTCTATATTTACTTTAATTGGAGACTTGAATAAGCACATTAAGTGGTTCTGATGAAGTCATGCATGACACAGTGTGAGTGTTCGAATGGGAGAGAGCAGATAAGCTATGAGACAGAAAGGAGAGAAAGGAAAGTATGTGAAAGAGATCACTTTCACATTCTGTCATTTTAAGCCCTAACATTCTTGAATGAAAAGGTGTCTCGCTTTGCACATCACCTTATAAGCTCATCTCTTTGACTGCAATTTACTTGTGCATTTGACTATTTTATGTTTCATGCATCTTTAGCCCAGAGGTAGCAGGACACACTAGTCATAGTGTTTTGCTGACTTGTGTGCGAGATAAGCTACCGCTGCTTCCTTTTTTCGTATCATTTCTAAATGTGCTCTCTTGCGTTACATGAAAATATTAATACCACTCTTATAACTGTATGCTGAATGTGAAGCTGCAGCCAGCAGTTGATTTGCTTAGCTTATCATACATAAAGACTGCAGGAAGTGGGAAACAGCTCATATAGCAAATGGACATTAGGGTGAAGTCAATCATCTCAGTTAACTTTGCTATTAAGCAGAAAACTGTTGACAAAATAATACCTTTTTTTTGCCACAGTAAAGTTGTGAGTTAGTCTAAGTTATTAATTAATGAATACACTTACAGCTCACATAATTTATTTATTGAGCAAATTATGTTAAATGATTTACAGTATCCTGCAAAGGTAGTTAAATACAAGAACCCAGATTGAGTTTCTTTAAAGAGGGATTCATTACTCAGGATATTATTGCACAGGTGTTGTCTCCTAGTACTAATATTATCACTTACATGCAAACTATGCATGATTGCTAAAGCCTAAAGGATATAAATTGTGCTTATTAGTTACAGCTGCTTAACTGGTAACTCAGTTTTTAAAAAGCTGCAATTAATGAAGCACATCAATGACATAACATTTTATCTAGCTGTCCCCTACATTTCACTGTTTCCATCACCACCTTAAATGTTCTTCTGGAGTGGGCTTAACTGAGACATTATGTACAGTGGGAACTGACTACAATTGAAGGAGATGACATTTTTATGAATGAACATGATAGCATTGCTGTTAGTGACACTGATTTGACCATTTATATTGGCTTATTTTTGCTAAATTATGCAGTTATAAGGACAGATCTATTATTCAGGACTACAATAGTCTGTTATAGATTTTTTAACAAGTTGAAAGAACTTAGGGCAGTGGGTCATGATGGAGTAGAAACAAAAAACCCACAAGTGTAAAATCACATTTCAAATAGAGTTCAGATGTGGCTTCATCTTATCAGACAATCAGACTTAGCATGTACCAAGAACCATTACAGTCTGTGGACATAAAATAAACAGTGCTTTCCCCTTCAGGAACACAGCTGCTTGCTGGCAGACAAACAAATAACACTACCCTTCCCAGACATGTTTAGATAATGGAAAAATTTTGCTCCTTGCATTGTTTTCTCAGACCACTGACCCTCACCTTCTTTAAGTGTGGTGTAAATTAATGATCCATGTGTCAAAGGCCATGAAATGCTGCCAACTCACTAGGAAAAACTGAAAAAAAAAGCCTATGATCCTAGGACACTTCAGCAATGCTAAGTGTGTATGTGTTGTTTCTACATATGTATTCCACTCTCCTGGCCTCTGCTAATCTCCTGACCCCAGATGGAGAACAGTGGGAGAGCAGATTGTATTTCCTGCTTGATTCAATATTAATAGATTGGTATGCTACTCTGCCACACTCTTTGCAGGGAAAAAACAGAATACTCCCACCCACCCTCTCCTACCTTGGCTCTCAGCCCGACAACTGCTTATATAGGATATGAGGGCTTGTGAATGTCAGGGCACAAATAAGACGCAAGTCCTGAGAGGAAAACTGAATTAACAGAGTAACCTGAGTGGTGTGAAGGACAGTGCTATGGACTTGCTGCCATGTGGGCAGACACTAAACCACTAGTTTCCTCTAGTGGGTCAGGCCAGCTGAATGGCAGCCGCCATCAGTGTGAGTGTGTGTAAATAGATGAGAAGCAGTGTAAAATGCTTTGATTACCAATTAGGTAGAGATTTTAAATGAGAGTGTCAGTTATTAATACCATTAAGCAACTAAATCTGAATGAGCCTGACCGTACACGTGTGCCCACGAGTGTGACTTCAAAGCTCAAATTTCATGTGCAGTGACGGCTGCAATGATTGGCCACAATGTTTGGTTCTCTTACAAAATAACGGCAGTGTGCATTTACTCGTTTTGAATTAAAGTCACATTAACAGTATGGGAATATGTGAATAATAAAATACAATTGGAAATGATAGTATTTATGTTTTAATGCCAAAAGAAAATGTATTTAAGTGTGGAAAAGTGTACAGTTGTCCCAGTGCAATGGAGACGTTACTTGTTACATCAATGAGATTTACGTTCAACAGCAAATATCTTTATATTATAAACTAGCTGACAGGAATGATTCTTATTACTTTCCATGTAGGTAAGTGTTTTTTGTTGTTCATATGCAATTGTTTATGAATGGCACAGCGGTCATTGTGCAAGTGTGTGACCCTGGTTACACTTTAAAATATAACTACTTCCTTCTACTTAAATATAGTAGCCTTAAAGTTTTACATCAACAAAAATATCAGCTTGGTTAGAATGAGCTGTTGTGTGATTGCTTCATTTATATAATTTAATTTGTTTATTTATTGAACATGGTAGTTGTGTTAACTTCAGTCCATTTGAATAGCTAACTCTTCTGCTTTTAAAATGAAGAACTTGCTTCGTTATGGTTTGCATAGTTTTTACTAGTGTGAAAATAAACCACATTGACCCATTGTATATGTACATTAAAGGCAAGTTTCCATCATGGCTGTTACTATAAAGAGTATTTGGACAGCATTAACTCTCAACAATAAAAATTTTAACAATTAAAAGTTAGTTAAGTTGAATTAGCTTGAAACCTTTCAAGAATCACTCCAGGACAGAGCCGCTAACAGTGGCCACTGAGGGGAGACTGGATGGTGGCATTTTTTCTATTTAGACTATACAGTGACAGTCAGTATTACTGAAGGTCTGTTAGGTATCGACTAAGACAAATTTTGGCTTTGGGGTGTCTGAACAAGATGGGACAGACTTTTTTAGAAAAGTGTAAACTTTAATGACAGACTTCCAAATGACTCTGAACAAGAGCAATGGGCTTCAAACTACCATTGGGTGCTTCACTAAACATTGATGAGACTGTTGCCTGCTTAAAACTAATTCAACTATGACTGCAGGATGAAAACATGCCTTCCACCCATTCAGTTAGTCACAAAATTATTCTGATCAAGAAGAAATCATATTAGTGTGAGGAGTGTTGTTCAAAGTAGCAGTGAAAAATAGAGAATTTCCCCCTGGATTTCATTACAAGCTACATTAATGTATGCATGTAGTTACTGTTGCTGTTGAATGGGGATTTTTCTGCTGTGGGCCTATTGAATGCATAAACAAACCAACGACGACCCACCAGTTGAAGAACAGAGCAGCACCACGTGAAGAGCCAGATGAAAAGCTGCGTTCGTTCTGGCTCTGTTAGCACCAGAGGGTGCATCGTAATTCACGGTGAGGTGAACCTCATGTGACTGTCACTATAAACTGTTTTGTCGTGGACCACTAAGCTGGTGCTGCTGATGTTGATGGAGAGAGTGGATTTTCCTTCTGCCAGTCTTGACGAGAACCGGAGCTGGTGAGGCAGGAGGGGGGGAACACGCAGAGAAGACTGGCCGTTTTTCTGCTTTCACAGTCGGGGTACTCAAACGGATTTTTTTCCCCAGCATGGCTTGGAGAAGAGGAAGAACGCGGTCGTTTTATCGACCAATCCATTACTTAAACTGAGGCTCATATTGTTTCTTGAAGACACGGAGGAACAGAAAAGGTAATATCTAAAACTATCTCAGTCACTTGGAAACGGCTATGAGACATTGCTACACCGTGGTTAAGTCGGCAGTGATGGTGGTGGGTATTTTTTGGAGAACCGGTGGTCCAGGGTTCCCCTCTAACAGCAACGGGAATGCCTCAGTATTTATCTCAGCAGACTCGTACAGTCTCCGCAGTTTCATATGTCATTTATCCTGTAAACATTTTCGGCCACCTATTGGGGTTGGTAGTAAACCCATGTCTGGCCACACACTTTCTCAGCCTGTGCCGTGTTATTACGCTACAGGCCCACTCTGCCAACGTATCGCTCCTAGCTTAGCTGGCTAACCTAAGCTAACGGTAACAACGGATATTTTCTCTCAGTTAGACAACGCTTACTGTCCATCTTTTAAAGATGGTAACTGTTAAAACTAGCCACGCTGGCAGTGTGACTTTTACAGCGTTAACAGTGACTTTAACATCACAGAAACCCCGTGATAGTCTTTTAAGTAGTCGCTGTATGTGGGGAGACTGGGGTACAGTTACACAGATAGCGTTGCGTTACGGGATCACTAGTTTCGTTTGTTTAGCCAGACGCTAAACTCCAGCCAACAGGGTAAATCTACACGGTGTCCAAGTGAAAGTTAAGCCATAACCTTCGACATGGCTTGAAATACAGTACTTTTACGACTATGCATAAGCAATGAGTAGCGATGTGATATGCCTTTACCATTAACCTTCATACAGTAACGTGTGTGTGTGTGTGGGGGGGGGGTGGGGTGGGGGGGGGGGCAAGTGTGTGAATGTATAAATATATATATATATATATTACCAGTCAAAAGTTTGGACACACATAGAAATGAACATGTTTTTGAAAGAAAATTCTATTTTATGTCAAATTGATCAGAAATACCGTGTAGACATTGTTAATATTGTAAATTACTATTGTACAGTAGCTGTTTATGAAAACATGGCATTTCCTGTGTGTGTCCAAACTTTTGACTGGTAGTGTATCATTAAACTAAGGTTGAACTTGATGTAATGTGAACTTAAACTGAATGCTAGTATGCAGTTAGATACACAGTAGTCCCTCTGTTTTTCATGTGAATTATTGTTTTCTGAGCCTAGTCATATGACCCTGACAGTTTTTTTTTCATCATGATCATTTGGGTTTTTGGTAGATAAACTAGTAAGGTGTTGGTTAATAAGTTTCATTTAATAGTTAGAGAAGTTAAAGAGTATAGAGTTATGTGTTACTCAACAAGTTGTATTTTAACTCAGGGTAAAGCATCTTTTGCCTCAAGTGGATTGTGAATTTCTCTGACGTGCTTTTTTAAATGCATGGATTAGTAAGTACAGTTTTATCTTAGCTCAACTTTCAGACACCTCCCTGGACTAGAGCTTTATAGTTCCTTGTTTGTACTTGCCTCTTGCATTTGTCAGGATAAAGCAAAGATGCCCCAGATGGAATTTGATATATACAGTGCCTGGCCAAAAGAAGTCACCACCTGGATTTCACCAAGACATAGATGGATGATTACTGTTTATTATGTTTCAGCAGGCAACACAGTGAGGTCAGCTCACCACCTGAATTTACTGAATGATCAGGTTTTTCTGTCAACTGATTTTATTCCCTGATGGCACAGGCATTTGCCAATGTGATAATGCCAGGATTTGCCAGGCTCAAATTGTAAAAAAGCTGTTCAGTGAGCATGCAACATAATTTTCTACACATTGATTTGCTACCACAGACCCCATAACCCCATTGAGAATCTTTTGGGATGCGCTGGACTAGACTTTACTCATTAATCTTGTTCAGTCATCAATACAAGATCTTGGTGAGGAACTAATGCATCTCTGGACAGGCCAAGCAGTGTTAGACCAGACCACAGATGAGTGATGTGATATATATTCTTTAATCTTGTGTGCCTGGATTAGGTCAGAGGGGTGAGATTACTTGAATGGGAAAGCTGTGTCTCTGTGAACTCATGAACCAGAAGCAATGTCACAGACATGTTTTATCATGTAGCTGTCAAAAACTGAGGGCGTGGTTTCCTTTAAAGTAGTGAGACTAATTCTGCTTGAGAAGGTGGAGTCTCACAAACAGTGTATTTATAAAACTAACTTTCGTCCCACATGTTTTATCTACATTATATTAACATTTTCCGTCTTTTACCAATTGGTCCCTGCGTGTGTTCCCTTTTGCTCTCAATATGTGTTTTGTTGCTTTGTTTTGTTGTTGGTTTTGTCAGTTTTGTGTTCTCGCTGCTGACAGATGAATTTCTGTTTCACGTTGACTAAACATCCGCTCGTTCTTGTCATTTCAGGTGATGACTTGGATGATGCCATGTGAATGACTGAAGATCATGAAGCCCACACACAAGCTGATCTTCATCCTGTGTATGGTGCTGGTCCTGGCCTTTCTTTTCTACTCCTGCAGGAAGCTACACCTACACGAATGGGTCCAGAAGACTCGTAAGTGACACCTGATTGTGTAACATTTATTCATCACCTTATCATCCATCTGTCATAATCCATAGTTCTTTTGAAACCTTGGACATGTTTAATGTGTTTTTTATGAACAAGCCTGTTTGACATCTGTCTGTGTTTTGCAGTCCGGGTCTGTGTTGTTTTATTTTCTATTTTCTTTGTTAAATTGTTAGTGTGTTAAGCTGTGTGTTTGTTTTTCAAAAGCTTGCTGTTTCTGGTATTAGATTAGTAAATCTGGTGATGTGAATTTTTCATTCACTTCACCAGAGCACCGGATGTTGTGGAGTTAGACTAATCAGATTTTCCTTGTGCATCCACCATTAGTTACTCTATCTCTGCTACTTAAATCTGATGGATGCACCTAGTGTACAGCTAAGGTCTGAACAACTGGTACCTTATATGAAATCAAACAAAACTTTGTATCATCGAAATCACCATAACCAAAAGTTTAATTACTTCCAAAAGATAAAATCTCCACTAAGTAGAAAATATTTTAGTGGTGTGCTGAACTGAAACAAGTTAATAGTCAATAGTGTTACCTTTCTGACTCTCAACTTAGATTTAGCTTTGTCATTTTAGTTTTTTCTTGTTGGAAATCAGCATTTCAGTAAAATATCTTAACCAAACTTAGTGTAGATTTTTTTTAATTCTTTTTAAAGGAGTTAGACTGTGAACACCTTTGGTGATTGTCATTTCATGGAAAAACTAAAGATTTTGGTTAATTTCGCAAAGGAGGTTAATAATTTAGTCCCTAACTGTATGTGTTTTCTTATAGATGACTCTACATTCAGACAGTCTTCTTGCTGTCCTGTATTATTAACTTTGGTAGAGAGGAGGAAATTACATCTTGAGATTTTCACCCTAAGATGAATCCCTAATTGACAAAACTGAAAATGTAGTTTTACAGTACCTTGTTGCATCATACCAAGAAAGCGTGTCTTTCACTTTCCACTTAAAATACCTCTGGTATATTTGAATGTTTGCTGTGGTGGAATTTTATCTAATAATCCAGAGTTTCTGAGTGTCTATATATATTAAAGTAATGATTAGGAACGTTTATCTATATATACTGGTACTTTTCTAGTAAGTAAATAAAATGTATAATAAGAACCAACCTATAAAAACGTGTAATTATGTAAAAGGAAAATAATGTCGCTTTATGTGGTTGCCCTGACATGGCTATTAATTTCCAGCAGAGGGGGCTAGAAGATTCCTCTTAAAAATATTAAAAACCTCTTGCCTGTGCCTTCTACAAAGTATAGTTTGTAGGAAAACATGGCACTAAAAACACAGAGTTTTGAAACAGAGCCAGCTGCACAAGTGTAAAGCGTATGGAGTCGTGTTTATCTCCTTAATATCATCATTTTGGCTGTGATGTAATTTTTCGAGTTGGAGTCCTTTTTTCCCCTCTAGTCATAGATAGAACCATTTTTGATAATCTTAATCTCAGAGAGGTTTATTTAACCCCTTCCTTTAACATCTACTCTTTCTCAACTGCTGTCTCTGTGAAGCAAATATGTGGACAGTTGAAAGCCACACTGATCTCAGATATTCACACCACTGAGTTCTCAGCATCGGTCATAATCAAGTGACTCTACTCTTACTGTTATAATTGTGATAGTTATGCAGTCTTTAAATGTTCAAGCAACTGAAATAAACAATACTTCACTGTTCTTTAAAGTGGCCTCTAAAGTTCATATTTTGGAAGCTTGTGAGAAAATCTGGAATGCTTATCTTTGCTATTTTAACTCATGCATGTCTGGTCATGTCTCTACAGACATCTAGCAGCATCAAAGGATCCTGTTTTGTACAGTGTCTATAAACCTCTGTCAACTCACTGCGTGTATTAAACTAAACAGTTTTCTACAGAATTGCTAAACTGTCCTTTTTGTTTGTTGCATTACTGATAAAATGCCTGATAAACAGATACCACTTGCTGTGGTTCAAGTCACAGTGACAAGCAAAGCTGTAGTTTTCTGTTGAAACGCGACCCTCTTTCTTTAACTTCAGTGTTGAAATTCATATTTGTATTGTAACCTGCATAGAAATGAAATTATATAAAGTCAGTTTATTTTGTTACCTGATTTTACCCTTTGATGTAAAGAAAGCCTCAATATTGAAGATTATTTTTCCCCAGCACATGGTTCAATAGCTGAAAAAAGCGTGGAACTTTGATAATAGTGAGAAATATTGGCTTTCTATAGTACTGTGATGCCAGATGTTTGGCTTAAAGAGGGTCGATAAGGAATGAAAAACATCTGGATGGTCTCTCCTGCCCTTTGCCCTGGTCAGTTAAGCTATGCTGTCTCACTGAGAGGATCAAATCTGGATAATCTTTCTTTCTCATTTTTGACTTCTAGCACTACAGGCTCACTTATTGCTCCAGGAAAAAATGATCATAGAAAGGCTTATACCAGCCTTATTGTATACACCATTAAGAGCATCCATGTAGTAATTTTGTACCTGTTTAGCCAAGATGAGCCTTTTAAATACAGAATCCTGTAGCTTCTTAAAGCTTGTTTTCTGTTAAAAGTGTGTACTGGCTTTAACCAGCCTCTGTATACAGATCCACCAGATGGCCACCACATCCTGAAGCTTTGTGCCCTGTCATGTCTTAAATCTAATCTCTGTTCACATCAGTGCTGACTTCTGTTCCTGTGTTATTGATTTTAGTTTATTTTTTAGTAGATTTTTCAATCAGTGATATGGTGCTAATTTCAGAGTACGATCAGGTGATTGTTGTATGGAGTATGGAGAGATGATGGCTCAACATGCTGTATTGAATTTGATCTGCCAGAAAACCTCATGTGGTGCAGCTGTGTTGTGTTGGATACTTAATTTGACGAACACTAATTTTTTGTCTCTTCTCTGCATTTTTGTATGGGTACATCTGTGTTTGTGCGCTTCCACTGTTACACTGTGTTTTGCTAAAGCTGCTTTTCAGAAGAGCAATATATGGTTCATAGACACTTTCACAGTTCTACGGTAATAATCATATTTTTGTCTCTTAACCCTTTTTTGTTTACAGAAGAGACAGCTGTAAACAAAGTTGTGACAAATTAAATGGACAGTTTGCAATATCCTGGTTTTCTGCATAAATTGATGATGAAATGTGGCGTAATCTTCACCAAAGTCACAAATCTCAAAATAGGTGGTTCAACCAGCTGTTCAAACACTGTTGCCATTACTTTTTCCACCATCAAGCTACATGTTTGTGTATTTTGAATAAAGACATGAACCATCATGTCAGTTTGTGTTTTATCAGCTTAATCAGAAAATCACAAAGTTGCAAACGGTGCCATAACTTTTTCTTATGAGTGTATTTTGGTTGAGTGTTGAGCAGGCAATTTTTAAACTGGGGTTCTGAGGGACTTTTCTTGTGGAATATCTTTGCTAACTCAACCATGACATTTTCTATTTATTATCACTTTCAGCTACAGTGTTTTCATGTTTAGATGTTGTATTTCATTCAGTGGCATAGTGTTAATTACTTTCAGGTGATTGTTAGTATGGAGAGGTGATGGCTCAACATGTTTAAGAATTGCTTTAGTTGACGCCAGTGGCCTGTTAACTGCCTCTCGTATCTCTGGACATCTTTTCTGTGTACTTGCATCCTGAAAGCTTGTACAGCTATGATAAAGTCAATTCACGCAGCCTGCTGTGTCACTGTTAAAACCTGAAAACAGACTTCTTTGTTCACACTTTATGCAGCTGTACAAGTCATGCAATGATGTGTACTGATTGCCAGTAGCTCTCTGTGTAATTGCTGGTTCTGAGTGTGAGTATAACATATTACAGTAGCTGTGCTGATGGTCAGGCAACTTTGAGTATAAAACTTGATTTGGAGATACTTCACACAGTCATTTTGTCCAACCTGATGGACTTTGTTTAGTGTAGTAGTCATGGACATTGTTCACTTATTTTGAAAAATTTACCCAGTTTTCATATCTAAATTGTGTGTCCCCATTTAACACTTAAACATGTTTAACTTTCAGTTATGTCAGGGTTGTGGTGTACAATGCAGTTGCCAAAAACACTTTTCTTTTTTTTAATTCAGAGCTTCACAGCAGCGTAGTCAGTGTCCTTAGCTGCTAGTAACGGGAACAGCATCTCAAGCTGTTATTGCTTAAAATTAACACCTGCAGGGTGAAAGAAAATGTGGTCCACCAGCCAAGCTGCTAATATAATTCTTCCTGTTTTGTAGCAAGCTATATTTTGCAACCCTCTTGATTTCACCTCTAAACTCTTTTTCAGAAATGAAACACTGAAGTAGCTCTTAAAATATGTTAATGGGATACATCTGGTTGTTTGCTTATAGTAATTCTTTGTATGTCTTTCAAAAGTAGATTTTTAAGAAAGTTTTTATTCTTTTCTAATAAATCTACACAAGAGATCTGGTCTGTTATAACAGAATTCCCCTTCACAGTGTCATTTTCAGTGCTTCATTAGCAGCCGGATGAGCAGCTGCTTAAGGAGCGTCCTGTAAATATTCTTCAACCAGCTTGGTTTTCAAAATCGGAGATTGCCTTCTCCCATCTCAGAGCTGCAGTGATATGCTTATACAGTTTCAACTGGAACAGAAATTAAATTTGATCTGCCCTCACATGGAGCGGCTGTGTTGTGTTAAATACTTAATTTGACCGGCAAGAATTTTTTGTCTTAGCTCTGTTTTTGAGGAAGGCTTTGTTTGATGTCTTCATGCTTTCTCATCAGCCTTTGGACAAAATGTCACCGCAGCTGCCCTCTGATTATTGTTATAGATTTTTTTTTGTCAGCCCCATTTTGGTTTTTAGGTTAATTTATCTCAGTTGTTGTCTTTTTGGTAAAACGAATTACAATGATTGAAAAGGGAAGTCTATCAAATAAATATTGATAGGAGATATTTGGGCTTCTCTTTGTCTCTGTCTGCTTTTTGTATGGTTTTTAGTGAGTGGTTTGAATGGTTTTTGTTTTAGTGAGCATCTGCATCTGTGTTTTGCTTAAGCTGCTGTTGAAAAGGCACATTTATTATTCAGAATACTTTGGTTTTGGTTAATATATGGTTCATAGACGCTTTCACAGTTCTACAGTAATAATCTTATTTTAGTCTCTTAACCCCTTTTTGTTTACAGAGCATGATGCAGAAGAGACAGCTGTAGTCCTGACCCAGCCCAAAGGGGCTGAAGTGAACAGAATTACAGGTAGTGGCACTGAGACTCTGCCAGTACAGTCACAAGACAAAGTAAATGAACAGTTTACAATATTCTGGTTTTCTGCATAAATTAATGATGAAATGTGGAGTGATCTTCACCAAAGTCACAAATTTTAAAATAGGAAGTACTTGCCTGAGGTTATTGCTGTCAAAGGTGGTTCAACCAGCTATTAAAACAGTTGTCATCATGTCTGTTTGTGTTTTATTAGCTTAATCTGAAAACCAAAAAGTTGCAAACCGTGCCATTACTTTTTCTTGTGACTGTATATATTGGATGACTGTTGTAAAGCAGGCGCTTTATAAACTGGGCTTCTGAGGGATTTTTCCTGTGGAATATCTTTGCTAACTCAACCATGAAATTTTCCATCTTTACCACTTTCAGCTACATAACATTGTTTTCATGTTTGTTTTATTGTCAAAATGTTTGTGTTCATTCAGTCCTAATGAGTAACTCAATATAAACTGCCATAGTAATCATAAAAACACAATGCCGTCTTTCTCTGGTTAATTTTCCACTTCATTGGGCTTTTCATCTTTGAATAAATATTTAATCTTTTAAATTTTAATTCAGCCTAATGGAACTAAAGCTACTAATCTCTCCTTCTCCTCTATTTCTGCTTATGGAATGTCTGACATTTGCAATTGGCTTTATTTTCAAGTCCAGCGCTGCTATAAAAAACTGACACCAAATGGTGATAACTGACACTTTTGTGTTTCAGAGGTAGAAAGAGACATTGATTAGTAGACTCAGGTACATCTGCAGCTCCACCAATCCAACCTATATGCATACTTACAGTTCTTCAGCTATTTAAAAGAACATGGCAGATGCAGTAAAACCCTGCAAAATGTTAGCCACATTTGGTTTGGGAAGCATTTTTAAAAACATACAGGCAAATTTGTCAAGCAGATTTGTAACTGAGACGAACAGCAGTACATATAAGTGTTTCAAACTAAAATCTATTTTTACAGTAATAAAATGGTAATGCCATCATGTGTCATCAGTAAAGTATCATGTTTTACATGAAGCTGGTGATACAACACTGCCCTCTGTTGTCATAACTCAGTAACAAATAGTTGTAAAGTGATGGAGTCTACAGGAGCTTTGATGCAGAACACTGTAAGATTGCGGAGACCAACACTTGTGTTTCTGGTAGGATCGTGCTGCTTTAATTTCTCCCAAGCAGGTACCCTTGACTTGACCTCTGGCTTCTTTATGCTGCAACAGAAACATTATGCACACATATACACGCACATACTTCATTATCTTGGCTGCTATGGCAAAGTCCCAATCCTCCAGGGTTGTGCTTGGATCGTTCCCTAACCAGCTGTCACCCATTCCCATTGTCCCTTTCTTTATCTTTCTCCTCCAGCTTATCTGTGAAGACAAGAGCTGCAGCCACAGGAGTAATACTGTCCTTTTGCTACTTTCAACTAATGCTTATGTCCTCTGTCATGCTATTGCAATTACAATATTTTACAGAGATTAATATATAAAGTTTTATAGCCCCATTAAGCATCATTATGAAAATAAGGCTGTAGATAGAATAATGATGTCATTGAAAATAATCTCAATATCTTTACATATATACTGCCTAGATTTCTTTGCTTCTCTGTTTTCTGCCATAGCACTTCACCAGGCACCTATTGGCTGCCACTTTGGTTGACCATGGGTGATCTCCTACCTTCTTTTCTAACATTATTTTAAACTCAACAGATTGCTTTGGCTGGCATTTCCCTAACCTAGCCTGTTGGTGGCACATTCTAATGCTTTTACATTTGCCATTTTCCTGTGAAACTACAGCTAAAAGCTGATAGTTGAACTTACATAAATTGGTTGACCAGTGCATATAATTCACCCCAAAGATGCCATACCTTATATTTACATACTTTGTAGACATGTGTGACAGTTTATTTCCATGTCTGTTTTTGTCTTTCTTTCCCAGATTATGATGAGCAAGGCTTTCTGCTGGAGCTTGACACAAAACTGTGAGTAAATCTCCCTTTGCTGTAAAAATCTAAATTAAATGTAAGGCATTCAGCAGTTCTCCATCATTATTGTGTGGGATGCCTCTTACTTTTTATATTTAGAACAGCTGAATTCCCAGTCAGACTTGGACTCCATTAGTTTAGTTATGTTTTATGGTTTGTTTCAGTGAATACTTATTTATACAGGCTCTGGTTGATCAATGGGAAAACATAATGTAAACCGTTAGCCAATTAATCTCACTTGATTTTTTTTTAAATAAACACATAGCATCTTATTGGAGTCCTAACCAAACCCTGATGACAAATGCACATATTTTATTGGTGGACTAAGCAACAAATTTACAAATTAGTGTGAATTGAAATGCAGTTAGTGTTTTCCCGGTTGTTCCAGAGAGGCTGTGGCTTGCCAGGATGAGAACAAGTTACTTTGAGCTGCTATGCAGCTGTCTCTGTATCAGTGTGTCTATTGACATGCGTATAATTACCTGAATTGGTTTGACACTCTTGCTCTAAACTGCCATGACCAGGCCCTCTCTAAGGCTTTGTTCAGAAAGAGTGCATGGGCCTTTCTCCCTTCTCACTGTTTATTTGAACTAGATTAATTGCATTCATCAGGTTATTAATGATCATGCTAATAATTGGGAGGTTCTTGTTTTAACACTACCAGTGTGATTATTTGAATAAGGCCCCTCTGCTTTGTCTCGCTATACAAGTGATATTTGGAGCTGTTGCTGAGTTCTCTGGCTTCCTAACAAACCAGATTTCCTATATCTCAAACAGACTGTTTGACAGACTCTGCTTTTGAGGATTTGAAATGTGTCACTATAATTAATCATCAGTTATCATCAGGTGCCTGAT
Source organism: Ctenopoma multispine (assembly GCA_034779795.1). Lineage (NCBI taxonomy): Eukaryota > Metazoa > Chordata > Actinopteri > Anabantiformes > Anabantidae > Ctenopoma > Ctenopoma multispine. Next base: position 7,206,165 of record JAUYWH010000009.1, on the reverse strand, counting down.
TAATCTTTGTTCTTTTAATTTACAGGCCACCGGAGTTGTCATACAAGTACAGCAACCTCAGCGAAGGAGCGTGCAAGCCAGGATATGCAGCAGCAAAGATGGCTAGCATCTATCCTAAGTGAGGAGGATTAACTTTTCTTCTACACATGATTTCAGCTAAATGGCATGGAATTGCATTTAATTTCCTTTAACTAAACTAAAGAGCTATTAAAAATTTGGAGGCACTCTTCCTTAAACACACCATAAGAGCACCACATTCAGGAACACGTAATTTTACTTAGTTGACTGTATGAGAAATGCTAAAACTGTTACTCGAGTCAGGATACATGATGTCACTCCTCGAGCCAACTTGGCCTTGAGGGGTTTTGAGTCAGAAACAGAGAAACCCGCACATTCCTATGCAATCTTCCACTGTTTCAATCGTGTTTCTGTCATCGCCACCACCACAAAACCTCATCTGTGTCCTTGTGATTCCCCCATTACACAAAAGAACATTTGTCATGCGAATTGTCTTCCATCTCTCCCGTATCATATCCTAGAGCCTTAGAGGCTTTCTCTATGAATGACACCAACCAACTTCCTGTTCTGACTCATCATTAGCTTTCTGGTACCCAGTGCACATAGTTCAGAGTCCTCCATGGCCCCGTCTCATATCATTAGATCTTTTGATATTTCTTTGCCTCTCTATCTGCCGCCATCTCAGTTCGATCTATAGGACACTGTTCCATTAGCATTCTTGAAGCTAAGCTAATAGAGGGGTAATTTTCCACATTTCTGAACAATAGCCAGTGGCGCTTCAGTGTAGTACTTGACCTAGTTATGAGACAAATTTGCTAACCCCATTTCTAAAAGTATTCAATATGGTTGATCTATTACCTGAACATGTGCAATAACAGTCACAGTTTTAAGTGAGAGAAAAATACACCATAGTAATTTAACAATAAATTCCAATATATTAACTTTTTCACTGTATTTTTAAGTATGTGACATATGGTACAGTCTGTATTTTTGCACACAAACGACTCCTGTGTGTAGCATGCTGTAAATTGCAGTGCTGCTTAATGAGATGGGCAAAGCAGTTTTAAGAACTGGCCTCTACCTATCTTAGAGGCTATGTGTTAACAATGTCCTCCCTCATAATGACTTCCTCTAATCGACCGCACGTGTCAGATCAAAGTTGGGTACAGCGCAGAACCCCCACTGGGAGCCCTCTGATTACTACCACCTTCAACCTAGTCACACACAGGTCAATAAGCACACTTAAGTTAGTGTGTTTGCATGTATGTAAGTGGTATTGTTGAACATACACACTCTTGCAGTATGTTCATTTGTATGACATTTCTCACCAATTAACATGTTTTTGTTTATCCCACCCTGCTTTGTATATTTACCAGGCAGCAACAAATAGATTTAAAGGTGATTATTAGAATTTTATGTAAGTAGGTTTGGCCTGTAGTTCAGCTGTTAGAGAAAACCTACTTAACCTCTAGCAGTGGGGTCCCGTGGCTCTCCTCTAATCATCTCCTGCTTCCCCTGTGTTTGTCTTCTCTGAAGCCTCTTTCCCTGCAGAATCCAATTTATTTTGTGCACCTTTCCTCCCCTTGTATTACCATGTGTTGGCTGTAAACCTGAAGTGGCACGGTTATGAAAATATTGCCAGTGAGAGATGGACTCAGCAGAGGAAACTAGCACAATGTGTCTGTGCCTGTCAGCTGTTTTAGGAGCCCTCACTTTTTATTTAACAACAAGCAGCCCCTTGTCTCCCTGCTTTGTCAAGATGTCAGTGACTGACTGTCGATTAGAACTCAGTGACTCAATGATTCTGCATTATTTATAGCCCCTTTATGGCCTCAGAAGTCTTTGGTTTAATGAATCTCCATTTATTTTGGAATGACAGAATCCTGTGTGTGTGTGTGTGTGTGTGTGTGTGTGTGTGTGTGTGTGTGTGTGTGTGTGTGTGTGTGTGTGTGTGTG